>CM040121.1:387671153-388882665 GCA_022559845.1 Amorphophallus konjac | reverse complement strand
AGGTTGCTCGGCGGAGTAGCTGGACTCTTTGAGCTCGGTCAGGTGGAAGCCACCCTTTCTTGAATTTGATGATAGGCACACGCCAATCATCTTCTTCTGGAGGTGTGCTTTGGTCAAGGTCGTGGACCTCGTACATGGTAAAACCGGTGTTACCTTCGAGTGAGCTCAGCATCAGTCTTCGGTGCTTGATGATGATGTCGACCTCGCCCTCAGGCGGGAGCTTGATGGCCGTGGCCAATTTTGCTAAGGCATCCGACTGAGTGTTGCTGCTTATGGGAATGTGATCTATTTCGAAGAAATAGAACTTTTGGATTAATCTGGTGACGGCGGTGTGGTAGGGAACCAACTCTGGCTTCCACACGTCATAGATGCCGAGGACCTGTCGGACTATCAGATGGGAGTCCCCATAGGCTTTGAGGCATTTAATGCCCATGTGGAGAGCCATCTGGAGCCCAATAAGTAGAGCTTCATACTCGCCTTCATTGTTGGTTAGGGACTTCATGAGGGCGCAGGAGTTGTACAAAACTCCGCCCTGAGGAGTCAGAAAACAATGCCGGCACCTGCCGTGGTGGATGGATCCTAGTTGCTCTGGGTGATCCCTCGGGAAGCACCGTCGAAGTAGAGCTCCCAGCAAGGCACGCTGGTTGTGAGAGCGCGTGGCTGCCAATAATGCAAGACATCTCCGCTCTGTTCAACTGGTTGTTACGATTGAGTAGCAAGGGACTCCTCGTCCGGGAGCTCCGAGTTGAAGGGTGAATCGTCTGGCATTGGATGGGCTGCCAAGAATTCAACCATACCCTGTCCCTTGATTGCTTTCTTGGAGACATAGGTAATGTCATACTCCATCAATAGGAGAGCCCACCTCCCCAATCTGCCTGAGAGAACATGCCATCGAAGGAGATACTTCAGAGGGTCGTGCTTGGAGATAAGCTCGACTCGATGAGATAGGAGGTAATGCCGTAGCTTCTGGACTACGAACACTAATGCCAAGCAGACCTTCTCCATAGGGGAGTAGCTGTACTCGGCCCCGATTAGCTTCTGGCTGAGGTAATAGAGGGGCTGCTCTTTACCTTCATCATTGATCTGCGCCAACAGAGCTCCTAGCGAAGCGTCCATGGCAGCAATGTAAAGGATGAGGGGTTTACCCTTGACTGGTGCTCCCAGGACTGGGGGAGTAAGGAGATACTCCTTGATTTGCTTGAAAGCCGCTTGGCATTCCGAGTCCCATGTAAACAGGGCGTCTTTCTTCATCAGCTTGCTGAAAGGCACGCATCGACCGGAGAGATTAGAAATAAACCTCCGAATGTAGGTCAGCCTTCCTTGGAAGGACCTGAGCTCGGTGATGTTGCTGGGCGGTGGAAGCTCTCGGATCGCTTTGATCTTGTTGGGATCCACCTCGATTCCTCGGTACCTGACAACGAAGCCGAGGAATTTGCCACTAGATACGTCGAAGGCGCATTTCATGGGGTTCATCTTGAGCCCATATTGCCAGAGACGCTCGAAGACTTGGCGAAGGTCGCGCAAATGGTCTTCACACCTTTTGGTCTTGACGACGAGGTCATCGACATAGCATTCGACGGTGTTGTGTAGCATCTCGTCGAATATTTTTGTCATGGCCCATTGATAAGTAGCACCAGCATTCTTCAAATCGAAGGGCATGCGTTTGTAGTTGAAAATCCCCTTGGGGGACCTGAAGGCTGTATGGTTCTTATCTTTGAGGGACATCCGAATTTGATTATAACCGGACGACCCATCCATGAAAGACAAGGCTTCGTGACCGGTGGTCATATCGACCATCGTTTCTGTAATTGGAACTGGGAAGTCATCCTTCGGACATGCTTTGTTGAGGTCCTGGAAGTCGACGCAGATGCGGACTTGACCATTCTTCTTCTTGACTGGAACTATATTGGCAAGCCAGATCGGGTAGATGCACGGCTCGATGAAGTCGACCTCCGCCATTTTGTGGACTTCGGCCAAAACTTGAAGCTCCAGCTCATGGCGCATGCGCCATTGTGGTTGCTTGACCGGAGTGATTGAGGGAGAAATGGCTAGATCGTGCTCCGCTACGGAGGGGTCTAGCCCTGGCATCTCCTTGTACGTCCAGCTGAAGTAGTCTTTGAACTCGAGCAGGAGTTGCTTGTAGTCATGCTTCTCTGCCTCGGTGAGGAGGGCACTGACGAATATAGGCTGAGGGGCTTCAACTTCACCCAGGTCGATCTCCATGAGATCATCGACGGTCGCCTGGCCGCCGTCCTCCAGCTCGAGAGGAGCGGGTTGAAGGTCGATGAAGTCCTCATTATCAGTGTCGGCTTCATGTATTTCTTGGTTCTCGAAGCCACCGATTGATACTAAAGGGACTGGAGAGTAATTGTCACTGGAATCCACCGGCTTTTGGCCAACCGTCGTCAACCGGGGTCGCTGAGATCTCTCCGAGGTTGCCCGGCGAAGCTGACAATCTCTCGTAGCTAGGACCATCAAGTCCCCCCCCCCTTAGGAGGGTTTATTGAACTGGGTCCCTCGACTGGCTGAGAGACCGGAGGAGCTTCTTCCGCCCCTTTATCTTGGCAAGGAGGCGAGGAGGATTCCTCGACGGCTTGAGCTGGAGCTTTGGCTTTGATGGAGATAGGAATCAGAATTTCCTTTTCCTCATCCCCGGAGCTATCAAATTTGGATTCGACTCTAGCTCGGTCATCGACTGGTGGCACCAAGCCTACGACATTAACTGCGTAGTGGACACGGAAGTTCGGGTCCCGGTCGTAGCCAAGCCCCCTGGTATCCTTATGGAAGGACGGGGGTTGCCCCCGGACCTGGGAAGGGTCCCACAATCGACGGAAGTATCTTTGTTGGGCAGAGGTTTGCCACAGGAGAATGTGTTGTTTCAAACACATCTCTTGAATATGAGGCGGCAGGTCGCCCCACACATGAACTGCTTCAGGGGTATCATCGACTTGCCTGGACCAGCCGAAGTCGTTATCCGACGGGGCTTGAGGGACCATGTCTCCTTTATTGAAGACAATAGGTTTGTCCCTATTAGCCTTCTTCTTGTTTCGGCGTTGTCGTTTAAAGGTGACAATGAAGGTTGTCAGCGACTCGACACTGTGCTCCTCGGATGCACATGGGAGCTGGATGCAGTATGGTGGCAAACATATACTCTTGCCAATAGCCCGGCTAATGAGATTAGCCTCAAAGTCGATCTGGCGCCTCTCGGGGTGATCTGGGGTTGACTTGGAGCCGAGGCGCAGCCGATGAAGCTTGGCCTTTTCCACATCGACAGAGAAGAGATCATCATCATCTTCCTCTGAGTGCCAACCGTTGTTTTTTGATGCGGGACGGACCACGGACACGACTCCAATTGGAATGCGATCCTCGGACTCTAAACAAGCTCACGATTGTCCCTAACGAGGGAAGCGTCGGACGTGCGCGGTTGAGAAACCGGCAAAGAGCTAGGGTGGTCAATTCTCTCTTGTGCCCGGATCAGGTCACGGGGCGGTCTCGCTCTCTCTCGCAGCAGCGGTGAATATAAGAATATGAAGTGAGCTAATTATCCTATCATGCTCTCTAGCAGCGGGATATGAAATATATACGAATAAAGCAAAGTGCCAAGCAAGGAGCGAATACGATACCTCCACGCTCTCGGCGTGGGGAAGACGATCCCGGCCGAATTCAGTAACTCCCGGTAACAACAATGAGTTAGATTACAGTAATAAAATATCGCCCACTCCACGCAGGGAAGTAAAGGGCTACACAAGTGGGCCCGGGAGGATCGATCTCGGGTTGACGGGCTGCACTTGATCACCCCATCGGCGCGGTTCGGACGGCGTATGTTGCTGGTTGTGGGGCCCACGCGCTGGTGGGTGGGGCCATGTGGGACCGGGGTGGCACCACTGTGGTGGGGACGCCTGGGGAAGTGCTTCCTGGGATGGCGGCACGCTGGTTCACCGGCCGAGGGCCGGGCGGCTCCGATCGGCACCGGTAGAAAAGAGTGCCCACGGATCTGCTGCTTCTGTTTTCAGGCGCGCGCTCTGGTGAGATCGGCTGCTGTGATCAATCCTAATGTCGGATCGAAGCACAGGAGATACTGTTGGAAAGATCTTTCGAAGTCCTTCAATCTAGGATCAGAGAGATGAACTGGACCTGCATGGATCTGGCCTTTGTTGATTTTTGAAGTTGCTGTTGGACAGTTCCTAAAATCTTAGAACAGCAGAGTAGTTTCCTGAGAACTGCCTTTGACCGTAGGGTAGACCTCAGATTCAGGCTTCAAGCTATTCATGAAAGTTATAGAGGGGAGGGAGAGGAAAACAGACATATTTTTTGTGAAAGGTTTTGTTGAGATTTGGGTGGGGAAAAGATTTTTATACTGGCAGGTGGTCAGATCTGGACAGTAGGGGACTGAACAGATCTTGGGAAGAAGATGGAATTTCTAAAAATAGATGGGGGTCTTCAGAAATTCGACGAAAATTTTTGGATGGAGGGGATAGTGGACAGAACCTCCAGTAAAATTGGGGGCTCCAAAGAAAATCAAAAAATGGACCAAGAAGGTGAAACTCAGGGTGGCTGTGACTGGATCTGAACAAAAGGTAGAACTGGTAGGTGGAGATGCACGAAAATGGAAAATTATAAAACGGGGCTATAACTTTTTTACAATTTTTCCAGAGAGTTATGTGATGTGACACGACCCCTTGGACCTGAAAATTTGCAAGCAATCAAACAGAACGGCAGACCCACTCAAGTGAACTCACTCGCGTCGCGCACACCCGAGTCCGTAGGTGGACCGGCGATAGTGGTGAGGGTCCGAGGATGGACCTCGCCTTTCCTGAGGTTTGACTAGCTTGGGCTGTACCCCTAAGGGTCTGGGATGCCCCAATTCCATGGGCGGCCAGCACGCCAAGGGCGTGGGATGTAGTGACTCTCTCTCAACTCGCTCCGCGGTGGCACTCAAATTGATGATATTTTGAGATCGGGCGCTCACTCACCGACCGACGGCACTAAGCAGCAATACTAAACAAGCCAAGCAATTCCAGTAGAGTAGGGCAACCCGAGGCTCACCTGATCGGTGTGAAGACACCGATCCCGATCGGAGACGAGGGCGAGCGGGGAAGTGTGGATTCCCCGCACACTGCGCCGATGAAGCTTGATCCCTGTTTAATAATTACAATCACTACACCTCACACAGGAGGGTGGACTTGGGGTGGGGATTTTTGTATTACAAGTCAAACACTACCTTCGCATAGGGAGGGGCGCTAAGCCGGCCAGGCGGGGAGGGGAGATAAGCTCGATCGCGCCGACGGAGCACCCAGCCGAATCTGCCCGGGTCGGGGACAGCAAGACAGGGGGTCGATGTAGTCGCCGCTGTGAGCTCTCCCGGACTCAGAACTTGATGAGACTTGTGCCAAAATGTCGCTGACGTATCCAGGTACGACTGTGATTTTTTTGTGGGCGGTCCCAAAGTCATCGCTGGTGGGAATGGGCTCTGGAACAGGTCCCCTGCGTGCAGAAGCAGACTGTTCCCAAGGGCAGCAGCGGATGGCCGAAGTCACCACGGTGGCTCCCAAAGTCCGAATGAGGCGAGACCAAGTTGAGGATGTCCGTTGATGAGTCTTCTTCGAGCAGCAACCAAGAACAGCACCAGAGGATGTCGGGGCAGTGAGGAGGAGTCCATTGAGTGAGGGGCTGTTGGGACAAGACCTAAATGGACTGTCTGTGCGCCCGTGGAAAAAAAATGGAAAAGGCACTTCCTGATGCTGAAAGGGACGTCACTTTTTGGTAGTGGTGGACGACTCGTGGTTGCAGCTCTTGGCCAAGTGGAGCCTCCAGAAGTTGAAGGATGTGGCCGTGGTGGAGGTTCAAACAGGGGGGCAGAAACTAGGACAGGCAGCTTCTGATCTCATGCAGCAGGTTGCAGAGAGTGCCCCGACCGCTCCTGGACTCCGAATCACAAACCGCCAAAGTTTCTGGAACCTTGGACGAGCCCTCTTTGCAGAAAAACTGACGAGGAAGCCGTATGATGTCGGAGAGGACTGGGGGACTCAGAAGAGCGGAAGCAGGTCGTTGCAGACTGTGGGAGGCAGACCCGCGCAGCCGAGGGATAAAAATGAGAACTTTGGCCTCCAGATGCCGAACGCGGTTCTGCTTTTGATTCTGATAGAGGACTGGGGGAGGAAGAACTTTGTAGAAGGGCTCGTAGCCTGAATCTTCCGCCATTTGTCGTGGTGCAGCTTCTAACCGGGCTCAGGTACTCTGCAGAGGGAGCCCAGCGCAGTCAAGGGAGAATTGTCACCACGATCTGTAGTGAAGTTGGAACGAGACGATTCTACCTCGCCTGCGAAGAAGACTGGAAGACCTTTCTGTCAATATATGGTGCACCTCCAGATGATGTCGGACAGCACCGGGGCAGTCTCTGCAAGTCGGGCTCCAACTGCTACCTGCGAATTGAGATGGATATGGTGATGAAAGGTGATGGGAGATGGAGTAGATGGGGTGAGAAATGGGGTGGATGGGTGTGGGGGTGACACCTAACTATGTGGGGGTCTATTAGGGGGTGATTCAAGGTGTGGGAAGGGCAGAAAGGGGGCTAGGAGGTGGTCTAGCAAGTGGAGGGAGGGGGAGATGCGAATTTGGGTTGGGAAGGAGAGAGGGAGGAGAGATGTCTCCTTTGTTTTGAATGGTGGGTTAATGGAGGGGTTAATGGGGGCCTAGGGAATGGGAAGGGTTGCCTTGGGGAGGGGAAGGGGTGTTTGGGAGAAGGGATTCTCCTTTGGTAAAATGAAAGGTTGTATGGGGAAGGGGAAAGGTTGCTTGGGAGGAGGGAGAGGTGCCTAGGAGAAGGGGATTCCACCTAGGGGTTGGAGGGGACTTAAATGGGAGGTATGGGGAAGGGGGAGTGGTCTTAATTAGAGGTGAATAGGGAGGAGAGAGAGTGAATTTCAAATTTTGGGGTGGGGATGAGAGAGAATGGGGTTCCCCCCTTTAGAGAGAGAGAGAGAGAAATAGAGAGAGAGAGCTAGAGAGAGAAGGAGGCACAATTCTTGTGGATAATTCTTTTCTCAATAATTCATTAGCTCCAAATGGTGGGAGTGGGGTCCTATTTATAGGATTCTTACAATTTAACATAAGTCCCAGAATTTTGGACTACTAATAAGAAACCAAGGGGGTGGGGGCTTCCCTGGGCCTAGCCCATCTAATTGGGCCCAAATGACACATTAACCACTCTAATGACCTATTAACCTAGGTACTTGGAAAATTACATGATAAGACTCAAATAAGAAAGTGAAAAATACATCATATGACTCGAAATAAAGTGGCGAACAAGATGTAGTACTGCTGGTGATCATCAGGAACCTCAAAAAATGTGGAACGGTCGGAGATGTCCCCATCATACCCCTGGGGTGCGGAGAACTCGACTCCATCGAGTATGGGTCCACCGGGGAGACAGGTCTTCCAAGGCAGATCTGGGTGAGCCATGATCTCCAGACTCAACCCTGTGTCCGCAACCAGGGGACGGTCCTTCATCCTCTCGAGGTGGCTCGGGCGCACCCTCTTGCTGGCGATGGAACCCTGCTTGCCTAGTATTGCCTCCGTGTGCACACGTCGGACTCTCAGGCTGATTTTTGGTGGCTCTCCGAGGGTGTCCCTCTTAAAGGAAGATATAGGTTCGAGGCACTCACTAGGATCCACCGCGGTGCCCATATAGGGTGCCGGATCTGCCACATGGGAAATGGGGTGAATCCCAAAATCCATTAGTAAGTCCAACCCGTTGGCCTGGTTGCCAAAGCCACTCAGAACTTGGGAAGGTCCAAGTCCTCGTGCCCTCGAATTGGAGGTGACCCTAGGGTGGAGCCACTCCAATGTCATCATCACCAGATCACCTACTTGGAATTCCAAGTGGCGCTCGCGAGCTCTTGTCCGCTCTTTGTGAACCTCACCGCTCGTCGAGAATTGCTTGTGTGTATGCTCATACCATGCATTATGATGCGGTGAGTGGGTGTGAAAGTGGATAGTGTGCAAAGGTGGACCGGGGCAACCATAAATTGGCCTATCATGCTTTGATGCCATGTGGACCTTGATGAACTTAGGTGGACCAGGGCAGCCATAAGTGGCCCTATCATGCATGGACTTCATAACAATGGTCGGAGGGCCCTGGTATCTGTAGGAGAACCTATTACATAAGGTGGTGATGAATGCCGGGGGACCTGGACACCCGTAGATGCTCCTAACGTGCATATGATCAATGATGAATGAGGGAGGACCAGCACATCCAAATGTGAGCCAGTCATGCATTGGGCTAAAAGTGTGCGTGACATGTATGACATGACTAGGCTTAGTAGCCCTACCAAATGATGCACAATGTAGTGGCACATGTATTTTCATCCAAATGGTTCCTCCTATGCATATGGCTTGGTGTGGGAGTTTCCACTCATAGGGGTCAAGAAAAATGGAGTGGGTTTGGTCTAATAAGGTCGGTTGGGGTGGGAAAAGGTTGGCGGAGAGTAAGGTGGGGGGGCATAGGAAGGGGTCGAAGGGGTCATGGTAAGGGTCACCTAAGGAGAGGAACTCTAGGTCCTTATGGTCCTCATAACCATTGGATGGCGGACTCTCCTCCCCAGGTAATATGATCGGGCCAAAGTTTTTGGTGGGATGGTCGGCCATGAATGGAGGACTAGATGTTCTACCCGAGACAAGCAACTCTAGTTTGTGAATAGCATCGGGCCCGTCGGGTGTAGGGAGGAGTAAAAGAAGGTCACTAGTGTAGCAACCCACAGTGTAAATGGAGGAGATTGATCTGACACATAGGTGTAGGAGGTCAATGCTCCTAGGTCGGTCGGTTATTGTAGACATCATGCCAGTTAGCTCCATTTGCCAAACTATACACTTAAGAAGATCCCCTAATATTTCCACTTGATAGGATGATTGGATTGTGGTGTGATAGGTGGATAAGGGTACAATGGGAAGGTTTTGCTCCATGGGTGGGTAAACATAGGACACGATGGGGTGAAGTGGTCTCTCCTTTAGCCATCTAGCTAGGGGCCCCTCTATGATTACAGTGCTACTTGTGAAGGCTTGTGGCTCTTGGGGGTCCAAGCTATGTGAAGGGGACATTTGTGATTCTTCCTCACCATAGATATGAACTTGGGTTTCCTCAAGGATGGGGATGGGTTCCGGACTAGCATCTACTCTCATGTGGATGGTTGTGGTCTCCTCTCTCAAGGGAGTGGGAAGGTCTATTGGGGGTGGGGTGATGATGGTTGGTGCATGGTGTACCCGGGGTGGTGAGTGAGGCCGGACTTGGGTTGGGGTTCGGAGTGGAAGTAGCGGGGGATTAGGTTTGGGTAGGATAGGAGTTGGAAGTGGAAGGTGGGTTGGGTGAGTAACTTTAGATTGGGGAATGGTGGCTGTCACGGGCCTAGGTGGAGGGGTGGACATGGGGTCCACGTGGGTTTGAGTGGTGAGGGTGGAGTGAGCCATGATGCTTCTTCCACCTGGGAGGGGAACTTCTCGGCCTAACCCATGACACTGTGATTCATATTCCTCTTCCCAATCTAGTGGAGCCTCATAATCTTCGGTTACCTCTTTAAGTTCCTTTCGGAAAGGGGTGGAAGAAGGATTTTTGGAAGTTTGTGGGGTGTGGGTTTGATGGAGAATTTTGGGTTGGGTGGTGGGGAAAGGAGGAGTGGGAGTGCTCCTCGGGTTATGGTTCTCAGGGTAGGAGTGGGAAGGTTGGGGAGTGAAGATCTTCCTGATCTCAATCCTTATCTCTTCCAATAAATCTAGGGGTCCTTTGGGTGGTGGGGTTTGGGTCCTAATAGAGGTTTTGGGTTGACGGGGAGGGAAAGGTGGAGTGGGAGTGCTCATTGGGCTATGGGTGCTTGAGTTGGAAGAGTGGGAGGATTTTGGAATGAGGATCTTCCTAAGTTCTATCTTCATCTCTTCCCATGAGTGAATGGGCTCTTGTCTCTCAATCCCCCTTCGAATCTCAAGCTTTCTCCATTCTGTCTCGCCGAAGGGACCAAGGGTCGTCTTGGCGATGCGCACTTTTCTTTCCTCGGTCATGTAGTAGTGGTGGAAGTATCTATCCATGGAGGTCTCCCATTTCCTATATGTGTGAGGGTTTCGGGACCCATCGAAGCGGGGCAACTCCGGCCCGATAATGAAGTAGTCATCGGGGTGCCTGGTGAGATACATGGTTTGGATGCTCGGATGACCTCAATGCAATGTGCCCTAGGACAAGACTTAGTAGAGACAAGTCTAGAACTTGCTCTAATACCAAATTGATGTGACACGACCCCTTGGACCTAAAAATTTGCAAGCAATCGAACCGAACGGCGGACCCACTCAAGTGAACTCACTCGCATCGCGCACACCCGAGTCCGTAGGTGGACCGGCGATAGTGGTGAGGGTCTGAGGATGGACCTCGCCTTTCCGGAGGTTTGACTAGCTTGGGCTGTACCCCTAAGGGTCTGGGATGCCCCAATTCCGTGGGCGGCCAGCACGCCAAGGGCGTGGGATGTAGTGACTCTCTCTCAACTCGCTCCGCGGTGGCACTCAAATTGATGATATTTTGAGATCGGGCGCTCACTCACCGACCGACGGCACTAAGCAGCAATACTAAACAAGCCAAGCAATTCCAGTAGAGTAGGGCAACCCGAGGCTCACCTGATCGGTGTGAAGACACCGATCCCGGTCGGAGACGAGGGCGAGCGGGGAAGTGTGGATTCCCCGCACACTGCGCCGATGAAGCTTGATCCCTGTTTAATAATTACAATCACTACACCTCACACAGGAGGGTGGACTTGGGGTGGGGATTTTTGTATTACAAGTCAAACACTACCTCCGCACAGGGAGGGGCGCTAAGCCGGCCAGGCGGGGAGGGGAGATAAGCTCGATCGCGCCGACGGAGCACCCGGCCGAATCTGCCCGGGTCGGGGACAGCAAGATAGGGGGTCGATGTAGTCGCCGCTGTGAGCTCTCCCGGACTCAGAACTTGATGAGACTTGCACCAAAATATCGCTGACGTACCCAGGTACGACTGTGATTTTTTTGTGGGCGGTACCGAAGTCATCGCTGGCGGGAACAGGCTCTGGAATAGGTCCCCTGTTTGCAGAAGCAGACTGTTCCCAGGGGCAGCAGCAGATGGCCGAAGTCACCACGGTGGCTCCCAAAGTCCGAATGAGGCGATACTAAATCGAGGACGTCCGTGGATGAGTCTTCTTCGAGCGGCAACCAAGAACAGCACCAGAGGATGTCGGGGCGGTGAGGAGGAGTCTGTTGACTGAGGGGCTGTCAGGATAGGACCTAAACGGACTGTCTGTGCGCCCAAGGAAAAAAAATGGAAAAGGCACTTCCTGATGCCGAAAGGGACGCCGCTTTTTGGTAGTGGTGGATGACTCGTGGTTACAGCTCTCGGCCAAGTGGCGCCTCCAGAAGTTGAAGGATGTGGCCGTGGTGGAGGTTCGAACAGGGGGGCAGAAACTGGGACAGGCAGCTTCTGATCTCATGCAGCAGGTTGCAGAGAGTGCCCCGACCGCTCCTGGACTCCGAATCACAAACCGCCAGAGTTTCTGGAACCGCGGATGAGCCCTCTTTGCATAAAAACTGACGAGGAAGCCGTATAATGTTGGAGAGGACTGGGGGACTCAGAAGAGTGGAAGCAGGTCATTGCAGACTGTGGGAGGCAGACCCACGCAGCCGAGGGAGAAAAATGAGAACTTTGGCCTCCGGATGCCGAACGCAGTTCTGCTTCTTGATTCTGATAGAGGACTGGGGGAGGAAGAACTTTTTAGAAGGGCTCGTAGCCTGAATCTTCCGCCGTTTGTCGTGGTGCAGCTTGTAACCGGGCTCAGGTACTCTGCAGAGGGAGCCCAGCGCAGTCGGGGGAGAATTGGCACCACGATCTGTAGTGAAGTTGGAACGAGACGATTCCACCTCGCCTACGAAGAAGACTGGAAGACCTTTCCTTCAATGTATGGTGCACCTCCAGATGAGGTCGGACAGCATCGGGGCAGTCTCTGCAAGTCGGGCTCCAACTGCTGCCTGCGAATTGAGATGGATAGGGTGATGAAAGGTGATGGGAGATGGAGTAGATGGGGTGGGAAATGGGGTGGATGGGTGTGGGGGTGACACCTAACTATGTGGTATTAGGTGGTGATTCAAGGTGTGGGAAGGGCAGAAAGGGGGCTGGGAGGTGGTCTAGCAAGTGGAGGGAGGGGGAGATGCGAATTTGGGTTGGGAAGGAGAGAGGGAGGAGAGATGTCTCCTTTGTTTTGAATGGTGGGTTAATGGGGGCCTAGGGAATGGGAAGGGTTGCCTTGGGGAGGGGAAGGGGTGTTTTGGAGAAGGGATTCTCCTTTGGGAAAATGAAAGGTTGTATGGGGAAGGGGAAAGGTTGCTTGGGAGGAGGGAGAGGTGCCTAGGAGAAGGGGATTCCACCTAGGGGTTGGAGGGGACTTAAATGGGAGGTATGGGGAAGGGGGAGGGGTCTTAATTAGAGGTGAATAGGGAGGAGAGAGAGTGAATTTCGAATTTTGGGGTGGGGATGAGAGAGAATGGGGTTCGCCCCCTTTAGAGAGAGAGAGAGAGAGAAATAGAGAGAGAGAGCTAGAGAGAGAAGGAGGCACAATTCTTGTGGATAATTCTTTTCTCAATAATTCATTAGCTCCAAATGGTGGGAGTGGGGTCCTATTTATAGGATTCCTACAATTTAACATAAGTCCCTGAATTTTGGACTACTAACAAGAAACCAAGGGGGTGGGGGCTTCCCTGGGCCTAGCCCATCTAATTGGGCCCAAATGACACATTAACCACTCTAATGACCTATTAACCTAGGTACTTGACTCAATTAAAAGGAAAATTACATGATAAGACTCAAATAAGAAAGTGAAAAATACATCATATGACTCGAAACAAAGTGGCGAACAAGATGTAGTACTGCTGGTGATCATCAGGAACCTCAAAAAATGTGGAACGGTCGGAGATGTCCCCATCATTATGATGGACCCTAGAACGTACTCTGAAAATATCAGCTCCATAAGATGAGAGGATTGGGACCTAAAATTCTCAGAGTGGCCTTCTATCCTGAAAAATAGAACCTGGACAGAACTTCCGACTGTTGCTCGTGGTGGCTCGATGGCGGCACGAACGGCAGCGGCGGCGGCACATAATGAAATTAGAACTGGAGGGGCTAAGATTGAAGGGCCACAACCCTGAAATACAGAGGAGGGAGATGGAAAACCAGAGGGGAGAGGGAGAGGGGCGCACCAGCTCTTGGAGCTCCAAGGGAATTCACACAATTCTTCTATCATTAATTCCAACAAAATGTGAAAATACAAGGATTTATACAAAATGTAAAAAGACTCAAAATGACCTTAGATCTAGATCTGAAAGGGGTATTAAGGGGATGGAAGAAATTATTTCTCCCATGTGGTCAAAACATTTTAAACAAATTCTAATCAAACTATATAATTCCATTCAAACTTCACCTAAATATCACCTACCTAGCCTAATAAGGCCAAAGAAGAGGGCGCCCCCTACTTGGGCCTTTCTTGGGCCAAGGCTGGTCCAAGGCCATCCATAACCCATGTCTAGACTTGGGCCTTCCAAATCTTGGTTGTCCATGAGAGGGGGAAAGCCCACTTGGGCCTTAAGTGGCTATTAAGGTCCATAATGATGGCCTTAAGGTCCAATATGAAATAAGCTCCTAATGGACTCTACTAATGACAACCTAGTCATGGACTCTACATTACAAGTGGCCCAATGGCTTATTATAAGCCTTACAAGGAGCCCAAATGAAATAAATCAAACAAATACACAATTACAATCCCATACAAGCCATAACACACAAATATGTTCCACCCGTATAAGGAAATAGCCTTTGATGCCCTTATCAATTCTCCCCGGGTGGTAGGAACTCGACCCCGTCGAGTAAGGGGGGGTGACTGCTCGAGTAGCTCCGGCGGATCCGTCACCATACCAGGTAGCGCGGGTAAGCTCCACTCCAAGTGATCGTCACCTGCTCATTCCGTATATACTCGATATGCGCATGCTGCTATGGGAAGAGGCTAGTGGTGGAACACTCCGGGGTAGGGTCACTCTCAAGGGGAAGGAGGCGGCTAGAAGACTCACTAGGAATCACCGCTGGGTCCCTGTAGGTGACTAGATCCGGGGCATAGATGTAGAACTGATCCCATACTCATCGAGCGAGTCCACTCGCCTCTCACTCATAAGAGACCGACAACGAGCTTCCACAAGACACATGCAGACTCACCATGCACTAACACACGTATGCAAACCACACAAACAATCGACTCAAACACACCACACAAACAAACCACACAAAGAAAACACACTGACTCATATATGACCCTAGACTTAAGACGGTAACATCAACCCCACTAAGTAGCTGCATCCTGAGCTGTGGCAAGCTCTGAGCTTCATGCTCCGCGGAGAGTTCCGGATCGGCCTCATGGTAAACAATCTCGAGCCCAGAAGGCGAGGCCTCTTCAACCCCTAGGGCTAGTGTGGCACGAGTGGGACATTGGCTGGCGATGTGGCCAAACCCATGACAATGGAAACACTGCAGCCGTGACCTACTGCCTTCTCCGATAAGAGGGGCCTTACCCTTATCCTCCCGACGGGTAGGGGGTGTTGGCAACAAGGGTGGAGGTGTAGGTGCCGTGGGCAACAGTGGTGGGGGTGTCGGTGCCAGAGGATGGGCTATGGGTGCAGGGGGATGGGCAACGGGTGCCAGTGGTTGGAGTGGAGGTAGATCCCGTAGAGGGGGAGGTCGAGGTGTATGAGTGAAGTGCTCCTAACGGGCGGGCTCATGAGGACGAGCCATGGGTCCCCTCGAGTATGAGCCTAAGGAGCCACGTGAATCAACACTATGGGAAGGAGCGGAGCCCCACCATGGAATAGACTCGAACTCTCCCTCAAATTGCTCCATCTCGAGAGCAACTTGGTATGCATCCTCCAACTTGTCCACCTTGCGACGGAGAAGCTCATACCGTAGGTGAGGCCATAAACCACGCCGAAATCGGGAGACGGTAAAGGAGTCTTCCTCCGTGGCATCACATCCCAAGTAGTATTCATCGAACTCGGCGATGTAATCAGAGGCGGACCGATCTCCATGGGTGAGACTTTGCCACCTTTCTATGAGACGCTGGCGGTAGGAGGTAGGGAGGTACTTCTTCCGAAGCTTTTCCCTCATCTCGGTCCAAGTATCGATAGGAGGCTCATGACGATGAAACAATAGGTTCTTCATGTTCCTCCAATAGGTTTGTGCCTGGCCTAAGAGTTTCATTCTGGCGAAATTGACCTTCTGTTGGTCCGACATCTCGAACCACTCAAAATATCGATCCATGCCAGCCTCCCAATCAAGATAGACCTTCAGGTCTAAGGACCCGTCAAAGGTGGGAGGGTCGGCCCAAACGGTCCTAAGGGCCCGTTCATCCATATCTTGGTCGTGGGTACGCCGTGTAGGACAACGATCACGACCATATCCCTGTTGCTCATTATCGGACTCATAGTCATGCACCTCGGGGACTTCACGCCTCCTAACATCTACCCTTTGAACCCTTGGAACCGCAGGTTGATGAATCGGCTCCGGTTGACCTTGTGTAGGCGGAGGGGGTGCCTTAACTGGGGCTTTTAGGGGTACCTCGGTTGGGGCTCCCTCTAATGTGGCAACTCTCCCTACTAGGCCCTGAACAGACTGGTCCGACTCGACGGCCTTATCCTCTAAGACCTTCATCTTTTCTTCCAGACGGGTACCTAAGCCATTCATCCGCGTACTCAACCCGTCCATTCTATCCATTCGAGTACTTAACCCATCCATGCGTGTATTCAACCCTCGCATTTCTCCCATAAGGGCTTGGAACATTTCGGCCACCGACAACGCATCGAGACTAGGGGCTCGGGGGTCCGCCATATGTGGTGGTGGGGGTGAGTTGTCACGCCCCGAACCGATAGCAGCGGAACGTGTCATTTGCTCGGAATGTGGCAGTTAAACAGTCATGTCAATCAGAGCATAGTCATCTCCACAAAACACAATTTGGACAAATAACAAATTTCATTTCAAATATAAGTTCTTTACATATTCGGGCCCATAATAAACGAAAAGACTCAATGAAGAAAAACTACAAAGAGACACAAGACGCAAGATAACCAGACTAGACGGTTTATCTAGATGTCAGAGTTCTCTTCACTCTTGCCCTTGCCCATCATGTTCGGTCTCGTCGTCACTAAGGTTATTACCTGAAAAATATTGGAAAACGTAGGGTGAGTGAACGCTCAGTAGGACTTAATATCTCATGCTCCAAGCTAGCTTTAAGTCAATTACAACTTAACATGCTCATGCAGGTCATGCGAGATATAGAAATCAAGAACTATAATAACATGAGATAAATTCAAGAACTAGAAAAAAAATGAGTAAGCAAGATGCTAGATAAACTCATGAAGAGTAAGGACGATGATAATCAAGAGAGTATAGTAAGATCTAATCAAGTACTTTCTCAAGCTAGGTCAAGAGCATTCATGAGGAAATATAACATTCATCTCTCTATGACGAACACTATCACGAGAGCTTTAATGTATCCATTATTATGAAGGATCTTCATAACAAGATAACGAGTACTATCAATGGGATAATTCAAGAACATCTATGATGATCGATATAGATGTAGAACAATTACTTCTACAAGCACTACATAGCATTTGCCAAGACACTAAGGGAATTTCACGACGATATGATAACCCCTCCAATAAGGCAAATCAAGATCTTTTCATGATGAACAATAAGTTGTAGAAAGGTGTACTATGATGGCAATTACTCCCGATCATCACTATCACAAGAGCGTTTGCACATCTAGCACTATGTAGGATTGGCCAATGCACTAAGGGAAAAATCACGACGATATAACCACCCCTCATGGAAATAGCACTAAGTAGTATTTGGTCGCACACTTAGGAGTTCTCACGACTGTATGATTGCCCCTAAATGCCAATAACCGAGTTGGTGAATGCCAGCACCCGATCATCGTATACCGGTATCGTTTGGACTTTGCCTCGCCCAATGAGGGTCAGATCAGGACCCGTAGCATTTAAAATGTCATTTTGGTGGGACCCATAGCCCCTGACATTTAGTCTAGACTAATTCCATATTAATGGCCAAGAATTTCAAGGATCAAGCATGTAAGAACATTAAGATAGATTTCATGGAACATAGAGTTCAAGGATAGAACTTGTAATAAAGATGATATATCAATAAACCATATGAAAACCATGACATTCTGGAAATCTAGGTGATTCGGTGCAACCGGCTCAGTCGGCCTTGAGGGAATCCAAGGCTACGAGGAGACTTACGGAGGTCCCAATGACTAACTTGCCGGTCCGAAGGAACGGAATGTCCAACAGAGGGCTCGTATGTCACCGAGAGTTGAGGTGTATAACGTGAACCAATCATGAAACAAGGACTCCATCTACGGACGTGAATGAGAGTGTCAAAAGACCCGAGGTATGGGCCAAAACCGGAAGAAAATGGTGACAACATGAATGCGTTATTTTTAGAATTCATGTCCATCCAATTCTATAATTAACTATAATTAAATAAATTTATATTATTTGACGTCTGTGAGTAGTGTCATTTATTAATTAACATCCACTTGGAGGGACGTTAATTTTATGATTTTTAACTTAATTTATTTAACAAGAATTCCCGTCAATATCTATTTAATTGAATAATTTTAAAACATACATTCAAAGAGACATTAATTTATATAAAAAAATTTAAAAAAATAGAATATATGATAATTAGGATAAAAATTCAAGGATTCCAAATATATAATTTTTATAATTTTCTATTACATATCTTAATAGATATGAATTTTTAAAGATATAGTTACAAATATATATATATATATATATATATATTAAAGATATGGCGACATTGTAAAATGTCGTCAAAATGAATCAACGACATTGAGAATGTCATCATTTCAAAAATTCTAACTTCTTCAAACCTCCAATTCTCGACGTACACACGTCGGAATCACGCGTTCTATATATCGAAATGGCGGGCTCGAAAAACTCTACCTAACCGGACGTTCAAAATAATTTTTCGTTGAGAGATAGGGGATCTTGAGATAGGGGGCACGAAAAATGGTGCTACCACCCTCACTACCTCGGTCTCCACCTCAATAACACGCCAATAAAATTTCATAACCAAAGGACGTTTCGACGCCCACTAAAAGGCCATCAACGTAAAAACTTACTACTATTGTGCTACAGTAACTATGGGTGATTCGCCGTGTAATTCAGAAAAATTCATTAAATTAATTAACTAGTTAATGTTACTAGTTAATACCCATCTCAAGATATGAAAATTTAAGAAAAACATAGAGGTTCTAGTTATATATATTTTATGATTTTTAGATACTTGATTACACAGATTAAAATTTCCTAAGCATGTTGTAGTTATTAATTAACTAAAATAAAATATATAAAATGATTAAAATGATAAGCAGGAGAGATTGAACATGATGCAAGAAAATTTATTAACATGTTATTTTGCTTGGGAGATTGCCTACCTCGTCGATACTTTAACGGATGAAGATGGAAGAGGAATGTTGCAGGCGAAGAACAAGACGATGAAGATCGAGGGAGGAAGAGGATGCTGAAGGAAGGGGAAGAAAAACACTACGAGCTCCCCGAATAGCCTCTCGTTTGACAACCACGATTCCTCACGTATCACGCGCGAAGCCTTCTCTGCAGCAGTAGGGTTCTGCTTGCACGAAGGGCTCTTATTTGTAAGGTTGGCCTTTTGGCAGAGTCCTAGTATGCATGGGAATCCTAGTTCCTATTATACTTTCCATGATAAGCCTTGTCTTCCCATAACCACAGCCCCCTTTCCTGCAATGTCTTCAAATGGGATTAGCATAGGATTTTTAGTGTTTAAAAGCCCTTGTGTAGTGGCCCTTGCGTTCATGCTAAAAACTCATTTCTTTCCTATGGAAATTTCTCTCCTTAAAGGTCCATTACACATATATTTAATATAAAGCCCACAACCCATTCACGTAGTTGATCCCCTTTTTTTTAGTCTAATTTATTCTTTCAAGAGTTTTATTTGGAGTGGGTGAGGAAAGCCCATTACCATGTGGCCTAATATTCTGGGTATTTATTCACTTGAGAGTAAAATTTTATATGGAGATTTAATTTTCCATAATTTTCATTGTCCACTGTTATCTCGGGTATCGATAAGAGTCGGGTTCGATCCTATGAAAGTCCTTATATATATATGTTTATATTTTTGGAATGAAATTCCCTTAAAATAATTGAATTGTATTTTCAATTTATGCTACATATAGATACAAGAATATATTCAATTCTCATTTCTCAATTGTTTATTTATACCTTTATTGATGCCCATTAATGAACATTTAGGCCTATTAACTATTCTAGCTAATTATCACTTTTCTTTTATCAAAATTTTAATTTCTATATTTTTTTATTTCTTTGTCTAATATCTATAGTTATTTATATTTATTCTACATTTAAATTTCTGGGGTGCTACACCCTCCCCCACTTAAAAGAATTTGGTCTCCAAATTCACATGATTTTCTTTCCACAATAGTGAGGTAACATCACCATATCCGAAACATGTATTCTAACTAGATTATTCTCATGTATTCTAGCTAGATTATTCTCATAACATGCTAAGTGCTAAGATCACCCATCTAAAATGTGCATTCTACTTCTATTATAATGATCACCATGTCCATACATGAAGTTTTAAATAAGGTAGGGTTTAAAGTTATCTTCCAACGCTTGTAGCCTACAAAACGAGTTTTAAGTTAATGACTACTCATATCTTGTCATTTATCTAGCGTAGACGAAACATATTTTTATTGATTTAGCCCATAGCTCTACCCAAATCTCACGGGGTTCCTATAGGATAACTGACAGTGAGAACTCAATCTAGGACTTGGACTTGATGACCTAGGGATTTAGAAAGCCTAGGCTCTGATACCACCTTCTGTCACGCCCCGAACCGATAGCAGCGGAACGTGTCGTTTGCTCGGAACGTGGCAGTTAAACAGTCATGTCAATCAGAGCATAGTCATCTCCACAAAACACAATTTAGACAAATAACAAATTTCATTTCAAATATAAGTTCTTTACATATTCGGGCCCATAATAAACGAAAAGACTCAATGAAGAAAAACTACAAAGAGACAACTGACAGCGTCGTGGGACATCGTCGCTCTGCACAGTTATCCCGACTCTGTGGAAGGGAGGAGCCTTATGGCAGTGGGCCCGCCACTTGAAGTGGAGCTGCAGAAGACTCCGAAGATGTCTTCTTTGTACTCTAGGTCATGTCAACAGGTAGGTGGGGAGGACCCGATGTCTCCTCCGCTGAGGAGGTGTGACGAGGCTGAGGCGGGGCCTCACCCTATTTTTGCTTTCCCTTCCTATCCGCAGCTGTCAGTGACGACGATAGGGCGGGAGGAGGACAAGAAAGAGCCGAAGGGCTTGTTGTCGTCTCGCCCACCAGAACGTTCTCTCGGCCGAGAAGGACCCCGAGGAGTCTGGCGGTGTCTTCTTCAAGAAAAGGGAGAGACTTAAGCTCCTGCTAGGACCGCCACCGCACAACCGGAGTGGCTGGGGTTGGCTGGCTAGCTGTAGATGCTTGAGAGCCCTCAAGGGCCGGAGGAGCAGGAGAATGGATGACGTTGGCCGAGAGGTTAGTCAGCCTCACCTCTTGATTGGCATGCTGCTCTCTACGCCTTCACAGTCGCTTGAGCGCCTCTTGGTTGTCAGTCCGGAACTCAAGCCATTCCGGAGGATGCTAGTAAGGCAGCCCGTGCCCATTTTCTCGGGGAGCGTCTGGCCGCTCTAACGCATCCCTGGCAATGTGCAGGGTCTCTTCGATAGCTTGTCGAAGCCTGACGAGCGACATGGAGTTTCCTTACGCATCGATCTGCTCCCATTGGATCTGTTCCTGGATGAGGTATTGAACTTCCTTGCAGGACTCGATCGGGTGGCAGATTCTGGCGTGGAAGGGGCAGTATTGGGGGTGACTATGATCCCAATGGGTGTATCCAGGAGGCGAGTCATGGGGCATGATTTGCCCAATCTCGATGAGGATGTTGAAGAGTCATCGGGTTCTCTCCCTGGGGAAGGAGAGAGGTCTCTGATCATGCAAAGGCCTCCACCCTGGATACCAGATAGAACGTTCCCTTCGATTGGCTCTGGGCTCCTCTGACTCATCATCAGAAAGAGAAAATGTAGCCATCATGTGGATGACATTGGTTGAGGGGTGAGCCACGCGTGCTGCTTTAGCCAGCCTGGCCCACGTATGTGGCTATGGGGGATCGACGAGACCGCTGTTCATCTTGACGAGGCCGTCCCGGATCAACTTCTACGCCTCAGTCTTGAAGACGTAGCAATCTTCAATTGAATGACCCAGCATGCGATGGTACAGGCAATAGCTGGGATCGTCGGTCTTCAAAGCCTCCTCCGGCTTGCGGATTTCTGGCAACTCGATGATCTTTTAGGTCATACAGAGGTCGAAGAGCATCTTGTGTGTTCCTTCTTGAAGGAGAAGGGTGTCTTCATGCGCTCCGAGAAGGAGGGAACAACCGGCTTATCCGCTGGCTTTTTGTCAGAGCCACTGGATTCGGCCCCTTTACTGGCCTTGGCGATAGGGGTGACTTCTATGATGTTCACCTCCTTACTGGGCTGGTGTTCTCGCACTTGTTTACCCTTTGCTGCAGTATAGCTCGGGTTGTCAGCGGAAAACATATCTATCTCAGTGACTGCCGAATTGAGCTGGTCGAAGCCCTTGATATTGGTGCCGAGAAGCTTTTCACTGACCTCAGCCGCTAGACCTCGACGACATATGGTGATGGCGTCATCCTAGACGGGTGGATTGACACACCTCATGCTGAGGTCTTGCCATTTTTTGATGAAATCGAGGGCGCCCTCGCCCTTTTTCTACTGAAGGGAACAGAGTTCGGCTAATGAGACCTTTCGCTCGACCGTCTGAAATCGATCGAAGAATTTCTTCTGGAGATCCGCCCAGTCGACGACTAAGCCGGGCTTCAGGCAGGAGTACCATTGGAAGGCCGTTCCCGTGAGCGAAGTAGCGGAGGAGATATGATTTATCCAACGCCAACTCGCCCATAGCCGTAACATAGTAGGCCAGGTGCTCATGTGGCGACCCCTGCCCGTCGAACTTTTGTAGCTTCGGGGGCTTGGAGTACTCGGGAGGAAGCTTCTTCAACTGGTGGTGAAGCGGGTAGGGTACACTGTAGAGATCCACCGTGACCGTCCCTTCACCATACTGGGTGAGCTTTGTCTCAACAATGTGCTCGATCATCTGGCGTTGCGCCAAGAGATTTTCTGGCAGTGGCGTGTTGGAGGCTCGTGGTTGAGTCTCAACCGGGGGTGTGTCAAACCCAGCTACCAGCGGGATCGGGTAATCGCCGCTGAGGTGTTGGCAACATCACGAGCCACTGGGGGTACCGGTGCCTCGGCCTGAGCCCTAGCAGGTTGCTGAGGATGAAGGTCTCTCTCTTGGAGAAGGTCTTACAAGAGGGCCTTCAGATGCTGGTTCTCCTTCATAAGAGTGTCGAGGGTCACTTCTTGAGCCTCGTTCGCAGGAGGGTCATTGTTGACCGGCTCTGCGTTGATAGGAGGGTCACGGTCTTCCACCGGGACCTCTTCTGCGCGTTTCGACGCCTGCGGTCCGGCAGAAGTGCCGATGTGACCTGTTGGAGGAGGTGGCGGAGCCTGGAGGAGGTGGCGGAGCCTAGTGGCGTGGCCTCCTGAAGTGGGACAGAGGCTGGTTCAAGTCGTCAGACTGGGTGTCTGGCTGGTGTCCGGTGGTGTAGCACGTGAACACTCGAACCGCATCATTGATGAACCGGGCCGTCCGCTTCTTGCGTGGATGCCGCGCGGGGTGAACAGGTGTCCCTAGTCTATCAAAGATCGAGGTGTGTTGCAGAGGGGGCTCACTCCCGATGTGAGTCAGAGGAGAACCCTAGACAGGTTGCTGGAGGGCCCGAGGATGGGCTCACCTTTGCCTCCGCTTACTTGCGTGGGGGACATTAGATGACTGGGCATCGTCCGATGATACCATTGTGAAGCCAGTTGCATCCCGTCTGATGTCGCGTCTGAGTGCTCAAAGGGGGTTAGTGATACGCGCCCTTCGAACAGCTTGAGCTTCCTCTGGGGTGACCCAGATTCTCCTCAGGTCAGATTACTGATCTCCCTTGTCGCCATTTTTTCTGCGAGTTGTCTTGGGAGGCCGTGTGTCTGGCTGCGGTGGGTGCCCCCGGGCTTCTACCGAGGAACCCGCTCCTTTGAGCTTCGCCCCGTCCTCTCGTGTCTGACACAAGAGGTCAAAACGATTGGAAGTGGGGATGGTGGGAATGGTCCGTTCCTGGGGTATGATTGGTTCACCCCCGTCGAGACGGATCCGCAAGTCGCCGATAAGGACCATCTTGCCGAAGTTTCTAGTTGTAGCAGTGAGTTGCCTGCCTCTACGGCCATGGCAACGCTTCTTCTGAGGGGCTGAATAAGACTCCGCCCCAAGATGGTAGTCCGAGAAAACATGGCCCAGAATGACCGGCAACATGACGCCGTCAGTCCGAAGTGCCGGGATCGGCCCCCGGGGTAAGTAACCCACGCCGGGGGTCGATGGCTGGGTGACTCGGATATAAGCCTTCGCCCACGCCGATAAGAGTGTCGCCGAGGCTCGAGATGACACTCTTGCGCTAGAAGGCCAAGCCGTTGGAAGTGCTGGAGTGCAGACGCCCCTGGGTCAGGGACCCGGGGCAGGTGCCGGCGTAGTCCGGGCTCGGGTCGGGATGCTCGAGGAAGGTGCTGAGGAACGCTGCCCTCTGGATGGAAGACCCACGGGGATGTTGCATCTCTGTAGTTTTGATGATGACTAACACTATGAATCAAATTGTTTTTATGATAATTATTTTGATGCTCCTTGATGAATGATAAAGATCCTGCATTGTCCAAATATTCTTATGATCTAATGTTGTTGTCTTGCATGCACATCTATGGATCAAATGCTTTTTCATCATGCTTTTCTGATTTAATGCTCTTCTATCATGTTCACCCATGAGCTCATACTTATTTATCTTGTTTATATGGGTTCTGTGCATTTAGTGTGTTGACGCACTTGGCTGGCTGCGTAGACGCAATAGTGCATCTTTTGCTTGTTGTTTTGTCCACTGCGTCGACGCTGTCACCTGAAGCGTTGACGCATTGGCTTGTTACCAAGAGATTGTGCGTCTCGCCCAAGGAGCTGAGGCGACGCTACACAATGGAAGTGTCGACGCCTTGAGCTTATGACCCAAGGTCTTATGATCAACAACCAAGCAGACGCATCGATGCTGTCACTAATGCGTTGACGCATTAGTGTGTTTTGTCAAGGGACCTGTTCTTCATTATATCCATTGTGTTAACGCCTTGGCTTTACTGCGTTGACGCGTTCTTCTGTCCTTTGATAAGTCCCGTGCGATCTGTGTGATCAATATATGACTTGAATATTTCTGAGATTGACTGAATGTTCTCTGAAACCTTACAGGGACTTAAAGACAAATTGGAACTTTATTACAATCATGTGAGCACGAGATCCGAGGGAATAATCGTCTAATACGTGGCTCGGTTCATCTGGAAGCATTACTTCGCGCGTGTCTCCCAAACCCTCACTCTCTCGTGAGGTTGGATATATATATGAAGGTTTCTGCTCCTGAAAAGCTGCCGAAGCCACAAGGAAAAGGGTGAGGCTAGAGCGAAAGGAAGGAGAGGAGAAGCCATCCTGATCCATTCGTTGAGCGTACCTGGAAGAGAGAGAGTGATGAAGGAGAGGATGGTTTTCTGTTATGTTTTGTCTATGCTTCTTTAAGAAGCTACATTGTTTCTCCGTTCGATTGTCTTCGATATTTCTTTATGTTTTCAGTTGTTTGTTCTTAAATTCCGATACTCTATTTTATCGTTCCCTCTAGGTGTAGAGGAAGAGAGGTGAATCCTCTGGGTTGCATTGTGGTTCCCTCTGAATCAGATCAGAGGAAGGGAGGTGGTCTCCGGGGTTGTTGTGTTCAGATAGTGAGGAGGCTATCTGGGTTGTTCCCTCCGGCTGTGGAGGAAGAGAGACAGCGTCTCTGATTTGCAGTGAGTGTGGGTCACTGCTGGGTTCCCTCTTGTCTAAGAGGAAGGGAGAGTTATCTCCGGGTCAGGTCTTGGGGTGTGAGACCTGGGTGCAAGCTGTGTGTTCAGCGTCTGTAGGGATTTCGATCCCCAAGCTATGGATCAGCGTGTTGTTGGCAGACTGAGTCTGCGGTTCTTTCTTGTGAAAGGGAAGCCTCACTCGGCCTTGAGTGAGGGATGGACGTAAGTCTGCAGGTTGCAGACTGAACCATCTAAACCTCTTGTTCTTCGTGGTGAGATTGTGCGCATCTATTTTCTCTATGCTTCTGTCTGGCTTCATGAAGTAAGTGTGATTGTTGATGATCGAAACCTTGGGCTGACTGCTCGCTTAGTGCTTGTGCATATGTGCTGATCAAATTCTGAGTGATATATGTTCTGCGCTCGTGACCTGCTTTATCTTGGTTGAGGTTTCGGATTATTTTACATATAGTCAGTCTTCCTAGCCCATCTCATCTTCTAAGATTACCTCGGCTAGGACATATATTTTTAAAACGGTGATCTATTCATCCCCTCCCCTTCTAGCTCACCGTCCTCCTGTTTAACAGTTGGTATCAGAGCAAGTTTACCCGAGATGTGGTCCAACGACCAGGGTAATCCTGGAACCAGTGGTCCTCGCAGCTACATAGCTGAAGGACAATCAATCTCCCGTCCCCCATATTTTGATGGTTCTAATTATTTCTTTTGGAAAAACAGGATGGAAGTTTTCATCCGATCTCAGAGCCACAAGCTGTGGAGAGTCATTACAACTGGACCTTATGATTTACCTCCGAATGAGGAGATGTGGTCTGAAGAAAAAGTCAAATTATCCGGACTGAACTGGTCTGCGCTCAACATCATCCAGTGCGCAGTTCACCCTGAAGAATATGCCCGAATTTTGGCGTGCAAGACAGCTAAGAAGATGTGGGATGAACTAGCGCTAATTTACGAGGGTACCTCTCAAGTCAGAGCTACCAAGGTAAACTACCTAACCTCTGAGTATGAACTATTCAAGATGAAGTCAGAAGAGAGCGCGACTGATATGTACGCTAGGCTGTCACTGATCACAAATAGCCTCAAGGGGTTTGGAAAGGAAATATCTGAAGGGGATATAGTCAGGAAGATCTTGAGATCTTTGACTCCAGCGTGGCACACAAAGGCCACTGTGATAGAGGAATCGAAGGATTTAACAACCATGACTGTCACTGAACTCATAGGGTCTCTTATGACCTATGAGATGAATCTCAAGAAAATAGGAGAAGGTAGTGACAGAAAGGGCAAGAATGTTGCTCTTAAGGTTGAATGACACAGCAGCAGCAGCAGCAGCAGTAGCAGTGGAGACTCTGATGGAATTCCAGACCTTGACAGGAGTGAAAAAGCCTTGCTCACACGACAGTTCAGGAAATTTCTGAAACTGAAGGGAAAATCATATGGGAGAAGAAGAAACTACTCATCAGGTAAATATCCGAACAATGACAAGGATAGGAATGCTAAAAGTGTGATGTGTTATCATTGCAGGAACCTTGGGCACATGAAGCAAGATTGCCCTGAGCTTCAGAAGAAGACATTGGATTACCATAAGAAAGGCTCCAATGTGTACAAGAAAAAGCCAAAAGCTATGGTATGCACTTGGAGCGATGAAGAAGAAGACTCAGAGACTAATTCCTCAGGAAAGGAGACTGAAGGAGTATGTCTGATGGCTGACGAGGAAAATGAGGTAATCAATCCCTTTGTGACTTACTCTATTGATGACTGGGAAGATAAGTATGGTGAACTGCTAGATATGTACAATGCCTTAGCTAGAGAACATAGAGTCACCAAACGCAAACTCAATGTGGTTAATGAAGAACAAGAACTCATCAAGATAGAAAATTCCAAACTGATAGCTGAATTAGCTCAAATGGAAAATGTAAGAAATGAGAACAATCTTGTTAAAAATGAGCTTGAAAAACTTAGAAAACAGCTTGATGAAACCAATCAACATACTGAAGAAAACCTGAGACAAAATGACTTACTCAGGGAAGGGTATGAAGCTGTTAAAAGGGTCAATGATGAATTGCTGGAAAACAATATATGTCTGCGGAAGGAGTTGGAAGATAAGAAGAAAACCCTTGAGAGGTTTGTTTTGGGAGAGAGTAATTTGAATGCCTTGTTAGGCACCAAAGTAAACTTTAACAGAGAGGGGTTGGGTTTCAACCCAAGTAAGAAGGAAGCATTTGGGGTAAAAACCACTACCTTCTGCACTGAGAAAGAAAAAGAGAAACTGGACATTCCATCCAGTTCCAAAACTACTGAACAACAAAAGAACATTCATAGACAACAGGCTGATTTTGGAAAAAATATCTTCAAGAAATTCAACAAGCCCACGCACCAGAAGCAAGGTGTCTGTCAATTCAACAACTATGACTCTAATAAAAGAATGTGCTATTTTAAAAGCAACATGGGAACGTCTAACTACACACAGAATACTGTCAATAAAATGCCTTCATCTAGACAGGTTAAAAATTATGGTCTGGCTGGGACCCAAACCTTTATCAACAGAAACTGGACACAACTTGAGAAACAAAAAGAAACAAATGAAATGCACATCAATAACAAAATTGTCAACCCTCAGTACAGAAAGAAAAAGAGGTTAAAACAGATCTGGATTCCCAAGACTGTGCTTAATGAATTGAACGGTATTTTTGGACCCAACTTACCTTGGGTTCCAAAGCACACAACTTAAATTGTTATTGTGCAGGTGAGCCTAGCAGCCGAGAACAACAAGTGGTATCTCGACAGTGGCTGCTCGAGGCACATGACAGGGGATCAAAGAAAGTTCAGCAAGCTTGAATTGAAAGCAGGAGGGTCAGTTAAGTTTGGAGGTAAAAACAAAGGTCAAATCATTAGGACCGGAACCATCGGTAAGAAAACCTCCAACTCTGTTGAAAAAGTCTTGTTGGTTGAAGGTCTGCAACACAATTTATTGAGTATTAGTCAGTTATGTGACAAGGGTCACAAGGTTCTTTTTGATGAGCATGCTTGCAAAATTTTAGAACCAAACTCCGATAAAATAAAGTTCATTGCAAATAGAGTCAATAATGTCTATATTGTGGATCTTGATGTTGAGTCTGAGTCTAATTTGTGTCTCACTGCTGATTCAGAGAATAACATGTTTGACTGGCATAGGCGACTAGGCCATGCTAGCTTTAACACCTTGCATAAATTAGCTAAATTTGATTTAGTTAGAGGCATGCCTAGCTTGAAGTTCAAATCATTCTCTAAGCCTTGCGAGGCCTGTGCTCTAGGCAAGCAAACTCGAGCTTCTTTTAAAATTAGGTCTGAGAGCTTGTCAACAAAGATCATGGAACACTTGCACATGGATCTCTTTGGTCCTACCAGAACCCAGAGTCTAAATGGTAAGAGATTTGGTTTTGTCATTGTCGATGACTACTCTAGATTTGCATGGCTATTTTTCTTGGCAAATAAGAGTGATGCTTTTCAAAAATTTGAACATTTTTTCAATAAGCAAAAACATATAGGGCACAAGATCACTGTTATCCAATCAGATCATGGAGGAGAGTTTGAGAACTCCTCATTTTCTAGCTTCTGTGACAAGGAGGGACTGACTCACAAATTTTCTTCTCCCAGGACCCCAGAGCAGAATGGAATTGTGGAGAGAAGGAATCAAACAATAGTGGAAATGGCAAGAACACTGTTAATGGAGAGTCAGCTACCTAAGAGCTTTTGGGCAGAAGCGGCAAACACAGCCTGCTACATACTTAATAGAGCTTTGGTAAGTAAGACCCATACATAAGAAAACACCATATGAACTCCTGAAAGGTAAGAGGCCTAATGTCTCATATTTCAAAAATGTTGGTTAAAAATGCTTTATTCATAATAACAACAAGAGAGACTTAGATAAATTTGATGCTAGAAGTATTCCAGGAATATTCCTAGGATACTCTGAAACATCTAGGGCCTTCAGGGTCTTTAATAAAACTGATAGACCTGTAGAGGAAGCCCCTCATGTTATTTTTGATGAAACAAAAATCTCTAACAGTCTAAATGATGATAACAGGTCTACAAGTCATGATGGAGAGTTCCTGGAACAAATGCAAGAGGAGGAAGTACAACTGGCTGAAGAACCCACTGATCTGAACCCAGTAAGTACAGCTGAACAAGGTGAGTCCTCAACAAATGTTAGAGTTTTAAAAGACCACCCTGTAACCAATATTATTGGTAGTCTTAATGATCCCCCTAGGACAAGATCTCATTTCATAAATGTTCAGAATCAGGACTTAATTGCTTTAGTTTCTCAAATTGAGCCTAAGACCATTGAAGAAGCCTTAAGTGATGAGAATTGGGTAACTGCCATGTGTGAAGAACTAGGGCAATTTGATAGAAACAATGTCTGGGAACTTGTACCTAGACCTGAACATCTCAATGTAATAGGAACAAAATGGGTTTTTAAGAACAAACTGAATGAAGAAGGTGTCATCTCTAGGAATAAAGCTAGACTTGTAGCTAAAGGCTACAGTCAGGAGTATGGAGTGGACTTTGATGAATCCTTTGCTCCAGTAGCTAGAATGGAGGCTATCAGAATTCTATTAGCATTTGCTTGTTCAAACAACATAAAACTTCAACAAATGGATGCTAAGAGTGTTTTCTTGAATGGAATTCTAAAAGAAGAAGTTTATGTTGAACAACCTCCTGGTTTTCAGTTTTCGACTAAACCTGATCAAGTTTTCATGTTAAACAAAGCTCTTTATGGACTAAAGCAGGCTCCTCGAGCCTGGTATGAAAGGCTGACCAGTTTCTTACTGAATAAAGGATATAACAGAGGTAAAGTTGACCAAACCTTATTCACTAAGAATTCAAGACAAGATCTCATCATAGTTCAGGTATATGTGAACGACATCATCTTTGGATCAATAAATCCTGAACTGTGTAAAGAATTTTCACAGCTTATGTCAGCTGAATTTGAGATGAGCTTAGTTGGAGAACTGACTTATTTTCTTGGCTTACAGATAAATCAAATGTCAGACGGCTGCTTCTTCCACCAAACCAAGTACACGCTGGATATCCTAAAAAGGTTTGGGATGACTAACCTGAAGCAAATATCCACCCCAATGAGCACAAGCATGACCCTTAATGCAGATGAGTCAGGTAAACAAGTGGATGAAAAACTCTACAGAGGTATGATCGGATCCCTCTTGTACTTAACTGCCTCTAGGCCAGACATACAATTCAATGTTGGTTTATGTGCAAGATATCAGTCTAGGCCTACTAAACTACATTTATCTGCTGTAAAAGGAATCTTTAGATATCTGTCTGACACACATACATTAGGCTTATGGTATCCTGCTTCACGCACATTAGATTTAGTTGCATACACTGATGCAGACTTTGATGGATGCAAACTAGATAGGAAGAGCACCAGTGGCCACTGCCAATTCTTAAGAGGATGCCTAGTTTCTTGGAGTTCAAAGAAACAACATTCAGTGGCTCTTTCCACTGCTAAGGCTGAATACGTGGCTGCAAGCAACTGTGGCACTCAGGTTATCTGGATCAAGCATCAACTTCAGGATTACCAAGTAGAGACTGGTTGCACTCCCATCTTTTGTGATAACACTAGTGCCATAAACATTGCAAAGAATCATGTTTTACACTCACGAACAAAACACATTGAAATCAGGCACCACTTTATCAGAAATGAAATTGCAAATAAAACTTTTGAATTAATTCATGTTGGGACTGTAGATCAAATTGCTGATATTTTTACAAAACCTCTAGATATTGAAAATTTCACTTCTTTGAGAAGAGAACTTGGTATTTACAAACTCTGACTGATTTGAGGCAATGAATTCTGGTTCATGTATTTCCATAAATTTAGTGGTAGTTTTGTCATGCCTTTTCTGGTGAGGGTCCCTATGTGAGGGGGAGCGGGTGTGTGCTTTGAGTAAAGTCAATTCTGCTTCTCTACTGTTTTCTGGGTAGAATGGAAGATAGAGCTACTAAAGAGGGGGAGCTTGACTAATTAGAAACGATTGAAAGATGGTTGTTATTGCTGGATTAAATGTTAGAATTGATCTTGAATATTCCTCTTAATAGAACCTCATTCATTTCCTACATTCTTAAGTTTGTGCAATTAAAGTCCAGCTAGAATCCTCTTCTAGTAAGTCTTAAGAGGCTAAGATTAACCTTCACAAGTATATCCTCTTACTTTGTTGCATGACTCATGAACAAGCTAGACTTGTAAGAAATGGTTTCTGTTTATGAGCTTCTCATTGGACATCTTGATAAGACCTCTAATATTTGCCCTGGTTTTTATCTTCAAACAACCCCTTGTTGAGCTAGTTAAACTGATCTGTGCTTAAAACTGCATACTGAGAAACTAGGAATCCCATCAATGAAATGAGAATCTCCTATGTCATGAGGTATCAGTTCTCATAAACAAAATCAAAAGAAAGAACTACAATTCAAAATTATGCTTGGCAGAGCAATGATGACAATATGGTGAGTAACTGGGGATTCTGGCCTTTGATCAAGGTGTCTCCTCATGTAACAACCAATGGTCACTATCTCTGTTCTCTAATTGAGAAGTGATGAGGCTCTTACACTGAGTAACTGAGGATGCTGGCCTCTGACCAAGGTGCATACTTAATGTCAAAAGTGTAACTGGCCAAATACACTCTATAACTGTGCTCTCTCTGCCTGGACTGTTTGTCCTCAATGCCTACAGGTTGTCTTAGTGGTTCAAACTCTTGTTGTCTCTTAGACAAGCCTTAACAGCTACCTCAGTCATACTTGTTGCCACTTGCTCTTCTCTCATAATCATAGTAAGTTGATAAACTTCAAGTTTATTCTGAATCTCTTTCTCTTACCAGAACTCCAAGATTCTTCACTGGACCTTACAGCCCCACTTAAGCATCTAAGATTTGACAATGAGTGTCTACTGTTGAAATTCTCTCCATCTTTACTCATCAGTCCAGTGTCAACATCTCTCTTTCTCCTTGTTTTGATGATGTCAAAGGGGGAGAAGGTTGAAAAGTCTGAAAAGGGGAGAAGGTTGGGGAGAAGGTTGAACGGGGGAGTAAGTCTGAAAAGGGGATAAGGTTGAAAGGGGGAGTAAAGAGGTTGAAAGGATGGGTGATCGAGTAGCTAGCTAGTGGAAGGTAGGTTTTGGAATGGTTTTTGGTAAAAGATGATGAGTGCTGTGAGTTCAGGCCTGTTCAGGCCTTGAGAGGTCACCATTGCTGCCTTTATTGAGAATGTTTTAAGTTGGTGTTTCTTCTTTCACTGAATTTGACTCATGGTGTTGCCATCATCAAAAAGGGGGAGATTGTTGCATCTCTATAGTTTTGATGATGACTAACACTATGAATCAAATTATTTTTATGATAATTATTTTGATGCTCCTTGATGAATGATAAAGATCCTGCATTGTCTAAATATTCTTAGGATCTAATGTTGTTGTCTTGCATGCACATCTATGGATCAAATGTTTTTTCATCATGCTTTTCTGATTTAATGCTCTTCTATCATGTTCACCCAAGAGCTCATACTTATTTTTCTTGTTTATATGGGTTATGTGCATTTAGTGCATTGACGCACTTGGCTAGCTGCGTAGACGCAATAGTGCGTCTTTCGCTTGCTGTTTTGTCCACTGCGTCGACGCTGTCACCTGAAGCGTTGACGCATTGGCTTGTTACCAAGAGATTGTGTGTCTCGCCCAAGGAGCTGAGGCGACGCTACACAATGGAAGCGTCGACGCCTTGAGCTTATGACCCAAGGTCTTATGATCAACAACCAAGCAGACGCGTCGACACTGTCACTAATGCGTTGACGCATTAGTGTGTTTTGTCAAGGGACCTGTTCTCCATTATATTCATTGCGTTAACGCCTTGGCTTTACTGCGTTGACGCGTTCTTCTGTCCTTTGATAAGTCCCGTGCAATCTGTGTGATCAATATATGACTGGAATATTTCTGAGATTGACTGAATGTTCTCTGAAACCTTACAGGGACTTAAAGACAAATTGGAACTTTATTCCAATCATGTGAGCACGTGATCCGAGGGAATAATCGTCTAATACGTGGCTCGGTTCATCTGGAAGCATTACTTCGCGCGTGTCTCCCAAACCCTCACTCTCTCGTGAGGTTGGATATATATATGAAGGTTTCTGCTCCTGAAAAGCTGCCGAAGCCACAAGGAAAAGGGTGAGGCCAGAGCGAGAGGAAGGAGAGGAGAAGCCATCCTGATCCATTCGTTGAGCGTACCTGGAAGAGAGAGAGTGATGAAGGAGAGGATGGTTTTCTGTTATGTTTTGTCTATGCTTCTTTAAGAAGCTACATTGTTTCTCCATTCGATTGTCTTCGATATTTCTTTATGTTTTCAGTTGTTTGTTCTTAAATTCTGATACTCTGTTTTATCGTTCCCTCTAGGTGTAGAGGAAGAGAGGTGAATCCTCTGGGTTGCATTGTGGTTCCCTCTGAATTAGATCAGAGGAAGGGAGGTGGTCTCCGGGGTTGTTGTGTTCAGATAGTGAGGAGGCTATCTGGGTTGTTCCCTCTGGCTGTGGAGGAAGAGAGACAGCGTCTCTGATTTGCAGTGAGTGTGGGTCACTGCTGGGTTCCCTCTTGTCTAAGAGGAAGGGAGAGTTATCTCCGGGTCAGGTCTTGGGGTGTGAGACCTGGGTGCAAGCTGTGTGTTCAGCGTCTGTAGGGATTTCGATCCCCAAGCTGTGGATCAGCGTGTTGTTGGCATACTGAGTCTGCGGTTCTTTCTTGTGAAAGGGACACTCGGCCTTGAGTGAGGGATGAACGTAAGTCTGCAGGTTGCAGACTGAACCATCTAAACCTCTTGTTCTTCGTGGTGTGATTGTGCGCATCTTTTCCCCTTATGCTTTTGTCTGGTTTCATGAAGTAAGTGTGATTGTTGATGATTGAAACCTTGGGCTGACTGCTCGCTTAGTGCTTGTGCATATGTGCTGATGAAATTCTGAGTGATATATGTTCTGCGCTCGTGACCTGCTTTATCTTGGTTGAGGTTTCAGATTATTTTACATATAGTCAGTCTTCCTAGCCCATCTCATCTTCTAAGATTACCTCGGCTAGGACAAATATTTTTGAAACGGTGATCTATTCATCCCCTCCCCTTCTAGCTCACCGTGCTCCTGTTTAACAGGGGAGAGCCGGTTCAACTGGAGCTCGGGACTGGGGTCTCGAGTGCACTACTGAGGAGCCGCGAACTCGGGGCTGTGAGCCCATGTTGAGTGTCAACCCTGTCGGGATTCGGGGTCAGAAGCCCGATACAGATACTGGGAACCGTAAACCCGAGGCCGAAAGCCCGTGTCGGGTGCCGACTTTGCTGGGGCTTGGGGTTGAAGACCCGAGGAAGATGTTGGGAAGCTGTGGACCCGGGGCAGGGAGCCCATGTTGGGTGCCTGCTTGGCTGCGGCTCGGGGTTGGGGACCCGAGGAAGGTGCTGGGATGCCGTGGACCCGGGGCAAGGAGCCCGTGTTGGGTGCCGGCTTGGCTGCGGCTCGAGGTTGAAAACCTGAGGAAGGTGCTGGGAAGCCGTGGACCTGGGGCAGGGAGCTTGTGTTGGGTGCCGGCTTGGCTACGGCTCGGGGTTGAAGACCCGAGGAAGGTGCTGAGATGGTGACCGAAGTCCGGGGCACGGGGCCTGTGTTGGAGATCGGACTAGGCTGACCTTGGGAGCTGACGTTTACTCGGGCTGGCATTAATATGGGGGACCTGTAGGGGCCTGCTGTGGCAGTCCGACGCCCGGCACTCGGGCGGGACACTGGAGCTGGAGGCGCGCATGGTGCGCATGGCGCGTTGGCCGCAGGGGCCACTGGAGAGACTGGAGCTGGCTGAGAAGCAGCCACAGGGATCACACCCAGGAAGTAGGGCGATCCAATAACCGGGGTGAAGCTGCCGAAAGCGATCGGCGTCGCCAAGTAGCCCACCCAGGCATGGGTGGCAATGATGTTGGGGTCGTAGGTGACGGCCACCATGGTTGCTGGAATGCTGAGTGCTGCGGAGGCGACGGTCGCTAACAGTCACCGGGAGCGGCCCGTCGATCGGAACACGGATCGGAAGCTGCTGGAGAATGCACACGAGTACCCTCCTCTGCCTTGCCTGCAAGGACAGGCAAAGGGCACCGGGCTTCAGGCCTGCACAGACTTTTCTTCAGCAAAAAGAAGGAAGGCGGGAGACGTCCCACCGGGCGTGCCATCCTCTCTATTGCGTGGGTTTTTAGGCCGATTAACTGGGGTGAGGGAAGGAAAATACGGGAGTTTGATGTATCTCGGGTATCCTCCTTACGGGTGCATGCCTCTCACGGCGGTATCGGGCACTCTCCTTTCACGGAATGTCGGAAAGGGTCGAATGGCACGGAAGTGTCGGGATAAAGGTTAACCAGATAAGATGCGGCGTGCCAGTTGATCTCTCGACAATCACTCATGGAACCAAGGTTTGACCGGGGAAGTGCCACCAGGGCACGGCACGTGGGCTCGGGCGATCGGGCGACACGTGGAGAGAAGGGGTTCCATGGTTGCAAGTGCGTAGGCGATTACGGGAATCATGTACATGACGTCTTTCCCCACCGGCCGCAAGCAACCGATGTTTATTTACATCGGATTAAATCCGAATACCTTCATTCCATGCTAAAGAGAAGTCTGTATGTATGTCTGATGCCATGGGTGAAGGGCTGGGGGCATTCAACAGTTAGGGGTGCATGTTGGACCGAGTGGTGTTTACTGGGGGTTGGAGTGTTAGGCACGGATGCTGAGGAATGTGGATAGAAGGTTGAAGGCCTGGACGTGGGTGCAAGAGCACTCGTCCAATCGGCAATGTTGTGCTGAGACGTATATTTCTTTACAGGAGAGCCGTGAAGGCCAAAGTACAACTGGCGCATGCCGCGAAACAATTTCAACGTGTAGGTTAGTCCCCGGGTCGATGCGTGATGGATGCACATATGTGCATTTTACAGAGGGGCCCTCCCGTGGCGTGGGCCATAGCCGTGGTGCCGAATGGGGGGCCTATGACTGGATAACTGGGGGATACGTCAATCCGGTATCTGGGCGAGGGCCAGTCGCGACTCGAGTTGAGCGGTCGGACGTGGCCTCGTAACTGCGAGTGAGCATGGCGTCATGGCACGCGTGTGGTTGCGACCGACGAGCGTGCGAGGGGAAATCCTGACATGAGGGCATACGGTGGGTGTCGACTCGTGTGTGACGGCTACATACGGTGTGGGGGGAGTGCGAACGACATACCCCCGGCGTAGCAGACCACCGAACAAGTCACCCACACACAATTCACCTTAGCTCGTTGCTTGGAGCCGAAGCGCTTGAATTGCCTTGAATTCTTTGGAGATGCATGTCCTTCAATGCCTTGCTCCTATGAGGTTTTTATAGGGAAGGTGAAGGGTCACAAGGGGGTTTACGCCGACCAGCTAAGGGGGGTGAGCTCGTCCGCGTAAACCCAATGGAATAGTGCACTGGGTTACGGGCTGAGAGAGAGGAGGGAAAGAGGTTTACGCGGACCAGCCAGGAGGCCCTGGCTGGTCAGCGTAAACCCCGCATAAACCCCCCTCGGATGGGGGTTTACGCGGACCAGCCAGGGGGGCCTGGCCGGTCCGCCTAAACCCCCAAGGGTTTAGGCGGGCTGGGTTTTTTTGTTTTAAATATATATATATATATATATATTTTTGGTTGAATGGGGGTTTAGGCGGGTTCGCAAGGAGAGAGAGGGGGGGCTGGTCCCCACCCTATAAAATTCCATTTGGGGTTTTTTTCTTCCCAATTTGGCTAAGTACAATTTGGTGAAGGGTACGTGGGGGCTTGTGGAGACTTGTGCGCGTTGACTTGAGGACGAACCCACCGTGCTGTCGCTTTGCGCTTCCATGTCCGTGTGTCGACCCCTGGAACTGATACGACACATGAACCGCATCGTTGGACCGTAATTGAGCGAACCAGAGCTGAGTGGGGTCGTGGGACCACCGAGCTAGAGAGAGGGGCGCGGCCCACAGGGAGTTCACCCTCCCTTGGGCGCGCGGCCATGCCCCCGGGGTGAATTGGCCTCAGGTCGGCCGTAACCCCGGGGGTCTTCTTGTGTTGCCTGGGGACGTCCTCCGATGGACTTTGACCTTCAGGAGGCTTACATGGGCCCGTGGGGCCGTTGTTCTTTGAGTCAAAGTAGCCGCTCGCAAGGTGTTCGGGTAAATGCCCGACACAACCCGGGTTGCCGTACGAGCCGCGTAAGTGGTCGACGGGCCTTGGATTCGGCCTAAGGCCAAGGGTAGAAGTCCGTAGGGGTTGGAAGGAGGCATTTTGGGGCCCATGGGCCTTGCCTCGTGTTGCGTGCCTCATGTTGCTTGCCGGGGCACTCCGGGTATGGAACGAACAAGTGGGGGGCGCCGTTTTAAGGGTGTTAGGTGCATAGGGATCGCGCCGTTTGAAGGGTTCAATGAGGAGGGCGCGCCGGTTAAGGCCACGCCGGATTAGGATGCCAATGGAGGGCGCGCCAGATTTGGCAATGCCGTAATAGAAGTTGCAAAGGGGAGGAGCGCGCCGGTTAAGGAAATGGGGCGCGCCGTTTTAAGATGAAGGATGCGCGCCGGTTTAGGACATTAAAGGGGGGGGGGGGGGCGCGCCGGTTTTGGCCATGCCGTTTTAAAGGTTAAACAAGGGGGGCGCGCCGGGTAGATTCCAAGGAGGAGGAGCTCGCCATATTAAGGTTCAATGGGGAGAGGGGATTCTTGAGAGGAGGGTTAAACCAGCACGGTGGAACAGTAACCGCGCCGGATTAGCCTCTCCCGAGAGTTTGCTTCAAAGCGTTTACTGTGTTTCTTGTTTTTTTCTTTCACCTGAAGCCGATTTTATGATGCGTTTGTTCATTGTTCTCGGAGGTGGTTTGTTCATTTGTTCTCAGGCGTTCTTAGCCCTGGTGAAAATCCGGCAGCACCTCTCCCGAACTGGGACTTGCCAAAGGTAAAGGAAAGTCACCAATCGGATTGCTCCGGGGTAGACTCTCAAAAATCAGAGTGGCCTCACGGCGGTCCGAACCCATGTGTGAGTGTGGAGCGCTCGAGGGCTAGCCTTCAAGAGCGACCACGACTCACGGGTGATGAATCTTCGGCGCGGGATAGATGGTTGCCACAAGGGCCATGAATGTTCATCCGGTGACGAACTCCTTCGAAGGCCGTGCTATAGAGAAGCAAGCTTCAAAGGGTCTTGGATGAGGAGGAGGAGGAGAGAAGAAGAAGGAACCGGGGATTAAAGCAGAGGATACTAAGATTGCAAAAGGCCCTTTTCTTTTCATTCATCCATATAACCGGGGAAGATTTTAAAACAGAAGGGATTCATCTCTCGATAAAGAAGAAATACATCGCGAGGGGGGAAAGAATACATTGACGAGGGAGGGGGAGAGAGCACAGGCTCTTACCTCTCCGACTCACCTCTCCTCTCTCACACTCACTCTCTTCTTCTTCTTCACCTTGCCGGCGCCGGGGGACCAAACTACTTCTCTCTTCTTCTTCTTCTCTTCGCTGAACACAACCGAGAGCCTTCTCTTCTCCTTTTGGATGGCCAGCCGAGGGAAGGCAAGGAGGTTGCTCTGTCGAACCTGCAGAGTATATATATAGTGGGTTGCCTTTTCTTTGCTCGAACGGAAGAAACTCCTGCCACTTCATTCCTCTGCTAGATGAATAGGGTTCGCATGTCGCTGGCATCTGGTGATTCATGCCATACACTGTCATTCGTCGGAGGACGGCACGGTTGCAGGTTTGCCAGGAGATCTTCGTCCGAAGACATGCCTTCGCCGATGATGTTAATGCACTGTCGAGTGGAGACGGAGGCACGGCTTCAGAACATTGAATACTCTCTACGCATCGCATTTAAAGAGCATCGTGCCAGAGATGGCATGGAATGGGGTTAAACCGGCACGGGGGAATAGTGACCACGCCGGATTAAAGCTTTTCAAGGGGGCCACGCCGTGTAAGCATTGCAAGGGGTTGGCATTTCCTTCAAATGAGCGCGCCGGGTAACTTGTGCATAAGGTGGCGCCGTATTAACTTTCAAAGAGGTGGGCTCTTCAACGGTGAGCGCTCCGTCTTAGTGCAATACACTAAGGGCGCACCGTATTAGCAAAGGGAGAGGAGCGCACCATTTTAATGGCATGCAAGGGGGCGCGCCGACTTCACCCGTGCCGGTTTAACCAGCGCCGGTTTAAGTGAAGGCCGCGCTGATTTAATGCTCTTCCGCGCCGCTTTAAGCACCAAACGGATTCGTTTCGAAGTCGCGGCCGTTTATACGAACGTTGGCGTCCCCAGAATGTTTTAGTTGCGATGCATGGCTTCCGCAATTTTTCATTCGCAGCTTCTGGGGCTCGGTCCAGGGCTTTGCGTGACTTCTGGCATATGCCGAGACTGTGCCGGAGTTCCTGGCTTTTCTTTGATTCAGCTCTCAGCAAGGCCGGCTGTAGAGTTGTGGCCATATCTTCCGTCCGGGGGGGGCCTCATCGGCTAGCGGACCACCAAGCGAGTCCTCGTCTTGATCGGGTGAGGTATGAGGTTTATTCGGCATTTCTATCTTCGACTTGCTCTCAAGTGTCGAGACATGCATGCCGTATGATCCTTATCGACATTTTTTGACGTCCACAGGGACGCTTCCCCTTCTTTCAACTTCAACGATGTTCTCAAAGTTCTTGCTCAACTGGATGACTCCCAACGCCAGGCGGCCCAAGCCGCTTTAAAGGGAAAGTCTGTCCCGTCATCTTCTAACCCTCCCCAGGCCATGGGTGGCCACTCTGTTAGTTCTCCCAACGACCAGGCGGTCGTACCTAGGGTGCCCTCGTGCCCACCAACTCATGTTATGACTATGCCAGCCCAACCGGCAAGTCACTCTATTGCTAGGCCTCAACAACCTTCTGTTCCTCAATTCTTGAGAAGGCCTATGCCGAACCAATTCTCTTTTAGTCCGGCCCCAGCCAAGTCCGATAACCACACTATACTCCTCCAAAGGATGGCTAGTATGGAGGAGTAGCTCAAGAAGATCACTGCACCCAAGGCCGATCCCGAAGTTATGCTTCCCACTCTGCCAGTTTTTCATCTACCCCCATCTGAAATGCTAAATTTCCGACGGTACAATGGAACGGGTAACCCGTACATCCACTTGAAAGACTTCTTATATGAGGCATCATTCTGGCAGGATAATAAGACTTCTCTGGCTTATCTCTTTATGCGGTCTTTAGATGGCCCGGCATTAGAATGGTTTTACTCCTTGGAGCTGGCCGATGCCGGTGACTTTGATGCTGTTCAACGGAAGTTTCTGCAGAAGTACAAGGACTGTGTGGGTCCCTCTTTATCTGTTACTGATCTGGTTGCCAAAAAGATGAAGCCTGAGGAGGACTTCATTTTATTTGCTGATAGGTGGAGAGCTATGGCCGAAAAATTGAAGGACACACTGTCGGAGACGGAGCAAGTGAAGATGATTATATCAAACTCCACTCCGTAATTCCGTCATATTTTAGCCATGAACAAGTTGAGCACTATGGAAGAGCTCTATGAAAGAGCTAGATACATACAAACACAGATGAAAGATTCACCCATTATGGACATGTTTGAGCCAAGACCAAAGGTAATGAAGAAGAACGTTAATGTCGACAATACTGGTGCGACCACTGAAGGCACTGTTACTAATGAGCAGGTGAGCGCGTTTGGCAATTCCACACCCTTCCGCCACCCTCCAAACCAAGGGCCGCCACCACAGTAACCCGCCTTCCAAAACCAGGTCCACCAGCCGAATAATAACCCTCCTCGGACCTTACGGCCTCTTCCACCTCCTCAACAACAACCCCACTTTACTCCACAGAATCAACCCGCACAGTACCACCAAATGCCCCCGCCAGCCAATTATGCACAACAACAACTGCAACAACCAAGAAGACCATTGGGTCCCCGAAGAGCACAATACCCTCCCTTACCCAAAAGTCTATCAGACATTTTCAATGCCCTCATGGCCGCCAACGCGCTCACCTTGCCTAAAGAAAGAATGATATGGCCGCAACATGTAGACACCTCCCGATATTGCGTCTTCCATCGGCAGCCAGGGCACAACATCGACCATTGTTTTCACTTCAAGGATTACATTAATGATATGAATGATCAAGGTGATATTGATTGGGATGAGATGAGAAGGTTTATTGCTACTTTAAAGGCTCGAAGGCCTCCTCGACAACCACCGGCTCAGCAGCCCCGCAATAAGGTCAGCAGCAGCAAGGTCCTCAGCAACAACAGGCTCCTACACCCCAGCCAAATATGGGGATTGTCAATAATCCGCCACCGGAGCACCCGGTTTAAAATCAACAAGTAAACCGTGTCACCTCAATCCATGAAGTGGAGAGAGGGCAGGGCTGGCATAAGGAAAGTGCCTCTGTCGGGGCCATTAATCAAAACTCCAGTCAACCACAACCACCACAATTGCAAAGAAAGCTTCAACCTGTACCCCCTTCCCAACCGCCACGTCCTGATGGGGTCATCACCATCCGTCCTGGCACTCTCGACCATTCTCGTCACCCCGGAGGCGTACATCATGGTCTAGTCATTTATTTTGAGTCCTATGTATGTTTCTTTATTTTATTTGAGTCATATCATTGTAATTTCCCTTTTATTTGAGTCATGTCCCTAGGTCTTATGCTTATTTCCCTAGGTTTGAGTGTCATTAGGTTTATTAGTTAGCTATTGGGCCCAATTCATTGGGCTTGGCCCATGGGCGCCCCTATCTTGTTGGTTATTAGTCAATGTGTCAACAGTCAGGGTCTTATTGTAAATTGTGGGATCCCTATAAATAGGACCCCACTCTCTCCATTTTGAGGTAATGAATCAATGAATGAAAAACTTGTCATTTTGAGAGTTCAAACTTTTTATCTAGTGGAGAGATTCCATTATTTGGGTGAGAGACCCTAGGGGAGAGATTCCCCACCCATCCCTCTCTTAATTTCTCTCTTTCACTCCTCTTTCTCTCTCCTCCACACCCAATTTCAAAAATTTTCTCTCTCCTCCCCTCCCAACCACCTCCACCCTCCCACCTACCTCCATTAACTCCTCTACAACTTCCCACAAGCCATCACTACTTCCCCCTAGTCCCAATAGACCCTCCACCAATCCACACCCCACCCTCCAACCCCCAACTACCCATCCCCTTCCCCAAGCAGCCCTCCACCTTCCCAAGGCACCTCTTCCCATCCCCAAGACCACCATTGATCACCCCACACTAAAGGAAATTCAAACTCACATTCCCCCCACCCACTTGTGCCCCCCTCACCTTCCCCCTTCTCCCTCCAATCCCAAATTCGTAGCTCCTCCTCCCACCACCTGTTAGACCCCCTTCCAGACCCTATCCTTCCCCTCCCACACCTTGGAACACCCCCTCCTAGACCCCCTCACAGCCAGGGTTCTCCCCACACTCATCCACCTCCATTTCCCCTCCCATATACCCCATTCCCCCCCATCATCTTCAACCTCCAGTTTTCAGTTCGTAGGCAGCAGAAGAGTAGCAGTTTGCAGAGATGACCTCGACCACATCCCAGTGAATCTGAAGGCCCAAGAGGTATCCACAGAAGCATCTACCGGTCTTCTTCGCAATGGCGGTGGTTTCATCTGCATCCGAGCTCCGTGCTTCCCGGGAGATCCTTTCTCCCACAACTGCACAGAGCTACCCCGTCTGAGCACCTGAACTGGAGTAGAAGCTTTACCACGATGAACCTAGAAAGAATCAGGCCAAGAGTTCTTCTGCAAAGTTGTTCCTCGTCCTGTCTACTTTCAGAATCAAGAAGCAGAACTTGGTTCGACGTCCGTGGGACAGAGTTATCAATTTTATCCCTCGGGTACGCGGTTCTGCTTCCCACAGTCTGCACCGACCTGTCACCATTGTTCAGAGTCCACTGGTCTTCTCCGGCATCGTTTGGCTTTCCCGCCAGTTCTTCTGCAAAGAGGACTTATCCACAGTTCCAACAACTCTGGCGGTTCTTGATTCTGAGTCCGGGAGCTGTCGGGGCATCCTCTTCTTTCTGCTGTTGGAAACCTGAAGCTGTCAGTCCGAGAATCTGCCACCCTGTTTGAACCTCCACCCAGACCAGTATCGGTGCCAGAAGAAATCAAAAAAATTTTGAGGCATTCCATTTCCAGTTACGAAGAGTTCCCCACTGGTCCCGTCTTCAGAAAAATTCCCAATCAAGTTCTGTGGCTTCAACTCTGTCTGTCTGTCTCCTATCGCAGAGAGCAGGCAGATTCGGCTTCGCCATCTTTTCATTACTTTTAGTCCAAGTTCCCCTCCCCGCTTGGCCAGCTGAAGGCCCCTCCCTGTGTGGAGGTAGTTTTAGTTGTAATATCAATTAACCCCCACCCCAAGGTCCCCCTCTTGCGAGAGGTGTAGTATTGTAATCATTTGAGCAGGTCAAGCTATCCCGACGCGGCGTGTGGGGATACACTCGCCTCCCCGCTCGCCCTCGTCTCCGAGAGGGACCAGTTTCTTCAAACCGGTCGAGTAAGTGCTCTAACCTAGATCCATTTTGTGCTTGTTCTTTCCAAAATTAGTTCATAAACTCCGCTGTCCGTGAGAGTGAGAGCTCGATCTTTGAACTCCTTGCTTCAAGAGATCACCGTGGGGTGAGGAGTGTAACCCGTGCCTTGGCACCTCGTCGGCTCCCTTGAATTAGGCAGCCATACCCTTGGGGAAACAAATCTTGGCCTTGCTGGCCTTCTACCAGCAATGGACCAGCCCACACAACCTCCACTTGGCATTGCCAAGTTACCCCAGGTCTTGGTGAGCATCGGGTGAGCGGTCGCCAATATCGGTCCGTTTGATTGCAAATTGTGCTTGTTCATTTTGGTCCAAGGGTGTGTCACATCACGTCCCCTTATATGTTCCAGCACTCCAGGGCCACTTAACCCTAACCCTACTCCTTCACGGCCTCTTCTTTTACGGCAACCCACGAATTCTCCTTCACCCCAAAACACTCCACCAAATAGACCTCTCCTTATCCGCTCCTCACCGGAAATCGTCACCCCTCCTGTTTCGCCACAATCTACCCCGTCCACCACTATCATGCTTCCAAGGCCCCTCCTTGTCACCCGAGCCCCGTCGCCATTTTCTGATAATCCCCAGCCGGCGAGGCCTCTTATAAGAACCCCTCCTCCTGCCAATCCTGCACCAGCACCCAACACGCCCTACACCATTCCCTCTACCTCCTCTACCCCTTCACCCACTCTAGGCCCGACAGAGGCTCCGAAAACAATGGTGCTCCGTAGTGGACGAATGTTCCACCGAGTGTTTCCCCAGCGGGAGCAGGAGCCGATACAAGAATAAGGAGAACAGGAACATGAGTCTGCACCGGGCACGGAGTATGACTTATTAAAGCATTTGGACAAAACACCGGCCCGAATTTCTATTCTGGAATTGATCAAAAGATCTACTACACACCAGTTGGCCTTGAAGCAATATTTGTAGAAAGTAATGGTAAATGAAGACATCCCAGTTGAACATGTCACTACTGTTTTAAATCCGGCCAGCAATCAACCGGCCATCACTTTTTATGAACATGAATTGGCTCCGCAGCCGGCCAGAAAATATGCACTGTGCATTACTATTGACATTAACAAGGTGGCAATGAAACAATGTTTAGTGGATACTGGGCATCCATTAATGTTTTGCCACCAAGTACCTTTAAAATGTGTGGCATCCCGGAAAGTCAAATCCGGCCATCTACAATCACCGTCATAGCTTATGACAACACCAAGAAGCTACCTTTAGGGATGATAACTTTAAAAGTTGGTTTAGGACCAGTCTCAGTCGCAGTAGATTTCCATATTCTAGACATGGACCCGACATTCAATGGCATCTTGGGTCGCCCTTACATTCAAGAGCTTGATGTTGTGCCCTCCACGAACCATCAATGCATAAAATTTCCGCACCAAGGGTGCATTATTAAAGTCACTAGTATGCCCATTTTGCCGGCAGAAGATATACATTCCGCAACATCGGTGCCTTCTGTGTGGCCTTCCAATAGGCCTTTGCTCTCAGTTTTGGATGTTGCCGATCTGCGGCAAGACTTCGTAAGGCCATCTCCTTCAACCCCTCTTACCACCCAAATGTCACCACAACCATCCAAAGGCAAGAAGAAAAAGGGTTTGATGAACACGCCAGGATGGAACATTCTGATGAAAATGGGGTATAGGACTGGTAAAGGCCTGGGTGTTAATCTTCAGGGGAGAGTCAAGCCCGTCAGGCATCAAAAGATGATTCCCCGGGGTGGCCTAGGGTACAAAGGGCCAAGCAAAGACAAAGATGAGCCATGGGCCGTTATGACTTCCACTCTCAAGACAGATCGGCAGCCTCTTACATGGACCCTACAAACACACTTTATGAAAGGAGGCACTCATAATGATGAGCAAACCACGCTAGTCACTTCCATGATGGATTGTCAAGATGTACATGCATGGCAGTTTGCTCGCCACATAGCCATGCTGGTTACATATAAAGCCCTGGAGTCCTTACGGCCAGATAAAAGAAGAAAGATGGATGACCCCGAATGTGACTGGTATAGATGGTTCGACATGAACGATATCACTATTGCTCTGAGCTGACTATTTATGTCAACTGATCCGGAATGGCCGCCACTGATTCATGAATTAATTGAAAAGCCAACAGTGATCACGGATAAGAGGCAGCTTCTAAGCAATTACATAGATACCGGGGATCCTGATGTGCCGTTCAAGGAAGGCTACAACGTAGATAGGCTGTGGGCCGGCCTCTTCTCTATTAAATCCATTTATCCAATGATTGGTGTCCATTTGTTTAATCAAATATTTTGCACGGATGTTCCTAGACCGCCCGCAGTCTTTATAACCTTTTCTCCAAATTCACTTCAAGTTTCTCCTCCGATTCCTCCCTCGCTCCTCAAGTAATTCTCTAAACTCTCCATCACACCCCCACGTGGGTCATCATTTACTCAATTTTTCATCAATCTGTCAATCTCAACACCGCCTCATATTCCTCCCTCTCATTGCCTTCTTCTTGAAAATGAAAATGAAAAAAAACTCCAAAATTCAAACTTTCCAATCTTTCATCTCCATTGAGGAGACCTCCTATCTTCTTCCTGAGTGTGTCCCGACCCAGGGGCCGCTCTTCCAGGATTCATTAGGGGACCTTCTCTACCCCTCCGGTGAGGGGTCTTCATCTGTATCCCCTTTTGTACCCACATTTTCCTCACCTCCTTCATCTTTGTCGAATTCTAGTGATCAGGCTAGTTGCTCTTACTCTTCTAGTTTAAAGACTCATGGGGTAGCTTCGCATAAGAGATCCAAGGGTAAGCAGATTCCTCGTAGATTCTTGTTAGAATTAGCTAGAAGGTGCCGGGCATGCTTAGCTCTTCCCGAATTTCTAGAGAATCCGATTATCTTGCCAGAAACAGAATATGAAGATACTTGTGTTTTTAATGAGGGTTTTGGTGTTTATGAGATCATGAATGATGAAGACCCTATTGAAGAGGGAGATGAAGGTTATGAAAAATATGAGGACGAGGCTGATGCTTTTGCTAGTGGCATGTGAAGATTCGATGAGCCATCAGCCTCAGTAGAAGAGCCTACCAAAGAAATAAATCTGGGTACTGAAGAAGACCCTAGGATTGTCCTCATTAGCAAGAATTTGCCGCCCTCCGAAGAGGAGGCGCTTATTTTCATTCTTCAAGAATATAAGGACACGTTCGCGTGGAGTTATGAAGATATGCCTGGACTAGACCCTTCGCTTGTTGAACATCGACTTACACTTAAGCCAGGGTACATTCCGGTCAAACAGCGGTTGAGACATTTCCACCCTAATATGGCATTAAAAATGAAAGAAGAGGTCGATAAGCTTCATAAGGCTAGATTCGTTATTGTTGTCCTCTATCTCAATTGGGTGGCTAACATCATCCCAGTCATGAAGAAAGATGGAAAGGTGGGGATTTGTATAGACTTTCGAGACCTCAACCGTGCGTGTCCTAAAGACGACTTCCCCCTCCCTCATATTGATGTTTTAATCGACAATACGACAGGATATGAGACTCTCTCCTTTATGGATGGCTTTTCAGTTTACAATCAGATTCGCTTGGCGGAAGAAGATCAAGAGAAAACATCGTTCACTACACCATGGGGAACTTATTGCTATGTGGTCATGCCCTTTGGACTTAAGAATACTGGAGCCACCTATCAAAGGGCTATGATGGTAATTTTTCATGATATGATCCACATTTATATAGAGGTGTACGTTGACGACCTGGTAGTGAAATCAAGAACAAGGATTGAGCATCCCGGGGTTCTAACCAAAGTCTTGCAATGGGGTTCTAACCAAAGTCTTGCAAAGAGCGCGGGAGTATCAGCTAAAAATGAACCCCAAGAAGTGCGTGTTTAGTGTTTCATCAGGGAAGTTGCTTGGATTCATCGTAAGTAAGAGTGGTATCGAGATTGATCCCAACAAGGCGAAGGCCATAAGGGAAATGCCTCCTCCCAGGAATTTGAAAGAAGTTCGAGGATTGATCGGGAGGTTGCAATTTATTCGCCGATTTATTTCCCAGCATTCACAAAGATGTAGGCCGTTCTACGAGCTTACTTGTAGCACCCCGTATAAAAAAATGATAAAATTTTATTAATAATATTTCCCAAATAAAAAAAATATTAGATAAACTCTAGAGGAAACTTAAGTAAGAAGTTGGAACACGGAGTTATCATATGTAAAGATTATTCACTTAACAAGTGACTTCCTAGTGTAGTTGGTTAGGTGATGTGCCTTTCAACCTAGTGACCAGGATTCCAATCCCAGCATCCACCATTTACCTTTTGTGCCAAATAATTATACGTTATAGGCTAGCAAAACTTGCACCGAGGCAGAAACCTATATGGAACACAATGTACAGACTTGGTAAATTAATGCACGAACACAACAACAAGCAATGTATAGACTTTGCCTGAAGGATTGCACAAATGTAGATAGTAAGGTATGTACATTGGAAATGGATGCTCAGACATGCCACGAAAGAATGTATAGACTTTGAGTTGCAGCAAATGGACAATGTACAGACTTTGTGTTGCAGCAACCAGCCAATGTATAGACTTTGAGCTGGTGAACGTAGGTAAAGATAGGAATGTATAGACTTTGAATGCATGGAGCAGACGGGCTGTACACACTTGGTCCGAGAGTGTATAGACTTTGAGCTGGTGAATGTAGGTAAAGATAGGAATGTATAGACTTTGAATGCATAGACTTAGTGTGCATGCAACAGGACGATGTACAGACTTTGAGCTGATGGATGTATAGACTTAGTGTGCATGCAATGTATAGACTTGTGTGTTTGCTAAACCAGTGAACGTAGGTAAAGATAGGAATGTATAGACTTTGAATGCATGGAGCACACGGGCTGTACAGACTTGGTCCGAGAGTGTATAGACTTTGAGCTGATGGATGTATAGACTTAGTGTGCATGCAACAGGACGATGTACAGACTTTGACCTGATGGATGTATAGACTTAGTGTGCATGCAACAGGACGATGTACAGACTTGCGAGAAGAGTGTATAGACTTTGAATGCGTGCATGCTACAAGGCGATGTACAGACTTTCTATAATGATGCACAAATGCATATATGAAAGTATGCACATTGAAGAGGGATGCTCAGGCATGCGAAGTACAGACTTTGAAGTGAAAGATGTATAGACTTAGTGTGTGTGCAACCTTGACATAAACCTGCACCAACCTTATTGACCTATACCTACGCTTGAACAGGTTTTGCACCAACCTTAGGTACATGAATAGTGTCAGTTTTATTTAAAAAAAATTTGAGAAATAAATTTTATGAAAAATAAGAGAAAAATATAAGGATCCTAGCCATGAAATTTCATAAACTGATTCTATCAATTTTTAAAGATAAAAATCTTTAAAGTTAGATACGGAGTTTCGGGTTGAATTTTATTCTGGCATATTTTAATAAAATAAAATTTTGATAAATATCAGAAAAATCTAGGGATCATAAAAATATGTAATTTACTATTTTTATTAACATAGTTAATTAGATATAAAATTTCTAAGTGTTGTAATCATTGTTAACATATGATGGTGCGCCCCTATAATTTAGCTTACACGACCCCCCTCCAGGCTTGTGATTTTTCCAGACAAACCTGCGTTGGCATCTGTCCTTCTCAGACATGAACAGCACGTTTGAGCTGGCATCGCACTGAGATGAGAATTATGTAGGATCTTGTCCCCCTCCTGACTATCCCAAAACACTATAATACTCCCTATACTGAGACTCCCTTCATTCTTCCGAAGACTTGCTGCAGAGAAGGAGGAGCCTCCTCTGACGTTGCAGAAGAAAGCTGCCCTTTTTCTTCCACCTATACCTAGCTGTCGTCTCAGAGAGGTAGGTGTTCTCATCTTTTAACTAAACCAGTAGCTAATTAGCCAAGCAATCTAGATAATTAGGCTCATCTCCACGAGATATTATTGTCTATATAGCACGTTTTATCCTGACTTGTAGAGATCTATCATGCTTTTGTAATCCATAATCAATCATCTCTGTAGCCAACCTGTGAGAACATGTTAGTTTCCAAAGTTAATCGAAGTAAATCTTCATGTTAAGTGTTTTAGGCAGACATGTCTGATCCAAGGCATGTTTAGAAGTATATTTGAGGCACGTCTCTTATAAAATAAGAGCTCACATCTGTTATGCAAACAAGAGCTCACGTCTGTTATAACATACGCTACCATAAACTTGTTTAACATAACATTACAATTGAATCAAATAATACGCTACAAAAGTGGACTTTGAGTCATTTCTATTATGTAGACAAGTATTAAACTTGTTGATGTCATATCTATCAACATTTGCATTCACTGTTTAAACATCTTAAACCTGTCAAAGACTATTCACTGTTTAGACAACAAATTTAATGTTTAGCCATCTTAATTAAACTTGTGTAGCCATGTTATGTGTATAGCATCATATTAAAATATTCTAAGTTAACCTAAAAGTATATTTCTATATTTCAGAGATTATAATACTGAAAAATTATTTTTGTATGAAATAATGTTTATTTTTAGTAAATTAATTTCTAAAAGCATAAAAATTAATTTAACCCCAGGGCGGACCTGCTGCCTTGTATATATTAGAATATATACCAATCGGAATATGTTAGAAAATGTTATTAATAGTTAGCCAACCTGTAACTCTTAATAATTAGAAAAGTGTTAGAATATATACCAACCTGTTAGACTAGTTACCAACCTGCAACCTGTTAGAAAATGTTAGAATGTAACATGCACGGACCTGCTGCCTTGGTATATATTAGAATATACCAACCTGAAATATGTTAGAATATGTTAGAATATATTACTAATTAGCCAACCTATTAAACTGTTAGAATATGTTAGAACATATTAACCTGTAACCTGTTTGACCATGTTAGCGATCCGGCTAACAACCTGTTTAGTTAGCCAACCTATATGTTAGAAAATGATAGAACATATTACTAGTTAGACCACTTGCAACCTGTTAGAATACATTAGAATATATTACTAGTTAGCCAACATGTTAGAAACATATATATGTTAGAACATATTACTATCCATTTTAAGTGTTCTAACGACCTATTAGAATGTGTCAGTTACCAAAGTTAAGCAAGTAGTAAATCTCCATATTAATTGTTTAACCCATTCAAAATCCATAACTATTGAACTAAATCATGAAAATCTTACAATTTTTATACTGAGAAATAGTAACCCCCATCTAAAATGATGCCCCTGACCAGGGTGCCAATTTCAAAATTTAAGACGCCTGATGGCATCGTCAAAAAAAAATAAAATTTCAGAAAATTACACAAAATAACCCACTTGTAAACCTGCTTAACCCAAGGGCGCCAATTTGGTCTAATAAAATTTCTGACTTTAACATGTCTCATAATTTGCATTGATTTTACCCTTTAACCTGTCGCATGATTTACATTGATTTTCCTACATAATGCGAGTTCTTGACTTCCATTCCACAAAATCAACCTTATATCTTCTACTGGTCAAGCCTTGAAATTCTATATTGGCTATAAATGAGAGTGGATGTCAAAACATGACTAATGCTGTGCATATAGGGCCCGGTCTGGTCCTAGGAGGAGCACCCGAAGGTACTTGTGTCCATGGGAGTTTATTGACCACATTGCGGTGTCTAGCATTACACCGGAGTACTTGATAGATTGGAGACATTCCACCCCTCTCTCTCTTTACTTGACTTGACTTGAGTGGCCTGAATGGGCAATACATGACTTGAGATATTAATTGCTTAATCGAAATAGCCAATTCTTGTATACATGATTGAATTACTTGTTCACCATTGCTTGATTGATATAAGATCTTTATTGTTATCCCATTTGTTACTTTCCTGCTATTACCTCTACATTGTCATCTCCATATTGTTCTTATCGATTTTATAATTCCTTGACAACTACCTGTCTGCATGCATTATTTACATTAAATGAACTTGTAATTTACTTAAAGCATGTTGAAATTTGAGATGTAAATCCTACTGAGCGATTCGCTCATCTAGTTGTTTTCTAATATTTTCATGTAATTTAGATGTCAACCAACACTCGGAAGGGAATGAGACTGAGTGATGAGTGTTAGAGTGAAGTTATCAAATTGTCATGTCCTTTGTGTTATTGTATTAGTTCACTTATGTCAGTTGTATCAATTCATCTATGTCATTTGTATTAGTCAACTTGATTAGAACTGCTTAAGATTTGAAGCCTAGTCGTTGGACTCTGGGAACATATGTATTTGTCCTTTGATTAGTTGTGACAATTGTCAGCTCGTACTATTTGTATTAATTTCGAGTTAAATCTTAGTTATTTACGCACTCTGATATTTACATGATTGACACGATTTATATAGATGTGGCACGCCTCCGGGTAATCTTCCGCGCTCGGGGCGTGACATTACTAAACCGGGAGTCAAGTTTAATTGGGATGACAAATGTCATGCAGCTTTTGACAGATTGAAGGATTATCTCTCAAATCCTCCTGTCCTGAGGCCGCCAGTTCCAGGCAAACCGCTTGTTCTCTACATTTCCATCCTGGATGACTCTGTAGGCGCTGTCCTAGCCCAAGTTGATGAAGGAGGAAAGGAAAGGGCAGCCTACTACTTGTCAAAGCTTTTTAACCCCTGTGAGCAGAGGTACTCAGTCATAGAGAAGACTTGTGCTGCTTTAGTCTGGATAGTTCAGAAACTTAAACATTATTTCTTAGCTCACGAAGTTCATCTCATTACTCGTATGAATCCAATCAAGTTTCTTCTTGAAAAATCCGCTCTCACTGACCAATTAGCACGATGACAAAGCTTCCTTTCTCAATTCAATATTATCTACATTCAGCAAAAAGCGATTAAAGGCTATGCCATAGCAGAACATCTTGCTCATCACCCTCTCCCTAGATTTGACCCTGTTTGCTCAGAGTTTCTAGATGAGGAACTAATGTCCGTCAATCAGTCTGATTCGATGTGGATGTTACATTTTGATGGAGCTTCGAATTCAAAAGGAAAAGGGATTGGCATTGTTCTTCTATCACCAGAGGGTATCACTATTCCGCTCGCCTCTCAGCTTGCATTTCCAGTTACAAATAATATAGCTGAGTATGAGGCTCTTCTGGCCGGACCGGAGGCCGCTCATCAATTTGGTGTTACCCAATTGAGGATTGTAGGTGATAGTCAGCTTATTCTTCGCTAAGTGCTCACCAAGTGCCGTACGCTCAATCCTAAGCTCAAACCCTATCAAGAATTGACTTCTGCTTATACCAAGCTTTTCACCAAATTAATCTTCGTTCACGTTCCTCATGATCAAAATATTCTAGCTGATGCTCTCGCTTCTCTTGCTTCCTCTTTGGTTTTCCTTCCCGAAAGGGACTTCCATTCAATTATTGTTCACAAGCGGCTCACTCCAGCTATTAAGGATCCAGCTTTCCTTAGTGTTAAGGAGGAGGTGCTTAGGAAGGTTAAGCAAGGTGGAATCATTGAGAATAAGGAGATCGTGTTGTTGGATTTAGAGGAAGAATTAGACGATGAAGAAAAGCTGTGGTCTTACGAGATTGCTAAGTATTGCCAGGATCAATCCTATCCTAAGGAGGCCACGGCTGAAGAAAAGAAAGCCATTCGAAGAGTTGCTCAGCGATACACCCTGATTGGAGGTGTGCTCTACAGAAGAGGTCTCATTGGTGTTTTGTTAAGGTGCCTAGATGATGATGAATCTTGGAAAGTCGTGGAAGAGGCACATTCAGGAGTGTGTGGTGGTCATGTCAATAGCCAGAAGCTTGCTAAGAAAATCCTTAGGCTAGGTTTCTATTGGCCCACTCTAGAAGATGATTGCTCTATCTATGTCCGAAGGTGTGTCAAGTGCCAACTGCACGCCGACAAAATTCATTCCCCTGCTTCTTCACTCTATCCTATATCCTCTCCATGGCCTTTCTCCATGTGGACTTTTGATATCATTGGACCTCTTGGTGATTTGAACCTCCTCACAAAACCAAAGTCATTTATACTCACGGCCACGGAGTACTTCACCAAGTGGGCGGAAGCGGAAGCTTACGTAGAGATAAAAGCGTCAACCATCTGCAAATTTATAATGAAGAACATCATTGTTGAATCTCTGTAGTTTTGATGATGAATAACACTATGAATCAAATTATGTGTTGCTTCCTGGTGACTGTTAAAGATCCTGCATTGTCTGGATAATCTCTAGATCTTGGTTCTGAAAGGAGCCTTGGGAAATTTCTTGTTTGCATGCACATCTTCTGATTAAAATGTCTTCATCATGCTTTTCTGATTAAATGCTCCTCTAACACGTTCACCCATTAGCTCGTACCTGTCTGTCTTCAGCTGTATGGGTTCTGTGCTTTTGAGTGCGTTGACGCACTTGGCTGACTGCGTAGACGCAATTGTGCGTCTTTCACTTGCTGTCTTGTTTATTGCATCGACGTTGACACTGGATGCGTTGACGCATTGGCCAGTTGCTAAGGGCGTGAGCATCTCTCTTGAGGAGCTGAGGCGACGCTGCACGATGGAAGCGTTGACGCCAAGGGCTGATGTCCAAAGGTATTTTGATCAACAACCAAGCCGATGCGTCGACGCTGTCACTAATGCGTTGACGCATTGGTGTGTATTGTGAAGGGTCCTGCTCTCCATTATAAACTCATTGTGTTAACGCCTTGGCTTTACTGCGTTGACACGTTCTTCAGTCCTTTGATAAGTCCCGTGCAATCTGTGTGAACAAATGTATGACTTGAATATTTCTGAGATTGACTGAATGTTCTCTGAAACCTTACAGGGACTTAAAGACAAATTGGAACTTTATTCCAATCATGTGAGCACGTGATTTGAGGGAATAATCGTCTAACACGTGGCTCAGCTCATCTGGAAGCATCTTCTTCGCGCGTGTCTCCCACACCCTTAGTCTCTCGTGAGTCTGGATATATAGGAAGGTTTCTGCTCCTAAAAAGCCGCTGAAGCCACAAGAAAAAGGGTGAGGCCAGAGCGAAAGGAAGGAGAGGAGAAGCCATCCTGATCCATTCGTTGAGCGTACCTGGAAGAGAGAGAGTGATGAAGGAGAGGATGGTTTTCTGCTACGTTTTGTCTATGCTTCTTTAAGAAGCTACATTGTTTCTCCGTTCGATTGTCTTTCAATATTTCTTTATGTCTTCGTTTGTTCGTTCTCAAATTCCGATACTCTGTTTTCGTTCCCTCTAGGAGTAGAGGAAGAGAGGTGAATCCTCTGGGTCGCAGTGTGGCTTCCCTCTGATTTAGATCAGAGGAAGGGAGGAGTTCTCTAGGGTTTTTGTGTTCAGGTAGTGAGAAGGCTACCTGGGTTCTTCCCTCCGGCTGAGGAGGAAGAGAGACAGCGTCTCTGAATTGCAGTGAGGGTGGGTCACTGTTGGGTTCCCTCTTGTCTAAGAGGAAGGGAGAGTTATCTCTGAGTCAGGTCTTGTGGTGTGAGACCTGGGTGCAAGCTGTGAGTTCAGCGTCTATAGGGATTTCGATCCCCAAGCTGTGGATTAGCGTGTTGTTGGCAGACTGAGTCTGCGGTTCTTTCTTGTGAAAGGGAAGCCTCACTCTGCCTTGAGTGAGGGATGGACGTAAGTCTGCAGGTTGCAGACTGAACCATCTAAATCTCTTGTTCTCCGTGGTGTGGTTGTGCGCATCTATTTTCTCTATGCTTCTGTCTGGCTTCATGAAGTAAGTGTGATTGTTGATGATCGAAACCTTGGGCTGACTGCTCGCTTAGTGCTTGTGCATATGTGCTGATGAAATTCTGAGTGATATATGTTCTGCGCTCGTGACCTGCTTTATCTTGGTTGAGGTTTCAGATTATTTTACATATAGTCAGTCTTCCTAGCCCATCTCATCTTCTAAGATTACCTCGGCTATGACATATATTTTTAAAACAGTGATCTATTCATCCCCTCCCCTTCTAGCTCACCGTCCTCTTATTTAACAGTTGGTATCAGAGCAAGTTTACCCGAGATGTGGTCCAACGACCAGGGTAATCCTGGAACCAGTGGTCCTCGCAGCTACATAGCTAAAGGACAATCAATCTCCCGTCCCCCATATTTTGATGGTTCTAATTATTTCTTTTGGAAAAACAGGATGGAAGTTTTCATCCGATCTCAGAGCCACAAGTTGTGGAGAGTCATTACAACTGGACCTTATGATTTACCTCCGAATGAGGTGATGTGGTCTGAAGAACAAGTCAAATTATCCGGACTGAACTGGTCTGCGCTCAACATCATCCAGTGCGCAGTTCACCCTCAAGAATATGCCCGAATTTCGGCGTGCAAGACAGCTAAGAAGATGTGGGATGAACTAGCGATGATTTACGAGGGTACCTCTCAGGTCAGAGCTACCAAGGTAAACTACCTAACCTCTGAGTATGAATTATTCAAGATGAAGTCAGAGGAGAGCGTGACTGATATGTACTCTAGGCTGTCACTGATCACAAACAGCCTCAAGGGATTTGGAAAGGAAATATCTGAAGGGGATATAGTCAGGAAGATCTTAAGATCCTTGACTCCAGCGTGGCACACAAAAGCTACTGTGATAGAGGAATGAAAGGATTTAACAACCATGACCGTCACTGAACTCATAGGGTCTCTTATGACCTATGAGATAAATCTCAAGAAAACAGGAGAAGGAAATGACAGAAGGGGCAAGAATGTTGCTCTTAAAGTTGAACGACACAGCAGCAGCAGCAGCAGTAGCAGCAGCAGCAGCAGCGGAGAGTCTAATGGAATTCTAGACCTTGACAGAAGTGAAAAAGCACTGCTCGCACGTCAGTTCAGGAAATTCCTGAAAATGCATGGAAATTCATATAGGAAAAGAAGAAACTACTCATCAGGTAAATATCCGAACAATGGCAATGACAAGGATAGGAATGCTAAAGGTGTGATGTGTTATCATTGCAGGAACTTTGGGCACATGAAGCAAGATTGCCCTGAGCTTCAGAAGAAGACACCGGACTACCACAAGAAAGGCTCCAAAGTGTACAAGAAAAAGCCAAAAGCTATGGTATGCACTTGGAGCGATGAAGAAGAAGACTCAGAGACTAATTCCTCAGGAAAGGAGACTGAAGGAGTATGTCTGATGGCCGACGAGGAAAATGAGGTAACCAATCCCTTTGTAACTTACTCTATTGATGACTGGGAAGAGAAATATGGTGAACTGCTAGATATGTACAATGCCTTAGCTAAAGAACATAGAGTCATCAAACGCAAACTCAATATGGTTAATGAAGAACAAGAACTCGTCAAGATAGAAAATTCCAAACTGGTAGCTGAATTAGCTCAGATGGAAAATGTAAGAAATGAGAATAATCTTTTTAAGAATGAACTTAAAAAATTTAGAAAACAGCTTGATGAAACCAATCAACATACTGAAGAAAACCTGAGACAAATTGACTTAATCAAGGGAGGGTATGAAGCTGTTATACAGGTCAATGATGAATTGCTGGAAAACAACATATCTCTGCGGAAGGAGTTGGAAGATAAGAAGAAAACTCATGAGAGGTTTGTTTTGGGAGAAAGCAATTTGAACGCCCTGTTAGGCACCAAAGTAAACTTTAACAGAGAAGGGTTGGGTTTCAACCCAAATAAGAAGGAAGAATTTGGGATAAAAACCACCACATTTTGCACTAAGAAAAGAAAAGAGAAACTGGACATCCCATCCAGTTCCAAAAGTACTGAACAACAAAAGAACATCCATAAACAATAGCCTGATTTTGAAAAAAATGTCTTTAAGAAATTCAACAAGCCCACGCACCAGAAACAAGGTGCCTGTCAATTCAGCAACTATGACTCTAATAAAAGAATGGGCTATTTGAAAAGAAACATGGGAAGGTCTAACTACACACAGAATACTGTCAATAAAATGTCTTCAACTAGACAGTTTAGAAATTATGGTCTGGCTGGGACCCAAGCTTTTATCAACAGAAACTGGACACACTTTGAGAAACAAAAGGAAACAACTGAATTGCACATCAATAGCAAAACTGTCAATTCTCAGCACAGAAAGAAAAAAGGGGTGAAGCAGATCTGGATCCCCAAAACTGTGCTTAATCATTTGAGCGGTATTTTTGGACCCAACTTACCTTGGGCTCCAAAGCACACTACTTAAATTGTTATTGTGCAGGTGAGCCTAGCAGCCGAGAACAACAAGTGGTATCTCGACAGTGGCTGCTCGAGGCACATGACAGGGGATCAAAGAAAGTTCAGCAAGCTTGAATTGAAAGCAGGAGGGACAGTCAAGTTTGGAAGTAAAAACAAAGGCCAAATAATTGGGACCGGAACCATCGGTAAGAAAACCTCCAACTCTGTTGAAAAAGTATTGTTGGTCGAAGGTCTGCAACACAATTTATTGAGTATTAGTCAGTTATGTGACAAGGGTCACAAGGTCCTCTTTGATGAGCATGCTTGCAACATTTTAGAACCAAACTCCGATAAAATAAAGTTCATTGCAAATAGAGTCAATAATGTCTATATTGTGGATCTTGATGTTGAGTCTGAGTCTAATCTGTGTCTCTCTGCTGATTCAGAGAATAACATGTTTGACTGGCATAGGCGACTAGGTCATGCTAGTTTTAACACCTTGCATAAATTAGCTAAATTTGACTTAGTTAGAGGCATGCCTAGCTTGAAGTTCAAATCATTCTCTAAGCCTTGCGATGCCTGTGCTCTAGGCAAGCAAACCCGAGCTTCTTTGAAAATAAGGACTGAGAGCTTGTCAAACAAGCTTATGGAACACTTGCACATGGATCTCTTTGGTCCTACCAGAACCCAGAGCCTAAATGGTAAGAGATTTGGTTTTGTCATTGTCGATGACTACTCTAGATTTGCATGGTTTTTTTTCTTGGCGAATAAGAGTGATGTTTTTCAAAAAATTGAACATTTTTTCAATAAGCAGAAACATGTAGGCCACAAGATCACTATTATCCAATCAGATCATGGAGGAGAGTTTGAGAACTCCTCATTTTCTAGTTTTTTTGACAAGGAGGGACTGACTCACAAATTTTCTTCTCCCAGGACCCCAGAGCAGAATGGAATTGTGGAGAGAAGGAATCGAACAATAGTGGAAATGGCAAGAACATTACTAATGGAGAGTCAGCTACCGAAGAGTTTTTGGGCAGAAGCAGCAAACACAGCTTGTTATATACTTAATAGAGCTTTGGTAAGACCCATACATAAGAAAACACCATATGAACTCCTGAAAGGTAAGAGGCCTAATTTCTCATATTTCAAAATTTTTGGTTCAAAATGCTTTATTCATAATAACAACAAGAGAGACTTAGATAAATTTGATGCTAGAAGTATTGCAGGAATATTCCTAGGATACTCTGAAACATCTAGGGCCTTCATGGTCTTTAATAAAACTGATAGAACTGTAGAGAAAACCCCTCATGTCATTTTTGATGAAACAAAAATCTCTAACAGTCTAAACGATGATAACAGGTCTACAAGTCATGATGGAGAGTTCCTGAATCAAATGCAAGAGGAGGAAGTACAACCGGATGAAGAACCCACTGATCTGAACCCAGTAAGTACAGCCGAACAAGGTGAGTCCTCAACAAATGTCAGAATTTTAAAAGACCACCATGTAACCAATATTATTGGTAATCTCATGATCCCCCTAGGACAAGATCCCATTTCAGAAATGTTCAGAATCAGGACTTAATTGCTTTAGTTTCTCAAATTGAGCCTAAGACCATTGAAGAAGCCTTAAGTGATGAGAATTGGGTAACTGCCATGTGTGAAGAACTAGGGTAATTTGATAGAAACAATGTCTGGGAACTTGTACCTAGACTTGAAAATTTCAATGTAATAGGAACAAAATGGGTTTTTAAGAACAAACTGAATGAAGAAGGTGTCATCTCTAGGAATAAAGATAGACTTGTAGCTAAAGGCTACAGTCAGGAGTATGGAGTAGACTTTGATGAATCCTTTGCTCCAGTAGCTAGAATGGAGGCTATCAGAATTCTATTAGCATTTGCTTGTTCAAACAACATAAAACTTCAACAAATAGATGTTAAGAGTGCTTTCTTGAATGGAATTCTAAAAGAAGAAGTTTATGTTGAACAACCTCCTGGTTTTCAGTTTTCGACTAAACCTGATCAAGTTTTCAGGTTAAACAAAGCTCTTTATGGACTAAAGCAGGCTCCTCGGGCCTGGTATGAAAGGCTGACCAGTTTCTTACTGAATAAAGGATATAACAGAGGTAATGTTGACCAAACTTTATTCACTAAGAATTCAAGACAAGATCTCATCATAGTTAAGGTATACGTAGACGACATCATCTTTGGATCAACAAATCCTGAACTATGTAATGAATTTTCACAACTTATGTCAGCTGAATTTGAGATGAGCTTAGTTGGAGAACTGACTTATTTTCTTGGCTTACAGATAAATCAAATGTCAGATGGCTGCTTCTTCCACCAAACCAAGTACACGCTGGATATCCTAAAAAGGTTTGGGATGACTAACCTGAAACAAATATCCACCCCAATGAGCACAAGCATGACCCTTAATGCAGATGAGTCAGGTAAACAAGTGGATGAAAAACTCTACAGAGGTATGATTGGATCCCTCTTGTACTTAACAGCTTCTAGGCCAGACATACAATTCAGTGTTGGCTTATGTGCAAGATATCAGTCTAGGCCTACTGAACTTCATTTATCTGCTGTAAAAAGGATCTTTAGATATCTATCTGCCACACACACATTAGGATTATGGTATCCTGCTTCTCGCACATTAGATTTAGTTGCATACACTGATGCAGACTTTGCTGGATGCAAATTAGATAGGAAGAGCACCAGTGGCCACTGCCAATTCTTAGGAGGATGCCTAGTTTCTTGGAGTTCAAAGAAACAACATTCAGTGGCCCTTTCCACTGCTGAGGCTGAATACGTGGCTGCAAGCAGTTGTGGCACTCAAGTTATCTGGATTAAGCATCAGCTTCAGGATTACCAAGTAGAGACAGGATGCACTCCCATTTTTTGTGACAACACGAGTGCCATAAACATTGCAAAGAATCCTGTTTTACACTCACGAACAAAACACATTGAAATCAGGCACCACTTTATTAGAAATGAAATTGCAAATAAAACATTTGAACTAATTCATGTTGGGACTGCAAATCAAACTGCTGATATTTTTACAAAATCTTTAGATAGTGAAAAATTCACTTCATTGAAAAGAGAACTTGGTATTTACAAACTCTGACTGATCTGTGGCAATGAATTCAGTTTTATGTCTTTCCATGATTTTAGTGATAGTTCTGTCTTACTTTTTCTGATGGGGTCACTATGTGAGGGGGAGCGGGTGTGAGATTTGAGAGGTATCAGGTCTGTTTCTCTACTGTTATCAGGGTAGAATGGGAGATAGAGCTACTAGAGAGGGGGAGCTTGCTAATTAAAAATGTTTGAAAGATGGTTGTTGTTGCTGGATTAATTGTCAGAATTGATCTTGAGTATCCCTTTTTAGTAGAACCTCGTTCATTTCCTACATTCTTAAGTTTGTGCAATTAAAGTCCAGCCAGAATCTTCTTCTAGTAAGTCTTAAGAGGCTAAAACTAACCTTCACAAGTATATCCTCTTACCTTGTTTCTTGACTGATGAACAAGCTAGACTCATATGAAATGGGTTCTGTTATACGCTTTTCATTGGATTTCGTGATAAGACCACGAGTAATTGCCCGGGCTTTGTCTTCAAACAACCTTCTTGAAGAGCTAATTAAACTGATCAGTGTTTAAAACTGTATACTGAGAAACTAGGAATCCCATCAATGAAATGGGCACTTTCTAAGTCATGAAGTATCAGTTCTCATAAACAAAAACAAAAGAAAGAAATTCAATTCAAAATTTATGGTTGGCAGAGCAATGATGCCATGTGGTGAGTAACTGGGGATTCTGGCCTCTGATCAAGGTGTCTCCTCATGTAAAAACCAATAGTCACTATCTTTGTTCTCTAACTGAGAAGGTATGAGGCTCTTACACTGAGTAACTGAGGATGCTGGCCTCTGACCAAGGTGCATACTTAATGTCAAAGGCGTAACTGGTCAAATACACTCTACAACAGTGCTTTCTCTCCTTGGAATGTTTGTCCTCAGCGCCTACAGGCTATTTTCATGGTTCAAATTCTTGTTGTCCTTTTGACAAGCCTTAACAAAGCTACAACAATGCTTTCTCTCCTTGCCATGTGGTGAGTAACTGGGGATTCTGGCCTCTGATCAAGGTGTCTCCTCATGTAAAAACCAATAGTCACTATCTTTATTCTCTAACTGAGAAGGTATGAGGCTCTTACACTGAGTAACTGAGGATGCTGGCCTCTGACCAAGGTGCATACTTAATGTCAAAGGCGTAACTGGTCAAATACACTCTACAACAATGCTTTCTCTCCTTGGAATGTTTGTCCTCAGCGCCTACAGGCTGTTTTCATGGTTCAAATTCTTGTTGTCCTTTTGACAAGCCTTAACAGCTACCTCAGTCATATTTGTTGACACTTGCTCTTCTTTCACATTCATCGTAAGTTGATAAACTTCAAGCTTCTTCTGAATCTCTTTCTCTTACCAGAACTCCAAGATTCTTCACTGACCTTAAAGCCCCACTTAAGCATCTAAGATTTGACACTGAGTTTCTACTGTTGGAACTCTCTCCATCTTTTCTCATCAATCCAGCGTCAACATCTCTCTTTCTCTTTTGTTTTGATGATGTCAAAGGGGGAGAAGGTTGAAAGGAGGAGGTTGAGCTAGTGAAAAGGAAGGTTTTGGAATGTTTTGGGTAAAAGATATTGAGTGCTGTGAGTTCAGTTTTTGAGAGGTCACCATTGCTATTTTATCGAGAACTATTGTTGTTGTTATTGAGACTGCTTTAGGTTGGTGTTCCTTTTTCACTGAATTTGACTCATGATGTTGCCATCATCAAAAAGGGGGAGATTGTTGAATCTCTATAGTTTTGATGATGACTAACACTATGAATCAAATTATGTGTTGCTTCCTGGTGACTGTTAAAGATCCTGCATTGTCTGAATAATCTCTGGATCTTGGTTCTGAAAGGAGCCTTGGGAAATTTCTTGTTTGCATGCACATCTTCTGATTAAAATGTCTTCATCATGCTTTTCTGATTAAATGCTTCTCTAACACGTTCACCCATTAGCTCGTACCTGTCTGTCTTCAGCTGTATGGGTTCTGTGCTTTTGAGTGTGTTGACGCACTTGGCTGACTGCGTAGACGCAATTGTGCGTCTTTCACTTGCTATCTTGTTCATTGCGTCGACGCTGACACTGGATGCGTTGACGCATTGGTCAGTTACCAAGGGCGTGAGCATCTCGCTTGAGGAGCTGAGGCGACGCTGCACGATGGAAGCGTTGACGCCTTGGGCTGATGTCCAAAGGTCTTTTGATCAACAACCAAGCCGATGCGTCGACGCTGTCACTAATGCGTTGATGCATTGGTGTGTATTGTGAAGGGTCCTGCTCTCCATTATAAACTCATTGCGGTAACGCCTTGGATTTACTGCGTTGACGCGTTCTTCAGTCCTTTGATAAGTCCCGTGCAATCTGTGTGAACAAATGTATGACTTGAATATTTCTGAGATTGACTGAATGTTCTCTGAAACCTTACAGGGACTTAAAGACAAATTGGAACTTTATTCCAATCATGTGAGCACGTGATTTGAGGGAATAATCGTCTAACACGTGGCTCGGCTCATCTGGAAGCATCTTCTTGGCGCGTGTCTCCCACACCCTCAGTCTCTCGTGAGTCTGGATATATAGGAAGGTTTCTGCTCCTGAAAAGCCGCTGAAGCCACAAGAAAAAGGGTGAGGCCAGAGCGAGAGGAAGGAGAGGAGAAGCCATCCTGATCCATTCGTTGAGCGTACCTGGAAGAGAGAGAGTGATGAAGGAGAGGATGGTTTTCTGCTACGTTTTGTCTATGCTTCTTTAAGAAGCTACATTGTTTCTCCGTTCGATTGTCTTTCAATATTTCTTTATGTCTTCGTTTGTTCATTCTCAAATTCCGATACTCTGTTTTCGTTCCCTCTAGGTGTAGAGGAAGAGAGGTGAATCTACTGGGTCGCAGTGTGGCTTCCCTCTGATTTAGATCAGAGGAAGGGAGGAGTTCTCCGGGGTTTTTGTGTTCAGGTAGTGAGAAGGCTACCTGGGTTCTTCCCTCCGGCTGAGGAGGAAGAGAGACAACGTCTCTGAATTCCAGTGAGGGTGGGTCACTGCTGGGTTCCCTCTTGTCTAAGAGGAAGGGAGAGTTATCTCCAGGTCAGGTCTTGTGGTGTGAGACCTGGGTGCAAGCTGTGTGTTCAGCATCTGTAGGGATTTCGATCCCCAAGCTGTGGATCAGCGTGTTGTTGGCAGACTGAGTCTGCGGTTCTTTCTTGTGAAAGGGAAGCCTCACTCTGCCTTGAGTAAGGGATGGACGTAAGTCTGCAGGTTGCAGACTGAACCATCTAAATCTCTTGTTCTCCGTGGTGTGGTTGTGCGCATCTATTTTCTCTATGCTTCAGTCTGGCTTCATGAAGTAAGTGTGATTGTTGATGATCGAAACCTTGGTCTGACTGCTCGCTTAGTGCTTGTGCATATGTGCTGATGAAATTCTGAGTGATATATGTTCTGCGCTCGTGACCTGCTTTATCTTGGTTAAGGTTCCAGATCATTTTACATATTGTCAGTCTTCCTAGCCAATCTCATCTTCTAAGATCTCCTCGGCTCGGACAAATAATTTTTAAACGGTGATCTATTCATCCCCTCCCCTTCTAGCTCACCGTCCTCCTGTTTAACAATCATCACAAGGTTCGGCATCCCAAGTACCATCGCCACCGACAATGGGCCACAGTTCATCTCTCAGGAGCTTCAGGACCTCTGCAACAGGTATAACATTGTATTACATCATTCATCTCCTTATTATCCGCAGGGCAATGGCCAAGCAGAGGCAACTAACAAAACTTTGTTCAAGATTATTAAGAAAACATGTGAGGCTAATAAATTTACGGATTGGCCAGAAAAACTGGTTGAAGCTCTTTGGGCCTATCGCACTTCTATTCGTACCCCTACTGGGCAAATCCCTTTCGCCCTTACTTATGGAATAGAGGCGGTAGTCCCTTACGAGATTCTTATCCCTTCTCTACGAATACAATTGGACAAGGAGCTCCCCATTGATGAGCATCGTGAATCTCTCCTTGCTCAATTAGAACTCCTAGATGAGAAGCGTTTCGCCGCCGCTAAGCATGCGCGTATTTTTTAAAACAGGCTTTCACATTTTTACCAAAAGAAAGTAATTGAGAGAAAATTCAAAATCGGTGAAATGGTAATTAAAAGAATCTTTGTAAAACCCGGAGGACCTCGTTCAAAACTTCAACCTAACTGGGAAGGACCCTTCGTCATAAAAGATGTGTATCTCGGCAACGCTTACAAATTAATTAATGCTGAAGGTGAAGAGCTGGCTCACCCCTAGAATGGTCTTTACTTGAAGAAATACTACCCCTAAAAAAAGAGAAGAAAAAAAAGAAAAGAGAAGAAAAAAAAGAAAAGAGAAGAAAAAAAGAAAAAAGAAAAAAAAGAGAGAAGAAAGAAGAAAAAGGAAAAAAATGAAAAAAAGAAAAGAAAAATCAGGAAGAGGAATCAAAGAATTTGCAGGCTAGTACGGTACATAGGCCGCGAGCTCAAAAAATCAAAATCCTTCATTCATTCTTCAGTCTTGATGGTTTAACTTTGGGGTCAACTCCCGCACATACTACACGCTTTACTTTTAAACTCGAGCGGCCTAGAATTCGAGGAAAGTCAGACCCAAACTAAGAGTGTACGAACCTTACCTATTCTCTCCTCTTCGGCTCACGAGAGGGAGTACGAGTCAGGGAATACTAACCAAACCTGTCTGCCACTCTAGTAGGTGGAAGTCAGGGCCCAAAAGGGAACAATTTGCTTAAAGCCCAAGTGCAATTAGGTTTCTATCTATTTAAAAAAGAAAGAAAAAAAGAAAAGAAGAAAAGGAAAAAGAAAGTTACAAAAAAAGAGCATGTCAAGAGGGCAAAGTCTCCGCAGGAAAAACCCTGGTCGTAAACATGTGTGAATAAGGGCAAAAAGAGCAATAAAATTTCCCTAAGCCAAAGATCGAATCCCAACCGACATTAGGGCAGGAGAGTAACGTTTCCCCGTTCTCGAAAACCTCTTGTGAGCTTCCTCAACTTATTCTTCCCTTCTTCCTCCATAGTGGGTTATAAGCTCAAAGGATGGCGAAGACCGACTAAGAAGGATGGGCCGCGAGAGAATATGGGTAAAAGCACAAGTATTTAAGCATGTTGACCCCTTGTTAAATCTTTTAAGAAAGATTAATGAATTCAAGATGGTGATTGTGTAAGGTTTAAGGCCCTTATGCTGTGCCCAGTCCCATCAAAAAAAGAAAAAAATGTTTTTCTTAAAATAACGCCCTCTGGGCAGGCGTCATTTTCATGCGCCACGACCCCTCTATGGTCGTCATTTTCAAAAAATAACAAAAATAATAAACAAAAATAAAATTGATCTTTTAATTCACTCCCTTTAAAGGGGCGTTATTTAATAAATTCACGGCTTTATCTATGTCGTCATTTTTCATGATAAAAATAAAAAAATGATTTTCTAAATAAATGCCTCCCACATCGGCGTCAATTTCATAATCAGCGCCCGTTTACGAGGGCATCATTTTTTAAACTATAATAATAAAAAAAATCAAGCCTACTGCTTCTCTTCTCATATGCTTGATTGCATCTTTGTGTGGACATCTTTTATTTTAAGTTGACATCTGCTTGCTTGCATGCTGCATTTCCTTATATATTTTTTTATTATCCACCTTTATTAATTAGAGGCTTGGCCCCTTGACCCGTCAACAAGGTCAAAGAAGAGACAACCCCTTGCTTATTGAGCAAGGGGCCAAGCCGAACAGATGGATTAATCTGTTTGTTTAGGTGTGAACTACAGGTGCAGGGCAAGAATGAACAAGAGCGGAAAGCAACAAAAGAAAGCGAAAGCAAAGGCAAGTACACAAGTCCACAAGTGCTCAAAGTAACTCAGGTAACAAAAAATTTAATTTCATATATATCAATGTATATTTGAGTACAAGTGTGAGGGTGAGGGGGTACAAGTAAGTCTCTCTCAACTCTCGCCTCCACCCTCCTCTCTCCTACTCTCTACCTCACCATCGTCGTCCCAATGAGGCGCTCGTGGAGGGGGCATGGACCCCCGGGAAGTAGCTGGAGCTCGAGCCTGCTCTTCTGCCTCACTCCTCTACCGAAGAGAGGAACCCGCTACAAAGGTAGAACTGGTAAACGCATACCCCGCAGCTCTCACTCGGTCTCGGCCTCGCTGTAACCGCTCCTCGGTCGACCGTAGTGCTCCTGAGTGACGGCTAGCTAGGTCCTCAAGTCTGCAAGCTCCCGCTCGCGTGCTGCCTCCTGCTCATGGTCACGAGTCCGCTCTGCCAAGCGCTCCTCTCGCTCCCGGGCACGCTCCTTGCGCTCCATCTCAAGGGCGACTCTCAGCTCTGCCACGTCCTGAGGTAGCTCCTCTCGCCGCCTCAAGGCCCTCTCGAGCTCCGTGACTGGCTGCTCACAGATGGCCAGCTCCGTCCCAGCTAGTGCAGCCTGGGTAAGTGCTGCCTGTAACTCAGAGGTCTGCAACCAATTAAACGAATCATCAGTTACATATTTAATTCAATAATTCATGAAATAAACAACTGAAATAAAATCTTTGTTAACTCACCCGGGTAGCCATCGCTTGCTGTCTTGCCTCGATGCATGTAAGCGAGGCTCGGAGCTCCTCAGTCTGTAAAAACACAAATTTTCATCAACACATAATAACATATAATCAAATGCAAATCTGAGTTTGAGTTTAAGTTTACCCGTGTGGCGAGGTCGTGCTCTACTGCCTCAGCCCGTGCCACCGCTCCAGCCAGCTGCTCTGCTAGTGCAGTCATCTTTGCACTAGGCCACCTCGAGCTGGAGGCTCCTCCCGTCTCTCTCATCACCGCTCCCTGCTGGGCACGCTGCATTCATTCAGATTGTCAGTGGCTAATCATTAATATTTCAGGACATCATTTGCATATAGATAATTTAAACACTCACCAGGATTTGTAGGTCTGCCCGCGTGGTAGCCAGATAGGCCTCTAAGCTGTGGAGATGGGCTTGCATGTCCATCGCCGCTATGTCCCGTGCATCCTGCATTCATCATACACATCAGTCACACAATAGATATATAAAATTTGCAATTAGTTAAAAAGTGCATTCATACGTACCCCTAAGACCCTCATCTGGGGTCGACCGGGGTAAACCTCCCAGTAGCGTCGGAGGTACTCAGAGCTGTCGACCGCCTGGGAAGTAACTTGGGTCCCGCCACGCTGCCAGTCGGCATACTGGTCAGGATACCGGACTCTCCAGTCGGTCACCTTCGTGCGACCGCGTGTCTTCTTGCCTATCTTCCGAGGCTCTCCTACCTCGACCCACTCCTGGTGTAGGCTAAGGGTCCTCATCACCAGCCTAAGCCGTAACGGCTCAATCTCGTTCAGGCAATGAACCCAAAGCCCATGCCCAAAGCGAGGTCGGCCCGCTACGACCCAGGGTTGGCCCTCATCGGTCATCCCCTCGTAGGGTCTCCACACCACCTGCATTCACAAACATGCATCATCATATCCCATCATCATCATATCATCATTTCATAAAGCAAAAAAATTTTGCATCATATTTAGCATGCATACCAGTGAGGTAGGGTAGTCGCGGAACTCCCTCCGTAGAACTCACAACTCATAGGCGAGCGTCGCTCCTGTCACGACAGGCAGCCAGCGTCGTGCCAGTGGGAAGGATCCCTCATCTCCCGATCGAGGGTCGACACGCCCCATCGGCATGTATAGGTGGCTCCATATCTGCATCCATGCATTGCATTAGTAAAGCATTCACAAACATTAAAGAAAAGAAAGAAAGGAAAGGGAAAAAAATGCATACCTGAAGGAAAGGTGAGACGCCGCTGACAGTCGTCTCTCGACCTATCCCTGTGGATAAGTCGGCCATCAAGTGTGCCAGCAACGCTGCTCCCCAAGCGTATCTGCTGATGCCCTCCAAGTCCTTGAGGATCCCTAAGAATCGACAGTTGATGATGTCACCCTTCGTGCCGAGTAATAACCTCCCGAGCATCAGGAATAGAAACCTCCTCAAATCTTGATCTGCTCTCTCTCTCTCTCTGTCGGGTCCTGGCAATAGGCGGCCCTAGCCCCATCAATCAGCCTCTGTGAGAACTGCTCTAGAGACTCCCTCGGCCTCTGCCTAGAATCACCCAACCCCATAGCGATGGTGAGGTCGGTGCGGTAGATGGTCCTACACTCACTCGGTGTCTCGTAGACTGTCTCTAACCCTAGCAGTCTCTGTGTCAGCTCGCTATAGTCAGGTAGGGTGATCCCGCTCACTGCCTCATCATCCACCCTCAACCCGGTGATCCTAGCAACATTCTCTAGGCTGGGAACCATGTGACCCCATGGCATCAAGAATGCCCGGCTAGTCCTATCCCATCTCTCCCTAAGCACCTAGATCAGGGGTAGGTCAGGTCTCATAGGCTCTATGCTAAGGAAGGGTCCGAACCCCATGGCATCTACCCTATCCCTCTGAAAATCTGGAAGTCCGTAGTAAGCTGCTCGAACTTGGACCCAGGAAATCCGAGTCCTCATCAATCCCTGCAAATAATAAAAGAATATTTTCACTTAAGTTTTATATAAGTTTCTTACGTATTCATCAGTTGTTTCAACTTGTTCTCTGATTAAATTGACGACCTACCCTAGGTCGTGACTTATTCAATTGACGCCTCTGAGGGAGGCATTATTTCAAAATGTGTTTCTGGTGATTTTACGCGTAATTTGAATTGACTACCAACCCTAGGTCATTTTTTGTTTAAGTGACGCCCCTGTGGGGGGCGCTGTTTTGGAGGTAATTTTTTGCCCTAAAAAAATTAATTCTGATTTTTTTTAATTGACGGCCACCCCATGGTCGTTGTTTAATGAATTAACGCCTCGGTGGGGGGCGTTGTTTTCTGGGGTGTTTTAAAATATAACAGCATGTGAAATAAAAAAACAGCAGAGACATATATCAAAAATAAAAAGAAATGGCATGGAAATTAACAGCAAATGATAAATAAACATGATATTTTTAAATGACGACAACTACAGGGCGTGGTTTCATGAATTATCATTTTTAGAAAATTAAAAACAATTTTAATTGACGACCCAGGGAGGGTCGTTGTTTCAATTGACGGCACCCACTAAGGCATCATTTGACTGTGTGTCACTGGTTCAACACACCTCCCTTCACCGAGGGCTATGAAAAATTGAAAAAAAAATGAAAATTAATTGAAATGGAGGGTTAGGGCACCTACCTTGCTTCGTTCGGGTCTTAAAAGTCCTCCCCAGAGTGGCTGCCGGGGTTGCCGTGGCCGCCGAGGCCGAGGGGGCGCCGCCACCGCCGCCGGTGGTTCTTCTTCACCTCCTTCTCCTTCTTCTTCTTCTTCTTCTTCACCATCGTCGTCTTCTTCATCCTCTTCTCCATCCTCGCCATCATTTTCTTCTTCTTCTTCTTCTTCGCTCCCATCGTCGTCTTCCCCTTCGTTGGCGGTTTCTTCTCCTCCGCCATGCTCCACCGTCGGAGCGTCTTCAGCCGCCGCTGGAGGGCCTTCCTCCTCGGCGTGTCCATCGTTGCCCAAGTCCACCACCTCAGGGGTGGTGACCCTCTGCCGTTTGTATGCACCACCTGTGATGGAGCAGAGTAGAGAGTGGAGAGAGAGAGAGAGATGGAGATGGGGCTCGGTTAAGGTTTGGTTGTAGAGAAAGGGGGGAGAAGGAAAGAAAGTGGATGAAGGAAGGAGAAGAGAGGAGGGAAATAGGGTTTAACGTTCGAAAAGAATTAACGCCCTGAGGTCTGTCGTCGCTATATTAATTGATGGTCTGGGCTGAGGCGTGGTTTCATGATTTGACGACCCGAGGATAGGCGTCATTTATGTTTGCGTGGGAACTCGTACCCGTCGTCAGGTGCATTAATGGGAAGATGATTGACGTGATCGGTCGCCATGATTACTGTTTAGAATTGACGACATTGTGAGCAGGCGTCAGTTTGGTAAGGCACGACATGAATGAAGGCGTTATTTCTATGAAATTGAGGAATTATTTTGAAAATAATTGAAGTAATTTAAAGAGATTAACGCCTTACCTTGGGGCGCTAATTAATAGACGCCTGTCTGAATAAGCGTCAATCATGGTTTATTTATTTTTAAGAAAATTAATTAAAGGAAATGGACGACATGTGGTAAAGCGCTGGTTGAGGAATTGACGCCACGCTTGGAGGCGCGTCTCATAACAGAGAACCCGACACTTAGTTTTGTCAGACAGAATCACTGAATTGGAAGACAAGATCATATAACATGTTATTTTGGCTCAATTAAAGGAAAAATCCTTTTATTTTATTAAGAAAATCATTGTTACATTCAATGAGCCACCATGGGCCTTATTTTCCTAAGTGCTATTACATAAGATTTGCATTTGTTCTCTTCTTCTTCAACATGTGTCTTGGACCTATGGAGAAGTCCAACCTTTTATTGAGCCATGATTGTTTTGACATCTTCTTGATCCCCACTTGAGCCTAATTCTCTCCTCTTAAGTGGTGGAAGATGAGAAGGTTCTTCAAAAGTGTGCCGAGGTAATCAAAGTTGTGGGAGGCACCGGTGAGCATTGTAGAGGATGAAGTCACTCCCGCCGATCAATCAAAGCTCTACGCCGGAGAAAAGTCTTGAGCGAAGCTCTTGGGTCTTGAGAAATCTCGGTGTGCAAGTGAAGCCGCTCTTGGGCATGGTCTTGAAGTAGTTCCTCCATTCGCTTCTTTTCTTGAGCTTTGGCACCCGATTAGTCACCCTCTCACATAGGCCTAGAGAATCCGTCATATACCGAAGAGGGCTTTTAGAGAAGATTTTTGAGGCCGGTTGAGTTTCTTGGCATGGATCAAATTTTAGGTGGAGGTCAACCCAACAAGAAAGGAGTAGCATTGACCCATAGAGAGGCCGCCCCAAGGAAGCCGAAGTGAGTCCATTATATAGGTTGGCTAGTACCGCTGGTCCTATTCTTTTATCTTCCCATATGCTAGCTATGGTACTTAAGTGGCATTCCTCTAGGTGGTCTTCTATTGAAGGGAAGAGGAGAGCTCCAACCATGCATAATGTAAAGCATTTCATCACTCTCTCCAACAAGTCTTCCTCCTCTTGGGCTTTGTCCATGTTCTTGTATACTCATGAGGCTAGTTTTAGGAGATTGATTCCTTTATGGGCTTTGATTTGGTTCACTAGGTTTGGGCTTGGTACAAGGCTAGTAAGCATTTCATGAGCACTTATTGGTTTAGTTAAGCTAGCCATCTTTGACTCTTCTCCTTGTTTCATCCTTCTTAACCCAAGGAGCATCTCTACTTCCTCTAAGAGTATGGTTGTTTCAAAAGTGGGAAAGAGGAACGTATGAGTGTTGGGGTGCCATAATTCTATTAGTGCTCCTATGGAGGCCCAATCTAGATGGATGTCATTATAATGAGTAGCATGGGTAACAAGGCCTAGTAAGTGCCACCTTGAGAGAAAAGATTTCATATCTAAAGAAAGCTTAGAGAGGAGTAGGGGGAGCCACTTGATTTTCAAAAACCTCCTTGGACCCGGTATATTTGGATAATCCTGAAAATAAATAAAAGAGAAGAGGAGAAGAGAATGCAATCAGAAAGAGAAAAGGGAGAATAAAATAAAAGCTTTAAATGACAAATCAAACTTACTTGGTTCATACTGATTCTTCCGCTAATATGGTTTGCAACTTTAGAAATTCTAGGAAATCCCATCCTAGCCTTCTTTAAAGGTTTCTGTAGCATCCTGTCCATCTTTCCTATTGAGAACCAGCGGTTGCTTCTGCTATCCTTTCACTGATCTTCGGTTCTCTGTTGAAGCTCGGTTGCTACATCATTCAGTGTTCTGATGCCTTTGGTTGTGCACAGATGCATCCTTTTATAATAATAGAAGCTTTCGCTAGCTGTTAGAATAACCACGGTTTGTGTTTGATTCGAATGAGTCGCTGGCAATTTGTTTCCGAGCAGGGATCGAAGCACCGTGTTTATGGTTAATTGACGACATATAATTTGGCGTCATTTCTGTGAATAGCGACATTATCACTGTCGTTGTTTATTTAGCGCCTCTCGTACGGGCGTCATTTTCAGTCCAATTGCTAATCAAATAGCAATTGTACTTAATGCCCTAATGACTGTCGTCATTTCTGCTTATGACGCCTCTTCATAGGGTCGTCATTTCTTGAGCTTTCATGAACTTAAGTGCTATATATTTTGACGAAACTTATTATACCATGCACTTATGATCATACTTTGAGCTTTATTGAGCTTATGATCTTTATTGAGCTGATGATTCTTTGATCAGCTAATGATTTTTGAGCGTAGAGAAGCGCATGCTAATGATTGGATTTCTTCCGCCGGTAACATCATTCCATCTTTGTATCCTTCTTATAAGCATTGTTACTATATGATATCTACGCTATTATAGCATATCAAGGACCTTGTGATTCTGATGAACTTGGAATTTGAGTTCCCCTCCATCAAAAATAGTGATGATTCCAGAGAAATCTTGATCACACGGATAGGCCGTTGAGTCATTTAAGGTTTGGGACGACGGTTCCACTTTATGAGTTGATACGTGGATAAACGGGCTTCAGCTTAGTGTCAGCTTAGAGATCTGGATTCCTGACCAAATCTCGATGGTTTAGCAATATTATCCTTGATTATCTTCTCTTTTTAAGTTTGTTTTAATTTTTCTTTTAGCCCAACATGCATCATGTAGGACCTTGAGCTTTAATGATGAAAATCCTCATATTACGCCAATAATGAGGGCCACCCGCTCTTAATGGAGTTGACATGAGATATTACATTCCAAATCAAGTACTTTATTCTCCTTGAAGTCGCTCAGGCTGGTTCCTTGAAAAGCATTCATTCGCTGGTTCTTTATCTCAATTCACTTTATTTTTTACAAATCCACCTTGGTTGTAGCACCTCCACATTGGTTGGTAATCGCTCTCCAATGGTGTCCTTCCTTCCGTGCCCTTACACACATTTTGTTCTTTAAGATTAGTCCCTTCATCCAGCTGATCATTACTTTCTTGTAATCATCCGAAGTCGTTTCTTTCAATTTCCTGGAAAGATTTTCAACGCTTAGTGTCGGAGCCGTGTCACATCACACCTTGGCATCTACTTATCAGTTTGTTCTCACTTCATTCTGCTCATTACACTTTCGCTTCATTTCGTTTCACTCCCTTGCAAAGCAGATGCCAAGGCGGGACAGCTGTAGACACGCCAAAATCGATGCTACGTTGAGTAAATCTCACGTTACCATGTGACGCCCCAAAGTGGACTTAAATAGTGGCTTAATATGAAGTTCTTCTAATTTCTCCATATTAATTATAATTTCTTGGCATTTTTCTTTAATAATTGAAATTAACGCCTGGAAGGAGGGCGCCATTTAATTGACAACCTAATGAGGGACGTTTTCCTTAAATAAACGACTGTTCAAACAGTCGTTGTTTCCTGAATTTAACAAATCCTTATGAAAATAAAACTCAAGGTAATTGACGTCCTAATGAGGGGCATTGATTATTTAACGTCATTCAAACAGGCGTCATTTAACAATTTTAAATAAGGAAAGTCCTTTATTTCTATAATTAAATTCAGGAATTAACGACTGTGTGAATGTCATCATTTCAATTGACGCCCCTAGTTAGGTCGTCATTTTCTCTTCCGTCTCCCTTCCGCCTGCTTCTTTCCAGTAGTGATCATTTCCCCATTTTACACCTTGTGTTCGATTGGGAAGAGAGTTCCTTATTGGAGGATTCATTACCTTGTTTTAATCCTATTAATGCAAGGATTTTTGGCCTATAAATACCTTAACATCTGCTTCTCGCATGAGGGAACGCAGTAACAGAGAAAAAACGAAGAGCAATACAGAATAACAGAGTTAACTAAGCCGTGAGAAGAGAGTTTGCTATTTTGTAGTTTCTTCTTCCATTGGAGGCGTTTTCTTCATCCGGCGTTCTTCATCCATAACAACTGCTACAACCTTGTTTTTCCCTTTACTGTTGCATACACAATAGCAGGGATTACCCTTTAGTCTTTTGATTTTAGTTTATTCATAGCATCATACACATATTCTTCTTTTAGCTCTCGGCTAGAGTTTCATCGATACCTTGCTTGCATAACATTCATAATCTCATCCTTGTTACTCCTCTTAGGGGTTTAAAACCAAAACACACAAGGTGTGTTCATGCCCAATTTATTTGATTTCATATCTTTAGAGCATTGATACTACACACTTGGCTAATCCATATCTTTGTTTATTTTGTGTGTTTGCAAGGGTAATCAAGCTATAAACCCCCTTCATCGGCCGGCCGATAGAAAGAAGAAGGAAGAATTCCCAATCTCACCCGCTCAATACAAGGTACATGCGATCATTCTTCTTCTTTTAAGGTAACCCCTCTGGCGATCACTCTCCTTAGAGCATCTCATGCTCAACCTCTTTTTCTTCATGTCCCACATGTTTTAGCATTTTATTCATCCCTAATCATCACTTGTCATCATTCATTCTTTCTTTCTTTTTAAAAAAAAATGTCTATGTGACACGTTCACAAAGTCATGTAATTTACTAACACTGGAACATCTAAAGCCAAGGATGAATCCAAGGAAGGAATACCCAACAAGAATGAAGAAGATGACGATCCTTCAATTGAAACACTGCAAGAGCAGCAAGTGCGGCACCCCGACTTGCCCAGCACCGCTACATTCTTAAAAGATCATCCAGCTGAAAACATAATCGGTAATCCTCAAGATGGGGTAAGAACCAGATCATCACTGAGGCAAGTAGAAGAAGAGGATTTGATAGCCTTAATCTCACAGGAAGAGCCTAAGGATATCCATGAAGCTCTTCAAAATGAATCTTGGATCCAGGCTATGCATGAAGAGTTGCACCAGTTCGAAAGAAACCAAGAGTGGACTCTTGTGCCGCGACCTAATAATCAATCCATAATCAGAACCCGATGGGTTTTTAGAAATAAGTTAAATGATACGGGATTTGTTGTTAGGAATAAGGCCCGACTTGTGGTCAAAGGGTATAGCCAAGAAATGGATATTGATTTTGATGTGTCATTTGCACCGATAGCTTGTCTAGAAGCAGTCCGGATTTTATTATCTTACGCTTGCTCATCTAACTTTAATATTTCAAATGGACGTTAAATCTGTGTTTCTAAATGGGTATATCAAAGAGGATGTCTTTGTAGAATAACCTCCAGGTTCTGAAGACCCCAAACATCCACAACATGTGTACAAGCTCCAGAAGGCCTTGTACGGACTGAAGCAAGCACCAAAGGCATGGTATGAACGGCTCACCTCATTTCTGATTGAAAATGGTTTCAAGAGAGGTAAGGTTGATCAAACACTTTTCACAAGAAAATCAGGTGAAGCAAACATCTGAGGGCATTTTCATAAGTCAAGCCAAGTACACAATGGAGCTATTGAAAAAATATGGGATGGCTGAAGCAAAACCTTTGTCAACTCCAATGGCCACAACCTCGAAGTTAGACAAAGATGAAAATGGTAAAACAGTAGATCCTACACTGTTTCGAGGTATGATCGGATCACTACTGTATCTTACAGTATGCCGCCCTGACATTCAATTCAGTGTATGTCTTTATACCCATTTTCAGTCATGCCCTAAAGAATCTCATTTAACGGCTGTTAAACGTATTTTTAGATACTTACTTGGCACAATAGATTTTGGCTTGTGGTTTCTCATCTGTAGTTCTTTTGATTTGATTACATACACTGATGCGGATTATGCCGGATGTATTGTAGATCGTAAAAGTACTAGTTGATACTGTCAGTTTCTTGGTGGGTGCTGTGGACGCACTTTTATTAAAGATCGTTGGTTGTTCATTTCTTGGGTTTATTAAGTGCAAGGGCGTGCCAGTCACCTAGGTGACGATTTATTGTGCGCTCGATCTGACTAATCAGATGATTGGGTAGTTCGTGTCGGGACCAAAACCCATCGTGCCGTAAAGGCCATGGCGTTATTTACATCCCCCATACGGGGGAACACCCTTGATTGATTGTCGGGAATAAGGGCCCTACGGCTTGAAATTCATGGTAATAAAGTGAGAACAAAGATCTCAGGTCACGTTTAAACAAACCCGCGTTGGGGCGTAAAATGTTCATAGATACGTATATGTTGGTCACTCAAGGACCATTTCGTGTTCGGATGGAAGTCCGCATTAGTAGCGTCGAAGACGACGATAAAACCGTACGGATGTCTGCCGTAGGTACGGCAAGTTTAATGCGGATGCGGGATCAGATCCCGGAAGAAGTGGGTCAAGCTGATGGACTATCGGCCCAAGAGGTGCACAGATCATGACCATGACGGGGATTCCGAGGTCCACGTCCAATACCACAAGGCATCATTGCCTTTCTCTTCACGCACAGTCCAGGGAAGTGAGTTGTTAAATGTGAAACCCGAACTCGCCAACATGCGCCCTCGCACGTGGATCGACCTGCGAGGTCAGGTCACGGGGGTCAAGGGGGCAGCTCCCCTTACGGGGGTTTCCGGGGGCGGAGCCCCCAGAACAAAATTTTGATTATAGCGAGGAGGAAACTTTTGATTATTGGCTTCATATTCCTTTCATTTGTTTTATCCATTAGCTTAGCGCTTTCTATTTTGATTAATTATTCTTTTCTTTTCAAGCACGCCGGCTAAGGGAGGTGCCAAGAGAGAAGACGGGCACGCCGGTGTGGGTATTACAAAGGGGGGGCGCCGGTTATGGTATTACAAGAGGGGGGGTGCCGGTTATGGTATTACAAGGGGGGCGCGCCAGATAAGGGAGCACAAGGGGGGCGCGCCGGTTATGGGCATTACAAGGGGGGGCGCCGGTTATGGTATTACAAGGGGGCGCGCCGGATAAGGGAGCACAAGGGGGGCGCACTGGATTAGCCAAGAACAGGAGGGCGCGCCGGATTGAGGCTAAAGGGCGCACAATATTCATTCCAGGAGTTTGAAGATGGTTTTGAGTGTAATGCTATTCCAGCGTGGGGGGGGGGGTAGCGCGCCAGATTAGCCCGCGACGGATTAAGGAGCACGCCAGGATAGCTATTATGAGTTTTCTTTCATTCTCTTTGCTTCCGTTCTCATTTCTTGAACGTACAGATTGATCGAATGGATGGATTGTTTGTTCAATTGATACTTTAGATCAATAGAATACTTCTTATCATTCGTTGAGGTGAACGAGTATGTAGATGTGAATGTTTTACTTGAAGGATTTATTATGCAGGAACTCAGAGGTTCAGGTCGATTCAAGGGTTTCAGACATACGCTGTGTTTATTCCCAGAGAGCTTAGTTTGTTCGTATGTTCTTATGTGTTCTTCGTCTGACAAAATTTGGGCAGCATCTCCCCCGGACTGAAGCTTGCCAGAGAAAAATGGGGAACACCAAACGGATTGCTCCGGAGTGAACCTCAAAACTCGGAGTAAGGCCTCCGTTAACCCATAAGTGCATGTGGAGACTCGAGGACAAGCCTTCAAGAGTTCCAGCAGCTTACTGGTGGTGATTCCTCAAAGTGGGACAAATGTGTGCCTCAAGAGGGCCATGAATGTTCATCCCTCATGTGGGTTCCTTCGAAGGCCATGCCATGGAGAGGCAGGCTTCAAAGACCCTGGATGCATGGAAGATAGGGAGAAAACGGGGGACGGGAGCTAAAGCCAAGAACCGTGCTTGCCAACAGACTTCCTTTTATTCATCCACAAGAAGGGGAAGGTCATAATACAGAAGGGGGATCTACTCTAGGGCAGAGAGAAATACATTTAGGGGGCAAGAGGAGGAGATACATCAATGGGAGAGGGGGAACAAAGCACAAGCTCCCCCCCCCCTCGGACTCACCTCTCACTCTCACTCTCCTCTCTTTTTTCACCTCTCCGGCACGGGGATGAAGCTTTCCTTCTCCTACGGTGGCCTGCCTTTAGCCGAGCGAACCAGCCTCTCTGCCGAATGAACTCGTCTCTTTTCCCCGGTGGAGTGTGCCTCCCTTTTATAAGAGTAAGGATGGGAGCGGTCCTCCCTTCTCTTTCTTCTTCACCTTCTCCTGCTCGAAGATCTTGAGTGGCCTGCGGATAGGGGAAGCAGTAGAGTAGGGAAGTTGCCTCCACGGGATTGGCCGACGGTGACCGACGGAGAAGCGATGTTCGGTGCGGAGCTCGAAGCCCTCCGTTCCAGGGAGCCGGAGGGGCTCAGGCGGTTGCACATCGGTCAGGAGCAGGTTGCTCACCCACTTCAGGTAAGTTACTTCTGTTTACACCTGAAAATAGGGGATCGGATGTAGGATGGGACGCCTCGGAGGTAAAACGGCGCGGGGTTGTGCGCGCCGGATTAGAGCTTTGCAAGGGGCGCGCCAGGTATGCCAAGCAAAGGTAGCACACCGTATTAAGGCAACGGCAAGGGCAAATGGGAAATGGGGCGCGCTGGTTTTAGGGGTGCCGGATTAGGATGTTGAAGGGGCACGCTGGTTTAGAGCGCGCCGGTTTAAGGCCCTTCCGCGCCATTTTAAGCATCAAATGGATTCTTTTCGAAGTCGCAGCCATTTATTTGAATGTTGGCATTCCTGGAATGTTCTAGTTGCAATGTATGGCCTCCATAATATTCCGTTTGCAGCCTTTGGGGCTCGGTCCCAGACTTTGTGTGACTTTCGGTGCATGCTGAGACTGTGCCGGAGTTCCTGACTTTTCTTTGATTCAGCTCTCGACATGGCCGGTCGGAGAGTTGTAGCCGTATCTTCCGCCTGGGGGGATTTCTTAACGGGTAGCGGACCACTAAGCGACTTCTCATCCTGATCGGGCGAGGCATGAGGTTTATTCGACGTTTCCATCTTCGACTTGCTCTCGAGTGTCGAGACGTGCATGCCGTATGATCCTCATCGACATTTTTCGACGTCCACAAATGCCCCCCACTCGTGGGCAGTGCAAGCAAGGGACGAGTGCGCGGAGCCCACGAGTGTAGAGCTCTTTGACAATATACCTATTCTTTCTGAGCTAGTGGGATGCTGGTCCGGTGCTAATTCATGGGAAAGCGTTCACCCCTTCAGCGAAGGGTTGAGGGGATCGCTTCACCGCGTATGCACGCGGATCGACATGTCTGAGTGGCGGTTTAGTCATCGGCATGGGGTGAATGTCGAAGCAAGAAGGCGGGGCCTATGCGTCGCCCCAGGCAAAAGGTGCAAAATGACTTAGATGAGGCCAACCCCACGGGGGAGTTGGTGACTCGTGCTAGGTTTAGGAAAGTTGTTCATTCATCGACTCGGGCGGAAGGTCCGAGCCAAGCAAAGAGGCTTATTTTGTTCATAGACTTGGACGGAAGGTCCGGGCCAAGCAAAGGGGGTCATTTTTGTTCATCGACTTGGATGGAAGGTACAAGCCGAGCAAGGAGGCTCTTTTTATTCATCGATTCGGACGGAAGGTCCGGGCCATGGGTTTGTTCGTCGGTAGGACAGGGAATTGGAGATGGACGTGGTTTATTCATTGACCGGGGGTTAGTGCCAAAGAAAGGGTCTTTTTGTTCATGGAACCAGACGAAAGGTCCAGGCCACAGGTTTGTTCATCGATGCCGACAGGAAGTCGGAGACCGACATGGTTTATTCATTGACACGGGGTTAGTGCCAAAGTAAGGGTCTTTTGTTCATGGAACCAGACGAAAGGTCTGTGCCACTGGTTTGTTCATCGATGGGAAGTTAGAGACCGACATAGTTTATTCATTGACACGGGGTTAGTGTCTGTTGAACCCCCTGTGTGAATATTCTAATTGTTGGTTTTTGATGATGACCAAACACTATATTAGACTAGAACTTTTGATGGGTGAATAAATTTAGTCTAACTCATTTTGAAATGCTTTACTATATATCACCTTTTTTCTCTTGGTTCATGAATTACTAATGTTGCCAGATGTGATATACTTGCAGGATCAAGATCATCTATCTTGAGTAAGTGCTTTGAGTCATGTTTGTCAAAGTTTTAATCTAACTCCATTTTTGTGTTCTTACAGAAATCTGGAATGAAGTTAAAATCCTAAAACAATTGAAGAATGATTGGTGAGATCCACACAAAACCTTAACCCTTGCTTAGTTAATTTTCTTCATTAGTTGTCATGGGTTGATCCTTGTTCATATCCAGCTCATGGAATTCTTTAACATGTTTATTTTGATGGGGTGGACCCCAAGGGTCAACCCCTTGGTGGCTGTTAGCTCTATTCCTTCTTTATGTTAAGAAGTAGTTTGTGGGTCGACCCCATGGGTCGACCCCTAGGCGGTCCCGAACCCACAGGTTTTCAGTTTTGTGCATAACGTGTGTGGGTCTACCCAATGGGTCGACCCTTTTTGGCACCCGAAACTTTCGGGTAACTCACAGTTTTTGGTTTTTGGAAAGAATGCGCTATGGGTCAACCCCATGCGTCGACCCCTAGAAAATAGTCTTGTCGGGCTTTTAACCCGTGCGTCGTGGGTCGACCCAATGGGTCGACCCATAGTGTTACGGACTGGCAGTCCGGTTCGTGATCCGTTTCGTGGCCGCCATTTTTATTCCTCGTTTTGCCCTAATGTTGGGAGATCCGAGGTTCCATCTTGTCACACGTGTCCCCTCTCCTTGGGACTATAAATAACAATGATTAGGGCATCCCAAAAGAAGAAGAAAAGAAGAGAACATTCGACCTTATGGTGTTTTTGTCTTGTAGGAAGAAGAAAGCTCACGGTAGCCCTTCCATGCGCAAATAGAAGCCATCCTCTTCAAGAATGGGTCGATCCCCATGCTGATCAGATGCATCCTGAGCAAGAACCGAAGCTCTCCTTCCTTATTTGAAGCCGGGCAACTTGGATCTCGAGCTGCACATCAATATCCGGGGTTCTTCATGAAGATCTGTCCTCATCCTACCGCATCAACCAAGCTATGAAGAACCACAGCTGGAACATCATTTGAAAGGGGGATTTCTGGCGACTTCAAGATCCTTATTCCATTTATCCTGTTCATTCTATTTCTAGTCTGAAGAATCATTGTGTATCTGAACATCTATCTTGAACGAAACACTTTGTGTGTGTGTGTGCGTTTGCTGGTCACAGCGCACGCTTGTGTGTGGCTGTGTGTTTCACAGCGTGTGTGTGTGTGTGTGGGTTTTCACTCTTTAGTGGAAGCTTTCCTCACGTTGTGAGGGGTGGACGTAGGGGTCACTATTGTGAACCCGAACCACCTTAAATTCTATTGTTCATCATGGTTTGCTTCTACGTTATTACACGAGTGGGCTACTAGTCGAGTTGAGTGTCATTCATATCTCGTCCTTTCAGATCTCATTACATCTCCGTTGTTCGTGTGTTTTCATCATCGGGTGAGAAGAGTGTGCTTCTTTCATTATCCTTCCATTTCATCTTCTGTAAAAATTGGTTGTTAAAATTTTTTATTGCCAATCAATTCACCCCTCCCCTCTTGATTGCCATCTACCGGGGACAACAATTGGTATCAGAGCACGGTCTCTGATTTTTACTGATCTCACGATCTTAGAGTAAGATCCAGTAAATGGCAAACAAGGGGCAGATGCCCGAAGGGCACTCTATACATAGACCTACGTTCTTCGATGGGTCAAATTATTCATATTGGAAGAATCAGATGTATGTATTCCTGAGGGCTCAGGAATTTGAAATTTGGCATGTTATCAGTAATGGTCCGTATAAATTGCCTCCCAAAGAGGAAGAGTGGGGAGAAGATCATATCAAGAAGTGCATAGCTAATTTCAAAGCCATGAATATAATTCAATGTGCAATTCATCCAAACGAGTACTCACGAATTTCGATGTGTGCTTCCGCGCAGGAGATGTGGAACAAACTACATTTAATGTATGAAGGAACATCAGAAGTGAAGGAGACTAAAGCGAATTTGCTCGTCCGGGATTACGAATTATTCATGATGAAGCCGGATGAAAACATTTCAGAAATGTTTGCTAGATTGTTGGAGATCACCAACGGGCTAAAGGCACTTGGGAAGGAATACTCCAACCAAGATCTTGTGAGGAAGGTATTAAGGTCCCTCTCATCACAGTGGCATACTAAGGCCACGGTCATTGAAGACTCAAAGAACCTTACTACTCTGACGCTTGATGAGCTAATTGGGTCATTAATGACCTATGAGCTGAACATAAAAAGGAATGAGGAAGATTTTAAGAAAAAGAAGCCGATCTCAAGCATGGCCTTAAAGACCATTCTCCAAAGATCGGATGACAGTGAAGATGGATCTGGTTCAAACAGTGAGGATGAAGAGCTGGTGGCCATGATAACGCAAAGGACCAGAAAATTCATTAGAAGGTCCAGAAGAGCAGGAGCTCCATTCAGAAGAGGGCCAAGGAAAATGATTCCAAGGAAGGGAGAAAGCAACAAGAAAGAAGAGATTATCTGCTATGAATGTAAAAAACCAGGGCACATGCGTGGAGAGTGTCCCGAACTTCAGAAAAAACTCAAGAAAGGGAAGTTCAAGAAGCCTAAGGCAATGGTGGCAACGTGGAGCGATGAGGATGACACCGAAGACAAATCAGAAGATGAATTGGACGAGCTTGTCCAAACATTGTGTCTAATGGCGGATGATGAAGACTCCAATGAGGTACATTCTGAAACTGATGATCTCTCATGTGAGCAATGGGAAATTGCTTATGAAGCCTTGTATGACAAATGCAAAAAGTTAAAGTCTGAAAACAGAATGTTAAAGAAAAAGATTGACCAAAGCATGTCGAATGAATCTCCATGTCTGAAATGTGCTGAATTATCATCCAAGCTTGAAACACTATCTTACGACAATGAAATGCTCATTTCCAAAGTCATTTTGTTTGAAGAAGAACTAACATGTTTAAAAGAAGAACAACATAATGATGAAAAATCCATGAATGCCATTGAAGAAGTGAATGCAAAAGTCCAAGCCTTGGAAAAGGATAAAATGGAACTTGAAGAAGAAAAAGAGGTTTTAATGGATGAGGTGAAAGATCTGAAAGATTCACTAGCCAGATTTGTCAAAGGGAAGCAAAATCTAGACACCATGCTAGGAATGAGAGTGAACTTTAGAAAGGAAGGACTAGGCTATGAGCCATGCAACCAGAAAGCTTTTGTAAACAAAACTCAAACTTCCTTTGTGAATGCTAATGCATCATCTTCATCATGCTCTTCACATAAAAAGAGTGAGAAATACATTCCGGCTCACAAACCATTCGTGAATGATTACAAGAAGAGAAATCATAACAAAAAGGTTGTTTCATGTTTCTACTGTGGAATGTATGGTCACACCATGTATACATGTAGGTTAATGTCGGCTGATGAGAAATAATTTGCAAGAAAATCAATGTGGTTGAATAGATCAAGAGCTTCTAACCGATATGGACCCAAGCAAGCTTGGGTACCAAAATCATAGAAGTCTTCTTGTTTTGATGATATGTAGGTCTGCATGAAGGCTCAAAGAAACAAATGGTACCTCGATAGCGGATGCTCGCGACACATGTCCAGAAACAAAGAAATCTTTGCAGACCTCATGGAAAAGGATGGTGGACTTGTTGTCTTCGGGGGCAAGGACAAAGGAAAAATCGTTGGAGAAGGTAAGATTGGTAAGGGATCTCCTCATAGTGTGGAAACTGTTTTGTTGGCCAAAGGTCTCAATCATAACTTACTTAGTATTAGTCAACTTTGCGATAAAGGGTGCAATGTGATTTTTGACTCCACGCACTGCACGGTTGTAAATAAAACCACACAGGAAATAATGTTCATAGGCGTTAGAAAAAATAATGTATATATGATAGACTTAGATGACACATCACATAATAATCTTTGCTTAGTTGCAAATAACTCTGACAATGCTTGGTTGTGGCATCGCCGTCTTGGGCATGCCAGTTTTAACATTCTTTCAAAGTTGTCCAGAAATGATTTAGTTGTTGGGATGCCTAAGCTGAAGTTTGAACCTGACAAAGTGTGTGAGGCATGCAGCAAAGGTAAGCAAACAAGAGCCTCTTTCAAAAGCAAGAATGATGTGACTACCACTAGGCCTCTTGAAGTTCTTCATATTGATTTGTTTGGTCCTAGTAGAACTCACAGTCTAGGTGGTAAGTTATATGGCTTTGTCATTGTAGACGACTTCTCACGATTTTGTTGGGTATACTTTTTGTCACATAAAAATGATGCTTTGAAGGAGTTTGAAGGTTTTTGCAGGAAAGTGGAGATTGAGAAGGGATGTTCCATCAGGAGAATTCAAAGTGATCATGGTAAGGAGTTCGAGAACACTGATTTTGATGAATTTTGTAGGGAGCACGGATACTCGCATACATTTTCAGCACCAAGAACTCCATAACAAAATGGCATCATGGAGAGAAAGAACAGAACCCTTATTGAGATGGCTCGGACAATGCTAAGCGAGAACAACCTTCCTAGGTACTTTTGGGCGGAAGCCGTTAGCACGGCATGCTACATCATAAACCGAGCTATGGTAAGACCAATCTTGAGAAAAACCCCATATGAACTCTTTAAAGGTAAGAAGCCAAATATCTCTCACTTGAAACCATTTGGATCAATTTTCTATATTCTTAATAATGGAAAATCTGATTTGGGCAAATTCGATGCAAAAAGCGATCGTGGAATCTTTCTTGGGTACTCTCTTACTTCTAGAGCATATCGGGTTTATAACCTTAGAACTCTTGTTGTAGAGGAGAGCCCTCATGTTATTATAGATGAATCATGGAATGAGAATGTTGATAAAAGCTCAAAATTGCAGGATGAAGAAGAAGAAACCAGTGAAGAGATTCCACCAAAGGCGGCACAAGGTCAAGCAACTCTAGGAGAAGGATCGGAAAGCAAGGATGATGAAAATCAACAAGGACAGTAGCTTCCTCGACAATGGATTTTCCATAAAAGCTATCCTTCCGAGAATGTGATTGGTAATGTAGAAGATAGAGTGAAAACTCGATCTTCATCAAGGGAAGTTGACAATTTGGATTATCTAGCATTGTTCTCTCAATTTGAACCACACTCTCTTGATGAAGCCTTAAAGGATAATTCCTGGATCTTAGCCATGCAGGATGAACTACACCAGTTCCAAAGGAACAAAGTGTGGTTCCTTGTGCCACGTCCTAAAAGCCACTCCGTGATCGGAACCAAATGGATTTTCCGAAACAAGTTAAATGATTAAGGAGTGGTAATTAGGAATAAGGCTAGGCTTGTAGCCAAAGGCTATAGCCAAGAGATAGGAATTGACTTTGATGAGTCTTTTGCCCCTGTGGCAAGACTTGAGGCTGTAAGAATTCTTTTAGCATTTGCATGCCATCATGATATTAAACTTTTTCAAATGGATGTGAAAAGTGCGTTTTTGAATGGCTTCATACGGGAGGATGTGTATGTAGAGCAGCCTCCAGGATTTGAAGATCACGCTTATCCAGATTATGTTTACAAATTGGACAAGGCGCTTTACGGGTTGAAACAAGCTCCCCGCGCTTGGTACGAGAGGCTGAGTTCTTTCCTTGTCGATAATGGGTTCAAACGTGGTAACATTGATCAAACCTTGTTTACCAGAGCAAATGGTAAGAAAGTTTTAATTGTTCAAGTGTATGTCGATGACATAATTTTTGGCTCTACTGACGTCACCTTGAGTGAAAATTTTGCCAAACTTATGCAAGGTGAGTTTGAAATGAGTATGATGGGAGAATTGACCTTCTTCTTGGGCTTGCAGGTCAAACAAATGGTGGATGGTATCTTCATATGCCAAAGGAAGTATGCTCGAGACTTACTCACAAAGTACAATTTCAGCAAGGTGAAACCTCAACCCACACCCATGTCAACCTCAATCAAACTCGATCAAGATGAGAAAGGTAAATCCGTGGATCAAAAGCTCTTTGGAAGCATGATAGGATCGCTATTGTATTTAACTGCCAGCCGGCCCAACATTCAGTTTGCAGTTTGCTTGTGTGCGAGATTTCAGTCTGATCCGAAAGAAACACACATGTCGACCGTGAAACGTATTTTTAGATATATTGCTGGTTCAATACATTTGGGCTTATGGTTTCCGCGTAATTCGAGCTTTGAACTGATTGCTTATTCTGACGCCGATTATGCGGGTTGTAAAGTGGATCGAAAGAGCACCAGTGGGTATTGCCAGTTCCTTGGGGGATGCATGGTCTCATGGGCCTCCAAGAAACAAAATTCAGTGGCCTTGTCAACCGTCGAAGCCGAATATGTGGCTCTTGGTAGTTGCATTGCCCAGGTGCTTTGGATCCAACAACAATTGATTGACTACAGCATCTCCTTCAAAAACACCTTAATTTTGTGCGATAACACCTCTGCTATAAACTTGTCAAAAAATCTGGTTCATCACTCTAGAACGAAGCATATCAAAATTAGGCATCATTTCATTCGTGATCATGTTAGTAAGGGTGATGTTGAAATAAACTTCATTGAAACAAATAATCAAATTGCCGACATATTTACCAAACCACTAAATGAAGAAAAATTTACATCCTTCAGGAGAGAGTTAGGGGTTTGTAGAATAGAGGAGTCAGATTCTTGAGGTTCTGCATTTTGCATCATACTTAGTGTTGCTAGCATGCATATCATGCATTTGTGTCTTTCATATAGTTGCATTCGATGGGTCTCCTTCTTCATGCATATGCACCATTTTGCTTGAATTGCAAATAAATTGAATTGTGTGAAATCTCCACCTTTGTATGAATTGCATTTCTTCTATTAAATATGTATGAACCCTTTCTTTGCACTCTTCTATGGCCACACTATTTTTTTGTTAAACAAGTGCATCTCTGTGGAGCTGATCAATCGAAATCTGAACTATGGAGAGTTTGGTAAATAAACTTCTAAGGGAATCTATCGCTTCCTTGAAACATCCTCCCCAATTGATTCAAACTTCAAATATATCTTATTTCCTTGACCTTCATATGTTTTAATCAGTGGGGAATTGAGCATGTCCTCCTTGGTACTCCATGTCTTCATTTTAAAAGGGAATCTCCATCAAAACAGGGGATGGGTCGACCCATGGGGTCGACCCCTGTCAGTTCGCTCTAAACCGGGGCTCGGGCTACCCATGGGTCGACCCATCGGGTCGACCCATTACGGGCGGTCGAGGTAAAATGCGAACCGTCCTGTTTCGGAAAGGGCGTGAACGCCCTCTTCTTCAACCCTAACACTATAATAATGCCCCAGCTCCCTAGATCGACCAGCCACCACCTCTTGGAAGCCTTGAAACCCTCTCTTGCAACCCAAAGCCGCTCCAGCCCTAAAGGCGAGATCTAACCAGTGGCTACTCGCGGGTTCCTTCTTGGCTGCGTCCGCAAGCATCCATCTTCCTCCCAGATCCACTGAGGTAAGGCCATGGTATTTGGAGAGTCACTATTTCTGCGTGAGGGGCTCCTCTTCTCGAACCAACACGATCTAGAAAGCCTCTAATGTTTCTAATCTGTCCGGTGATTCAGATGGCACCCAAAAGGCGGCCTTCTCGTCAGGGGGAGGAATCCAACCGTTCTGCTCATCAGCGAGAGAGTTCCAGCCGCGCAAGAGAGATACGATCCAAGGATAAAGAGCTAGAAGCAATGAAATCACAAGCCTTGGCCTCCGATAACAAAGCTGCTCACAAAAATATCCTCCGCTCTCGTGCAGTAGATTTTATGAACTTGGTTGAATACCTGCCAGGCTTAGTGGATATCATCTGTAGTCAACCTAATCTTGATCATTTCATGTCTACACACCGTCGGGTCTATTACAAGCTGGTGATTCAGTTTTATGGCAATATGTCAATCAAGGCAAACAAGCAGTTTACTGTTGTAAATCGTGAAGTGATCACCTTGACTCCTGAATTTGTGGGTAGAGCTCTCGGTCTACCATATCATGAAGGTTACACATTTGGTGATCTTGATTGTGATGAAGAAGAGGTCTATCAAATGATGACCTCTAAGGAAATAGGAGACAGGTCCGTCGCCGGCCTGAATGCAAACCGTTTTCCCTCCTTGCAGCGCATTCTACACCACATGATGATGACCATTATTATACCAAAGGGTGGTGGAAGAGACAAAGTAACTGAATTCCACATGTTCCTATTTTTCTGTCTTATGAAGGGTCTCCCAATTAATTTCCCTGCTACTATATTGCTTCACATATCGGCATGCATGCAGCATACAAACCGCACTCTACCATATGCAGCAGCTTTGACAACACTCTTTGAATCAGCTGGTATTAATTTGTCCAAAGAAAGATATCACACAATTCGTGAGAATGACATTTACTCCATCCCCACAATTTGCAAGAAGATGCATTATGAATTAATAGATGGTGTACTGGTTCGTAAGATCAAATCTGGTCAAGTTCAACAACAAGTCAACTCAGAAGAAGAAGAGGACAGTGAAGAAGATGAAGCAGATCAACCTCTACAACTAGAACTTCCTGTTGAAGCACTGCCTGATGGGTTTCCTAAGTTGATCACTGAAAGATTGGATTCAATAGATTGCCGACTAGACAAGTTTGGGGAGAGAATGGATGCCCTTATCAATGAAGTAACTGACTTGAGGATTTCCCATGTTGCCCACACTTAGTCTTTCCAAAGGGTCACCTCCTTTCTTGAAGCAAACACTACTGCTCTGGACGCCCAAACCAAGATGTTTGAAGAAATGATGACTTTACTTAGAAGGTCACATGCTCCACCCTCTCCACCCTCGGACTAGGTTATGAAGCTCCTATGATATTGCACAGTTATTACCATGTTCTCCCTCTCCTTTTTGATGATGCCAAAGGGGGAGAAATTCAGATATATGTGTGTGCTTGGTTAACTATTATGTTATAGTATGTGTGGTGTGTGCTTGCTTGCATGTTTGCTTTCATTAGTCTGTCAGTTAGAAATGTTTAGTTAGAACTGTTGCATCTCATGGCATTGCACATGTAAGCATTTTTGTAACTCATGAACCCAGGCTTTGTAAGTCTTAAAAACTCTGTTGTCGGCTTGTTAACAATGGATGATGCTTTTGACTGGTCAATCTCACATTGCTTGAATGAGGCCCTGTGTTTTAAGGAATGATGTGTTTTAAGAAATGATGCTTCCTAAATGGTTCAGCTTGGTGCATGGAAAGAATGTGTTTCCACATTGTGGTCACGGTTTGGTGCAATGATTGGGTTCTCCCTCATTTGGCCTGTGGCCTTGATTTCATTCAGCTTGTTAACTCCTTTTGAGCTCATTTGGATATACATATGGAGGTTTTACTGTTAATTTTCTGTTGAGGTGTTGATTCAGAAATTATGTATATAACTATTTTCTTGTCAATCCTAAACTCTAGCATAGTATTTTGTCATCATCAAAAAGGGGGAGATTGTTGAACCCCCTGTGTGAATATTCTAATTGTTGGTTTTTGATGATGACCAAACATTATATTAGACTAGAACTTTTGATGGGTGAATAAATTTAGTCTAACTCATTTTGAAATGCTTTACTATATATCACCTTTTTTTCTCTTGGTTCATGAATTACTAATGTTGCCAGATGTGATATACTTGCAGGATCAAGATCATCTATCTTGAGTAAGTGCTTTGAGTCATGTTTGTCAAAGTTTTAATCTAACTCCATTTTTGTGTTCTTACAGAAATCTGGAATGAAGTTAAAATCCTAAAACAATTGAAGAATGATTGGTGAGATCCACACAAAACCTTAACCCTTGCTTAGTTAATTTTCTTCATTAGTTGTCATGGGTTGATCCTTGTTCATATCCAGCTCATGGAATTCTTTAACATGTTTATTTTGATGGGGTGGACCCCAAGGGTCAACCCCTTGGTGGCTGTTAGCTCTATTCCTTCTTTATGTTAAGAAGTACTTTGTGGGTCGACCCCTAGGCGGTCCCGAACCCACAGGTTTTCAGTTTTATGCATAACGTGTGTGGGTCGACCCAATGGGTCGACCCTTTTTGGCACCCGAAACTTTCGGGTAACTCACAGTTTTTGGTTTTTGGAAAGAATGCGCTATGGGTCGACCCCATGGGTCGACCCCTGGAAAATAGTCTTGTCGGGCTTTTAACCCGTGCGTCGTGGGTCGACCCAATGGGTCGACCCATAGTGTTACGGACCGGCAGTCCGGTTCGTGATCCGTTTCGCGGCCGCCATTTTTATTCCTCGTTTTGCCCTAATGTTGGGAGATCCGAGGTTCCATCTTGTCACACGCGTCCCCTCTCCTTGGGACTATAAATAACAATGATTAGGGCATCCCAAAAGAAGAAGAAAAGAAGAGAACATTCGACCTTATGGTGTTTTTGTCTTGTAGGAAGAAGAAAGCTCGCGGGAGCCCTTCCATGCGCAAATAGAAGCCATCCTCTTCAAGAATGGGTCGATCCCCGTGCTGATCAGATGCATCCTGAGCAAGAACCGAAGCTCTCCTTCCTTATTTGAAGCCGGGCAACTTGGATCTCGAGCTGCACATCAATATCCGGGGTTCTTCATGAAGATCTGTCCTCATCTTACCGCATCAACCAAGCTATGAAGAACCACAGCTGGAACATCATTTGAAAGGGGGATTTCTGGCGACTTCAAGATCTTTATTCCATTTATCCTGTTCATTCTATTTCTAGTCTGAAGAATCATTGTGTATCTGAACATCTATCTTGAACGAAACACTTTGTGTGTGTGTGTGTGCGTTTGCTGGTCGCAGCGCACGCTTGTGTGTGGCTGTGTGTTTCACAGCGTGTGTGTGTGTGGGGGGTTTTTCACTCTTTAGTGGAAGCTTTCCTCACGTTGTGAGGGGTGGACGTAGGGGTCACTATTGTGAACCCGAACCACCTTAAATTCTATTGTTCATCATGGTTTGCTTCTACGTTATTACACGAGTGGGCTTCTAGTCGAGTTGAGTGTCATTCATATCTCGTCCTTTCAGATCTCATTACATCTCCGCTGTTCGTGTGTTTTCATCATCGGGTGAGAAGAGTGTGCTTCTTTCATTATCCTTCCATTTCATCTTCTGTAAAAATTGGTCGTTAAAATTTTTTATTGCCAATCAATTCACCCCTCCCCTCTTGATTGCCATCTATCGGGGACAACAGTGTCAAAGCAAGGGTCTTTTTGTTCATGGAACCAGACGAAAGGTCCGGGCCACTGGTTTATTCATCGATGCCGACGGGGAGTCGGGGACCGACATGGTTTATTCATTGACACATGGTTAGTGTCAAAGCAAGGGTCTTTTAGTTCATGGAACCAGACGAAAGGTCCGGGCCACAGGTTTATTCATTGATGCCGATGGGGAGTCGGGGACCGACATGGTTTATTCATTGACACAGGGCTAGTGCCAAAGCAAGGGTCTTTTTGTTCATGGAACCAGATGAAAGGTCCGGGCCACTGGTTTATTCATCGATGCCGACGGGGAGTCAGGGACCGACATGGTATATTCATTGACACGGGGTTAGTGCCAAAGCAAGGATCTTTCTGTTCATGGAGCCAGACGAAAGGTCCGAGCCACAGGTTTGTTCATCGATGCCGACAGGGTGTCGGGGACCGACATGGTTTATTCATTGACACGGGGCTAGTGCCAAAGCAAGGGTCTTTTTGTTCATGGAACCAGACGAAAGGTCCGGGCCACTGGTTTATTCATCGATGCTGACGGGGAGTCGGGGACCGACATGGTTTATTCATTGAGATGGGGTTAGTGCCAAAGCAAGGGTCTTACCGTTCATGGAGCCAGACGAAAGGTCCGGGCCACAGGTTTGTTCATCGATGCCGACAGGGTGTCGGAGACCGACGTGGTTTATTCATTGACACGGGGTTAGTGCCAAAGCAAGGGGAAAGGTTGATTCCCCAATCCCGGACGAAAGGTTCGGGTGGGGCGTTCTTTGTCAGTGCCGATAAGGTGTCAAGAGCTGACATGGTTGATTCGTCTATTGAAATATTCGTTGGTACGGGCTGGTGCCAACGCAAGGAGAAAAGGTTGATTTCCCAATCCCGGACGAAAGGTTCGGGTGGGGTGTTCTTCGTCAGTACCGACAGGATGTCAGAGGCTGACGTGGTTGATTTGTCTATTGAAATATTCTTGAAGCTAAGAGTTAGTGTTAATAAAGGGAGACTGATTCCTCCCCCCTTTTTCCTTTTTTTTCTTTTCTTCTTCTTTTTTTTCTTCTTATTTTCTTCTTTTTTTTGTTCTTCTTCTCCTTTTTCTTTCTTTTCTTTTTTTACTTTTTTTATGAAGCGCAAGATAAATAGTGCCCAAACCATCTGGGCAATAGTAGTGCAAATTCGCCCGGGGCGGGGCGGAGAAATGCATTATTCATTGAATGGGGGAATCGGAGCGTGGTACAACCTCAGATGCCTACCATTGAGGGGCGGAAACTGAACCTCCCCTCAATGGTCGACGATTACATACACTCCGCCCTCGTAGACTTTCTGGACTACATAGGGTCCAAGCCAATTCTCATTCAGCTTGCCCTTGGGATTGGAAGCCATGACTTCTCTTCTCTTGACCATGACGAGGTCACCCTTTTTGAATTCACGCTCCTTGACGAGCTTGTCAAAGGCACGCGCTATTCGGGCCTGATAGACCTGAATGTTCTGCTGGGCTTGAAGCCTTTTTCCCTCCAAGTTGGAGAGCTCTTCGAGCCTTCGCTCGACATTTGTGTGTTCTTCCCGGACCAACCCGTGCTGGATTGCGACCCAAAGGGAGGGTATTTCCAGCACGATGGGGATAATTACCTCTGAGCCATACACCAAGGAGAAGGGTGAACAACCCGTTGGAGTTTTGTAAACTATTCGGTATGCCCATAGGGCCTCGTACATTTTCTCTTCCCAGTCTCTCTTGTTAGACACTAACAATTTTGGATAGGAGAGTACAAAGAGTTTAATTGAAAGCTTCAGCCAAGCCATTGGACTGTGGGTTATAAGGGGTTGACGTCCTCCAGTCAATCATGTACTTTTCTGCCAGCCGGTAGACTTTCTGGTTGTGGAAGTGACTTCCATTGTCTGAGATAATTCGGTTCAGAGTGCCAAACCAGAATATGATGTTGCGACGGATAAACCTGGCAACGATTTCCCCGGTCACTTCTTTCAAAGCAACAGCCTCCGCCCAGTGGGAGAAGTAATCAGTTGCGGCCAAGATGTACTTGCACCCAGCGGATGATGCGGGTAGTGGACCCATGACGTCTGTTCCCCATTGGGCAAAAGGCCAGCTGGGCAGTGTTGGATGCAGCGGCATGGGCGGTCTTCTAGGCACCGTCGCGTGCTACTGGCATTTCTGACAAGACTTGGCATACTTGCAGCAGTTGTCGAACATTGTCGGCCAATAGTAGCTGAGCTTCTTTATTTCAATTTTTATTTTCGGTCCTGCCTGATGTGCACCAGTCGTTCCGGCGTGAACCTCTTTCATGACTTTCCAAGCTTCTTCAGTGGATAAGCATCGGAGGAGCACCTTCCGTTTGGCATCTGCCATAATTCGGAACAGGATCCCGTTCCGGACCTCATAAGAGTCCTTTGTTCTGATCAGCTTGATCTTCTCTTCTCTCTGCCTGGGTAGTTGCTGGTATTTAAACCATTGAATGAGGGGGTCTCTCCAGTCGGGTAAGCTAATGGCTTCCGCTGTGGCGGCCTCAAGTTCTTCTTCTTCTGGCCCTTCTATCATGCTAGGCACTTGGCTCTGATTCACCACCCTGACGCTGAGGGATCCATCTGGCAGGACTGCCAATGAACTTGCCAACTTCGCCAGTGCATCGGCTTGTGCATTTCCCCCCCTGGCGACGTGGCCTATCTCAATGAGGTAGAACTGCTGCATGAGCCGTTTCGCCTTAGCATGGTAAGGGAGTAGTTCGGGTTTTCGTACGTCAAACTATCTTTGGACTTTCTTGATGACCAATAATGAATCGTCAAATACTTGTAGCATTTTAATCTCCATTTACAAAGCGACTTGGAGACCGATGATCAGAGCTTCATACTCTACCTCGTTATTTGTGCAGGGCTTGTTAATGGAGCAGGATGTATGAAATACTTCTCCCTCAGGGGATTTAAGGACGATGCCGGCCCCGGCCCGTACTTTTGTGTGCCCTGACGGGGTTATTTCTGTTCTCGAAGCTCCGTCAAAGTGCAGCTGCCAGGCGATCTATCGGACTTGGTCCACTTCTAGTGTTTCATCTTCAGGTAACTCTGTGTCCAATGGGGAATCTTCAGGCATATGGTGTGCTGTAAAGAAATCGGCCATGGCTTGACCCTTAACGGTCTTCTGCGGCACATAGGTGATGTCGAATTCCATTAACAGTACGGCCCACTTACCGAGACGTCCCTTCAGAACTGGCTGGGAGAGAATATGCTTGACTGGGTCGGCCTTAGAAATCAGGCTCACTTCATGCGAGAGCATGTAATGCATCAGCTTCTTGACTACGAAGACCAAGGCGAGACAAACCTTCTCAATCGGGGTATATTTTGCTTCTGCCCCCATTAGTCTTCGGCTAAGGTAATAAAGAGCTTGCTCCTTCCCCTCATCGTTGTTCTGGGCGAGCATTGCCCCCAGCGAACATTCGGTGACAGCTATATATAGAATAAGTGGCCTCCCCTTGACAGGTGTCCCCAGCACAGGCGGGGTCTTTAAGTAATCCTTCAGTCGATCGAAGGCCTTCTGACATTCCTGGTTCCAATTGAAAGGTGCATTCTTCATCATTAATTTGTGGAATGGCTGACAGCGCCCCGACAAATTGGAGATAAATCTTTGGATGTAAGCCAGCCGGCCTTGTAGGGATCTTAACTCTCCCAGATTCTTCGGAGGAGGTAGCTCCTGAATGGCTTTTATTTTAAAGGGGTCGATCTCGATCCCCCTATATCGGACAATGAAGTCGAGGAACTTTCCACTGGAGACGCCGAAGGCACACTTCATTGGGTTCATTTTCAGCTCATACCGCCGTAGTCTCTCGAAGATGACTCTAAGGTCATTCAGGTGATCCCCCCTTTTCTTTATCTTGACGACCAAATCATCAATGTAGCATTCGACTTTGCTATATAGCAGTTCGTCGAATATCTTTGTCATCGCCTGCTGGTAAGTGGCACCAGCGTTCTTGAGGCCGAAGGGCATTCTTTTGTAGTGGAATATCTCTTTAGGCGACCGGAAGGCCGTATGAATTCGGTCGTGCTCAGCTATCCAGATTTGATTATAGCCAGATGATCCATCCATGAAAGACAAGGCCCTATGGCCAGTAGTTGCATCAATCATTACTTCGGTGATGGGTACCGGAAAGTCATCTTTTGGGCAAGCTTTATTTAGGTCGCGGAAGTCCACGCAGATCCTGATCTATCCAATCTTCCTCTTCACCGGCACAATGTTGGCCAACCAAGTAGTGTATTGATTTTCAGCTACAAACTCGACATCTATGAGCTTGTCGACTTCTTTATAAATCTATTTTATCAGCTCCGGCCTCATACACGGGGGGGACTGCTTCACCGGCTCCACCTTGGGATCAATAGCCAGAATATGTTGAGTCACGCCGGGGCTCAGGCCGGGCATCTCTTTGTAGTTCCAGGCGAAACAGTCCCGGAATTCTTGTAGAAACTTGACATATTGTCCCCTCTCCTGTGGCGGAAGAAGGGCACTCAGAAAGGTCGGCCTGGGGTCACTTTCTGTGCCTAGATTAATTTCAAAGAGCTCATCCACTATGGCCTGGCCGCCATCTTCAATTTCCAGAGGCGCTGGTAGCAGGTCGATGAAATCCTTGTCTTCACCATCTTTTGCTTCAAGGACACCATAGGCGTCTTCTTGCTCTGCCTCGTTGGGTAACGAGGCTTTGCTTGTTTCCCCCTCTATTAGGCTTGCTGTGTGCGGCTCTGGGGGGCTCTCTTGTGTGGAGAAGTAAAGGACTTCTTCGGGATCTTCTTTGTAATTGTCATAGACGGCTCTTGCAGGCTGAGGTGATTGATTGCCATATTGGGGGCTGCTGCTCTGCTGGTGACTGGGGTTGCCCATTCTCAGCTGCATCTTCAAAAATCTGGTGCTGAACTGAAACCATGTAGATGCTTCTTTTGTGGCCGCCCGTCACATGGGGGCGTGGCGGAGCTACCACATAATCTCCCATTCTGAGCTCATCTCTCTCAATCAGCTCTTGAGCAATGTCCTTGAAGACGTAACAGTCTTCGATAGAGTGGCCTAGTAGTTGGTGATAAGGGCAAAATAGGGGGTTGCCACTTCTGCAAGCATCTTGCGGCCTCTTAGACCTCGGGAGGGAGACCTTGCCGTAGTAGCAGGCCCAATCAAAGATTCCTCGGGTCTTATTCCTCGGGAAAGAGTAAGGCCTTTCCATCCTCTCCTACAGTGTACGATTTCGCTCGGCCGATTGTCTGACTAGGGGGGCAGCTACATCCCTTGCCTCCTTTCTCAGGTGCATGGGGGCATTCGGGACGCTGTTCGGGGACTGGCGTGTGTCGATGTTCTGTTGGAAGAAGATGCTCCTGATTAAGTCAGACACGAGTAAAGTCGCTTCGGCCAATTGAGCCCTCAACATTTCAATTTCCCGCTGTTGTTGATAACACAGGGCAAAAAGGGCAGAGTCGCACCGAGGGAAGCTCGGAGTCCTACTTGCTTCCCTGTCCATTGCATCAATGTCAGACCAGGGCAATGGCACCCCGCTGCTGCAGTTATTCGAGGTTGGTCCCTCAGAGGAGGATGGTACCTTCCCCTTGCTCCTACAGGGAGGTGGATTCCATAGGAATATTTCTTCATCTTGTTCTTCGTTGGCCAATGGCATAAGGTGCTGGCGGCCTTCAACCTGCCATGGGCCTACAGTGCCTGCGTGGCTATTGCCGCCTGGAGCCGAGACTGATATCACATCGGCTTCATAGGGATCTTCTAGTGAAAAGCCCAACCCTAGATGCCGGGTGATTTGCAACAACCTCCGGTCCAGGTTTGGTGGGTTCCACATTTTCTTGAACATTTCTTTCCGACTGGAGAGCTGGCAAAAGGGGATCCCTTGCTTTCTGGTCATCTTGACCACACGACCGGCTATGTCAGGGAGTCCCATGATTGGGACGAGTAGGTCGTACAGCTCATCGGGGAGTCTACAATCATCATCCCCCTTGACCGGGTGCTCCTTGGCCACATAAAAGATGGTAGACAAACCCCCGGGGTTGGGCACCTCGAAGGTCCTTAATGGTTCAACCACCTTGTAGTCAGCTTCTACGAGAGGCTTGATGATTGCGGGCGGGACCCTGACGTCTTCCAGCAACTCTTCAAGGTATGGTGTTCCCGGTGTAGGGTAGATGGGAAGAGAGGTGGCCCGGAATACCACTTCTGCTTCAGAAATGAATGACACCTGAGGGGGAGCCACATAGCCAAGCGGTGGTGGAGGGAACCAGCTGTCAGGCTCTGCCTTCTTCTTTCCTTTGTCCTAAGTGTCTTCGGAGGCTTGCTTCGGCTTTTCCAAATAGAGATTAGCATCCGATAAGTGACATTCGAACACTTCGAAAGGATGGAGGTCAGCAAAGATTCTCTCCCCTTTCCCGTTGTCGGGGTACTTGATGCATTGGTGCAGAGTGGATGATACCACGCGGTTTTGGTGCAGCCAAGGTCTGCCGAGCAATGCCTTGTAAGAGGTGTTGGAGTTGATCACATGGAACTGGACCTTGGTGGTGAAGTCGCTGAGGGAGAGGTTGAACTCTGCGACCCCCATAGGGACCTCGCACTTCTGGTTGAAGCCGGCAATCTTGACGTTCCTGACCTCGACCAGGTGTACGTCAAAGTAATGTGTAGTGCCCCAGAATTTTATATAAATAATTTTCTAGAATTTATAAAGGCCTAAATATATTAATAAATGAATTATGACACTAATAAGTCATCATAGGCCCAATTAGGTTGAATAATTAACCAAGCCTATTTACACATCATCTAAAAGGGTTTAAGGCCCAAAACCATTAAGTTTGGCCCATATTCTAGAAGGTTACTTAGCTTATTTAAGGATAAAAATGAATTATATAAATAATAATATGGAAAAATGAATAAAAGAGTTTTATTTATTTGAAACTCTATATACGTTGAATGTAACGGTCTATCGTGCGACCGTCACATGCTTGTAACGCATGGGTCTACGACCGTTACACTCTGTGAATTCCGTAAGCTGAAGAGTTTGATTCGTGTTGAACTCTGGGAACAATAAATGTAACGGTCTATCATGAGACCGTTACATGCCTCTAACGCACCTGCATTAGACCGTTACATCTTGTTAGTTCCGTGAAGGAAAGAACAAGTACAAAGATCAAAACTTTGGACTCTTATCCACTAGAGATCAACGTAGAAAGAGTTATAACATTACTAAGGACTCTTAGAGATCATGTTTTAGCAAATTAAGGACTCTAGAATTGATCTAATCTTCAAATCCTAGCCAAAACCCTATAAATAGGACCTAGTTCTGAACTATGCGACCCTTACTTTTGGCTCGCAAGGAATCAAGGTAAGGAGGTGTAATCTTTGGTAAGTTCTTTAGAAGTATTTGTTTACAATACTTTAGACTAACTCCTCTCCAAATATCACGTCTTTAAGTCAAGAGGTCGTGGAGTTAGAGCCCAAGGAAGTTGCTGAAAAATCACAGGAAGAAGGGAACTAGGGTTCGGTGTTCAGACCATAATTGGAAGTTTGAAGCCTAGACAAGAGATAGGTTATCTCATGAACGGTAAAAACAACTTGATAGGATTATAAGCCCTCTGGTTTGATTGAATTTCATGCATAGTAGAGCATCAATTTCATGTTTTACTAAGTTCTATACATTACACGCATCTCTTAGCCTAATTGGAAAATTAAAAAGATGTATCTTGTCTATTTCACGGATACCCACGCATATAGATAGCCTATACTTCATTATCATGCCTAGAATAGACATGGTATTTGATTTACAGACATGATGTGAGTTGATACCTTAGGTTTTATATCACTTTCTGTTAGCAGACCCTCTGACGCATCAGCGTAGGACCGTCACACTCATGTAACGGCCATACGATGGACCGTCACAGTCCCTGATTGCCTATTGATTTCTCTGTTGACTCTGATGCATCTATGTAGGGGCGTTATGTTACTGTAACGGCTGTTTGATAGACCGTCACACTATTGTGACGCACCACTTATAGACCGTCAGAAGCCCTGTGTTCTGTCAACCCTAGACAAAATAAGATTCGTCAATCTTACTTATTATTAAGCCTAGTTGATTAGAGTTTTCACCTAATTATGTGAATTTAAGGTTATTTTAATTATTCATAATAGGGGTTGCATGATTTCAGGAACTTAATGGTATTTTAAGTTATGTTAGTTTCATAAGCCAAAAATTCTATAGTCTTGTATTCTAAATCATGATTCTTTTAACTATTGTATTGTCACAGTTTTCATCATGATTTTCACGTTGATACTTGTATCTCTCTATCAATAGAGTCATTTCTATAAGTACATGGCACATACTCCGGTATGTTGACCATTAGTTTACACTTTGCACTATAGGAACACAATCTTGGACTTGAGGACCTCTATATTGGATATTCCTTCTAATGGATTAGGAAATCTTGTTTCAAGGCCTGCGTAATTCTCCGCGAGCCTGGGTTTTCCCACTAGGACGCCGAGTTGGTTGTACCATTAAAACCCATTAACTAGAATACACTATCGTTGTTTTCTGATTCTAGTAATGTAACGGCCCTGTATTGGACCGTCAGGCTCATGTAACGGCCCAATATATGACCGTCACATTCATCTGAGGTTGAGTTCTTGATTCTGGATTCAGACAAATGTAACGGTCCTATACTACACCGTCACACAATGTAACGGCCCAGTGAATGACCGTCACATGACTTGAATATCTCAACCCAAGGTTTGACCAAGGGTTGACATTTCAATGTTTCTAGATAAACCTTGATGATCTAGAACCTATCATATTGCTTAATAGACTTAATATAATGAATGAAAGTTAAGAGAATATACTGTTATGATGTCGATTTATTTCCATAAGCATAGCATAGTCTAAGTCATTCTTGATCTCATATATTCAAATTGAAGCGTTCATTCATTGATTTTCATTATTTGGAATTGTTATATTCTTGGCCATACTTTACTGTTACATGCATGGAAGTAGCTTAATTTATACCTGAAGATGCGATCAAGCACTGATTATATTCAAGGGCTCTATGCTAGTCCCCTCGGCTGATTGCCGGAAACATACTATTTTATAAACCATGGGGTATGATGCTACTGGCGTCGCATTGCGCTGGGAGTACTATTTCTATAAATAAGTGAAGATCCACGACACGACATGACATTCTTACTTGATATTCCACAAAAATTCATGAAGTACTTACTCATAAGCATAAGATGATAAAGTGTTGATTATGTGGCTTGCTAGTACATTCTCGATATATTCTTGTTCATGAAAGGCCAATATCATGTTCTTGTTCTATTCTTACTAGTTCATTCTTGTTCTCATTCCATCTTATATGTTTGTCTTGTTACTTTGATTTAATCGTGTGATCATCGCATTGCATGATTTTCCCTTATTTCTTTAGAGCAAAAATATTAATCACTTTAATAGTGCCTTCATGTTGATCCGAAGATACCTACTGGGCAAGTGTGCTCATTACCTATTTCCAATCTTTTTCAGAAAATGAAAGTGAGTCAGGTTTGGATTCGGATTATTCAAGTAGCGGATCCGAGAGTGATTAAAGATGAGCGAAGACTTAGGAAGTCTATAATGTCTAGATTGAGTCAATGTAATTTTCCTATTTCTTGAGTCTAGTAGAATGAAAGATGATGGAAAGTGGTTGTATTTTGAGTATTGATCATTTATGAAATAAAGTTGGAGTTTGATTAATTCTGTGCAATTGCATTTATGTGTGTGATTGTATTGCGCTCTGGTCGTTCTTGCTTGCAAGAGGCTTGCCATGCCGGCTGTTCACGCTCCCCGAGTGAGTCTTTCGCTGTAATAAAGGCTCGGGGCGTGACATAATGTTTCTGATACACCCGATAGGGGAGTATGTTCACTGCTGCCCTAGGGTCGATCAATACTCGGTTGATGGGATGGCCATTCAGCTGCCCCTTCATGTAGAGTGGCCTATTGTGACTGCAGGTAGGTAGAAGCATATCCTCTTCTGTTAAGGCCACAACTACTTCAGGTGACATTTCTGCAAGGCAAGCTTCAACATATGCTGGCATCTGGAGCGCAGCAATGACGGCTTGCCGTGTCTCTTCATCTAGAGATAGGATTTCCCAGACGGTGAACCTGGCTGGGATCTTCTTCAGGTGCTTGACTATTCTGTTGTTGGCTCGGACCTCGAGCAACTTCATCTCTTCGGCTCTACTGCGCCTGCCTCCGCCTTGAACCTGGGGAGCTGGCTCGGCGGGTGCCTCTTCCGCTGGGTCGGGTGCTGCTTGAGCTTGCGGAGGCTGCTGGGTCACTTCCTTTTCTTTCATGAACTCGACAAGGTTTGAAGTGTTGTCAGGTTCTTCCCTTGGCCGAGGAGGAGTCAGTACCAACGGGGCCGAGGGGCTACCTGCCTCTTTGGCCTGCTGGGACCTGCGGGGGCATGACTATTTTCCCCTCTGAGTCATAAGAAATTCAATAAATGAAGAGGCGGCCTGGCCGACCGGTTCTCCAGGGTAGAGACCTAAGGGAGGGGGAATCTCCATGCCTTGGACCCTAGGCTCGGGGATGTGATATGGTTTTTCTCCCCTGAACAGGATGTTGTGGTTGGCCTGATGAGGACGTCCCCACTTCCTTCCCGACCTGGTGGCATGTTGAGAGGTGGATGCTTCAGCTTGATTCACCTATGACGGCTCGATGAGCACTTCTTGCTCTTCCTCTCTCAGGGAGAGGGTTGTGTCAAATAATGTTGAGAGGGTGTTGCAAGAAAGGACAACCCCACTCTTCTTCTTGTTTCTAGGTCTTCTCTTCTTCTTTTTCTTCTTCTCTTCAGTGGCTGGCAACTGCTCTTGGGGAAGCTCACCCCACAAGAAAGGCTCTTCTTTCGTCTCAGCTTCCGCTTCTGGAGCTAGTTCGAGTGACTCGAACTCCTCCCAAGGGACATACTCCTTCAACTCCACAGACTGGATCTCGGGCTGCTCATAATCTTCAAGCCCATCAATAATAGCCTGGAGTCTTTCAACCGTAGGGCTGGTTTCCTTATGCACCCGCATCGGGATGTGTTTATTCTTGTTGTGAGTGGGTCGTCTCATAACGAGCCAGGGGGCTGTGTCATGCCAGACATGTGTCACTGGTGGCGGTGCCGGTCGGGGTGTAATGCCCCTTATGTGAACTTCCGGAGTGGGCCGGGGAGCTTGTCTTCTTCTTCTGTTCTTCGTCGGCGCGGCTTGCCAACCTCCTTGGTCTTGAGCTGGCGCCATGATGAAGGCTTGATAAGTAGCCCGTGTACTGGCCTCCGCCCATTCTTCAGGCAGCTGCTGGTATAAAGATACCATGTTGGCAATGGTTTCGATGTTCGGCATCTCGTGCGGCTGTGAAGGATCCACTCTGATCTCCCCCATGTCCAGCTCTCCCTTCTTGATCAAGGACTCAATGACGTCCTTGAAGATGTAACAATCCCTAATGGTATGCCCAAGCATCTGATGGTATGGGCAAAAGTGAGGATCATCCTTCTTCTTCAAGTCACTAGGCCTCTTTGGATCTGGTAATGTGATCTTGTTGTACCTGGTGGCCCATTCAAACAGGACCCGGGCTTTGTCTCGAGGAAAAGAGTACAATTTATTCCTCATCTTCTCCCACAGGGGAGGGACCTTCCCGCCGTTCAATGGACCTAGGTGGAGGAGGGTCGGCTATCTCTTTGGCTTTCTCTCTTTGCTTCTCGAAAGCTTCGAAGTCCAGTGTGTGAACTTCTGGCGGTGTTGGTCTTTTCTCGACCTGCCTGGCCCTCTGGCTCGATGCAGCTGGAGCAGAAGAGTATCGAGCAAGGAATGCCTCGATCTCTACCACTATGTTATTTAGACGATCAAATGACCTTACCTCAGCACCGATCATCCTCTCAAGGATTTCCTTCTTCAGATTCTGTTTACAGATCTGCACTACGTCCTCTTGATGCGTGGGACGTTTGCATCTCATGCTGAGGTTCCTCCACCTTTTTATGTAGTCGAGTGCTGACTCATCATTTCTCTATCTTGTGGCGTAAAGCTCGGCCACGGTTACCTCCCGCTCAGCTATGTAGAACCTTTCCTTGAATATCTTCTACATATCGGGCCAGTTTGTAATGGACCCGCTCGAATACCACTCGAAAGCGAGTCCGGTAAGCGTCGAGCCGAATAATTTGAGAAGATAAGCTTCATCCGCGGCTAGATCCCCCATAACATTCACATAATAGGTAATGTGCTCCCTGGGAGACCCTTACCCATTAAATTTCTCAAACTTCGGCGGCTTGGTGATGCCGACCGGTAGCCTCTTGGCAGCATAGTGTGCCGGGTAAGGTACCCGGTATACGTCGAATGGTGTGTGATCACCATCGCTCCTCTCTGTCAACTTCATATCTATCATTTGTTCGAGCATTAGTCTGCTCACTGTTGCCGGGTCAACCGGGTTTGGATAGAAATGGGCCGGTTGCGCCAGCGGCATTATTAACATTGTCGCCTGAGGTGCAATAGTGGACCCCTGGAATGGCAGGTTCGGTGGCGGGGCCGGTGTGATATGTTGTGGCTGATGCAGGGGTACACCACCAGTGTAGGTAGGTATTGGGGGAGACACCATCACCTGCGGAGAAGCTTCCGAGGCCTGACCGTTGCCCCCAGGGGTCTCTAGTAATGCTTCAGTCTGCCCGGATGTCGAGGGCTGCGCAGCTCTTTCAGTCAATTGCTTCCTTAACAATTCGATCTCCCGTTGATACTGCTGCATCATATGCAATACCGCGGGGTCATTCATGGAAAGGCTAGGGGTGCCTCCTCCTTCTTCGATTGGCGCCTCTTCGGATGAAGTGGATGGTCCTCCCACAGTGCCTTCTGTAATAACATTGGCAGCCAAGGCCATTGAGGGTCCCTCATAGTCAGCTTCTCCAGTGTGGACTTGTGTCTTCTCAGCTGCCGCTTTCCCTCTTCTGGTAAGAGGTCCTGGCCTTGTGGCAAGCCTGGCCACTTCTTCATGTTCGGTTGGTAGAGCCCCGTACCGTCCAGATACCCCTGCCATGTTGCAGGTATAGACCCTCAGGTCTCTGCCTCTTCTTGTTGTTCTTCTCGACGGCTTACCTGGGAAGACCAATCTATCAAAGACCGATCTCCGTGGCTTCACTTCTTCCCTCAGCGGGGACTGATAGCGCTCCTCAGAGCAGTTTCTTGACTCAGTGCTGGGCACCGGCCGGGTCTCTTCTTCTTCAAAGGCGGAGGCTACTGTCCCCAGTAATCGCTGGCGACTCAAGGGAGTGCTCCCCGGGCCCCGCAAGTAGTTCCTCATGGCTTGCTCCACTCCTTCCCAGTCTTGATCAGGATGAGAAGCCGGTGATGTCACCCTGTTGGCAGCAACGAGCATGTGGGTTGCAGGCTCCGCACGGGTAGCCTGATAGTGGCGTCGGTAGTTTCGTTGGTTGATGTTCTCCGGTGGGGCCGGTGTAGTTAATGCCGGCTGGCAGACGGGGGCCAATGTCCTGACCCGATCTCCTTGTTGTGCCCTTGCCGGGCAGAAGGTGCTGGGCCCTGCCCGGGCTGGTGAGGTGAACCGGGCCCTCTTGGGAACCCAAACTTGGTTAGATTTGGTGGGCCTGGAGGCCGACTGATGCTGCGGCGCTGGGGCCGGAATGGTGGGTGTCATCCTGCCCTTCATCTTCTCCAGTGCCTGAAAAGAGTTGCGCACTGGTACGGCGGGTACAATGCGATCTGGGATCACCTCAGAATGTTGCCCGTTAAGATGCACCCGGAAAGTCTCGATGACAGCAGACTTGCCGGTGCTGGAGAACCGGCCTCGGGGTGATGTCGTGGCGTGGCTCCTCCGGAGCCTCCTCTGGTGAGAGGCGGACCCCTGGCGAGATGGGTCGACAGTTTGCTGCACATGGTGCACGTTGCAGCTCAGCATCCTGGTCAGGATGGTCTTGGAAGTCTCAGCCACTGATCGGTCGACAGCAGCTTTGGCGGCGCCCTGGATGGGAGCATTTCTTTCAGTCCCGTCAGATGCTTCCACATCCAGCAGGTTCGTGAAGGCTACCTCGAGGAAGTTGGGGAAGCCTACCACGGGAGGGAATCTCCCAAAGCTGAGGGGACGGCCAAGTAGACGTTCCGAACATGGCTCTCGACGGCCTATTGATCGAACGTGGGGACCATCTTGGTGTCCGAAATGCAACTCTGCATTTGCAAACCATACAATTAGTATTACAAGAAAGGGGCCGTAGGGCCCTTAGTCTCGGCAAAGAGATGAAGGGTGATTTTGGTCCCACCGGGCGTGCCAGACTTGTGGACGCACTTTTATTAAAGATCGTTGGTTGTTCATTTATTGGGTTTATTAAGTGCCAGGGCGTGCCAGTCACCTAGGTGACGATTTATTGTGTGCTCGATTTGACTAATCAGATGATTGTGTAGTTCGTGTCGAGGCCAAAACCTGATGTGCCGTAAAGGCCACGGCGTTATTTACATCCCCCATATGGGGTAACACCCTTGATATATTGTCGGGAATAAGGGCCCTACGTCCTGAAATTCATGGTAATAAAGCGAGAACAAAGATCTCGGGTCACGTTTAAACAAACCCGCGTTGGAACGTAAAATGTTCATAGATACGTATATGTTAGTCTCTCACGGACCATTTCGTGTTCGGACGAAAGTCCGCATTAGTAGCGTCGAAGATGACGATAAAACTGTACGAATGTCTGCCGTAGGTACGGCAAGTTTAATGCGGATGCGGGATCGGATCCCGGAAGAAGTGGGTCAAGCTGATGAACTATCGGCCCAAGAGGTGCACGGATCATGACCATGTCGGGGATTCCGAGGTCCACGTCCAATACCATAGGGCATCATTGCTTTTCTCTTCACGCACAGTCCGGGGAAGCGAGTTGTTAAATGTGAAACCCGAACTCGCCAACGTGCACCCTCGCACGCGGATCGACCTGTGTGGTCAGGTCGTGGGGTTCGACCTGCCTGGTCAGGTCGCGGGGGTCAAGGGGGCAGCTCCCCTTGCGGGGGTTTCCGGGGGCGGAGCCCCCGGAACAAAATTTTGATTATAGCGGGGAGGAAACTTTTGATTATTGGCTTCATATTCCTTTCATTTGTTTTATCCATTACCTTAGCGCCTTTTATTTTGATTAATTATTCTTTTCTTTTCAAGCACGCCGGCTAAGGGAGGTGCCAAGAGAGAAGAGGGGCACGCAGGTGTGGGTATTTCAAAGGGGGGCGCGCCGGTTATGGTATTACAAGGGGGGGCGCCGGTTATGGGTATTACAAAGGGGGGGGCGCCGGTTATGGTATTACAAGGGGGGCGTGCTGGATAAGGGAGCACAAGGGGGGCGCGCCAGTTATGGGTATTACAAGGGGGGGCGCCAGTTATGGTATTACAAGGGGGCGCGCCGGATAAGGGAGCACAAGGGGGGCGCACCGGATTAGCCAAGAACAGGAGGGCACGCCGGATTGAGGCTAAAGGGTGCACAGTATTCATTTCAAGAGTTTGAAGATGGTTTTGAGTGTAATGCTATTCTGGCGTGGGGGGGTAGCGCGCCGGATTAGCCCGCGTCGGATTAAGGAGCGCGTCGGGATAGATATTATGAGTTTTCTTTCATTCTCTTTGCTTCTGTTCTCGTTTCTTGAACCTGCAGATTGATCGAATGGATGGATTGTTTGTTCAATTGATACTTTAGATCAATAGAATACTTCTTATCATTCATTGAGGTGAACGAGTATGTAGATGTGAATGTTTTACTTGAAGGATTTATTATGCAGGAACTCAGAGGTTCAGGTCGATTCAAGGGTTTCAGACATACGCTGTGTTTATTCCCAGAGAGCTTAGTTTGTTCGTCTGTTCTTATGTGTTCTTCGTCTAGCAAAATTTGGGCAGCATCTCCCCCGGACTGAAGCTTGCCAGAGAAAAATGGGGAACACCAAACGGATTGCTCCGGAGTGAACCTCAAAACTCGGAGTAAGGCCTCCGTTAACCCATAAATGCATGTGGAGACTCGAGGACAAGCCTTCAAGAGTTCCAGCAGCTTACTGGTGGTCATTCCTCAAAGTCGGACAAATGTGTGCCTCAAGAGGGCCATGAATGTTCATCCCTCATGTGGGTTCCTTCGAAGGCCATGCCACGGAGAGGTAGGCTTCAAAGACCCTGGATGCATGAAAGATAGGGAGAAAACGGGGGACGGGAGCTAAAGCCAAGAACCGTGCTTGCCAACAAACTTCCTTTTATTCATCCACAAGAAGGGGAAGGTCAAAATATAGAAGGGGGATCTACCCTAGGGCAGAGAGAAATACATTTAGGGGGCAAGAGGAAGAGATACATCAATGGGAGAGGGGGGACAGAGCACAAGCTCCCCCCCCCCCTCAGACTCACCTCTCACTCTCACTCTCCTCTCTTTTTTCACCTCTCCGGCACTCCTACGGTGCCCTGCCTTCAGCCGAGCGAACCAGCCTCTCTGCCGAATGAACTCATCTCTTTTCTCCGGTGGAGTGTGCCTCCCTTTTATAAGAGTAAGGATGGGAGTGGTCCTCCCTTCTATTTCTTTTTCACCTTCTCCTACTCGAAGATCTTGAGTGGCCTGCAGATAGGTGAAGCAGTAGAGTAGGGAAGTTGCCTCCACGAGATTGGCCGACGGTGACCGACGGAGATGCGACGTTCGGTGCGGAGCTCGAAGCTCTCCATTCCTGGGAGCCGGGGGGCTCAGGCGGTTGCACGTCGATCAGGAGCAGGTTGCTCACCCACTTCAAGTAAGTTCCTTCTGTTTACACCCGAAAATAGGGGATCGGATGTAGGATGGGACACCTCGGAGGTAAAACGGCGCGGGGTTGTGCACGCCGGATTAGAGCTTTGCAAGGCGCGCACCGGGTATGCCAAGCAAAGGTAGCGCGCCGTATTAAGGCAACAGCAAGGGCAAATGGGAAATGGGGCGTGCTGGTTTTAGGGGCGCCGGATTAGGATGTTGAAGGGGCGTGCCGGTTTAGAGCGCGCCGGTTTAAGGCCCTTCCGCGCCGTTTTAAGCATCAAATGGATTCTTTTCGAAGTCGCAGCCATTTATTCGAATGTTGGCATTCTCGAAATGTTCTAGTTGCAATGTATGGCCTCTATAATATTCCGTTTGCAGCCTTTGGGGCTCGGTCCCAGACTTTATGTGACTTTCAGTGCATGCCGAGACTGTGCCAGAGTTCCTGACTTTTCTTTGATTCAACTCTCGACATGGCCGGTCGGAGAGTTGTAGCCGTATCTTCCGCCTGGGGGGGCTTCCTTAACGGGTAGCGGACCACTAAGCGAGTTCTCGTCCTGATTGGGTGACGCATGAGGTTTATTCAGTGTTTCCATCTTCGGATTGCTCTCAAGTGTCAAAACGTGTATGCCATATGATCCTCATCGACATTTTTCGACGTCCACACGTGCCTAGACTCTTGGGCCTCCAAGAAACAACATCCAATAGCTCTCTAAACGGTTGAGGCTGAATATGTAGCCGACGGAAGTTGTGGAGCCCAAGTACTTTGGATCAAAAATCAATTGCTTGACTTAGATATTGAAATAAAATGTGTGCCAATCTTGTGTGATAATACCATTGCAATCAGTTTGTCAAAAAACCCTCTTCAACATTCTAGGAGCAAGCATATTGATATTTGTCATCACTTTCTGAGAGATCATGTCGGAAAAGGGGTCTTTGAATTGAATTTCATCGACACACACAATCAGCTAGCTGACATATTCACAAAACCCCTAAACCAGGATCAATTTAATAAGATAAGAAGAGAACTTGGGATGTGCAAGGGTGAGAGCATACATGCATAGGCTTGCACTTATGATAAGAGTTGCATTTGTAGAAACTCATGCATCAAGGGTAGGAAAACATGCATATTGTCTATATCTTCTTTTAATACCTGGTGTGTTCACATACACTCCTGCATGCTTGAATGTATTTATATATATAGCTGTCCTTGAAAAATACTTCTAAGGCCAGATACTCCTTGCTGAAATAAATGTGGATCCAGTGATGCCAGACCTAAGGCAACTTCTGAGGGGGAGCTAGAGAAGTCTCCTCAAATCTCCATCTTTTCTCTCTCTCTCTCTCTCCACTTCATGTTGGTTCCAATCAGTAGGTCGGATGGTTGTCCCCTTATATAGAAAAATAATCAAAAAAAGGAAGAAACAAATAAAAAAGCAAAAAATTACAAATTGGGGATTTTTGGGTCTAGCGGTCGACCGCCAGACCCGGTCCGGTAGACCGAACCCGGCGAACCGGGCCGGTCGAACCACCATCCGAACCCCTTTTAAAGGGGTCTTCACTCTCTATTTCCTCGTTCCAACTCCTCCACTCTCTCTCCTACCCTCACCCTTAACCTTAAAACATCAAAACCCCATTTCTAAACCTCACAAACCTCCTTCCTCCTTCACACACACTAGATCCGGTTAGTTCGTCACGTCTTCGGGATGAAATCTCCATGGCCGATTTGTGCGTTCGTGAAGCCACCTCCAGGGATCCAGGTTGTGGAGAAGTTCATTCAAGCCCTAGGTGTGCCCTTTTGGTTCTCCTTCCTCCCCTGGGTTGAGATTTTTTGTTCTAGGGTTCCCGGGTAAGTTTTTCTAGCTCAGGATGCCGCCTCGACGGAGTTCTCGGCGTCCTACCCAAGGGGGACCAAGTGGTCAGAGACGAGAGGCCCCGGCTCATCTACCACATCAGGCACCAGTGCCTCGTCGAGCACCTCGTTTGCCTCCGCGACCCATCATCAATCCCCGACTGGTCGATTTTGACGAGATGAATGAGATTTTGCCTGATCTATGTGCCATGTTTGAAATTCAAGAAGGGTGGATTGATTTTGTCACCAGATACACTAGGTATTATCCTAACCTAGTACAGCAATTTTATGGAAATCTGGTCTAGAGAAATGAACAGCTGTATACAGTTGTCCAAAGAGTAGAAAATTCATATCACACCCGATCTCTTTCAGCAAGCCCTAGGTGTCTCAGCCAGGGGTGCTGATATGAATTTTGGGCATGGTGCAGTTGAGGATACCTTTATTGCCATGACAAACTATGATTTTGTGCATGGTATCAGTGACTTGATTGAGTTGAATGCCAACTACTTTCCACCACTACAGCGGATTCTACACCATATGTTCACGTCACTTATTTATCCAAAGAGTGGGAGTAGAGATGAGGTGACTGAAGTTCAAAGGTTTCTATTTTAACATGTTATGAATAGTAGCTTAATTAACATGGGTAAGCTCATGACCAATTTGATAGGAACTTGTCGAACCCAACTAAGGAGATCACTGCCTTATGCCTCACAGCTGACAGGCGTGTTTGTATACACTGGGGTTCACCTTGGTGATGAAGTATTCATTCGAGTTCGATAGGATGATATTTATAATCACCACAAGATTTTCACAGATATGGGATATTATTGGGGTCCGGATGGTGAACTTCATCGTGATGCGCCCACTTATGAAGAAGAAGCTGAAAATGATGAAGAGCGGGAACAGGGGCAGCAGTAGGCTCAAGGGGTAGTTCCTTCTCCAGTTCAGGCTGAGGACCAACCTCCACCACCTTCCCCTCATCACATGGATCAAGAGATGCCTCCCCCACCACAGTTCCATCATGGGGAGTCTTCTACTCAGGGGACTGGACAGCACACTTGGGTGGACTATGAGATTTTTGTTGTGCCCCTATGGTTTTGATGTCAGCAAGCACTATGAGTATGAATGATGATTGATTGAGCATCTTATTTGCATGCCATTCCATCGAACAGGTTGTGTCCATATTCATCGTGCGTTGACGCTGTATGGGCATTACGTTGTGTGCTCTAGCATTAACTCTGTAGAAACACATGCATACTCGGTGCATCTGTGCATTCATCAGGTTCTTCAACTCAAGTCTGTACAACATTTGTTGCTGCACGCGACCAACTCAGTGCATTCTGTATTAGTGCAAGTCCACAAGCCCATGAATGTTTGCTACATAGCATATCTTGAATCTATAGTGCCCTAGAAATTTTAAATAATTTTCAAGAATTTATAAAGGCCTAAATAAATTTATAAATGGTTTATTTAAAATTTAATAAGTCATTATGAGGCCAAGTGGTGTTAATCAATTAACCCAACCCACTTAATTAAAGTCCAAAAGGTTTTAACACTGGCCCATTAAGTTTGGCCCACATTCTAGAATGTAATTAAGTCTATCCACGGATATTAAGGATAAATACTAGAATATATAAGATAAGTTAATGGATAATTATCAAAAGAGTTTTAAATTGTTTGAACTCTATCCACGACACATATAACGGTCTATAGCCTAACCGTCACAGATGTGTAACGCACGGTGTCTCGACCGTTACACTATGAACCAGAAAACTAAAAAAGTTTGATTTCCTTTGAACTCTAGGAACGAGTAATGTAACGGTCTATCGCGAGACCGCCACATAACCCTAACGCGTAGGTCCAAGTCCGTTACAAACCTGTTAGTTCCGTAAGCAAAGGAACTCATGAAAAGATTGGAACTTGATGTTCCTATCCACTAGGGATCGACTTGGGAAGGATTGTAAAGACTCTAAGGACTCTTAGGGATTAGGATTTGATGAAACAAGGACTCTAAACTTGATCTAATCCTCAAAACCTAGTCTAAACTCTATAAATAGGGCATAGTTCTGAACTGTGCGACCCTTACTTTTTGGGCGTAAGGAAGCAAGGTAAGGAGTCATTATCTCAGGTAAGTTCTTTAGAATAATTTATTCACAATACTTTAGACTAACTCCCCTCCGAATTTCATAACTTTAGGTCAAGAGGTCGTGGAGTTAGAGCCCAAGGAAGTTGCTGGAAAAGTCACAAGAGAAGGAGGAGATCTAGGACAAGGTTCTCTACCAAATTCAGGAACTACAGTCTAAGTAAGAGATAGGTTATCTCATGAACGGCAAAAATAACTTGATAGGACCAAGAGTCTCTGTTTTGATTGGATTTCATGCATTCTAGATCATCAATTTCATGTTTTATTGGTTCTATGCATATCATGTTTCCCTTAGCCCTAACTAAAGATTAAAGAATTGACTATCCATCTATTCACCAATACCCATGCATATAGACAACCTTTACTTTGTTAACATATCTAGAAACACATGATGTTTTGATAAAAGACATGATGTGAGTTGATCTCTTAGCTTCTATAGTTGTTTCCTGTTAGCAGAGACTGTAACGCATCATAGAAGGACCGTCACTTCCACGTAACAGCCCCACGACAGACCGTTATACTCCCTGATTGGATTTGGGTTTCACGGTTGATTATAACGTGCTTTGACAGACGCGTTACATTCATGTAACGGCTGGGTCATGACCGTCACAATCACAGTCACGCCCCATATCCAGACCGTTATACTCTGTGTTCTGTCAACCCCAAGATAGAATATAACCTACCAATATTATTATTGTTAAAGCCTAGTTACCTAAGTTTTAACCTGATCATGTGATTTTAAGGTTAATTGATCATTCATGATAGGTATTGCATGTTTTGTGGTCTCACTTTTATTAAGTTATGTTAATTTTTGAAGCCAAATTATATAGTTTTGTATTATAAAGAATGACTTTTTAATATTGTATTGACGGAGTTTTTAGCATGATTTTCAAATTTGAGTATACATATCTCTCTGTCAATAGAGTCAATTCCATAAGTACATGGCACATATTCCGGTATGTTGTCATTAGTTCACACTTTGCACTATAGAAACATAATCTTGGACATGAGGACCTATCTATTGGATATTCCTTCCAATGAACTAGGAAATCATTGTTTCAAGGCCTCCGTAATTCTCCGTGAGCCTGGGATTCCCACTAGGACGCCGAGTTGGTTGTACCATTAAAGCCCAATAATTAGAAATGCACTATCATGGTTTTTGATTCTTGAAAAGTAACGGCCTTGAACTGGACCGTCAGGATCACGTAATGGCCCAGTGCCAGACCGTCACATTCCTCTGAGTCTATTTTTATCTTTCTAGACTCTGATCATTTTAACGGCCCATTAGTGGCGCGTTACATAGTGTAACGGCCCAGTTAACGACCGTTACATAGCTTGTGTATGTTAACCCAAGGTTTGACCAAGGGTTGATATTCCAATGATTCTAGACAAACCTTGATGATCTAGAACTTGCCATATTACTTAAATTGATCTAAATGAAATGGAAGTTAAGGAAAATACCGTTATACTGTCGATTTATTTCTATGAGCATGACATTGTTTAAAGTCTATTTCTTGACTCCTACATTCTTATGTTGAAGCATGCATTCATTGATTTTAGTTATCATGGAATTGTTGGAAGTGCTATATTCTTGGCCATACATTACTATTATACTGCGTGGAAGTAGCTTGATTTATAACTGAAGATGTGATCGAGCACTGATTATGTTCAAGGGCTCTATGCTAGTCCCCTCGGCTGATTGCCAGAAACATACTATTTTTTAAACCATGGGGTATGATGCTACTGGCGTCGCATTCCGCTGGGAGTACTATTTCTATAACTAAGTGAAGATCCACGGCACAACATGACATTCTTGCTTGATATTCCACAGAAATTCACAAAACACTTGCTCATAAGCATAAGATGCTAAAGTGAGGAATATGTGGCTTGCTAGTACATTCTCGATATATTCTTGTTCATGAAAGGCCAATATCATGTTCTTGTCCTATTCTTACTAGTTCATTCTTGTTCTCATTCCATCTTATATGATAGTCTTGTTACTTTGAATTAATCGCATGATCATCGCATTGCATGATTTTACCTTATTTATTTAGAGCGAAAATGATAATCACTTTAATAGTGCCTTCATGTTGATGCGAAGATACCTACTGGGCAAGTGTGCTCATTACCTATTTCCACTCTTTTTCAGGAAATGAAAGTGAGTCGGGTTCGGATTATTCAAGTAGCGGATCCGAGAGCGATTAAAGATGAGTGAAGACTTAGGAAGTCTATAATGTCTAGATTGAGTCAATGTAATTTTCCTATTTCTTGAGTCTAGTAGAATGAAAATCAAATTAGTGATTGTATCTTTGAATATTGAGCATTATGATATGAAGTTGAAGTTGATTAAATCATGTGCAATTGCATTTACTTGTGTGACTGTCTCGCGCTCTGATTGATTCTTGCTTGCAAGAGACTTACCATGCCGGCTGTTTACGCTCCTCGAGCGAGTCTTTCGTTGTAATTAAAGGCTCGGGGCGTGACAGTTAAGTTGGTATCAGAGCCTAAGTCTTAGGAGTTAGGGAAAATAGTCATGTCATAGGATAAGTCTAAGGTTAAGGACCCCTACCTATGAACTAAGAAAGAAATTCCACACCCATGTGATGATTTGGAGAACCCGAGATAAGATAACTAATTAGCTTTAAGAATTATTTTGTTCATTCCAATTTCATGAGAAATAACAAGTTGTTATTTTCTCTCAGGTACCCTATTTTTCGAATGGCTCATCGTGTAGATTGGGATGGTATGCAACAAACTGTTGCAGGCCTCACCCAGGCACTGCAGACTATAGCACAAGGTGGTGCAGGGGCAAGGGCAGGAGATCTTCATCGTAACTTCCGGAGTCTAAATCCTCCGCGTTTCTATGGATCTTCCAATCCAGACGAAGCAGAAAATTGGATCGATGAGATGAATCGTATATTTGATGTCATACAATGCACTGATCAGGAGAAAGTCCGTCTAGCAACGTTCCAATTGAATAAGGATGCCCGTACTTGGTGGAAGTCCGTTCCGGCACCACCGGCCGATGCGCCACATACATGGAATGCTTTTCTCACTTTATTTCGTGCCAAGTATTTCTCCGAACATGTGAAGGAAAGGAAGGCTATGGAGTTTGCCTCCCTTCGTCAAGGGATGATGTCAGTAGCATAGTACGAGTTGCAGTTTTCAAGACTAGCACCATATGCACCACACCTTATTAATACAGAATTATTAAAGGTGAACCGATTTATGGACGGGTTACGGCCCGGTTTCATTCAGCAACTGGGGACACAAAATATCCGCACTTATGCGGAGATGGTTCAGAGGGCATATCTATGCGAGAGGACCTTAGAGAAGGTTGAAAAGTTGAAAGGAAAGGGAGAAGAATCTAGTCGGCGCTCAGATCGGCATTATAAGAAAGAGAAGTTTAGCATCACGGAACCATACAAAAGCCATGATAACAAGAAAAGATCAAGGAATGGGAACGGTGGAAGTTCCCAAAGGAATAGTAAAAAGGTTAAAGAAGAGAATGAGCAAGTCGCCTCGGCATGCACCTTTTGCGAGAAATTCTGCCACTCGGCTGAAGAATGCTGGAAGCGCCTAGGTGCTTGTTTGCGCTGTGGAAGTAGGGAGGATCGTGTGCCAGATTGCCCCCTTATGAAAGATCAATCAAATAACAGAGGATGTAGGAGGCAGGCTCGCCTCAATGTAGTTATTGATAAAGAAGAAGCGTCGAGGGATCAAAATGATGGGCTCATGGAAGGTACTCTTCAAATTTTTTCTCGTCCTGCATTCGTGCTATTCGATACTGGTGCTTGTCATTCTTTTATCTCTACCACTTTTGCAAACACCTTACCAACTGCATCAGTTCCCCTACCTTCAGATCTTGCTATTACTACACCTTTAAGATCTGGAACTAAGCTTACCAAGTATTATCCCAATTGTGAGGTGCTAGTAGAAGGACACAATCTCCCCGCAAACTTAGTATGCCTCGATATGAAAGGTTATGATGCCATTTTAGGGGTAGATTGGCTTGTAGACCATGATGCTTACATCAACTGCCGAAATAGGATTATATCTTTCCGAAAACCCGGTCTTCCAAGATTTTCTTTTCTTGGCATCAAATACAAGAAGCATCCTACCATTATATCTTCTCTTCACGCCTGCAAACTTATCTCGAAAGGATGTGAAGTTTTTCTTGCTTCAGTCATTGTCACCGAATCTAAGGAAATTATCCTAGCAAACATTCCTATTGCAAATGAATTCCCTGACGTATTCCCATCCGAACTACCTAGTTTACCACCCGAGACGGAAGTAAACTTTACCATTGAACTCATTCCAGGTGCAGCACCTGTTTCTATAGCCCCTTATAGGATGTCTCCCACGGAACTTAAGGAACTAAAGAAGCAATTACATGAACTTCTAGACAAGGGTTTCATTAGACCTAGCACATCCCCTTGGGATGCGCCTGTTCTATTTGTCAAGAAGAAGGATGGTTCTCTCAAATTATGCATCGATTACCGGCGATTGAATCAGCTTACAATCAAAAATAAATATCTATTGCCACGTATTGATGAGCTCTTCGATCAGCTTTCGGGAGCTGAGTACTATTCTAAGATTGACCTAAGATCAGGTTATCATCAGCTTAGAATCAAAGAAGAGGACATTTATAAATCGGCTTTTCGAAGTCGTTATGGCCACTATGAATTCGTGGTGATGCCGTTCGGTTTAACTAATGCCCCAGCAGCATTTATGCAACTTATGAACAGTGTCTTCCAGCCATATTTAGACCAATTCATCGTCGTCTTCATCGATGATATCCTGATATACTCCAAGACAAAAGAAGAACATGAAGAACATCTAAGGATAGCTTTGCAAACACTTAGAGAACATAAGCTATATGCCAAACTCAATAAGTGTGAATTCTGGCTCAAGGAAGTCTCATTCCTAGGCCACATTATTTCAAAAGAAGGTATTGCTATGGATCCTTCTAAGGTAGAAGCTGTCAGAGATTGGAGCCGAACAACGACTATATCTGAAGTCAGAAGCTTTTTGGGTCTAGCAGGTTATTATAGAAGATTCAGAAAGGACTTCTCAAAGATCACGGTTCCTTTAACTAGACTTACTAGAAAAGAAAATCCTTTTATCTGGTCGAAGGACTGTGAAAAGAGTTTTCAAAGTCTTTAGAATCATCTTACAAACAGCCCATGTTTTGTCGCTACCAATAGAGGGTGCTGGATTTGAGGTATATACGGATGTATCTGGAATTGACTTAGGATGTGTCCTTATGCAAGATGGAAAGGTGATTTGCTATTCTTCAAGACAATTGAAACGTCATGAAGAAAAATATCCTGTACATAATTTGGAATTAGCAGCAGTTATTTTCGCCTTGAAAATTTGGCGTCATTATCTTTATGGAGAAAAGTTCACGATCTACACAGACCACAAGAGCTTGAAATATTTATTTTCTCAAAAAGAGCTTAATATGAGGCAAAGGAGGTGGTTAGAACATCTCAAGGACTTTGATTTTGCTATTCAATATCATCCTTGCAAGGCGAATGCTGTAGCAGATGCACTTAGCAAAAAACCAATTGGTATGTTATCAAGTCTCATGATTAGTGTGACTAACCTTATTCCTCAATTTGCCCAGTTGGATTTAGAGGTTGATATTAAGGAAGAAGATTGCTTCATAGCTAATATCCGAGCTCAACTTACATTGATAGTGGATTTGGCCAAGTTATAAGAGGATGATCCAATTTTACTGGAAATTAAGGCCAATATTGAACAAAGATCGGATTTTTCTATTTCTAATGAGGGAAGATTGCTATTCAAGGGCCGAATGTGTATACTGGATCATGAGGATACAAAGAAATTGATCTTAGAAGAAGCACATAAATCAAAGTACTCCATCCATCCAGGAGGTACCAAGATGTATCAAGATCTCAAAAGAAACTTCTGGTGGCCCAATATGAAGAGGGAAGTAGCTGATTTTGTATCTCGTTATCTTACATGCCAACAAGTGAAGGCGGAACATTTCAGACCTGCAGGAAAATTACATCCCTTAAATATTCCCGAATGGAAATGGGAAAGTATAGGAATGGATTTCATTATGGGATTACCTAAGACAAGGGGTGGACATGATGGAATGTGGGTAATCATAGACCGATTGACTAAATCTACACATTTCATATCAATAAAAAGTCGATGGTCTGTGGATATTCTAGCAGCATTATACATCAAAGAAATTGTTAAACTACATGGTATCCCTATCTCTATTATATCAGATAGAGATCCACGTTTTACATCACAATTCTAGAAAAGTTTACAACATTCACTGGGGACTAGATTGAATTTTAGCACAGCTTTTCATCCACAAACTGATGGTCAGACAGAAAGGACAAATCAGGTGGTAGAAGATATGCTCAGGGCTTGTGTCATTGATTTTGGAGGAAGTTGGCATGATCACTTACCTCTGGTAGAATTTGCATATAACAACAGTTATCAAGCAAGCATACAAATGGCATCTTTTGAAGCTCTATATGGGAAAAGTTGTCGATCACCAATATGTTGGAATGAAATAGGGGAAAGGCAATTTCTAGGCCTCGACCTTATTAGAGATTCTACAGAGAAAATAAAGCTCATCCAGGAAAGAATAAAAATGGCACAAGATAGGCAAAAGTCTTATGCGGATAATTAAAGACGTGACTTGAAGTTTCAGGTAGGAGATCATGTGTATTTGAAGGTTTCTCCAGGTCGTGGTATTCGAAGATTTGGCATCAAAGGAAAGCTAACTCCAAGGTTCATTGGGCCATTTGAAATTCTTGAAAGGGTCGGTGAAGTGGCTTATAGATTGGCCTTACCTCCACAGTTAGCAGGAGTTCATGACGTATTTCACGTCTCTATGCTGAAAAAGTACGTATATGATCCAGACCACATTATCACTTATGACAATATAGAGATTCAGAAAGACTTGACATATGAGCAAACACCGATCAAAATTCTGGATCGGGAAGTGCGTCAATTAAGAAATAAAGTTATTCCCATCGTCAAGATCCAATGGAAGAAAACATGGCCATATGAAGCAACATGGGAAACCGAAACGGCTATGCAGAAAAGATTTCCAGAATTATTCAATTGTAAGTACACTCTCCTCAATACATGTTTTGAATTTGGGGACCAAATTCCTTCTAAGTGGGGGAGGGTGTAGTGCCCCAGAAATTTTAAATAATTTTCAAGAATTTATAAAGGCCTAAATAAATTAATAAATGATTTATTTAAAATTTAATAAGTCATTATGAGGCCAACTGGTGTTAATCAATTAACCCAACCCACTTAATTAAAGTCCAAAAGGTTTTAACTCTGGCCCATTAAGTTTGGCCCACATTCTAGAAGGTAATTAAGTCTATCCACGGATATTAAGGATAAATACTAGAATATATAAGATAAGTTAATGGATAATTATCAAAAAAGTTTTAAATTGTTTGAACTCTATCCACGACACATATAACGGTCTATAGCCTAACCGTCACAGATGTGTAACGCACGGTGTCTCGACCATTACACTATGAAACAGAAAACTAAAAGAGTTTGATTTCCTTTGAACTCTAGGAACGAGTAATGTAACGGTCTATCGCGAGACCGCCACATAACCCTAACGCGTAGGTCCTAGTCCGTTACAAACCTGTTAGTTCCGTAAGTAAAGGAACTCATGAAAAGATTGGAACTTGATGTTCCTATCCACTAGGGATCGACTTGGGAAGGATTGTAAAGACTCTAAGGACTCTTAGGGATTAGGATTTGATGAAACAAGGACTCTAAACTCGATCTAATCCTCAAAATCTAGTCTAAACTCTATAAATAGGGCATAGTTCTGAACTGTGCGACCCTTACTTTTTGGGCGTAAGGAAGCAAGGTAAGGAGTCATTATCTCAGGTAAGTTCTTTAGAATAATTTGTTCACAATACTTTAGACTAATTCCCCTCCGAAAATCACATCTTTAGGTCAAGAGGTCATGGAGTTAGAGCCCAAGGAAGTTGCTGGAAAAGTCACAAGAGAAGGAGGAGATCTAGGACAAGGTTCTCTACCAAATTCAGGAACTACAGTCTAAGTAAGAGGTAGGTTATCTCATGAACGGCAAAAACAACTTGATAGGACCAAGAGCCTCTGTTTTGATTGGATTTCATGCATGCTAGATCATCAATTTCATGTTTTATTGGTTCTATGCATATCATGTTTCCCTTAGCCCTAACTAAAGATTAAAGACTTGACTATCCATCTATTCACCAATACCCATGCATATAGACAACCTTTACTTTGTTAACATATCTAGAAATTCACGATGTTTTGATAAAAGACATGATGTGAGTTGATCTCTTAGCTTCTATAGTTGTTTCCTGTTAGCAGAGACTGTAACGCATCATAGAAGGACCGTCACTCCCATGTAACGACCCCACGACAGACCGTTATACTCCCTGATTGGATTTGGGTTTCACGGTTGATTATAACGCGCTTTGACAGACGCGTTACATTCATGTAACGGCTGGGTCATGACCGTCACAATCATAGTCACGCCCCATATCCAGACCGTTATACTCTGTGTTCTATCAACCCCAAGATAGAATATAACCTGCCAATATTATTATTGTTAAAGCCTAGTTACCTAAGTTTTAACCTGATCATGTGATTTTAAGGTTAATTGATCATTCATGATAGGTATTGCATGTTTTGTGGTCTCACTTTTATTAAGTTATGTTAATTTTTGAAGCCAAATTATATAGTTTTGTATTATAAAGAACGACTTTTTAATATTGTATTGACGGAGTTTTCAGCATGATTTTCAAATTTGAGTATACATATCTCTCTGTCAATAGAGTCAATTCCATAAGTACATGGCACATATTCCGGTATGTTGTCATTAGTTCACACTTTGCACTATAGGAACACAATCTTGGACATGAGGACCTCTCTATTGGATATTCCTTCCAATGGACTAGGAAATCATTGTTTCAAGGCCTCCGTAATTCTCCGCGAGCCTGGGATTCTCACTAGGACGCCGAGTTGGTTGTACCATTAAAGCCCAATAATTAGAAATGCACTATCATGGTTTCTGATTCTTGAAAAGTAACGACCTTGAAATGGACCGTCAGGATCACGTAACGGCCCAGTGCCAGACCGTCACATTCCTCTGAGTCTATTTTTATCTTTCTAGACTCTGATCATTTTAACGGCCCATTAGTGGCGTGTTACATAGTGTAACGGCCCAGTTAACGACCGTTACATAGCTTGTGTATGTTAACCCAAGGTTTGACCAAGGGTTGATATTCCAATGATTCTAGACAAACCTTGATGATCTAGAACTTGCCATATTGCTTAAATTGATCTAAATGAAATGGAAGTTAAGGAAAATACCGTTATGCTGTCGATTTATTTCTATGAGCATGACATTGTTTAAAGTCTATTTCTTGACTCCTACATTCTTATGTTGAAGCATTCATTCATTGATTTTAGTTATCATGGAATTGTTGGAAGTGCTATATTCTTGGCCATACTTTACTATTATACTGCGTGGAAGTATCTTGATTTATAACTGAAGATGCGATCGAGCACTAATTGTGTTCAAGGGCTCTATGCTAGTCCCCTCGGCTGATTGCCAGAAACATACTATTTTATAAACCATAGGGTATGATGCTACTGGCGTCGCATTGCGCTGGGAGTACTATTTCTATAAATAAGTGAAGATCCATGGCACAACATGACATTCTTGCTTGATATTCCACAGAAATTCACGAAGCACTTACTCATAAGCATAAGATGCTAAAGTGAGGAATATGTGGCTTGCTAGTACATTCTCGATATATTCTTGTTCATGAAAGGCCAATATCATGTTCTTATCCTATTCTTACTAGTTCATTCTTGTTCTCATTCCATCTTATATGATAGTCTTGTTACTTTGAATTAATCGCATGATCATCGCATTGCATGATTTTACCTTATTTATTTAGAGTGAAAATGATAATCACTTTAATAGTGCCTTCATGTTGATGCGAAGATACCTACTGGGCAAGTGTGCTCATTACATATTTCCACTCTTTTTCAGGAAATGAAAGTGAGTCGGGTTCGGATTCGGATTATTCAAGTAGCGAATCCGAGAGCGATTAAAGATGAGTGAAGACTTAGGAAGTCTATAATGTCTAGATTGAGTCAATGTAATTTTCCTATTTCTTGAGTCTAGTAGAATGAAAATCAAATTAGTGATTGTATCTTTGAATATTGAGCATTATGATATGAAGTTGAAGTTGATTAAATCATGTGCAATTGCATTTACTTGTGTGATTGTCTCGCGCTCTGATTGATTCTTGCTTGCAAGAGGCTTACCCTGCCGGCTGTTTACGCTCCCCGAGCGAGTCTTCCGCTGTAATTAAAGACTCGGGGCGTGACAGAATCAGTGTAGTGTTGTTTTATTTAGTCATAAAGTATGTGCATGCCTTCATCTGTTCATATCTTGCATTAGTACAGTCATATAGTCAGTGCCTAGTTTAGTGCATATATATATGCATGTTATGCATGCATATAGAGGACAGCTTAGATAGGTCAATGCATAGTTCATTGCTAAGTCTGTACACTCTTTACCATGCACTCAAAGTCTATACATTCTGTTCGTGCAATTGAATACTATGTCTGCACTCGGTTGCCTAGATGACTTAACATGTCTGTACATTCTTCGACGGCATGTCTATACATCTGTTGTACCATGCACTCAAAGTCTGTCCATTCTTTGGTGGCAAGTCTGTACAACCTCTATTGATTAGAGCGTTTAAGTTCATACATCAGCCCATCAGAGTCTGTACATTATGAATTCATGATTAAACTCTAGGCATAGCAAGTCGATGCATCGTTTGTACATCGCACACAAAGTCTGTACACTCTTTAATGGCGTGTCCGTGCATTCATCTTCAATGTGCATACTTTCCTGCATGCAAACTGCATGATACCCATCAAGTCTGTACATGCTTAGTTCAATTCTCGAATTAACTCGGTGCATCTTTCTGTCTTTCCTTTCAGATTAATTTAAACTGATGACAAGTCTGATCTGACAAGACTGCTGGTCGAGGAACTTTAGAAGGGCACATGATCCAAGAATGTAGGATGTGCCAGGATTGTGACACGTGTATTGCAGCAGGCCAAAATGCTGCCACGTGGTCAAGGCACTTGGGCGGGAATCGTGGAGGACACACGCCCACCTATCTGCTGCTGTTATATAAAAAGAAGACTTCTCCATCTGAAGTGATGATCGTTGCATTGAGATAGAAATCAGATCAAGAAGTGTAGAAGCAGAGAGAGCCTGCATGATCCAGAGAGAAGAGAAAGAGAAGAAAGAGAGAAGAAGAGAAGGAGAGAGTTGAGAGAGAGGAGTCTGAGAGATTTACTCTGAATGTTTGTTCATCAGTCTCTTGGTTCAGATACCAGAACTGAGATTGCTCATCATGAGCTACATTCCCTATGGGGATTTCTTGTTTTTTCGTTTGTTTCTATCTTGCTTTCTGAAACCTTGTTTTCAAGCTATGTGTCAGCAGAGCAAGCTGTAATGCTCAGCGGGCAGAGGAGGATTCCTCTGGACATGTGAAGCTGTAAGTCCCCAGCGGGTTGTAGAGGAAAATTTTTCTAGACGGCATAAGCTGTAATGCCCAGCTGTCTATAGGGTTGTGACCCCGAAGCTATGGATCAGCGAAGCTGTGTATCAGCGGTTGAAGCCACATTCCGGTTTGGAGTGTGGGGTGGACGTAGATCTCGGGTTTGAGATCGAACCACCTTAAAAATTTCCTGTCTACTGTGCGTTTGTCTTGCAAATTGTTGTGCCTCTTGATTATCTCTTTCATCCGCTGTAGATGCATGTTTAGGATCGTTTAAGTTCAGATCTGCTTGAGTTGGCTTTCTGTGATCGCTTTAGCTTATCTTTCTGCCGTCCAGCAGCAGTTTGTTCTATTTCCGCACTTGAAACTGCTGTAGTCGATTTTATTGGTTGATTGATCTATTCACCCCCCCTCTAGATCGTTCATAGACTCTCATCAGTTGGTATCAGAGCCTAACTCTTTTTCAGGGACTAACATCCTAAAGAGGAATGGCCATGAACGCTAAGGGAATGACAGTAGAAGGACATTCAACCTCCAAGCCTCCGTACTTCGACGGCTCTAACTACGCCTACTGGAAGAACAGAATGCAGGTCTTTCTGAGGGCGAAAGACTACGAGATCTGGAGGGTAGTGAGCAAGGGACCGTTCGAACTGCACGAGAATGAAGAGGTTTAGAAGAGAGAGGAAATTAGAAAGTCTACTTTGAACTGGAGTGCCGTCAACTTTATTCAGTGCGCACTTTATCCCACGAAATTCTCCAGAGTGTCATCGTGCAAAACCACCAAGGAGATGTGGGACACACTGGAGGTTATCTACGAAGGGACATCACAGGTGAGAGAGACCAAGACTAATATGTTGGTCTCTGAATATGAAGCATTTCGGATGAAACCTGGTGAGACCGTGACTGAGATGTATGCTCGTCTGACGATCATAACTAACGGTCTGAGGAATTTGGGAAAGAGCTATTCTGACTACGAGATTGTAAGGAAGATCTTGCGGTCTCTGAATCCTGTCTGGCACACAAAGGTGACAGTGATCGAGGAGTCTAGAGATCTTCAGACGATGAAAGTTGACGAGTTAATAGGTTCTCTAATGGCATATGAGATGAACCTTCCCAAAATTGAGGAGCTCGAGAATAAGAAGAAACCAATCGTGCTGAAGGCTAGTTCCAGCAGAACAAGCAGATCCAGCCACAGTGAATCATCAAGCGAGCAGAGCAATCTATCTGGGTCAGAAATAGATGGAGACCAACTTGCTATGTTGACAAGAGAGTTCAGGCGATTCTTGAAAAAGGAAGGCAGAAATTTCGGCCAAAGACAATTCAGCGGTTGGCGACATAACAGGTATTGGTCTAACCCTACGAAGAAACCTGATACTAATGTTTGCTATCACTGCAGGAAGGCCGGTCATATGAAGGCAGATTGTCCAGAACTCCAGAAGCAACAGGAGAAACTAAGGAAGAAAGCTAGAAAATGAAAAGCCATGATTAATACTTGGAGCGATGAGGACGAGGGCACACTGAGCACCACCTCAGAGAGCGAGGATGAAGAAAAGCCCGTTTGCCTGATGGCCAAAAGTGACAAAGAAGAAGAAGAAGACTCCGATGAGGTATCCTCTCCCTTTGAGCATTATACCATTTCTGACTGGGAGGATGCCAACGGAGACCTGCTAGATAAAGTTGATGATATTAGAAAGGAGAACATGCATTTGAAGAAGAAAGTAAACTCACTTATGAATGATAAAACCATGTCTGATAAAATTACTTGTCTGCAATCTGAAAATGATAGTTTAAAATTTTCATGTGCTGAATCTGATGATTTGAAGCATGCTTTAATAGATTCTAGAAAGGAAAATGAATGGTTAAAGAATGTTTTTGATGATTTGAAGCTGAGAGTTCAAATGTTTGAAAATGAAGCAAAAATTTCAAATGAGAAATATGAAGTTGTTGTGTGTGTGAATTCTGAATTAAGGAAAATAGTTGAAAATTTAGAGAAAGAAAATGTTGATAAAAGGAAAATAATAGAAACTATGACCCAAGGCACAGATAATCTCAATGCTCTGTTAGGGTCAAAGGTGAATTTCAGAAAAGAAGGTCTCGGATTCAACTCAACTGCCAAGGGACCTCTCATAAAAATGGTTAAGGAAAATTCTGTTTCTAAAAATGTTAATTCGAAAATGTCCAGTGCCAAGGACAAGGGTAAACAAAAGGTTGGTGAGCCTAGCAGAACCTGCCCTTCACCCAAAAGTAAGTCTCAGGTTCGGGGTCAGCCTCCAAGCAATTCTAAACCCCAGGGCAAGGCCACCAAGTCTCCACCACCATCACCTACCCAGAAGAAGACCCAACATAAACCTGTACAGAAGTCTAGTGGGTCAAAAATGCAAGGTAGACCTAATACTGCTTGGGGCCAAACCAGTCATACTCACCAGCCCAAGGTCCAGACCTATTACACTTATCCTCAGAAACAGCCACAACCATTCTATAGGACTGGATGGAATAAAGTCCAGGGGAGGTCTAGATATCAATCTTTTCCCACTCACTGGCATAGACCTCATTTTGCTAGCTGGGTTGGTCAATCTAGGACATGGGGTCCTAATAGACAGGTCTTCTTTGGTCAGCCTAGGACCACTGCAGGCCGTAATTATCTAAGTAACTATTGGCCTGGGCACTGGCACAAAAATAATCATGCTGCTAATAAAGATGGTGCTAGAACTCAACAAAAACCACAGCACCAGAAGAAGAAGGCTCAATTAGTTGGTGCTGAGAAAAAGAAAAATGATGAAAAGAATGTTAGGAATTCCACTAAGCCAACCATGTCTAAACAAATGTGGATTCCTAAACAATTGCTATCATGCTTAAATTGTTCTGTTTCTGCTTCGGAGCCCAAACAGTTTTGGGTTCCAAAATTCTCTACCTGATTGTGATTGCAGGTATACCTGGCAGCCAGGAGCAATATGTGGTATCTTGATAGTGACTGCTCCAGGCATATGACAGGAGATAAGACCAAATTTTGCATGTTGACTGAGAAGAATGGAGGTCTTGTCACCTTCGAAGGAAATACAAAGGGTGAAATCATCGGGTCAGGTAAGGTAGGTAAGTGTACTACCTGTTGCATTGAAGAAGTACTGCTGGTTGATGGTCTTGCATATAACTTACTCAGTATCAGCCAGCTCTATGATAAAGGTCACAAGGTAGTATTTGATTCTCATTATTGTAAAATCTTTGAACCTGATTCCGATGTAGTTAAATTCTCAGGAAAAAGGGTGAATAACATTTATTTGGTAGATTTAAATGATTTAGCTCATTCTAATCTTTGCCTCACTGTAAATAAAGATGACTTAGCATTTTTGTGGCATCGTAGATTAGGCCATGCCAGCTATACTATTTTGCATAAATTGAATAAACATAGCATGGTTAGAGGACTCCCTAAAATTTCTTTCAAGAAGGAAAATAAGGTGTGTGGTGCTTGTACACAGTCCAAGCAGACTAGAAAGGCATTTAAATCAAGAACTGAAAACATGTCCCTTAAACCTTATGAGCTGATATATATGGATTTATTTGGTCCCACACGATCAGTCAGCTTGTCAGGGAGGAGATATGGATATGTCCTAGTTGATGACTTCTCTAGGTACACTTGGGTCTTTTTCCTTACACATAAAAATGATGCATTCATAGAATTTCAGGAGTTCTATTTGAAAATAAAACAGAAAAATGAAAATTCAATTGAAAATATTTTATCTGATCATGGAGGTGAGTTTAAGAATTCACAATTTGATGAATTTTGCAGGGTCAATGGGATTACTCATCGGTTCTCCTCACCAAGGACACCAGAGCAAAATGGAGTGGTGGAGAGGAGGAACCGGACTCTTGTGGAGATGGCCCGAACACTCCTAGTTGAAGGTGGCCTACCAAGAAAATTTTGGGAAGAAGTAGTTAATACTGCATGTCATGTAATAAATAGAGCCATGGTAAAGTCGTTCACTCAGAAAACACCCTATGAAATCCTCAAGGGTAAAAAACCTTCAATTGCTTACTTTAAGGTTTTTGGATGTAATTGTTTTATCCATGTTAATGATAAAAGAGATCTTGATAAGTTTGAACCTAAAAGTGATCCGGGCTTGTTCTTAGGATATTCTGAAACCACTAGAGCATATAGGTGTGAGCGACGTCACGCGGTTCGGGGAGCGAAGAAGACGCGGAGCGCGCGGGCTCCTCTTGTTTGCTGTAACACAGAAATAAGAGAAAAGAGAAGGGGCCACCACGGGAGATTGATCCGGCGGGGCGAGTGGGACAAATGTAATATAGCAAGATATGGGGGTTAAACGACCATAGCGGGAAGTGACTCGCCGCGGCCTCGGGGGGACGGGAATGGTGCAGAAATCAAATAGCAAGAATTAAAACGGCCATTGGGGAAGTGACTCGCCGCGGCCTTGAGAATATGAGCAGATAAGAATATAACCGAATATAAGGAGAATATAAAGAACGGGAATTTAAACGGCCATTGGGGAAGTGACTCGCCGCGGCCTCGAGAATATGAATAGATAAGAATATAACAAAATATAAAGAGAATATAAGAACGGGAATTTAAACGGCCATTGGGGAAGTGACTCGCCGCGGCCTCAAAAATATGAGCAGATAAGAATATAACAGAATATAAAGAGAATATAAGAACGGGAATTTAAACGGCCATTGGGGAAGTGACTCGCCGCGGCCTCGAGAATATGAGCAGATAAGAATATAACAGAATATAAAGAGAATATAAGAACGGGAATTTAAACAGCCATTGGGGAAGTGACTCGCCGCGGCCTCGAGAACATGATGTGATCGCTAGGGGTCAAAAGACCCCAAAATAAAGAAAGTGATCGCGCCTACCTCAAGAGCGGGAGATGGCGGGTTGCTTCTTCCTCCCCCTTCGGCCGACCGACGGAGAGGGCTTTCCTTGGGTACCCTTGCAAAACAACGACAAACAAGTAACGAGTGGATTAGAAAGATGAAGGTGTAGTATTCAAATCCTTGCGATAAAAATAACGAAATGATGGCAAGACACACACTTGGTTCGTGTTGTCTTTTAAACCCCTCTCGGATACGAGTAGGAGGAAAATACTTATGATGAATGGCGATTATGCCGACGTAGGAATAGAAAAAAGACTCCCTTATAAGGGGGATGGAGGATGCGATATGATGAATGCAAGATAACCATGAAAGAAAAGGAGAGAGTGGCTTATTGGATGGCCGATAGTGAGATCCGGCGGAGCTTCGGTAGCGTAGGGACGACGTGGAAGTACGGTGGACGAGGACAGCCTTCCTCCTGCGAGCGCGGGCACCCGAGAAGCCGGCAGAACCTCCACCTACAAAAGACCCCACGGGTTAGAAATGACTCCGGTAGCCTCTGGGCTCCCACAGCCTATCAGATCTCTTAGAAGCTCTTTCAGAACTGAGGGGGTGGGCCTCTATTTATAGGGCTCCGGAGGTTGGAGGCGTCCAGGACCCTGGACACCTCCATTAGGGCAAAAAAGATATTTTATTCTATTTTTATTCATTTTTTTTCAAATATTTTCATGGAGGCATCCAGTGTCCCGGACGCCTCAATAAGGTCCACCGAACTCCACGGAAAGCCGCACGCAGTTTGGCACAATGCGTGGTTTTGTGAGCGGCGCCTCGTGATTTGGAAATGGGCGCGTCCAGCCGGCTGGACGTCTCCACAATTTGGATTCTTTCACACACGACAAACCGTCGATCGATGGGCGGGGCCCCGTGAGTGAGTTGATGGAGGCGTCTAGGGTCCTGGACGCCTCCATAAATATATTGTTTTTATTTACTTTTTGTTTTGTTTTTTATGATTATTGATATTATTTTTATTATTTTTGCATTGATGGAGGCGTCCAGGCAAGTGGACGCCTCCATGATTTTGATTTTTTTATTTTTTGGTCATTTATGGAGGCGTCCAGGCGCCTGGACACTTCCATGATTTTGATTTTTTTATTTTTTATTTTGTCATTGATGGAGGTGTCCAAGCGCCTGGACACTTCCATGATTTTTCACGGAAAAATTCAAAAAAATGTAAAAAAATTCATAAAAATAGGAAATCACCAGAGTAATTAAAAATGTGAAGGCCGCCTTGGGGTATCATAGTGTAATATGAGATTTACTCACGGTAACGTCAAGAACGGCGTGTCTACAGCTGCCCCACCTTGGCGTCTGCTTTGCAAGGGAGTGACACGTAATGGAATGGTATCAAAGTGGAGTGAAATGGAGTGGGAATGGACTGATAAGTTGATGCCAAGGTGTGATGAGACACGCTTTTAAAATTACTGTTTGGAATTTTTCCTGGAGTTTCAGTGAGGCGACCTTGAAGAAGGACTTTCAAATTTTGACGATTGCTTGGACAGGGTTAAAATAAGGGAGGGTGAGATGTGCACTCAGGCACGAAAATAAAGGAGACCAACTTCTCGGTGTGGAAGTACCTGGGTCATAAACCTGCAGGTTTCACCTTTGGGGAACTGTTACCAGCCAATGTGGAAGTGCTGCGGCCAAGGTGGGTCAAACAAAGCAAAGGAATATCTGAGGGTCTGTCCAAACAAGGGTCTCCTTTGGAAGAGCAGCGTAGGGCCGCTTCAAGGAAACTCAGTATTTCATTCGGAATGGAATATCTCATATTTGTAAGAATTGGAGCACAACGGCTTTCACAATAGAATCACTCGAATGATCTTCCGCAATAAATTCAAAGTCCTATATGAATGCATGCTGGGTTTAAAGAAAAATTTAATACAAACTAAAATAAAAACTAGCCAAGGATAATATTGTCAACTCGTTAAGAATGGGTCAGGATACCGATCCAGTGAGCTGATACTGGGTTGGGGCCCGTTTATCCGCGCACCAACTCACTGAATGGAACCGTCGTCCCCATGCTACCACAAGTTAACGGCCTATCCGTACAACCCAAATTCTTCCGGGATCATCACTGTTTTTGTTGAAGGGGAACTCAAATCCCAGATTCGTTCAGGCCGCAAGGTCCTTGACATGTTCTAGTAGCGTAGGTATCATATACTATGATGCATGACATGGTGGGACCAACCATCGAAAGGTGGGACAGGAGATAGGACAAAGACGTCCGTTAGTAAAACCTGCACAGACCAACATAGCTTAGTAACATCAGAAAGTAGCAGATTTATAACAGAATCACACCACAGTACAAGGGGGTCTAGATAAAACTCTGACGACTGACCACTGTAGCGCCTCTCCTTTCCTACACTTCTTCTCTTGCACCAAGTTGTTTCGAGACATGCCTTACGAGACTTTTGCCCTAGACAGAAGGGAACTACTTTGCACGGAGGGATTTTGTTGCTTTCTTTTGGGCGCATCCAGCCGCGAGGACGCGTCTTAACCCTCGAATTCAAATTTAAAGCGTCGGGTGGCCTTTCGTCTCCCGTGCCTTACCCGCAAACGAGCCCGCCTTCCGCCGAAACTCGCTCGCCCATCTTCGACTTCTTCCCCTCGATCGATGGAGTTCGGTGGGCCGGACCATGGTGAAGGTGGAGAGGGACGAGGGACTCCTCACCCGAGGAGGGACACGTAAGAGCACGGAACAGTGTCCATGGAGGAGGAAGGGCCGCTTCGGGCCCCCGAGGGACCCGAGGGGCCTGATGGTGCGGAAGGAGGTGAACACGGTCTGGTAGGTCCTCGGATCTTCTCCTTTGATCCATTTTGAGTTTTGAAGCGCCGTGCGAGGGGGGAAAGGGTTCGGCGAGTGTTGCACTCAAATGATGGACGCGTCCTAGATAGGGGACGCGTTCTTTGTTATGATGTGAGGCCCTTCTTTCTTGGTGCAGGACATGGCGAGGACCCTGGGCCTGGCCGATGAGTGGGCGAGTGCAGACGAGCCGAGCCGCGTCAGGAAGGAGAGTCGCGGAAAGGCGAAGCTTGAAGACTGGCGCATATGTCTCCCTGGACAGCAAGGGAGCGTACTGGTGCAGGATAGTGCCGACTTCCTGCAGCAGCAAAGAGAGAGTTACGTGGGTCTTCCCCGAGCCGGGGATACGCGCAACGCCAACGGCTTGCGTGCCCAATTAGCCGAGGTCAGGCGACAGCTGGCCGCCACTCAATAGGAACTGTCGCTCCTGGTAAGCTAAGTGCTGTATTTTCTATTTTTAAATGTGGAGCTTAGCTGACTACTGTTCTTTGTTCGTTCCAACGTGCCCAGCAGACAGTGATGGTGGGAGTGGCTGGCGGCGCATCTTCCAGTTCCTCGGCCCCTTTTCTTGAGATTGCCTCCCTCCGGGAGCAACTTGCCGGTGCGGTGGCTCGGGCTGCCCGGGCGGAAGAGGAGCGTGATGCCTGGGTGGCGACTGTAGCAGAGCTGCGACATCGCGGTGAGGAGAGACCTTCTCCAGACATCCTGGAGTTAAGGGTTCTTCTGCAGATGATGAGGAGAGAGGCAGAGAGAGAGAAAGCTGAGAGAAGGGCCGAGCGTCCGCGGGATCAGACCGAGAGGAGGGCCTTGGAGGCCCAAGTGAGGGAGCTCCAGCTGGGCCTTCAGGCCATCATGCAGAGGCTAGGAGGGATGAAGACGCGCTACAAGAGAGCGCGAGAGTTCGGGGAGCGACTACGCCAGTCTAGTCGCTTTGCCGCTAGTGGCTTCTTCGCCACGCCAGGGGAGGAGCAGCGAGTCATTGCTGTGGAGCCGGCGCCACGAGGCGAGGCGGGTGCTACTGCACGGGGATCCAGGAGGCTTCTAAGGAACCCTCACCTCAGGGGAGAGGAGAGGGACGCCTAGAGGGACGAGCATGAAGATAATGGCAAGAGTTGGCGAGCTAGTGGACCCGCCTCCTCTCTATGATTGTGATGTTTATGACAGCTTATGTAGAATTATGAATGGAGTGATTAGATTTTTTGCTGCTTGTATGTTCTCTTGTGCGTTCCTTCTTCCCTACACTTCTTCTCCTTTGCACTGTTCCCATGTGATGGGTCTGCCGAGACTCCGCCCCAACCGGAGAATCGCGTCTTGTTGTGACCATTTTCCACCGGAATCTGCCGTCGAAGTCAATAATGACGGCCCTAGTTCCTTCTCCCGGATGTTGTGTCAAATTTTGCGGACGTCCTCCAAAACATGATAGGGTATCCCTAGACAACATAGGGGGCTAGTCGTCATATTCTTCATCCAATCAATCACCCTGTGCGAGCGGTGAAGTGACACACGGGACCGCATGGCAGGTGCCTCATCGCGAGGGCTATCATTAAAAGGTGATGGAGGCAATCTTGGCTCGCACTCCTTCCATTTCTATAAATTCTTGTCCCTTTTATCCTCCCAGGTATATCGAGGGCTAACTCGAGGAGCACAAGTTCTCACGGGAGAGGAGGAGTTCAAAATTCTGAGAGTTGGATGGAGGGCAAATCTTCCCACTCCTCGAAGAGAAGCAGGTCCAGTGGTAGTAGTTCCAAGAGGCTTTTGGACCTCGAAGGGCACTTCAGCGAAAGGACCCGATCGTAGCTCGTAAGCCAGGTTTTCCTGCCCTTTTTTCTATTCTTTTTTCTTCCTTTCTTTCTGACCAAACCTCCTCTCCAATCCCTGCATGCGTAGAGTGTGATGAAATCACAGATCTCATGGGAGTTGGTAGTGGCAGCATACCGAGGTCTTCCATATTTTCAGAAGGCGAGGCTAGACGTGATGGGATTTGGCACCTTTCTTCGGATCGAGCCGCTCGAGCTCGACCTGGTCCTGATCCAAGCCTTGTGTGAGAGATGGGACCCAGTGAGTCGGGTATTCCTAATGCCCTGGGGGCACATGGTGCCCAGCTTGGAGGATGTGGTCCGGATCACAAGCCTGAAGGTGGAGGGCGAGGCAGTGACCGGGGTCACTTATACGGATTACCGAGAAGGTGCTCGGAAGCTACTGGGTTTGGACCTAGATGGTCGGAAAAATATGTCGGTAGCTAGGGCGTCCCTCATGGATGCATTAGGGCTCACCGACACTCGTCGGCGGGACGACGAATCCTTAGAAGAGTTCATGGAAAGGATGGAAATAGGATGCCGTGCCGTGTACTGCACAGATTTCGGCAACTGGGAAAGATGCAACATAGATTTGAGGAGATTTCTCCTCTTCCTTTTGGGGAGATTGGTACTGAGCTTGAAAGGGGACGGTATCCAATGTCGCTTCCTGGAGCTGCTATCAGACCTTGAAAGAGTAGGATACTATGCCTGGGGAGCTGCCATGCTGGCACACTTGTTTGCAGGCCTGTTCCAAGAAGCGGATCGTGAGATGGCTGTGAGTGATTTTATACCATTCATCCAGGTATTTTTGGTTTTGCTTGTTTTGTATTTTTTTTATGTTTTTGCAAGGTACTGATGACCTGCGCCGAGCAGCTGTGGAGCTATTATTACCTCCCCATGGGGAGAGCTCGGCATTGGCGACCCGCGATGGTGCCACTAGCCAGGCGGTGGGAACCCATCATGAGTGCGGCACCCCTAACCTACCAACTGATGGTGCTAAGGCGGGAGCTACAGGAGTTCCCTGCAGCGATGGTAAACTGAAGACCCTACTCAGACATGGTCGATGCCGACCAGCCGTGGGTTCTAGCAAGTCGTGCCCGATTCGGATGGGAATTGTGGATGCACTGCCTGAATGAAATCGAGCCGCTTCGGCTACGATTGGTTATGAGGACTTTGGGACTGGCTCAAGAATGGGTGGATTCAGCTGCGCCACCTCGCGTTGGGAGAGAGATGCGAGGACCGGCGACCTGCATTGACTGGCGTGTGCGATTCCCTGAATAGTCCGAAGACTGACAACGGGGTGGCATAATCGTGGAATCACAGGCATGGGATAGCGAGGATTACCTGCGTCTATACAAGACAAGGTACGTAGAGCGGTTCCAACCCCGAGGACTTGCGGAGGTAGGTCTCCCCTTTTTCTCTTTTCTTCTTTCTCCCTTTTTGGTTTTCTGGTGGAAATGCTGACTCGTATGGCTGCAGGATATCCGTGATACGATGATAGCGACTTTACGAACTCGCTTGGCAGAGATGGAGCAACGGTTGGGCGATGCCCGCGGAGCTACGAGCGCCTTGGTAGGTGTACAATGCATTCCTAATTAAAATCCCAGATTCCAGATGTTAGCTGCTAATTCACGCGGTCCTAGCATGCCCAGATTGGCGCGGCTTCCCCAGCAATGGGAGTAGGTGGTGCCTCTTCCAGCTTGTGGATTCCCACCTCAGAACTTGACTTGCTTCATGAGCAACTTGCTCACGCCACGCAGCGTGCTGCGGAGGCAGAAGGGATGCTCTGTATACAGGTAAAAGTTTCAGTGTTGAGTTCTCTTTGTTTACGCCTTATCACGTATCTGAGATGGTACATCTAGCAGGAAAAGGAGACGGAAGACGTGCATGCCCAAGCTACGCAGAGGGCGGCTAGGATAGCAGAGCTGGAGGGGGAACTGCAGCGTCGTCCAGATGACGACTCTTCCAGGGATGCTATGGAACTGAGGATCACTCTCCAGTTGGAGAGGGAAGACCGTGAGAGAGAACGGGCAGAGAGAGAAAGAGACGCAGAGAGAGAAAGAGCCAACAGATTGACTGAAAGGGAGGAACGAAGGGCCATGGAGGCCCAGTTGTTCGAACTCCAAACCAGCCTTGGTCTTGCTGAATAGTGGCTGAGAGATGGTGAGGAGCGCTACCGAAGAGCACGAGAGCGTGGCTTTCGTGTTGGTAGTTTCTCTGCTGCTTTCGTGGATCAACGTCGGGGTATGGGAATAGGAAGGGGAGTACAGAGCGGTAGGAGTACCGCTTTTCGTAGTTGGGTAGCACCTTTGATAGCGTTTTGCCCGGAGAGTAGTGGGACGAGTAATGCAGAGAGAGAGGGCGGAACTTGATGTAATTTTTTTGGTTTTTTCGAATAAAATACAAGGTTCGGTTTGTTTGGTTTTCACCTTTACTTCTGTTGCCTGAATCCCTGCACACATCACTGAAACAAACAAATCAGAATTTCTGTTCTGACTTGGCCCCTTGCTCAATAAGTAAATGGTCACTGTGACTGTCCTTGATAACTGGTCAAGGGGCCAAGCCTTTATTTAAGGAAGGCGAGAGAAAGATGCAGTGATGATAAATGCGACAGACAAGTATGCGAATGCAAACGATATTAAAGTGAAATGCTGCATACTAATGCAATCATGCAGAATTGATTTGTTTTTCTTTTTATATTTGGCATTTTTTTTGTTTTGTCATAAAAAATATTTTTTTGTTTGCAAATATGTACATTTTCTCTTTTCCATTTTTTTTGTTCCTTTTATTATAAAAAAATTTTTGTTGCTAACGCCTGGCAAGCACCCAAATGGCACCTAACCTACGTGAGAATAGGGATTTCTTACTAACCTCCCAGGTATCCTAAGTGCACATCTAGGTTGATTTGGGCCTCTAGACCCCTCGAATGATGATCTCGCCGGCTAAGACTTACCCTGATGACAATACCGTCATGCCATGCTTAGGCTCCCAGTCGCTTCCGACCACAGGGATTCACCCAAAAGATGTTTGAGGTAAATGATTTACCCGACCCGGGTCTGTTTCCTCACAACTCTAGATGGTATATGATGGAACACACTGGAACCCCAATGACCAACCGCGCGACGCTGACCCGGAATCAGACGCCGTCGCACCCATAGGTGACGCACTTGCATTGGCCTAAGCCCGAGGTTAAACAAGAAGACATCAAGGTGGTAAACAGGGGTCTTGACCAGCCAGAAACATGGAGACTCCTTCACAGCGATAGCTTTTGCTTTTCAAAGTAGGCAACCAAATGTGTATATTAAAATAAGGTCGCAGACCTTGGCGGGTTTCGCCCTTTAGAAACTCCATCTAGCTTTCATCTTCAAAGGAAGAAGGAAGAGTGTAGGGGATAAACCTCCTGAGAGGACCGGCAAAGCCGTTAACCCGGCGAGCGAATAAGGGCCTATTAACTCTTTCCTTTCGGACAACTTCAGACCAAATCTCGAGCATTTACATTCCATAGCCGCCCCCTTTTTGTGGATTCAAACTTTTGCTTTGAGGGGTTCCATTTATCGCATCAGGCACGGTCACGACCAGGCTCTTGATTTTGATTTTGTATTTCTTTTTGTGAGGGAGATATAGCCGTTTGACGTTTGTGGGCTCCCTTTCGTATGCCTGCGGGGACACGACCCTCTTCTCGTGCTCTGATCGATGCTTGAGGAAATGGATCCTACTCTTGCCCTTGGGGTTTGAGTTTCGATTTCTCATGCTCAGGGTTTTAAGGGCGCCGACTGTCTCATTTGGTCGAAGAGAAAAGAATAAAGATTACAGCTTCGGGAGATCTTCTAGGTGGGGCCCCACCGTAGGTGATGCTACCGACTTTTTTGAATAAAATACATAAGTGAGCACATGTTAGCTTCCTTCGAGCGAGCATAGGCCGACGTGGCCGGACAGGGATCTCCACGGTTCTGGCAAACCAAGACCCGGTGCCTACCAAGCCTTAATGGGCCCTATCCTAACATGAAGGTTAGATGCAGTGACTTGACTACATGGTGACCACCAGGCATTGGCATTTTGAATTTTCCATTTTTTTTAGTGGTTTTCAATATTTCTTTATTTTTGATATTTTCTATCTTTTCATCATTTTTTTTTGTTTTGTGCTAAGGGTAGTATTTCTTAAGATAAAGCCCATTCCAAGGGTGGGATAACTCGGTCCCTTCGGCGTTGATTAGCTTGTAGGCATTGCCAGGGTATACGGCTTGAATTACAAATGGTCCTTCCCAATTAGGTTGGAGCTTAGAACGCGGCCCTCCAGGTTTGACAAAAATTCTTTTTACGACCATCTCACCGACTTTGAATTTTCTCTCAACGACTTTCTTTTGGTAAAAGCGAGTGAGTCTATTTTGATACACACGCGCGTGTTCGGCAGCGGCCAGCCGCTTCTCATCCAAGAGTTCCAACTGGGCGAGGAGTGAATTATGACGATCATCGAGGGGAAATTCCTCGTCCAATTGTACCCTGAGAGAAGGGATCAGAGTCTCGTACGGGACTACCGCTTCCATACCATAAGTAAGGGCAAATGGAGTCTGCCCGGTGGGGGTACGGATTGAAGTGCGATAGGCCCATAGGGCTTCGATAAGTTTTTCTGGCCAGTCTGAAAACTTACTAGACTCGCAGGTTTTTTTGATGATTTTGAGTAATATTTTATTGGTGGCCTCTGCTTGGCCGTTACCTTGTGGGTAATAAGGCGATGAATGATGCAATGCAATTGTGTACCTTTTGCAGAGGTCCTGTAGGTCCTGAGAAATGAACTGTGGCCCATTGTCGGTGACGATTGTGCTTGGGACGCCGAATCTGGCGAGGATGTTCTTCATGATGAACTTGCAAACTGTTGATGCCTTGATTTCCGCGTAAGCTTCGGCTTCAGCCCATTTGGTGAAGTATTCCGTCGCAGTAAGGATGAAAGATTTCTGCTTGGTGAGGGAATTGGGATCACCTATGGGACCAATGATGTCGAATGCCCACATGGAGAAAGGCCACGGGGAGGATATTGGATGAAGTGAGGAAGATGGTGAATGGATTTTATCGGCGTGAAGTTGACACTTGACACACCTACGGACATAGACAACACAATCCTCTTCCATAGTGGGCCAATAAAAGCCTTGGCGAATGATCTTCTTGGCGAGCATCTGACTATTCACGTGGCCACCGCACACACCCGAGTGCGTCTCCTCTACACATTTCCAAACCTCATCGTCACCAAGACATCTTAATAGAATACTAGTAAGGCTCCTCCTATAGAGTAGACCTCCAACCAATGTGTATTTCTGAGCCACCCTTCTTATGGCTTTCTTGTCCTCTGTGGTGGCCCCTTCAGGATAAGACTGATCTTGGTAGTATTTGACGATTTCATAGAACCATGGTTTCTCTTCATCAGCCAGTTCTTCTTCAGCCTCTGCCAACATGATTTCCCTCTTCTCAAGGATATCTTCCTGCAGGATCTTCCTTGCTATCCTATCTTTGATATTTACGTAGGAAGCATCATCGATTGCAGGGGCGTGAAGTTTGTAGATGGAAATGGACTCAAACCATCTTCCTAGAGGGAACCTTATGGATGATGCCAACGAGGCGACGGTATCAGCGAGAATATTCTGATGACGAGGGACATGAACAAAGATCAGTTTGGTGAACAGTTTGGTAAAGGCAGCAGTGAGTTCTTGGTATGGCTTGAGTTTGGGATCGCGAGTGCGATATTTAGTGAGCACCTGGCGAAGGATGAGTTGACTATCACCTACGACTCGTAACTCAGTGATACGAAAAGAATGAGCGAGTTTAAGGCCAGCTAGAAGAGCTTCATATTCGGCTATATTGTTGGTAACTGGAAATTTGAGCTGGTATGCCAATGGGAATGTGAGGCCTTCAGGCGACAGGAGGGCGACGCCGATTCCTCTCCCTTGAGAATTCAGAGCTCCATCAAAATATAGCGTCCACATTGGCTCATCTGATTGGTTGACGGACATTAGTTCCTCATCTGGAAACTCTGATTGGACGGGATCGAACTTGGGAAGAGGATGGTGAGCGAGATGCTCGTCTATGGCATAGCCTTTAATCGCATTTTGCTGGATGTAGGTGATGTCGAACTGAGAGAGAAAACTTTGCCAGCGTGCTAGCCTATCCGTAAGGACGGATTTCTCCAGAAGGAATTTGATAGGATTCATTCGAGCAATCAAGTGGACCTCATGAGCCAAGAAGTAGTGCTTCAATTTCTGCACTACCCAAACGAGGGCAGCACAGGTTTTCTCCATGACGGTGTACTTCTGCTCACAAGGATTAAGAAGTTTGGACAAGTAATAGGTTGTCCGTTGTAACACCCGGTAATTTTTGGAACAGGAATAAAAATATACATAATGATATACCTACTCTTATAAGTATAAAATGTTTATTCAAATAAATAAATGGTCAAGTGATATTCCCAAGGGGTTGCTCAGATCGAACCTGCCTCTGATACCTAGGACAAAGACTAATAAAAGTTAAAGAACTTATGAGCAATAAAATCTCTAAATAGAAGATTACTAAGATCTCAATGTAAGTGAGAACTAGCCACACCAAATCAATGAGGTATAGAACCTTAGAGATAGTCTTAAGAGCCTTATTTATGCATAGACGGAAATACATGCAAGTTATTAAAAGATATAAGTCGTATGTGTAAGGTCTTGACAAATAAACAAGTAAGACTTCCAAACAAAGTAAACTTGTGTAAAGGAACAAATAGAAATCACTAGTTACAAATATAATTATTAGGCCTTGATAAAGGATTAACATTTTTAATGCTAAGCTCCATTGGCCCAAACTCAACCCCAAGCATTTTACGCTTAATGGGCTTTTTAACACGTTTTATTATCTTCTCCCATATAGGCAATATATATATATATATATATATATATATATATATATATATATATACACATAAGTACATAACATAAACCTGTATATATGTATAAATACCTAGAAATAAAAGGAAAGTATATATATTATATACGAATGAACAAATAAAAGAGTGAAATGGAAATAACGCCTTGGATAAAGGCGCTATTTAAATTATAAACGCCTCTAGTTAAGGCGTGACTCAAGAAGTGACGCCCTCACCACACGGCGTCAAATTCCAACGTCAAAAATGGTAAGGCCAAGAAACGCCCCTATCTTGGGCGTGTTTTAAACAAAGGAACGCCCTTACTAAAGGCGCTTTTTAATAAACGACCTGAACAAGGTCGTCAATTTAAGAATCGACGCCCTGACCAAAGTCGTTAATTCCATTCGAGTTCCGTTCGACACGGGAGCTTATCCAGGGAAGGATTATGTTAATCTAGTAAGTGTTTACTAGGGCAAGGACTCTAATAGGGATATATTACTCCCAATATAACTCTAGCCCATTAGGATTTCCCTAGATCCTATAAATACCCTTGACAGTCAAACCCTAAACCTATTTGATCGATCGTCTGCTACGGTGAGTAAAGAACTGAACGTTCTTTTCTTTCTATCATATGAAGAGTTACTGACTCTTCATCTCTTTCTCTTCTATACAGGTTAGGGAAGCCTTCATCAGCATCAACTTTTCTTCTTCCGAGAAGACTCTGTTACAAATAGAGTATTGTTCCCTATCAAGTTCTTCATGTGTCCTTCATCCAGACAATACTAAGGTAGGTTTTCTCAAGTTACTGTAGCCCAAATGAAATTAATGCAAGATATATATATATATAAGCATGTCATGCATATGATTATTATAGTTTTCATGCGTTTTCTGAAATATTTTGAAAGAAACGCCCTTGATTAGGGCGCTAATTTAAAAGAAACGACCATTACAGTGGTCGTCAATTTAATATTTAACGCCCTCTACGCAGGCGTTAATTTCATAAGAATCGCATGTGATTAATAATTGATCCTGTTTAAAAATTACAATACATATGAAATATTGATTTTTAATATCTTGCATGACTCTGTGAATTCCTGTTAAATTTTACTGCCATGACATGTCTCCTGTCTCTCGAAATATTATTTATTAAAATATCGTAAATCCCTTGAAATTCACGACTTGGACAAAGTCGTTTTCCATGTTCTAACGCCCCAGTACAAGGCGTGAATTTGAAAAGTAACGCCCCTTCCTAGGGCGTGTATCTTCTAAAATCCTGAAATTCACATATTCTGTAAAATGGAATTAGAAAGTAACGCCCCTTCCAAGGGCGCGTTTTTGATAAATTTCTGAGAATAATTATATCCTGTCGAATATGTAAATGATGAGACGCCTGCCCCTGCAGTCGTCAACTTTGAAGAAACGCCCCCAGGAAAGGCGTGTTTTTGATAAATTAATGAAATAATGGAAATTCTGCAAATTGGCAATATATGTAAACGCCCTTTTGTTAGGCGTTAATTACTTAAGACACGACTTGACCTAAGTCGTTATTTTACTGTAAACTGATTTTATCCTGATTCTATTACCGATGGTTTCATATTATACATATATATATATATCGGCACTATTCTCCACTCCGTGAGTATAGTCCCACGTTTCATGTTGATTTATCGATCACACTCAACTCTCATTGACATACAAGCTCTCCATTGGACATTCCGTTCCTTTGGACTAGCAAGTTAGTCATAGAGACCTCCGTAAGACTCCTCGTAGCCTTGGATTCCCTCAAGGCCGACTGAGCTGGTTGTACCCTAAAAACCCATTACACAGTTTTTGCCATGTCAATCTAAAGAAACATGGTATACCGGCCCTTATGATTATACAAAGAGTATATCATAAGAAATTCTTGATGGGATGATGGTATCATGCCATATCGTGCCATTCTTGTAAACCCCAATTCTATGATAAGAATGAGGGTATCTTGCTTGATCTAATGTTCATGTGGACCTCAATTCTATATAAAGAATGTCCATATTGATTTGTCATGGTACCTAAGTTAAGGGAACCATATTCTACCTAGTTTTATCGAACTCGTGATTATACCGTTATTATCGCCATTCTATGTCCTTTGTCATATTTTGGACTCTATTCTATCAAAGTTGTCATACGTATCTACAAGCTTGATTATTGAAATTCTATATTGGCTATATAAACAAGAGTGGATGTCAAAACACATGATAAATGCCTGCGCATATAGGGCCCGATCTGGTCCTGGGGGGGAGCACCCGAAAGTACTTGTGCCCATGGGAGTTAAAATGATAAGGTATCTGGCATTATACCGAGTACTTTACTTTCTAGATTGGACATTCCACATAAATCTTGTGCTCGAAATCGTACTTGCCTTGACATGAAATGCGTGGCCCGAAAAAGGGTAATTTACTTGCTTGATACATGATAGCCAAAGTTCTTGACATGACTCGATAATGGTACTTGCTTGAATATCTTGAATAACTTGTATCTTGTTCATGAAAGTTCATCTTATTTTCTTGATATTACATTCTCTCTATCTTGTCGTTTCATGCGAGCATGCATAGCCTTATTGCATTCATGAAAATGTAATTACTTAAACCCCTCGCTAGTACTTGAGATATAATTTCCTACTGAGCGTTCGCTCACTCCGTTTTATTCCAACATTTTCAGGTAAGCAGGTAGCTAGCAAGACCGAGACCCACACGGGCGGGACAAGTGTGCAAGCGAGCTGTGGAAACTAGTGAACCCGAGTCTTTTATTTTTCTTGAGTCTAGATAGTATTGTCTAGCTAAGTTAACTTATCGTCTCTTATTCAGTTATCTGGTCTAAGTCTGTTAGTATGTCGTTATCTTCTTTTCCATTATGTTGAAGTCTCCAAGATGGACAACAAGTTCTTGTAAGAGATTCATATTAGAAATAAAATTTCTATTGTTGTTCAAAATTATCTTGGTCTTATGCAATTGCTCTTGATCATTCACGACTGTTTAACTGCCACGTTCCGAGCAAACGACACGTTCCGCTGCTATCGGCCCGGGGCGTGACAGAGGTGGTATCAGAGCTTCGGCTTTCGTATCCTCTAGATTAAGAATCCTTGTCTGCCATATCAGAGCTTCGGCTTTCGTATCCTCTAGATTAAGAATCCTTGTCTGCCATATCAGAGCTTCGGCTTTCGTATCCTCTAGATTAAGAATCCTTGTCTGCCATATCAGAGCTTCGGCTTTCGTATCCTCTAGATTAAGAATCCTTGTCTGCCATATCAGAGCTTCGGCTTTCGTATCCTCTAGATTAAGAATCCTTGTCTGTCATATCAGAGCTTCGGCTTTCGTATCCTCTAGATTAAGAATCCTTGTCTGCCATATCAGAGCTTCGGCTTTCTTATCCTCAAGTTATTAGGTTTCAGTGATAGGTCAGATATCCTTGTTAGTCATATCATAGCTTTGGTTGTCGAAATCGTTAAGTTTCCGTGATAGGTCCGGTATCCCGGTCGGTCATATTTGGATTCAACTTTCCAAAATCCTTAGGTTGTTGAAACCAGATTATAGGTTGAGTATCCTTGTCAGTCGTCCTATAGGAATTCCGTGAGAGATGGGTAGAACTTGGGGTTAAAGTTATAAAAGAAAGATAAAGTATTTACATTTCATTAACACTAAATCTTGAGTCAATAAATTATCCCTCCACTCATCCTTGCAGGAACCTAGATAAAATGGAAGCCTCTAAGCCGAGCCTTGTTCATGAAATGATCTTGGTGGATGTCCAAGTTTACGCGAGCCTTGTCAGGAGAGTTCAAGAACTAGAGAAAGTAGTGGAAGAAAAAGAAAGAGTTGAAGGGAAAGATCAAACAAATAACTCCGAAAGTTTCACCATTACCAAGAAAAGAATAAATGAGGATGATATTTCACAAAGGTGTAAGAAATGTCAGAAATGTAAGAAGTGTAATAAGAAAGAAGCTTCGGTGGATCACTCGAAAGATAAGTGTAGATCTTGTGAGAGATATGGTCACCAATCGAAAGAGTGTTGGTGGTGTTCGGGTGCATGTCTGCGTTGCGGGAACTTAAATCACAAGATAGCAGAATGTCCCAAGAAGCCTCCAAGAGGAGTTCAAGATTTAACCCTGCTTGCCAAAGGGAAAGATGCGAAAGGTATCCCTCACCCGTAATCCTAAACTAGCCCTTTTTCATTCTGAAGATTTCTTCTGTATAAGCTCATAATAAGTTCTCTATTAGGAATGAAAGGTGATGTGAATTTGGGGACCAAATTCTTTTAAGTGGGGGAGGGTGTAACACCCGGTAATTTTTGGAACAGGAATAAAAATATACATAATGATATACCTACTCTTATAAGTATAAAATGTTTATTCAAATAAATAAATGGTCAAGTGATATTCCCAAGGGGTTGCTCAGATCGAACCTGCCTCTGATACCTAGGACAAAGACTAATAAAAGTTAAAGAACTTATGAGCAATAAAATCTCTAAATAGAAGATTACTAAGATCTCAATGTAAGTGAGAACTAGCCACACCAAATCAATGAGGTATAGAACCTTAGAGATAGTCTTAAGAGCCTTATTTATGCATAGACGGAAATACATGCAAGTTATTAAAAGATATAAGTCGTATGTGTAAGGTCTTGACAAATAAACAAGTAAGACTTCCAAACAAAGTAAACTTGTGTAAAGGAACAAATAGAAATCACTAGTTACAAATATAATTATTAGGCCTTGATAAAGGATTAACATTTTTAATGCTAAGCTCCATTGGCCCAAACTCAACCCCAAGCATTTTACGCTTAATGGGCTTTTTAACACGTTTTATTATCTTCTCCCATATAGGCAATATATATATATATATATATATATATATATATATATATATATATATATATATATATATACACATAAGTACATAACATAAACCTGTATATATGTATAAATACCTAGAAATAAAAGGAAAGTATATATATTATATACGAATGAACAAATAAAAGAGTGAAATGGAAATAACGCCTTGGATAAAGGCGCTATTTAAATTATAAACGCCTCTAGTTAAGGCGTGACTCAAGAAGTGACGCCCTCACCACACGGCGTCAAATTCCAACGTCAAAAATGGTAAGGCCAAGAAACGCCCCTATCTTGGGCGTGTTTTAAACAAAGGAACGCCCTTACTAAAGGCGCTTTTTAATAAACGACCTGAACAAGGTCGTCAATTTAAGAATCGACGCCCTGACCAAAGTCGTTAATTCCATTCGAGTTCCGTTCGACACGGGAGCTTATCCAGGGAAGGATTATGTTAATCTAGTAAGTGTTTACTAGGGCAAGGACTCTAATAGGGATATATTACTCCCAATATAACTCTAGCCCATTAGGATTTCCCTAGATCCTATAAATACCCTTGACAGTCAAACCCTAAACCTATTTGATCGATCGTCTGCTACGGTGAGTAAAGAACTGAACGTTCTTTTCTTTCTATCATATGAAGAGTTACTGACTCTTCATCTCTTTCTCTTCTATACAGGTTAGGGAAGCCTTCATCAGCATCAACTTTTCTTCTTCCGAGAAGACTCTGTTACAAATAGAGTATTGTTCCCTATCAAGTTCTTCACGTGTCCTTCATCCAGACAATACTAAGGTAGGTTTTCTCAAGTTACTGTAGCCCAAATGAAATTAATGCAAGATATATATATATATAAGCATGTCATGCATATGATTATTATAGTTTTCATGCGTTTTCTGAAATATTTTGAAAGAAACGCCCTTGATTAGGGCGCTAATTTAAAAGAAACGACCATTACAGTGGTCGTCAATTTAATATTTAACGCCCTCTACGCAGGCGTTAATTTCATAAGAATCGCATGTGATTAATAATTGATCCTGTTTAAAAATTACAATACATATGAAATATTGATTTTTAATATCTTGCATGACTCTGTGAATTCCTGTTAAATTTTACTGCCATGACATGTCTCCTGTCTCTCAAAATATTATTTATTAAAATATCGTAAATCCCTTGAAATTCACGACTTGGACAAAGTCGTTTTCCATGTTCTAACGCCCCAGTACAAGGCGTGAATTTGAAAAGTAACGCCCCTTCCTAGGGCGTGTATCTTCTAAAATCCTGAAATTCACATATTCTGTAAAATGGAATTAGAAAGTAACGCCCCTTCCAAGGGCGCGTTTTTGATAAATTTCTGAGAATAATTATATCCTGTCGAATATGTAAATGATGAGACGCCTGCCCCTGCAGTCGTCAACTTTGAAGAAACGCCCCCAGGAAAGGCGTGTTTTTGATAAATTAATGAAATAATGGAAATTCTGCAAATTGGCAATATATGTAAACGCCCTTTTGTTAGGCGTTAATTACTTAAGACACGACTTGACCTAAGTCGTTATTTTACTGTAAACTGATTTTATCCTGATTCTATTACCGATGGTTTCATATTATACATATATATATATATCGGCACTATTCTCCACTCCGTGAGTATAGTCCCACGTTTCATGTTGATTTATCGATCACACTCAACTCTCATTGACATACAAGCTCTCCATTGGACATTCCGTTCCTTTGGACTAGCAAGTTAGTCATAGAGACCTCCGTAAGACTCCTCGTAGCCTTGGATTCCCTCAAGGCCGACTGAGCTGGTTGTACCCTAAAAACCCATTACACAGTTTTTGCCATGTCAATCTAAAGAAACATGGTATACCGGCCCTTATGATTATACAAAGAGTATATCATAAGAAATTCTTGATGGGATGATGGTATCATGCCATATCGTGCCATTCTTGTAAACCCCAATTCTATGATAAGAATGAGGGTATCTTGCTTGATCTAATGTTCATGTGGACCTCAATTCTATATAAAGAATGTCCATATTGATTTGTCATGGTACCTAAGTTAAGGGAACCATATTCTACCTAGTTTTATCGAACTCGTGATTATACCGTTATTATCGCCATTCTATGTCCTTTGTCATATTTTGGACTCTATTCTATCAAAGTTGTCATACGTATCTACAAGCTTGATTATTGAAATTCTATATTGGCTATATAAACAAGAGTGGATGTCAAAACACATGATAAATGCCTGCGCATATAGGGCCCGATCTGGTCCTGGGGGGAGCACCCGAAAGTACTTGTGCCCATGGGAGTTAAAATGATAAGGTATCTGGCATTATACCGAGTACTTTACTTTCTAGATTGGACATTCCACATAAATCTTGTGCTCGAAATCGTACTTGCCTTGACATGAAATGCGTGGCCCGAAAAAGGGTAATTTACTTGCTTGATACATGATAGCCAAAGTTCTTGACATGACTCGATAATGGTACTTGCTTGAATATCTTGAATAACTTGTATCTTGTTCATGAAAGTTCATCTTATTTTCTTGATATTACATTCTCTCTATCTTGTCGTTTCATGCGAGCATGCATAGCCTTATTGCATTCATGAAAATGTAATTACTTAAACCCCTCGCTAGTACTTGAGATATAATTTCCTACTGAGCGTTCGCTCACTCCGTTTTATTCCAACATTTTCAGGTAAGCAGGTAGCTAGCAAGACCGAGACCCACACGGGCGGGACAAGTGTGCAAGCGAGCTGTGGAAACTAGTGAACCCGAGTCTTTTATTTTTCTTGAGTCTAGATAGTATTGTCTAGCTAAGTTAACTTATCGTCTCTTATTCAGTTATCTGGTCTAAGTCTGTTAGTATGTCGTTATCTTCTTTTCCATTATGTTGAAGTCTCCAAGATGGACAACAAGTTCTTGTAAGAGATTCATATTAGAAATAAAATTTCTATTGTTGTTCAAAATTATCTTGGTCTTATGCAATTGCTCTTGATCATTCACGACTGTTTAACTGCCACGTTCCGAGCAAACGACACGTTCCGCTGCTATCGGCCCGGGGCGTGACATCCGTTCCTTGCCTTCTTCATCAGCTTGTGTGAGGACGGCTCCCACGGAGTCATCCAAGACTGAGACGTAAAGGATCAGATGTTTTTTTGGTTTGGGTGGAATGAGAACGGGTGGACTAGCCAGATATTCCTTCAACCCTTCAAAAGCTTTCTGACATTTAGAATTCCAGTGGAATTCTACTCCTGGCTTGGTCAACTCGTAGAGAGGTCTACACATTTGTGAATGTTGGGACACAAACCGACGAATAAACTGTAACCTCCCGATTAAACCTCGGACTTCCCTCAAATTCTTGGGAGGTGGCATATCCCTGATAGCCTTGGCTTTGTCGGGATCTATCTCGATCCCTCTTTTACTCACAATGAAACCCAGCAATTTACCCGATGACACACCAAACACACACTTCTTCGGGTTCATTTTCAATTGGAACTCCCTTGACCTCTGCAAGACCTTAGCCAAAACTTCTGGATGTTCCATCCTGCTCCTTGATTTCACCAACAAGTCATCCACATACACTTCCAGGTATATGTGCATCATGTCATGAAATATGGCCATCATAGCTCTTTGGTAAGTAGCTCCAGCATTCTTTAATCTGAACGACATGACCACGTAACAATATGTCCCCCAAGGGGTAGTGAATGACGTCTTTTCCTGATCCTCTTCTGCCAAACGAATTTGATTGTATCCTGAAAATCCATCCATGAATGAGAGGGTTTCGTAGCCTGCCGTGTTATCAATCAACACATCAATGTGAGGTTAGGGAAAATCATCTTTTGGACACGCGCTGTTAAGGTCCCGGAAGTCGATACAAATCCTGACTTTCCCATCATTCTTCATGACCGGGATAATGTTCGCCACCCATTGAGGATAAAGAACGACTCTAATGAACCTGGCTTTATGGAGCTTATCGACCTCTTCTTTCATTTTCAAAGTCATTTGAGGGTGGAAACGCCTTAACCTTTGTTTTACCGAGACGGACCCTGATTTTAGGGTTAAACGGTGTTCGACCAAGGTTGAATCTAGACCCGGCATATCCTTGTAGCTCCATGCAAACGTGTCCTTATATTCTTTAAGAACTTCAATTAATGCCTCTTCTTCAGAGGGTGGTAGGTTGTCACTTATGAGGATGATCCTAGGGTCTTCCTCAGTTCCCAAGTTGACTTCTTTGGTGGATTCTTCTACGACGGTTGACGGCTCGTCGAATCTTCTCATTCCACTAGCATATGCGCCAGCCGCGTCCTCATATTCCTCACTGTTGTGTATGTAATTTTGATGATTACAAAATGCCTTTGTTGCTTAGCCTTGTGCGTGAATGCTCTTCACTTGAACTGGTTGTGGAAATGATCATAAACTATCTCTATTGGGATATCATCATGTGGATGCATTGTAATTCTAAAAGGATTATCATCATGTGGATGAATTGTAATTCTACAAGGCTTATCATCATGTGGATGCATATGTGCTTTGAGGTTAGCACAAACAATTGCATATACATTATCTCTTCACTTGGTGAGATTGTTTTGAAAAACATACTTGGATAAATGTCTTTTTGAGCATCATGTCATATTGAGTCTCTCATATTAAGCATCATGTCATATTGAGCCTCATATCATGAATGTGTACTTTGGTAATGCTAAATGAATGATTGAGATGCAAATATCATTGCTTTCCCCCAAGGTAATGATATGTGGTTTGAAAGCTTGGATGATGATCAAATTGAATGTGACTCAATATTGTTCTATGTGGCTTGACTCCTTACTCTTTGAATTCCACATGCATACCATCAGTCTATGGAGAATGAGATTTTGAATTTCATGACTATGTGTATGAATGATTCAACCAATCAACAAGAAATGTGAATTCAGGTAAAACAATGAGGTAAGTGTTGTTATGTGGATTTAAATGGATATCTCGTTCATCATTCACTCTTGGAAAAGTAATTTACTGTGAACTTGGTCATAGTATTAATGCTTGATGTAAAGATCTTAATTGTCAACTAACATCTTGCTTTATCATGTTTTTTAGGTTGAAAAACCGTGGTTGATTTTCATGGGATTATGGTAACATTTAATCAATTGTTTCCCTTTGGTTTGATAGAGGTTTTTGTTATTTTTCAAACTTAAATTGTCTTACAATCTTTACCATTTTCAATCCCACCGTTGGATCTCCCCATAAAAATTATATGTTGTAGCTCTGTGAGTCCTCTTTCCAACGCCTCCGGTCTTGCTTCGATCGGAGTTCGGAGCTAGGAGAATTAATTCCTGTCGCCGGAGCACTCAAAGCTGTTTTTTTTGAAACCTGCTGAAAGGGGTCGACCCGTGGGTCGACCCGTGGGTCGACTCTGGGGTCGACCCCTGTAACCCAGAACCTTAAAACAGGTTCTGTTTGGGTCTGGAAGCTCAAGGGTCGACCCCTGGGGTCGACCCATTGAAAGGGTCGACCCTGGGGTCGACCCATGTGACCCAGAACCACATTTTTGGTTCTGTTTGGCTTCGGTGTGCCCGAGGGTCGACCCTGGGGTCGACCCCTTCCGGTTGGATGCCCAGCCACCATCTTTGACCACCGTTTTCTTGCCCCAAAAGTCCTACCAATCAATTCCTATTGCCCTATATGTCTCCCTAATTCGTGGATCTGGTCTCCAAGCTGTTCCTTGACCATTCTAAACACTTATATACAACTCTTGGGTTGTAAACCCTAAGAAAGAGGATGTTAGATCTAAAAATTATCTTCTTCTAACCCTTGTATGTGCAGGTTAGGAGTTGAAGCTCCCAAGCCCTCTTCCACCTCGTTCTAAAGCTGAAATTGAAGGGAAGAAGCTTGAATCAAGTCCCAAGATCATATACAACTGAAAGGGGCATCCGAAATCAAGATCCAACCTCTGTTCGTGTTGCATCTCTTCAAAATTGCTTCAAGAACGTTCTTCATCCTGTAGAAGCATTTCATGAGGGAGTAATCTTGATCCTTCACTTCTATATCTTTTGTTTGAGATTGTTCAAGGTTTTGAATGAGCATCTAAGATGTGTAATAATCATTTACATGTTCTTTGCTCACTCTCTCTTGCATATATATATGAGCTACAATATTTGTGATACAACATCTCTAATGCTCATGTATTCTTTTGTATAGGTGAAGAAGAGGGGAATCTCTAAACCATTCATGTCTATATTCTTGTTTGAGATTAGCTTAAAGATTGAACTCATTATGTCTATCTACTCTTTCAGGTGAAGAGAGGAGATTGGAATAAGGATAAGAGAAGCGGCTAGAGGAAAGGAAGAAGATGATGTCAAGATTATGATCATCTGTTAAAGAGCAAGGAGGATCAGATTTTGTTGAAGAAGGGGGAGCCTTATACTTGATGCATTCTTCTAGTTTACATCTATAGAATTTGTGTGGAAGGTCATAGCATATATTTGTGATTGTTACATATACATTTGACAGAATATTTTGTGTGGGTGTTCGGAGAAAGGGGTCTCCGAGTGTGTGTGTGGTCTTATGTGTGTCGATTTGTGCGTAGTATATCCGTGTGTGTTGTTGGGAGTGTTCTCCCGTGTGTTTGTGTAGGCATTGCCCTACGTGTGTGTGGACGGAGTTGTATCTCCGTGTAAGGTATATTGTTCGGGGTGTGTTCCCCAATGTGTGTGTGTGTGTGTGTGTGTGTCTGTGTGTGCTGCTGTGGCAGCAGTTTGAGGCAAGGCCTCGTGTGTGTGTATTGCTGCGAAAGCAGTGTGTGTGTGTTGGGGTTCGTCCCCATGTTGCTACTTTTTGTAGCGTGTAGTGAAGCCTCACCAGTTTGGTGAGGGGTGGACGTAGGGAGCCCGTCGAGGTCCCGAACCACCTTAAAAATCCCCGTGTCTTGTGGTTTGTTTCTTGTGATTGTATGTTCACTATCCTATCTATTTGTGCAATCGTGTGAGCTCGGTGAGAATTGAGTGAATCTAGTTTAAACCTGTTTAGATCAATCTACTCAATCTTTTATATTCCGATGTGTGCTAGTTGTGTTTTAATTGGACATAGTTTTTAGTAGTAGGATCTATTCACCCCCCCTCTAGATCCGTGTTCCTGCACTACGGGACCCAACACTCACCCTCATCTTCGGTAGGGTATTCTTCATCCGTGATCTCGTAGACTCCGTACCCTTCATCAAATGCACCGTCGCCCTCACATTCTATTTCCGGTAGCTGGATGGGATTTTCTAGCAACTGGGGGATGGCAAGAAGGGCCTGACACCTGGCGGCAAAATCCAGAAGGAATCGATGAGAGATCTGCCTACCCTTGGATTTCTTCCTAGGTACTACCCTTGACCTATCATTCCTAGATTGACTGACATTATTTACAGAAGAAGAGGAAGACGAAGAGGATGGTGTAGAATGTACAGGAGAAGACCTCTCAGAGGAGGGGTAGAAAAGGTCACTCATCGAACCTTGCACGGGTGGTCCGCAGGGCGGGACGCACCCGTGGGAGATGTAGGAGGTTTCCTCAACAAAAATGTGTTGTTGAGGAGTTTGAAAATTGACGTTTTTTTTTCGTTTTCAGTTTTAATGACAAAGCAGTGAAAGGAGATTGGAGGAGAGAGAAAAGTGGTTATGCCTAGAGGATTGTGAGGCTCATAGAGCAGATCATGGTTGAAGACCTGGCGTGGGTTGAGAAGCCCGCGTAGGTATGTAAGCAGAGAAGGGGATCTAGGAAGATCATCAGACAATTGTCTGGCCCAGGAAGAAGATATCAGCAAAGGCTGAGACGAGTGGATGGAGAAGATGGCGGCTAATGAGCCGTCGACGGCAATGTTGAGGACGGATGAAGATCCGTCGATGACAGGGTCCTTCTGACGAGGACGAGGATAGTTTGGAACCTTGGCAAGAGTGGTAATATTCTCTGGTATTCTGAAGATCAATGGTGGTCCTTCAAGCTGCGGAGATGAGAACATCCTTTCCAGTGCAATGGAAATGACTCGTATGTCGAACCATTTGTTCCACTCGCATTCCGGATCTTTGATCTTGCCTCTTTTGGTGATCCTCGGACATTTTTCAGCCAAATATACAGCATGTGATCCCCCACATGCTTCTCGTGGGTAATCTCCCATCTGAACAACGGGCCCTCTGTTGAAGTGGTTTGATAGAGTCCATGTGAGGGGCTTCCAATCCGCCCTGAACGGTCTTTTGAAGCCTAGGCCAAACCTGCGGTTCGGCCTAATTTCCTTTGGCGGTTTGAGCCTACCCTGTAACTGTGCGCCCAGACCTTTACCCTGTTGGTAGCCGATGTTCCTCATAATCTCCCAACCTTTGGAGTGAAAAGGGAGATATGATGTTGCGGTTGCCCTGACCGGCTCCTTTGGTGCTAGTGGAACGTGAGATAGATCACGCACGTCCAGCAATGACAATATGGGCCGATGAGATGGCCAAACAGAGGGCGGAGAGGTGTTGATAGCATCCACTGTGTGAAGGATAGGTGTACTGACCACTTTAATAATCCTCCCATTGTAAGGAAACTTCAGGCACTGATGGTTGGTGGAAGGCACAACGTCCATGGCTTCGATGTAAGGGCGACCCAGTATAGCCTTGAATGTGGGGTCCATGTCGAGGACATGAAATTCCGTGGGAATTGACATGGGGCCTAGCTCTACCTTCAGAATAATCATCCCCTGCGGCGGCCTTTTGCTATTGTCATAAGCCGTGATCGTGATCGAGGAAGGTCTTATTTGTTCCTCGTCGACCCCACACAACTGAAGAGTGCTCATGGAGATCACATTTATGGACGCACCCATGTCTACAAGGCACGGGTTTATGGATACGCCATTAATTTTTATTGAAATGCACAGTGCATATTTTCAAGCTTCCTTGGGAGCGAGCTCGTAGTTGTGAAACATGATGGCCGGTTGTGTGTCTGTTGGGGTCAGGACGGTCGAAATCTTCTCCACGGGGAGGTCCTCATTAACCATGACTTTTTGAAGATATTCCATCAAGGCCGCCTGGTGGGATGTGGATCTTTGAAGTAGCTCCAGGATGGAGATCCGAGCAGGCGTCTTGTCCAAGTGTTTCAATAGATCATATTGTGTTCCAGGGATAGCTCTTTCTAGTTGTTCTCCGTCATGCTTCTCTGGCTGAGATTGCTCAGGATTCTGACTGTTGTGGGGGGAAACCCTGTGGAAAATCCTTCCACTCCGGAGCACCATTGCCTGCGGCTTTTGTACCTCTGTGGGGGTAGCAGTGGGTTTTAACAGGGATTTGAGGGGTAGTGGTGGAGGAATGGTTGATGAAGCAGGGGTGATGACGGGAGCAGGGATTCTGATGAGGGGTTTGTTAGGTGGAGGCATGGTGGAGGTAGAGGGGATATCGCACGGATTATGGAGGATAAGGGGTCTGGAAGGTGGAGGCATGGTGGAGGTAGAGGGGATATCGCACGGATTATAGAGGATAAGGGGTCTGGAAGGTGGAGGTGGAGACGAAGTAGAAGTGGGTAGGGCTTGAAGCGGGCAATGATTTTGAGGGGGGTGATGGGTAATGAGTGGTTTTGAAGGCATTAGTGGTGATATGGTGGAGAAAGACAGGGTTATGCATGGTTGACGGATGATAAGGGGTTTAGAAGGCGTAGGGGTAAATGTGGTAGAGGTGGATGGTAAAGTGGGGGAGTGAGAGAAGATGAGAGGGTGTGAAGGCGTAGTGGAGGGTGTCGGTTGATAGGAGATCGGGGTGCAGATGAGAGGGTGTAATGGTAGTGGAAATGGTGAAGGCGATACTGACGCGGGTTGATGAGAGAGAGGTGCTACCCGGGCAAGGCAAGGGTGTTGCGTGATGATAGGATTGGCGGTAGAAAGAATGGAGGTACTTTCCGGGTGCCACACCTGCTCTCTCCCGACTTCCGGGAAGGAGGAGATGGGGTTAACCTGATGATTGGGCGGTTGGTGCTCCGGTAATAGATTCTGGATTATCCCCATGTTGGGCTGTTGTTGTGGGGCCTGCTGAGGCTGCTGTTGTTGTTGTGGTTGCTGCTGCTGTTGCTGTTGTAACTGCCGCTGTTGTAACTACTGCTGTGGCCTATAAGGAGGTCTCCTAGCCTTGAGAGCGGCGACGTATCGTCTCATTTCATCCCAATCTATTTGATGTTCATCATTCATATCGTGGATGTAATCTTTGAAATGGAAGCAGTAATCTATTGTGTGTCCTTGCTACCTGTGGTAGACGCAGTATTTGGAGGTATCAACATTCGGGGGCCACACGGGCCTTTCCCTGGGTAGCACAAGTATGTTTGAGGCCATGAGGGCGTTGAAATAATCCGCCAGAGTTTCTGGCAATGGTGAATAGTAGGCTCTCTTGGGACCGACCGGCCTCCTTTGTTGCTATTGGGGACCATAATTCCCCGGGGGTGGAACTTGGTTGTACTGAAGCGGTGGTTGTTGTTGCTGAGGTTGTGGTTGTTGTTGCTGGGGTTGACGTAATGGAGGCATATTATTCTGGGGTGGATTATTTTGGGGTGGAGGACGAAGAGGGAAAGGACCTAGTTGGAGGGGAAGTCGGGGGATTTGTGGAGGCCTTGGGTTGACTGCATAGTTGGCATTGTTGACCGCACCCACTTGCTCATTTGTCACGACCCTTCTGTGGCTCCGCCCGGGACACCAGCGCCTGTCTTTCTGACCACTTTGGGCTTCGGCGACTCAAACATGTTCATAATGAGGGAGTCTTTTAACTGGGTTTGGATGTACCGGGCCCTTTCATAGAGTTCCTCCATTGTAGTAAGTTTATTCATGGCCAGGACGTGTCTGAATTGTGGGGTTGCATTAGACACAATCATCTTCACTTGTTCGGGCTCGGAGAGGGTATCCCTTATTCTTTCTGCCAGAGACCTCCATCTATCAGCATAGCAGACAAAATCCTCGTCGGGCTTCATCATTTCGGCCACTAGGTCGGTAATGGAGAGTGAGGGACCGACCCTATCCCTATATTTCTGCAAGAACTTTCTCTGGACTATTTCAAAATTCTCGGCCTCGCGGGGCTCCAAAGAATAGAACCACTCTAGTACGGGATCATCCAATGATCTCCGAAAGAGGTATGCCAGGGACCTCTGATCGTTTTGCCAATAGGAGGACTCATACATAAAATCCTTGAGGTGAATGAAGGGGTTGTCGGTACCATTGTATCTGCGGTACGTGGGCATTTCGGAGGGAGGAAGATGAATGACGGGAAGGATTAGCAAAGCAACCTCCGGGGTGGCTTTCACGTCCACCATTCTTCTCAGATTTTGAAACTGCTCGTCCATGCGATTGAACCTATTGAGGAGCGATTGGGCGAGCTCCTCTGGAGGTGAATGTGGTACTTGCCACTGGGGGAGAAACTGTCTCCCGGAGACTTGAGGGGAGAACCCCGAATGAGAGGGAGCTTCCAGACCGCCGACAGTCGGCCCTGGCTGAAGCAGTATGTGGGGAACAACGGGAGTTTGAGATTGTGACGGGAACTGGAATGAGGGTGGTTGTTGGCTCGCTTGTTCTTGAAGCAAGGGAGACTGGATGGCTTGCGCCAATGAAGGAGATGGAATGGCCTGCACGGACTCTTGGAGAGGTGCGATGGCCGGAGTTGATTCCTGGGGCATGGGGGAAACAGATTTCCCCTTCAGAATGGCCTGGAAGGCCCGGAGCTGTTCAGAGGTAAGCTCCGTGTTGGCGAGGATGCCCAGTAAGGAAGAGATATCCTGTGGTGGGGACGTGTCCCCAGCAATAACCTGCACCTCATGCGAAGGCTCATGAGAAGGACCCGAGTCCATAGCATAGACTCGCGGGTCGGCTGACAAACCACGACTAGGGTGGTTCTCCTCAAAAGACTCGTGAGCCATGCTCACAGTTTTCCCAGAACGCAAAAACATACACTAGCAAGCAGGTAGCATATATTATCAAACAAGTGGATGCTTTTACGCCCTTTTTTGTGTTTTGATTTTGATGCTTTTTTTTATTTTTAGCGAGATCCGAAGTTCACACAAAATAGGGACCCTAGTTTATTTTTGTTTCACCGCCGTGTCAGCTAGGGTCTCTCGTCTCACCACGAATGAGATGACTAACTCCGGGGAACTTCAATGGTACAACCAGCCCAGTGAACGAAGAGAGATTCTTCGATGTCGGGGACTTACGGAGGTCCCAGTGGAGGAGATTCTAGTCCGTTGAGAGGAATTCTCAAACGGAGAGTCCTTCCTTCACCGGGAAAGGGTGATCCTTAGAAAAAATGAAAAAGGATATAAAAGAGGGATGGATGTATGCAATGGAATGCTGACAGAGATATAGAGTAAGAAAACCACAGAAATAACAAACATATAATGAACACCCAACCAATCACAACTGACAGTGCTGCCGTGACCACAACGGGGGTGCGTGAGGGCGCCAAGGTGGAGAGGCACGGACGGTGCCGAACTTGCAAGGGTGGCCAAAAGGAAGCAGACGAAGTCCCACCGTGATCGCCAATCTGTGAGCGACGTCACGTGGTTCGAGGAGTGAAGAAGACGCGGAGCGCGCGGGCTCCTCTTGTTTGCTGCAACACAGAAATAAGAGAAAAGAGAAGGGGCCACCACGGGAGATTGCTCCGGCGGTGCGAGTGGGACAAATGTAATATAGCAAGATATGGGGGTTAAACGGCCATAGCGGTAAGTGACTCGCTGCGGCCTCGGGGGGACGGGAATGGTGCAGAAATCAAATAGCAAGAATTAAAACGGCCATTGGGGAAGTGACTCGCCGCGGTCTCGAGAATATGAGCAGATAAGAATATAACCGAATATAAGGAGAATATAAAGAACAGAAATTTAAATGGCCATTGGGGAAGTGACTCGCCGCGGCCTCGAGAATATGAATAGATAAGAATATAACAAAATATAAAGAGAATATAAGAACGGGAATTTAAACGGCCATTGGGGAAGTGACTCGCCGCGGCCTCGAGAATATGAGCAGATAAGAATATAACAGAATATAAAGAGAATATAAGAACGGGAATTTAAAAGGCCATTGGGGAAGTGACTCGCCGCGGCCTCGAGAATATGAGCAGATAAGAATATAACAGAATATAAAGAGAATATAAGAACGAGAATTTAAAAGGCCATTGGGGAAGTGACTCGCCGCGGCCTTGAGAACATGATGTGATCGCCAGGGGCCAAAAGACCCCAAAATAAAGAAAGTGATCGCGCCTACCTCATGTGCGGGAGATGGCGGGTTGCTTCTTCCTCCCCCTTCGGCCGGCCGACGGAGAGGGCTTTCCTTGGGTACCCTTGCAAAACAACGATAAACAAGTAATGAGTGGATTAGAAAGATGAAGGTGTAGTATTCAAATCCTTGCGATAAAAATAACGAAATGATGGCAAGACACACACCTGGTTGGTGTTGTCTTTTAAACCCCTCTCGGATACGAGTAGGAGGAAAATACTTATGATGAATGGCGATTATGCCGATGTAGGAATAGAAAAAAGACTCCCTTATAAGGGGGATGGAGGATGCGATATGATGAATGCAAGATAACCATGAAAGAAAAGGAGAGAGTGGCTTATTGGATGGTTGATAGTGAGATCCGACGGAGCTTCGGTAGCGTAGGGATGACGTGGAAGTACGGTGGACGAGGACAGCCTTCCTCCTGCGAGCGCGGGCACCCGAGAAGCCGGCAGAACCTCCACCTACAAAAGACCCCACGGGTTAGAAATGACTCAGGTAGCCTCTGGGCTCCGACAGCCTATCGGATCTCTTAGAAGCTCTTTCAGAACTGAGGGGGTGGGCCTCTATTTATAGGGCTCCGGAGGGTGGAGGCGTCCAGGACCCTGGACACCTCCATCAAGGTAAAAAAGATATTTTATTCTATTTTTATTCATTTTTTTCAAATATTTTCGTGGAGGCGTCCAGGGTCCCGGACGCCTCAATAAGGTCCACCGAACTCCACCGAAAGTCGCACGCGGTTTGGCACAATGCGTGATTTTGTGAGCGGCGCCTCGTGATTTAGAAATGGGCGCGTCCAGCCGGCTGGACGTCTCCACAATTTGGATTCTTTCACACACGACAAACCGTCGATCGGTGGGCGGGGCCCCGTGAGTGAGTTGATGGAGGCGTCCAGGGTCCTGGACGCCTCCATAAATATATTGTTTTTATTTGCTTTTTGTTTTGTTTTTTATGATTATTGATATTATTTTTATTGTTTTTGCATTGATGGAGGCGTCTAGGCAAGTGGACGCCTCCATGATTTTGATTTTTTTTATTTTTTGGTCATTTATGAAGGCGTCCAGGCGCCTGGACACTTCCATGATTTTGATTTTTTTATTTTTTTTGGTCATTGATGGAGGTGTCCAGGCGCCTAGACACTTCCATGATTTTTCACGGAAAAATTCAAAAAAATGTAAAAAAATTCATAAAAATAGGAAATCACTGGAGTAATTAAAAATGTGAATGCCGCATTGGGGTATCATAGTGTAATATGAGATTTACTTACGGTAACGTCAAGAACGCCGTCTACAATAGGGTGTACAATTCAAATTCTAAAATTGTTGAAGAATCTCCACATGTAGTCTTTGATGAGTCCCTGACTAAATGTGACAATGGTCTGTGCAGGAAAGAAGATGATGGAGAAATATTGAATGAAAGATAATTGGCAGACCAATCAGATCAAGAAGAAGAGCCAGAAGAAAACAATGCAGAAGAGCCTGCTGTTCAGGGGGAGGTAAATGAAGATCAAGGTAACCAAGTTATCAATATCAGATTTTTAAGAGATCATCCAGTAAGTAATGTCATTGGCAACCTAAATGAACCCCCTAGGACTAGAGGCTACTTTAGAGCTCAGCATGAATTAAATACATATGCATTGGTCTCTCATATAGAACCCAAGTCCATTGACAATGCCTTAAAGGATGTGCATTGGATCAACGCCATGCACAAGGAGCTTAATCAGTTTGACAGGAACAAGGTGTGGCACCTAGTCCCACCTCCTGATCATGAGACTATCATTGGAACTAAATGGGTTTTTAGAAATAAAATCGATGAGTTAAGTAATGTAGTAAAGAATAAAGCCAGACTTGTTGCTCAGTGGTACAACTAGGAATTCAGAATTGACTTTGAAGAGTCATTTGCCCCTGTAGCCATGATAGAAGCTATCATAATTTTGTTAGCTTATGCATGCTCCCTTGGAATAACTCTCCAGTAGATGGACGTAAAATCCACCTTTCTCAATGGGGAAATTAAGGAGGATGTCTATGTCCATCAACCTCATGGCTTTGAATGCTCAGATTTCCCTTCTTATGTATATAAGTTGAATAAAGCTCTCTATGGTTTGAAGCAAGCTCCTAGAGCTTGGTATGACAGGCTCAGCAAATTCCTTAATGAGAAGAAGTTCTCGAGAGGTGAGATTGACCAAACGTTGTTTACAAAGGTAAGTCACCCTGACATACTTATTGTTCAGATTTATGTGGATGACATTGCTTTTGGTTCAACTAACCTAAAGATGTGTAAGGAATTTTCTGACCTAATGACACAAGAGTTTGAAATGAGCTCAATGGGTGAGCTGAAACTCTTTCTTGGATTGCAGGTGATTCAAACCAAAGATGAAACCTTTATCACCCAGTCCAAATACATTAGGGACCTCCTGAAGAAATACAAGCTCGAAAACCTCAAGGACATTGCAGCTCCCATGGGTACCTCCACAAGTCTTGATGAAGATACAAAAGGTAACCCAATGGATCAAAAGCTGTATAGAGGTATGATCGGATCCCTTTTGTATCTCACTGCATCTAGGCCTGATATACAATTTGCAGTATATTTATGTGCTAGATTTCATGCTAGTCCTAAGGAGTCTCATTTTAGTGCAGTGAAAAGAATCTTTAGGTATCTATCAGGCACCCAAGAACTTGGTCTTTGGTACCCTGCTAGGTGTGAGTTAGAGCTTATAGCTTACACTGATGCAGACTATGCTCGGTGTCGGATAGATAGGAAGAGCACTAGTGGATATTGCCAATTCGCGGGTGGTTGCCTAGTATCTTGGGCCTCTAAAAAGTAACACATTGTAGCACTCTCCACTGCAGAGGCAGAATATGTTACTGCAGGGAATTGTGCTGCCCAGGTACTATGGATTAAACACCAGCTCTCAGATTATCAGATAAATCTGAGATGCATTCCATTTCTATGTGACAACACTAGTGCAATCTGTCTCTCTAAAAATCCTGTTCACCACTCTAGGACTAAGCATATTAAAATTAAACACCATTTTCTTAGAGATGTTGTGAGCAAAAATGAAATTGAATTGATATTTGTTGAAACTGAAAAACAAATTGCTGATATCTTTACAAAACCTCTTGGAAATGAAAGATTTAGATATCTAAGAAGAGAACTGGGGCTCTGTAAATTTCAGCAGGAAAATGACAAATTTTTCTCTCGAAATGTCTTTTAGAGTGCTTGAAATAATTGGGTTTGCCTGTTCTTGAACCTGTGAATAGGGTTGTCCGATGATAGAATAATCACTTGTGGACTGAGTACATAAGTTGCTGCACATCTTGCACATATTATCTCTGAAGTCGATGCATAGTTGGGCATATAGTCGACGAATGGTTGTGCATGTAGTCAATCAATTGCCTTGTATAGACTTTATGTGGAAGCACACTCTATACATAGTTGATGCACAGTTTCACCGGGGTGCATAAGCTTTCAACATGAAGTCGATGCATTTGGTGTTTTAAACAGCATGAAGGTCGGTGCATCCTATGTTCATGTTGCATGTAGGTCGGTGCTTCTTTCATATCACATATGTCAGAGTCGGTGCATCTTTATACCATCTGCATACAGAGTCGGTACAACTTGAGTTGATGCATAGCGATGTCTGGGGGAGTGCTGTTAACTCTGATCTTTGTTCAACTTCTCCTAACCTTTCCTCCTTTTTCAGATATAATTATCCATTGATATCAGTCCATATAATCTTGCAAACTTTTTTGAGCTGCTCCTATGCATCATTATCACCTTTTTTTAATTGGTATCATTATCATTTGGTATCACTTTGATTAGATAACAATCTTGTTATAGGTTCATTACAGTAAGCTGTAGTTATTGCAACCCTTCCTTTATAAGAATCATGGTTGCTTCTTGACTAAATTGAAGGTTTAACCTTAATAGACTGAAGAGTTCAGAGACTGTCCATCAGAAAATAAGGTGTTCGAAACTGTTTAATGCTCTTAACTTTGTTTTCGCATGGTTAGAATAAAAAGGTCTTCAATGTACCTGAACATAACAGACTTAGTGAAGTCAAGATGCAGAAGACTAGAGTGTGTATTGTCTTTAAACAGTCACTCTAAAAATCATAAGGGCAGCAGAAATAAGATCATAAAAGAAAAAGAAATGAACAAAGTGGCAGAGCAATGACTGAATTACACTGAGAAACTGAGGCCTCCATCAAAAAAATGGAGAATACCTTAAGTCATGAAGTGATTCAGATTAACTCTGTATCCTTGATCAAATCTACATGGGTAGTTTCACTAAGTAACTAGGGGTACTGGCCTCTAATCAAGGTCTACCCTTAACGTCAAAGGTGCGATCTGTCTTTGTAAATTTTGACATGAAATAGATATAGTAGTTTATACCTAGTAACTGGGGGTACCTGCCTCTGATCAAGGTGTACACCTAATGTCAACGGTATAAATGCCACTGATCTGTTCACTAAGTTCAGAATAAGAAAAATCAACGGTGAAAAAGGAACTACTGTAACCCTTAGATAACAAAAGTCATTGAGTGTCAACTGTTTAACTTTAATACAAATTCAAATGACTTTCCTTGATATTCACTATTTCTGAAATCAATAGGGTACTGTCCTGACCTAGTTTATTATGACTATGTGTTTTAGGTTCATTGCTATAAACGGAGTCTATAGCCCTATTTTTCGGAAGTCAGTTGCTTTACTCCACTTTCTATAACTGTTAAACCTAGAGTTAATCAAGCATACACATTGTTGACTCTTATATCCCAAGGGTTGATTTATAACCTGCTCATTTTCTGAACCATTGCATGGAATGTTATTTCATTCATCCTCTCTGGTTTCCTTATCTCTTACCTTCCTCCTTTTTGCTGATGTCAAAGGGGGAGAATTATTATTTCTCGTCAAAGGGGGAGAATTAGGGGGAGAGATTATGTCAAAAGGGGGGTAAAAGAAGCATCTATTCAGGGGGAGTTTCCTTGTTTCCTTGTTTATGAATCATGCAAATAGTTTGGGTCTGTGTGACTCATAGTGTTGCCATCATCAAAAAGGGGGAGATTGTTGTGCCCATGTGGTTTTGATGTCAGCAAGCACTATGAGTATGAATGATGATTGATTGAGCATCTTATTTGCATGTCATTCCATCGAACAAGTTGTGTGCATATTCATCGTGCGTTGACGCTGTATGGGCATTACGTTGTGTGCTCTAGCATTAACTCTGTAGAAACACATGCATACTCGGTGCATCTGTGCATTCATCAGTTGCTTCAACTCAAGTCTGTACAACATTTTTTGCTGCACGCGACCAACTTAGTGCATTCTGTATTGGTGCAAGTCCACAAGCCCATGCATGTTTGCTACATAGCATATCTTGAATCAGTGTAGTGTTGTTTTATTCAGTCATAAAGTCTGTGCATGCCTTCATCTGTTCATATCTTGCATTAGTATAGTCATATAGTCAGTGCCTGGTTCAGTGCATATATATGCATGTTATGCATGCATATAGAGGACAACTTAGATAGGTCAATGCATAGTTCATTGCTAAGTCTGTACACTCTTTACCATGCACTCAAAGTCTATACATTCTGTTCGTGCAATTGAATACTATGTCTGCACTCGGTTGCCTTGATGACTTAACATGTCTGTACATTCTTCGACGGCATGTCTGTACATCTGTTGTACCATGCACTCAAAGTCTGTCCATTCTTTGGTGGCAAGTCTGTACAACCTCTATTGATTCGAGCGTTTAAGTTCATACATCAGCCCATCAGAGTCTGTACATTATGAATTCATGATTAAACTCTAGGCATAGCAAGTCGATGCATCGTTTGTACATCGCACACAAAGTCTGTACACTCTTTAATGGCGTGTCCGTGCATTCATCTTCAATGTGCATACTTTCCTGCATGCAAAGTGCATGATACGCATCAAGTCTGTACATGCTTAGTTCAATTCTCGAATTAACTCAGTGCGTCTTTCTGTCTTTCCTTTCAGATTAATTTAAACTGATGACAAGTCTGATCTGACAGGACTGCTGGTCGAGGAACTTAAGAAGGGCATGTGATCCAAAAATGTAGGATGTGCCAGGATCGTGACACGTGTATTGCAGTAGGCCGAAATGCTGCCACGTGGTCAAGGCGCTTGGGCGAGAATCGTAGAGGACACACGCCCACCTATCTGCTGCTGCTATATAAAAAGAAGACTTCTCCATCTGAAGTGATGATCGTTGCATTGAGATAGAAATCAGATCAAGAAGTGTAGAAGCAGAGAGAGCCTGCACGATCCAGAGAGAAGAGAAAGAGAAGAAAGAGAGAAGAAGAGAAGGAGAGAGTTGAGAGAGAGGAGTCTGAGAGATTTACTCTGAATGTTTGTTCATCAGTCTCTTGGTTCAGATACCAGAACGGAGATTGCTCATCGTGAGCTACATTCCCTCTGGGGATTTCTTGTTTTTTCGTTTGTTTCTATCTTACTTTTTGAAACCTTGTTTTCAAGCTGTGTGTCAGCAGAGCAAGCTGTAATGCTCAGCGGGCAGAGGAGGATTCCTCTGGACGGGTGAAGCTGTAAGTCCCCAGCGGTTTGCAGAAGAGGATTCCTCTGGACGGCATAAGCTATAATGCCCATCTGTCTGTAGGGTTGTGACCCCGAAGGTGTGGATCAGCGAAACTGTGTATCAGCGGTTGAAGCCACATTCCGGTTTGGAGTGTGGGGTGGACGTAGATCTCGGGTTTGAGATCGAACCACCTTAAAAATTTCCTATCTACTGTGCGTTTGTCTTGCGAATTGTTGTGCCTCTTGATTATCTCTTTCATCCACTGCAGATGCATGTTTGGGATCGTTTAAGTTCAGATCTGCTTGAGTTGGCTTTCTGTGATCGCTTTAGCTTATCTTTCTGCCGTCCAATAGCAGTTTGTTCTATTTCCGCACTTGAAACTGCTGTAGTCGATTTTATTGGGTGATTGATCAATTCACCCCCCCCTCTAGATCATTCATAGACTCTCGTCAATTTTGACAGGCGGTTCACTGGGCTGGAAACTCGAGTGGATGCCTTTGGGGAACAACTCTCTACCTTTGGGGAGAACATTGCCACCATGGGCACTATGCTGGAATCTATACCATAGCATCCTAACTCTATCTCCACAGCCTTGGATTCCTTAGCCATTCAGATGCAAACTATCTCCACAAACATGACCACTCTTACCCAAAACCATGAGGATTCACGTGAGGCCTTTCATGCCATGAACCGAGTTCTCCTGAACATGCAGTGCCGTGACCTTGATAGGGGTCACCAACTGACCCATATCCAGCACCACCTTCAGCATCACGAACACATATTTGCGGATATTCGACAACGCCTCGGCTATGTGCCTCCTCCTCCACCAGATGCCTCGCCTCCTGTAGATGACCCAGGAGGACGTCTTTTAGTTTCCTACCTCCAGTTGGTGTCCTTTCATCTTGTGTCTATTGGGTCCACTCTTCGTCTATCCTGTTCCCCTCTTTGATGATGCCAAAGGGGGAGAAGTCGTAGTGCAGGTTCTATATTTGTCTAGTAGTGCAGGATCTATATTTATCTATGTCGGTATGTTGCGTGTTTGCATGTATGATCATGTGAGGCTCATTGTGTCTCTGTTCTTCATTTTTACATTTGTTTAGTCTTTTGTGTCTAGAGTCGTGCATTCACTCTTGCATCAATGTACCTTGTAATGAAATGATGAACTGAATGAAACTGGTGTTTGATCTCAAATGGTTGGCTCTTGTATCTCATTTCTTTTCTCTTGGAAAATAAATGTTGAATGGTTGCGTGTTTTGAATGGCTTGTCATGTTTCACCTAAGGGAACGAGTATTTGGTTTATTCCATTGCTTAGCTCCAAAATTTGCTTTACGGTAGGTCAAGGCAATTGTAATTTAGAGTTTTGTCATCATCAAAAAGGGGGAGATTATTGAGTCTCCAGACGATTTTGATGATAACAAAACCCCGGAATTACAATGGGTTGTTTAATTGTTTGAACTTATCCAAATGAGATTGAAACCCAAATGCATGAGTTGATTGAGCATCAAACAAGCTCATTTAATATGTATCCCTGTGCAAACATAAGTCTTTAGATGTTCGGTTATGTTTCATGGACTGACTAATACTTTTTGCAGAATTCCCAGTTGGCGGTCGACCTAAAGGCACAGAGCGGTCGACCTAATTTTCTAGGGATCTCAAAACTACAGTTTTTTACAGTGGCGGTCGACCGCCCAGTAAGGATCGGTCGATCGGTTTTCCCAGCAACGAAACACCCCATTTCTATAAAATTCCAGTCGACCGCCCCCTACCTCAAGTCGACCGCCAGTCTCGAAAAGCCATTTTTGTTGACTTTGTATTCTCAACGTGGGAAGCCCCTCTTCCTGGATTTGTTTAATCCCAAAGCCACCAAACCTTCCATGATTTGTGGATCTGGTTCCTGGCTTGTCTCTTGACCATTCAAGAGTTATAAAAACATCTCTTTGGGGCAAGAAACCCTAATCATCCAAGGGAGCTCAAGGAGGCTATCAAGAGGAGAGAAGAGTGCTGGTACTATAGTCGTGAACAGTGCTCTGGGAAGAAAGTTCTTCATCCATCTTCAAGTGATCCAATCAACATCTGGAGCAGATCAACCCCAAGCCAAGTGGAGATCAAGCTGCATCCAAAAACCTTCTTCATCAACTAAGGGGGAGCTTGAATCTAAAGTTTTTATTTTGTGTCTTTCATTCGATTTCTATTTCAGTTTCAAGTGTGTGTTCTTGTAATATTTGAACACTTGTGTGCATTTGGATCTACGCAAATCCATGTGTGTGTGTGTGTGTGTCTAGTTCTTCACATATCTTTGTGATTCGGTGCTTATGCACCTTCGTGGGAGTTCTGAACTCACACAAGTGTGTGTGTGTGCTCTGATCTTGTAACCTTCTACAAGATAGTGTGTGAATCCTCACAGTCGGTGAGGGGTGGATGTAGGTTACAGTTGTTGCATCCGAACCACTTAAAAATCGTGGTCTCCTGTGTGGTTTGCTCCTTATCTTCTACCTCCAATTCTGCTCTAGTTTATTTGCATATTGCATCATCTGATTTCCTTGTTTAGATCTAGTTTTATTAACCATCTTACGGGAGATCTCTGGTATATCAAAAGGTGGTTTCTGATCGACAAGGTTAGTCCTGTCGGGAGGGAAATATCTTGCGTGAGACAATCTTTAAGTTTTTAGACTCCTCCTGGTACCAAAGAACTGTTGTAGGGGTTGATTTAGCTAGATTCATTGTGTAATCCATCAGATCTCTATTTGTTTGTTGCTTGCTCTTAATACATGTTTTAAATCGAGAAAAAAGTTTTTAAAATCTGTAATCACCCAATTCACCCCCCCCCTCTTGGGTGTCATTGATCGCGGGACTTCACAATCCTTCATTTCAGACCTCCCGTCAGAGCCTATACATAAAACCCTTCTTCCTTGCTTTGGCATTGACCTCATGCCGATGATTAAATCCCTCTGGGAGCGAATCTCTCAGCCCATGTGCTCAATGTGGTGAAGCGATCCCCTCATCCCTTTGCTAAACGGGGGAGTGCTTTCCCGTCTACTCATACGGTTCACCCCCCAGGCGTTGAACAAGTCTCCCTCCTATAGTCATGTCCTACTAGCTAAAAACTAAAAGTTTTAACACTAAGAGAGGGATAAAGAAAATTTTATCTTTAATAAATCAATTGATACATTATCTTCGGGCCATACCCCTGCCCTACACTGATTAAAAAAAGAAGAAGAAGAAGAAGAGAGAAAAGAAAGGATAAAGGGGGGATACACTGATTGACGAGGGACTAGCATATCCCATGGAAAATTTCATCCAAAAGTAGGATGCCCACAAAGGGGAAAGCTGGCATCTCCATTAACCAGTCCTCCCGAATCTAGAGATCCTCCAGCTCGTTCTGAGCCAACATTGCCTGCCCCTCGATCGCAGCAGCTTCTTCCACATCATTCGCTTGGCGTCTTGTAATTCTTGCAGTTCATGTTGTATATTGTGTTTGATGATGTCAGAATAACATGGTTATTTCGTTAAATCAATAAACTCTAATTATATGTGTCAAAGTGGTGTGGTTCAAATTGACCAAAAGACTGTCTAATCAAATTGCAGGTTTGATAAAGAAGTGCATCAACGCACTTAGATTCGAGTCAAAAAGCAACAAAGCTCTAAAGCAGAAAAGTCAACACTTGCTCAATCCAAGAAGAAGTGAAGTCATTGAAGAAAATGAAAGGTCGATGCAGAGGCTACGATTTAAAGATTCAAGTCGAGGCCGATAAATGTTGTGCTAAGACAGGTCGATGCTCCTGAACAATCAAAGTTCCTAAGGTCGATGCACATTTGCATGTAGGTCGATGCACATGACACTATTATGCACCTAAGGTCGATGCACATTTGAATGTAGGTCGATGCATATATGCTCTTTGCATTAGAAGGTCAATGCACATTTGAATGTAGGTCGATGCACATATGCTTGTTGCATTAGAAGGTCAATGCACATATGCTTTTTGCATTAAAAGGTCGATGCACAAATTTGTAGGTCGATGCACGTTTGCATGGTATGTGCTATAAGGTTGGTGCATCTTGTTCACTACATATGTTAAGGTCAGTGCATATCATAAGTGGTCGATGCTTGTAAGTCAGAATTGCAACTTAAGGTCGATGCCCCTCAGTCAGTTCAGGAGACAGGCCAGTGCAGCTGAACAACTTATGCCAACAATGTCGCACCACCTTAAGCAAATCAAAAAGAAACGTCGATGCCACAGTACAAGCCCACTAATAAGGTCGATGCAGACATTCGGGCGCTAACAGGTCTGAAGATCTGAATCCCTGTTCTGTAACTTAAAATCAAACCAGATTGGAAAACTAACTCCAGCGATAGAATGGCACGTGATCCAAGAAAAGATGGGATGCTTTTATAGAGGTTTCCAGAGGAAGAATATTCTAATGCCAGGTAGACCAATGGGATTTCACTAGGTTTTCTGCCTCACCTTTTCGGAGCCCCTATTTTATTTAAAGACTCCCTCGTCCATTGAAGAGGATGCTGAAAGCTACGAGTAATCCTGCTATGCAAAGAACCCATTTGAAAAGAGAGCAGCGCCAGAAAGAAGGGAGAGAGTGAGAAAAGAAAATTTGAGAGTAGCCAGCCATTTCTATTCAAAGTGCTTCTACGAAGCTACATCTTGTTTCTATTTTTATTTTTCTATTTTTCTATTTTCTTCTCGTTTTGATTTATTGTTTTGATCCCTCCAAGTGTCCTTGGAGGAAGGGAGATTGAGGTCTCTGGTTGTGAGTGACGGGGTGTCTCTCACAGGTTCCCTTTGAGGATTTAGAGGAAGTGAGGTCATCCTCCGGTTCTGGACTTGTGGGTAGCAAGCCCAGGTGCTAAGTTTCTGTGGGTAGCAGAACTTGGGTTGAGGGATTTGTCTCCCTCTGATTTCAAGCTGTGAGCCAGCCTTTTGTCGCAGACTGAGTTTGCTTGACGATTTTGCTTTGTGCAAGGAATCCTCGCTCAGTGTGAACGAGGGTGGACGTAGATTGCATTGTGCAATCAAACCACCTAAAAAATCACTTTGTCGTATTGTGTGGTTTGCATTGTTAGATTTTTTCTTGAGTGATTTCCCTGCAGCAAGGGGTATATTAAAAGGTCCAGTCAGAAGGACAGGCCTGGCCTGTCTAGAAAGCTGCCCTTGCGTGAGGAGACTTCCTAGCCCAACCTTCGCCTAGTATCACATTGGCTGTTTCGTGAATCTCTCTGTGGGTTTCTCATTCATCTTGCTTGCTACGTTGTTGAACGAGGATATTCATCTTATAGTTTTATTGCTCGTCACTTGTTTGATCTCATATCTGATTCATTTCTCTGAGTTATATACGTAATTATCTTATTTGTTTAGTTATCTTATTGAGTATTGGAGCTATTCACATATTCAATTTACCCAATCTGAATTCTCTGATTGAACTACTCCTGGTTTACTGCGATTTGTGAGTGATCTATTCACCCCCCCCCTTCTAGATCACACTCTCCGTGTCTATCAATTGGTATCAGAGTAGGTTTCCCAACATGTGGTCCAATGACCAGGGAACACCTAGATCTAGCGCCCCTCGTAGCTTCATCGCTGAGGGACATTCCATTAATCGCCCACCATTCTTTAATGGTACTAACTATCTCTATTGGAAAAATAGAATGAAGGTGTTCATAAGGGCTCAAAGCCATGAACTGTGGAGGGTCATCACCACCGGACCATGCGAGCTTCCTGAAGATGAAGATACTTGGTCCAGGGAGCAGATCCGTGTATCAACTGTAAATTGGATGGCAATGAGCATCATGCAGTGTGCTGTACATCCCGAGGAGTATTCCAAAATCTCAGTATCCAAGACAGCCAAGAAAATATGGGATGAGCTCTAATTGATCTATGAAGGTACATCACAAGTGCGAGCCACGAAGGTAAACATGCTTACTTCTGATTATGAACTGTTTAAAATGAAATCAGAAGAGTCCATATCAGAAATGTATGCTAGGCTCTCACAGATCACCAACAGCCTAAAGTCTCTAGGCAAGTAGATTCAGGAGAGTGAACTTGTTAAGAAAATCCTAAGGTCCTTAACCCCCGTGTGGCACACCAAGGCCACTGTTCTAGAAGAGTCTGGGGACCTATCCACCATGATGATCACAGAGTTGATAGGCTCTCTGATGGCCTATGAAATCAATCTTAAGAGGAGCAATGAAGAAAATAAAAAGGGAAAAACTATAGCTCTTAAGGTGTCTAGAAGTAGTGGAGAAAGCAGTGAGGAATTTGAGAACTTATCAGACCTAGATGATGAGCAGCAAGCTATGCTCACTCGATAGTTTCAGAAATTTTTGAGGTATAGGGGTAAAAATTTCAGGAGAAGGAGACCTCAACAGACTGGCAAAAGTACTAATTATAAATTTGATAAAAACAAAAATGCTGACAAGATTACTTGTTTTCATTGTAAGAAGCCAGGCCATATGAAGAGTAAATGCCCAGAACTCGTGAAGAAGAATTCAAAGGTGCAGAAAAAGAAGCCTCAAGCTATAGTCTGCACATGGAGTGACGAGGAAGAGGATATTGAAGAGGATTCGTCTGAAGAGGAGGAGCAAGGACTGTTTCTCATGGCCGACATAGACAATGAGATAAGCATTTCTTTTGAAAATTGCACAATAGATGATTGGGAGGATGCTTATGCTGACTTGTTAGATAAGTTGAATTGTCAAACCAAAGACTATAAACTGGTGAAAAGAAGACTGAGCAATGTTGTTGAAGAACAAACAAATATGAAAAAGGAAAATGAAGATCTGAAGAAACAACTTGAAGAATTAAGCTCTCTGGAAGTTGAGAATAAAAACCTCCAAGACCAATTTGAAGACGCTAAAAGGAATTTGGATCAGCTCAAATAAAATTTCAAGAACTTCAAAAAGAAAATGCTATCATTCTAGAGAAGTATGAAGCTATGAAAATGGTCAATCTGGAAACTCAAAAACACTGTGAGAAAATTCAAAAGGAGCTTCAAGATAAACAAACTACTTTAGAAAAGTTTGTGTAGGGCAAAGCAAATTTGGACACCATCCTAGGTGTTAGAGTAAATTTCAAGAAGGAAGGTTTGAGCTACGACCCAACTAACAAAAAATCATTTGAGTTCAAGATGACCACATTTTGTGAGGAAAAGGGTATGGAAAAGTTGGACATCCCATCCAGCTCAAACAGCAACAACAATTCTCAAAAACCTGTGAAAACAAATTTCACTGTACCTAAACTCAACAATCAGAAAACTCATGATAAGCCTACACAACATCAACGAAGCAGGACTACTGCATCGAGTCATGCATATGCATATAGAACCAATTCTATTTATCAGAGTCAGATGCATCACGGCAACAATTCTTATGCATCAACGCAGTGGACTCAGAACACATGGCCCATCCAAAACAAAAATAGGAATCAATATACACCATGTTGGGCTCATTTCAATTCTTCTCAGTTTCCCTTCAATGAACAAACCTTTAGGAATCAGAAAAGGTTTAGGAGGCATCCAAAGAATAATTATCAAAATAATTGGAACAAAACATTCAACAATATAAAACATACTTCTATGCCTGCTACCCCTAAAATTGTTTATGCTGAGAATAAAAATTTCTTTCACAAAAAGGGTAGCATACAGATTTGGATCCCTAAAATTTTGTTGAAAGGATTGAGTAACATGATGGGGACCAATTTTTGTTGGGTTCCAAAGCATTCTACTTAAATTGATTGATGGTTAGCCTAGCAGCCGAGCACAACAGGTGGTACTTGGACAGTGGCTGTTCTAGGCACATGACAGGAGACCGAACAAAATTCAGCAAGCTTGAAATGAAGGTAGGAGGTCTGGTCAAACTTGGAGGGAAGAACAAAGGTAAAATCATCAGATCAGGTACAGTTGGTAAGTTTCCCTTAAACACCATTGAGAGAGTTTTACTTGTAGAAGGTCTAGAACACAATCTGCTTAGCATCAGTCAGTTGCGTGACAAGGGTCACAGAGTGGTTTTTGACAATAATGCATACAAAATTCTTGAAATAAATTCTGACAAAGTTGAGTTTGTAGGACATAGAGTTAATGATGTCTACATTATAGGCTTAAATGAAAATTCAAAATCTAACCTTTATTTGTCTGTAGATTTGGATGACAATGCATTTAATTTGCATAGACATTTAGGCCATGCTAGCTATACTACATTGAATAAATTAGTCAAACACGACTTAGTTAAAGGCATGCCTAAGATTAAGTTCATTTCATACTCCAAAATTTGTGATGCTTGTGCTCTGAGTAAACAAATCGGAAAGTCATTCAAGCTCAGATCTAAGCCATTCTCCTCAAGGCCAATGGAGCTATTGCATATGGATCTATTTGGTCCAACCGGAACTCAGAGTCTGAATGGTAAAAGGTTTGAGTTTGTGATGGTAGATGATTATACTAGATTATCTTGGATATCTTTCTTAGCAAATAAAAATGATGCATTTCAGAAGTTTAAACAATTTTTCAATAAGATCAAACAAGAAGGAAAACACAGAATTTGCTCAATTCAATCTAACCATGGAGGGGAGTTTGAGAATTCTATGTTTTCTGATCTTTGTAATAATGAGGGACTGACTCATAGGTTTTCTTCTCCTAGGACTCCAGAGCAGAATGGAATAGTGGAAAGAAGAAATCGGACCATTGTTGAAATGGCCAGAACCATGCTCGTGGAGAGTCAGATGCCTAGAAAATTTTGGGCAGAAGCGGCCAATACTGCATGCTATACTATCAACAGGGCCATGGTTAGACCCATTCATAAGAAACTCCCTATGAGCTCATGAAAGGTAAGAAGCCAAATGTGGCTTTTTTTAGGATCTTTGGCTCTAAATGTTTCATTTACAACAACTATAAAAAGGACCTTGATAAGTTTGAAGCCAAGAGTACCCCAGGAATTTTTCTAGGATACTCTGAAACATCTAGGGCATACATGGTCTTCAATATTTCAGAACAAATTGTAGAAGAATCTCCTCATGTTATTTTTGATGAAACAAACAATGTAACAAATCTTGATGATGATGACAGGGATACAAAGCATGATGGAGAATTTTTGAAGGACAAGCTGAATGAGGAAAGTCAAGTACCTGTTGCATCACATAATCAGGACCAGGGTGAGTCAGCTGAACCAGGTGAGTCCTCAACAAATATTAGATTTCTAAAGGATCATCATGTTCAAAACATCATAGGTAATTTGAATGATCCCCCTAGGACAAGGTCTTTTCATAGAGTTGTAAATAATCAAGACCTGGTTGCATTAGTCTCTCAAATTGAACCCAAAACTATAGAAGAAGCTTTAAAAGATGAGTCTTGGGTAAATGCTATGAATGAAGAATTGGGTCAGTTTGAAAGGAATAACGTTTGGAAACTAGTTCCAAGACCAGAAATAAAACTGTCATAGGAACTAAATGGGTTTTTAAAAATAAAGTGAATGAAGATGGAATTATCTCTAGAAATTAAGGTAGACTAGTAGTCAAGGGCTATTGTCAAGAATTTGGAGTGGATTTTTATGAATCCTATGCACCTGTTGCTAGGATGGAGGCTATAAGAATTTTGCTGGCTTTTGCCTGCTCCAAAAACATCATACTTCACTAAATGGATGTCAAAAGTGCCTTTCTGAATGGTTTCATTAAGGAAGAAGTCTTTGTAGAACAACCCCCTGGGTTTCAATTGTCTGCACATCCTAACCATGTCTTTAGGTTGAACAAAGCCTTGTACGGACTGAAACAGGCCCCTCGGGCCTGGTATGATAGGCTGATAGAATTTCTAATTAGCAAGGGCTACAACAGAGGTAAGGTGGATCAAACTTTATTTACAAAAATTCTGAAAATGGATCTCATCATAGTTCAGGTATATGTAGATGATATTGTCTTTGGTTCAACATGTACTGAACTATGTGATGAATTTGCACAATTGATGTCTAATGAATTTGAAATGAGCTTGGCTGGTGAATTGAAGTATTTTCTTGGTTTGCAGATTCAGCAATTGGAGGATGGTTGCTTCATAAGTCAGACAAAATACTCACTGGAAATACTCAAGAGATTTAGCATGGACAAGTTGAAGCACATATCAACTTCAATGGGTACTAACACCTCTTTGGATGCGGATGAATCAGGTAAAGAAGTTGATGCAAAGCTGTACCGAGGTATTATTGGATCTCTGTTATACTTAACTGTCTCGAGACCTAATATTCAATTCAGTGTAGGTATGTGTGGTAGATATCAATCTAGGCCTACTGAATTGCATTTTACAGCTGTAAAAAGAATTTTTAGATAGATTTCTGCAACACATAACTTAGGTTTATGGTTCCCTGCATCATGCACATTAGATTTAACTTCATACACTGATGCAGATTATGCTGGCTGTAAATCATATAGAAAAAGCACAAGTGGTTTTTGTCAATTCTTAGGTGGGTGCTTAGTCTCTTGGGCCTCCAAGAAGCAGCACTCTATGGCCCTCTCCACTACTGAAGCTGAGTATGTAGTAGCAGGGAGCTATGGTACACAGGTTATTTGGATTAAGCACCAGCTCAAGGACTACAATGTAGACCTTGGCTGCACACCCATTTATTGTGATAACACTAGTGCAATAACTTTGTCCAAGAATCCTGTCCTGCACTCACGCACCAAGCACATAGAAATCAGACATCACTTCATAAGAGATGAAGTTTCTAAACCATTTGTTCATTTCCAGATATTTGGCCTCTGAATTGTGGGGCTGGATACAGCCCTTACTTAGCAATAAGTTTCACCTCAGTTATCAGATCTCCATAAGATGCTGGAACCTGTTGAATACAACTACTCTTCTCTCTGCCTTCAGCTTTGTGGGGATGTATGCAGTAATTCTGGTGATGTGGGAGATCTGGAAACAAAGGTGTGCAATCAGATTTGAGGGTTTGGCTCAAGGAACTGATTCAATAAAGAGGCAAATTCAATTTTCAATAGCTCTGGCCTTGGACAAGCTGAGCTTTCGCAAGCCATTATCTCCACTTCAGTCCAGCTGTCTTGCTTCCTTTCACCTATTTCCGCAGGTCAATCTTAAGCAACCATTTTTAGTTTTCTGTAGATTGGCACCTCAGAAATTCACATTGCATGTTGATGGGGCATCCAAGGGTAACCCAGGTAGATGTGGTGGAGGTGGCTGTGTAAGAGACTCAAAGGGTAGATGGATAGTAGGCTTTGCTTTCCACTATGGCATTGGTAACGGTTTATTGGCAGAGGGTAGAGCCTTATGTGATGGGCTATCAATTGCCAAGGAAGGAGGTCTAGCTTTGGCGGCTATATATTCAGACTGTGCTCTTCTAGTGGAGGCCATAAGAAAAGGAATTTCTCCTAGCTGGATGGTTCTTCCATGGTGGAGGAAGATCCTAGATCTTATTCATGAAAGTGGCTGTGTGCTACTACACACCTATAGAGAAGGCAACCAGGTTGCAGATTCCCTGGCGTCATATGCTTGCAGCATCACTGAAAATCAAATCTTTGTCCATGCAGGAGAGCTCCCTCAGATGACCAAGGGAGCACTAAGAATTGATATAGCAGGGCTGCCAGCCATTCGAGTACCTTAGCTCTTTGTTTTGTTGCTCCTTAGCTTTATCTTTTGACTTTCTTTATGTCCTTTGCATACGGCCAAGTTGCCCTTCTGTTCACCAGGGGGATACCCCTTTATTTTTGTAATTCCAGCTTAAATCAATAAAATAAAAAGGCCGCAGTTAATACCTGGGGGAATGAGAACATCCCCCCTTTTTGAGGGTGGGGTGCATTCGACCAGTGCTTTAAATGTTGGTCGGTCTTTGCTCAAAAAAAAAAAAAGATGAAGTTTCTAAGGGTAACTTTGAATTAATTCATGTAGGCTCTGCTAAGCAAATTGCAGATATTTTCACTAAGCCTTTGGATCATGAGAAATTCTCCACCTTGAGGAGAGAGTTGGGCATTTTCAAATCTTTTTGAGTATCTTCTTAATTCCCTTGCTAAGTTATGAATTTCCTTTTAACTCTGCCTGTTATTATGAAGTCTGTTGTTTACTTCAATGTTCTATTCTATCATGAAGTCAGGGGGAGTTGAGTTTGTCTCTCAATTTGATGTCACTATCTCTTCTTGTCTTGTCTATCTCTTTTTGGCTGCTAACCACCCTTGGTATATCAAATGGATGCTAAGAGAAGGATAGATCTCTTCTGTCTGAAATCCACACTATGCGTAGAGATTAAGTCTCCGCCAAGTACCAAAGGGCAGTGATGCAAATAGAAAGGGGGAGATATTTTTTTTTTCAGTCTCCCATAATTCTCTGATTTGTCAAGAAAGTCCAGCTCAATGGAAATGTGTCTGTCTTCCAAGTCTGTCTGAATCCCTTGAGCCTTTTGAGAATCTCATATAGTGCTTTCACAGATCTTGAATCTTAGAATTTCTCTTAAAAGCTTTTGAGTTTGGTTAATTAAAATTTCTATCAAGAAGTTTAAGTCTTATAATCCTACTTATAGACAGGGATTAAGGTTCTGAAAAATATCTTCCTACATATCTCATGAGTAAAGAATAATGTTGACATATAAAGCCCTGAAATCTTCTAAAAGCTTGAACATTGAACATATGAAGACAACTCTAGCTGAAAATATGTACACTCAGTATTGTCCTCAAACTTTTCCATTGAAATAAATAAATAAAAAGGGGGGATAAAATTTTCAGAGCAATCATTTGGTTTCCTGAGAAACCTGCTGTCTCTTCACCATGGAGTGAAGTCAGTTGTGTCATGAAGGTCCAGATTAACTCTGTGATGTGTAAATGAAATCATGGTAGAGCAATGACAAAGATTGTTGAGTAACTGGGTCACTTCACCTGAGACGTGTTGTGCCTCATGTAAAAAGATATTTCTATTGTTAACTTTGTTCTCTCTGAAGAGGCAATAAAGTTATCACACTGAGTAGCTGGGGACTCTTGCATCTAACCAATGTGTTTCCTCATGCAAACAGGTGTAGATTCAACCACATTGCTCAAATGGAAAAAGAAGGTTCCCCAAATGCAAAATCATGATGGTTTGTTTGTTTCCAATACTGCTAGAAAATTTTCGCATGACAAGTCTCTGTATTTAACTAATACAGCTTTTAGATAGCACCTTCAAGGCTTTCATATAAAACTTTGCTCACTCTCCTTATTTCTATATGAAGATAATTTTCTCACTTATGTTTCTTGTCTGTCTGGCTTATTAGTCTTAAACATCTCAATAAACTTCAATTATCTCACTTAATTCATTAAGAGATGAGAATGATATTTTCTAAATATGTGACCTTACTGTATCTGCTTTCTCTTGCCTCTACCTCTTATTCTCTCTATTTTTGCGATGATGTCAAAGGGGGAGAGATTAATAGAGTGAGAGGGTTTGAGTCTGTCTATCTGTTTGGTCTGTCTATTTGGTATGTCTGTTTGGTATCTGTCTGGCTGGTCTGATTGGTGATCTGAGTGTTTGATTGGTACCTGTAGTCTCGATCTGGTTTTCTGAGAGATTAATAGAGTGAGAATGTCTGAGTCTGTCTATCTGTTTGGTCTGTTTGTTTGGTATGTCTGTTTGGTATCTATCTGGCTGGTCTGATTGGTGATCTGAGTGTTTGATTGGTACCTGTAGTCTCGATCTGGTTTTCTGAATCTTTCACTAAATCTTAAATTCCTTGTTTGCTCAACCTTACTTCAAGAAAGATGAATTTTCTTTGACCATCAAACTCAAAGACTCATATTGTTGCCATCATCAAAAAGGGGGAGAATGTTGTATTTTATGTTTTGATGATGTCAGAATAATATGGCTATTTCGTCAAATCATTAAACTCTAATTATATGTGTCAAAGTGGTGTGGTTCAAATTGACCAAAAGACTGTCTAATCAAATTACATGTTTGATAAAGAAGTGCATCAATGCACTCAGATTCGAGTCAAAAAGCAACAATGATCTCAAGCAGAAAAGTCAACACTTGCTCAATCCAAGAAGCAGTGAAGTCATTGAAGAAAATGAAAGGTCGATATAGAGGCTACGATTTACAGATTCAGGTCGAGGCAGATAAATGTTGTGCTAAGATAGGTCGATGCTCATGAACCATCAAAGTTCCTAAGGTCGATGAACATTTGCATGTAGGTCGATGCATATGACACTGTTATGCACCTAAGGTCGATGCACATTTGAATGTAGGTCGATGCACATATGCTCTTTGCATTAGAAGGTCAATGCACATTTGAATGTAGGTCGATGCACATATGCTTGTTGCATTAGAAGGTCAATGCACATATGCTTTTTGCATTAAAAGGTTGATGCACGTTTGCATGGTATGTGCTATAAGGTCGGTGCATCTTGTTCACTACATATGTTAAGGTCTGTGCATATCATAAGCGGTCAATGCTTGTAAGTTAGAATTATAACTTAAGGTTGATGCACCTCAGTCAGTTCAGGAGACAGGTCGGTGCAGCTGAACAACTTATGCCAACAAGGTCGATGCACCTTAAGCAAATCAAGACGAAAGGTCGATGCCACAGTACAAGCCCACTAATAAGGTCGATGCAGACATTCGGGCGCTAACAGGTCTGAAGATCCGAATCCTTGTTCTGCAACTTAAAATCAGACCCGATTGGAAAACCAACTCCAACGATAGAATGGCACGTGATCCAAGAAAAGATGGGACGCTTTTATAGAGGTTTCCAGAGGAAGAATATTCTAATGCCAGGTGGACCAATGGGATTTCACTAGGTTTTCTGCCTCACCTTTTCGGAGCCCCTATTATATTTAAAGACTCCCTCATCCTTTGAAGAGGTTGCTGAAAGCTGTAGAAAGCTGCGAGAGTTCCTGCTGTGTGAAGAACCAATTTGAAAAGAGACCAGCGCCAGAAAGAAGAGAGAGAGTGAGAAAAGAAAATTTGAGAGAATCCAGCCATTTCGATTCAAAGTGCTTCTATGAAGCTACATCTTGTTTTTATTTTCAGTTTTCTATTTTTCCATTTTCTTCTCGTTTTGATTTATCGTTTTGATCCCTCCAAGTGTCCTTGGAGGAAGGGAGATTGAGGTCTCCGGTTGTGAGTGACGGGGTGTCTCTCACAGGTTCCCTATGAGGATTCAAAGGAAGGGAGGTCATCCTCCGGTTCTGGACTTGTGGGTAGCAAGCCCAGGTGCTAAGTTTCTATGGGTAGCAGAACTTAGGTTGAGGGATTTGTCTCCCTCTGATTTCAAGCTGTGAGCCAGCCTTTTGTCGCAGACTGAGTCTGCTTGACGATTTTACTTTGTGCAAGGAATCCTCGCTTAGTGTGAACGAGGGTTGGACGTAGATTGCATTGTGCAATCAAACCACCTAAAAAATCACTTTGTCGTATTGTGTGGTTTGCTTTGTTAGATTTTTGCTTGAGTGATTTCCCTGTAGCAAGTGGTATATCAAAAGGTCCAGTCAGAAGGACAGGCCTGGCCTGTCTAGAAAGCTGCCCTTACGTGAGGAGACTTCCTTGCCCAACCTCCGCCTAGTATCACATTGGCTATTTTGTGAATCTCTCTGTGGGTTTCTCATTCATCTTGCTTGTTGACATTGTTGAACGAGGATATTCATCTTATAGTTTTGCCTCACTGGCAGATCTGAGGATGTGAGACCGAGCGGCATCGCCGGAGGAAGTGAAAATTCTACAATGCTATCCACCGCCTCCCACATATCAACATTAACTATCGAGAAGGAGGACGGCACTACTGCAGTCTGAAGAGAGGAAGTTGCTGCATCACCCTCAGCTGGAGTGCTAGATATGACCATAGATAAAGGCGTCGGGGCTGCTTCTATCTCTGGAACCTCGGGCTCAGGCTCAGGCAGAAATGCAGCCATCTCCTACTGGGGTGAGGTTGCAATAAACGCCGAGGCTGGAGATCCTAGTGTGTGGTGCACCTCGGGTATTGCTACTACCAAGGGCTCAACTGGTAGGATTCGCTCAAGGACTTGCCTAAAAATTTATGCATCTAATAGTGTGTCCAAACGCTGTGGCAGGGGATGTAGAATTGAAGGTAGGCCGAACACCACCGACCCCAGAATAAACATCGGGGGAACCATAGGTGTTCCGAAAATGGGTGCCAAGCTACGCTTAGGCATTGGGCCTATAAAAGTCGCCACCATCATGTCAAAGGTGGTTGCCAGTGAGCTAGAAGCTTCAGCCAGACCGGTGGGGATCTGCCCAAGTAAATGAAAAGAAAGATGAGGTAGTGATGCATAATCGATTAACTGAATGATAGAAAAATCTATACTTACATGAAATTCAAATAGGCCCAGCTTAGAAGAATTGGAAGAAATATTGTGTGGCGGTATAGATATCGGTGCATCGTCACCAAATATGCTGGCTTCGCGTAATGTGTCCTCTATGTCAAGCGAGCTTGGCACTACTTCTATAGTCTCTAGTGTCCCTTTGCCTCTGGTCAACGGCTGTAGGCAGAACTCTCCGGTGTTGGAAGAGGTCACATTCGAGGAATAATCATAATCGACCTGCTCACTCGAAGAAGAGCTCCCCAAAGACACGGCGACGGGCTCCACCGCTACCAGCGTTGAGGCCAAACTTCCTAGTGCGGATTCAGATAAATTCTTTCTGAAGCCCGCAGCTGCCATGCACCCAGAAGTGCGGCGAACCAAAGCAGGCGTCCACCCCACACAGAGGCAAAAGCCTGCACACACACACGCTACAAGATGTAGCACAACACCACATGTTGCACAAGTCGCAGCACAACGACCACAAAATGCTCCTCACACGCAGCCAACACAAACCACAAGGATTTAGCAGGAATATTCAAAGGATATACAAATCTGACCGTCCAAAAATTAGGCTCAAATAAACATCAACCAAGAAATGCTTAAGGAAGGGCTAGAAAATCTTCTCCTCATGTAGATGAACTCATAGCAAGACACACTCATTTGGATTTTGAGTGAAGAAACTCGATTCCACAACTTTGCCCTCGAACCGTCGATTTTCCAAACTCGTAGATGGTGCTCCGGCTTCAATGGATGATGTAGATCGATATGTTGCTCATGGATCTTTGATCTTCAGGGTTGAAATCAAGAGATGAAGGGGATGAATGATCTCCACGTTCTTACTCCTTTTCCTTCTTCTTCCTACACAAGAAAAACCAAAACCCTTAGATGAAAAACCCCAAATTCACAACATGTGTATATATATAAAAGAGAGGGGCTAAAAGACTTGGATACCTTTTCTAGAACCCTCTAAAAACATCCCAACATGTGTGCAAATGGTCTAGGGGTATTGAGGTAAAAGATCAACCCAAGTAGCCCTCACATGAGTGGGTTTCGAAGTGATACGGAACTCACGTGCGAAGAGGTTTCGAACGCGTCGGTCGACCAGTTCTGGGAATCGGTCGACCAAATTCTGTAACACAAAAAAAAATTGAACTTGGGAGAATCGGTCGACCGAAAATACCGGATCGGTCGACCGAACCCTGCAACTCTGAGAAATTTTCAAACCTGGAAAAATTGGTCGATCGAAACCCTTTGTTTGGTCGACCGAAATCTGTAAAGACAAGAAAAACTTTTGGAAATAGAAGACTTAGAAGGAACCCTTAAAGCCACAAATGTCCTTTGATTCCGGAGGATTTATACTAATGATATGAGCTTGCAAACCACAAAAATACCAAGTTAGTATGGAATTTAAAATTCAAATAACCTCCTCCTTTGTAGTTAGAATGCTTAATTGAAAACGAACAAACTCACTACCTCACATAAACATACGATTCAAGCTTGAGTACATGATGCGCACCGGCTATTGTCGTTGAGAAAGCCGTGCCATAATTTCAAATATATTTGCACTCACTCACTTTTAAAGATAGAAAAATCAAATATATAGTGGTAAGTGGAGTCGATCCCACGAGGAGGAAAAATCATTATTTTAACAAGTTGGATAAATACCCTTATGCTTTGAAAACCAAATGTTGAGTGAGATTAAAACTAAAGAAAATAAAGTGCAAGAAAACTAATTAAAGAAGATGAGAGGGTTTAAGAAGAGAAATTGGAGGAGATAGAAAAAGAAAGACAACCATAATTTACAAAGATGACTTTTATTGCTATGAAAGTGAAAAGTACACCTTTATGAAAATAGAAAAATTACAACTTACATAAATAAAGAGAAAGGGAGAAGAAAATTGTAGCCAAGATGAAGAATAAGGCCGCCTCCTTTCCGAGCCTTTGATGAAGACCACCCCGTCTTGGATGCCGACGCCGTGAGAGGATCAATTGGAAGAGAATCCGCCAAAGGGATATAAGAGGAAAAATAGAGAAAGGGAAAGATAGAAGGGAGAAGAAATTCACTGTGGAAACATGTGTGTGTGGTGTATTTTGAAAAGAGAGAACAGAGAGATAGAAGAGGGGGGCTCGGTGGAGATAAAAACACAGTAAAAATAAAATTAAAAATAGAGATAGTTTGAAAGGAAAATAACTTTAAAACCGGTGACAATTAGGAAAAATGAAAAACAGCAAAGTTGTAGAGGATGAAACGATGAAGAAGATTGATGAAGACCTCAGATTTTAAATACGAGAGGTAGATAGAGAAAAATGAGGATGAACAGAGATAGGTCGCGGATGAACAGTGCAGAAAAGACCCAGGATAAAACGTTAGAAAATTGAGAATATCTTTTAAAAGAGGAAGAATTAGAAGAAGGTGAAGAAAGCAAAGTTGTCGACCATGAAGAGACGCAGTACGTTTGTGAAGAACACAGATTAAAAAGAGGACTATAAGAAGGTGAAAAATTGAGAAAACCAGAGTTATGTAAAACGGATAAACAGTAGAAACCGAAAAATAGAGCTTTGAAAATCAAGAAATAACTTTGAGAATAGGAAGAATTAGAGGAAGGGAAAGATGAAGAAGATGTAGATCTTTAAAAATTGAAGAACTTTGATGAAGACAACAACTTGAAAAGAGGAGAGGAAGATGGGGAAAATTGAAGAAAACCAGAAGGTAGAGAAATCGGATGAACAGTAGAAAACCTAAAAAATTGAACTTTAGAAAAGAGTGAATAACTTGAAAACGAGGAGGATTTGAAAGAAGATGGAGAAAGAAAAAAACGTAGATCTAATAAAAATTCAAAACTTTGATGAAGAACTCAGATTGAAAAGAGGGGTGGAAGAGAAAGAAAAGTTGAGAAAACCAGAGTGTAGAGAAATCGAATGAACAGTAAAATGGCAAGATAGAAGCTTGAAAAACTAGAAATATCTTAAAAATGAAGAAGAATTAGAGGAAGAGGAGGAAGAAGAAGTTGTAGAAGATTGAAAATCGAAGAACTTAACTGAAAAAGATGAAGAGAAAAGCTTCCAAATAAACTCCTAAGGCAGACTTCCAACTATCCAACCCTTTGCAACATCGGCCATGGCATCTAGTTATAGGGTACAGCAGCGTCCCACGGTTGTAAGTCTCCAAATCCAGTTCGAAATCATGTTTCCAGCACTAAAAATTGATCCCTTTAGATCCCTTTCCAATTTGAAAACCTCATTTCCATAGATTAAGCTTAGATATTCTCAAAACAAGGAAGCACAGTTCGATTGGGAGATTGCCGTTCCGCTTCTGGGTATCTTCTGAAATAGCGGCTTCAGCTAAGGCGCACTATCTTGAATAGCGGCTTTGACAAGAGTGCAATATCATTTCAGCTTTCGACCTCCAGCCGCAACTTCATATTTCCATATTTTGATTTTCTTCTTTTTCCAGAAATTTAGGGAATAGCGGCTCTATAAACGGTCGCAATTTCCTTTTTCTCCATTTTCTTGATATTTCTCCTATTTTTCGTACAAAGGAATGAACGACTCTATAAGCAGTCGCAGAATGGATTTAGCGCCTCCAGCTCTACCGCACATTCTTTTGAATTTCCACTTTTTGATTTTCTTTAATTCTTCAAAATGAATCTGCGCCTCTTTATTCGGTCGCTGAATCTTAAATAGCGACTTTACCATGGTCGCAATTTCCTGAAAATTCACTCAATATTCTTCATCAGAAAATAAAATGGAATAATTGTGCATTTCCTAAATATTTCTCAAATTATCAATTTGACTCAAAATTGATGATAAAATTATGTAGACTCGGAAAATGATGAGAATGAGATTTTAACTTTATTAAATGCACAACTAGACTCATTAAATGCACAAGAATGATGAATGTGATACAAATTATGATATAAAATATAACACTTATCACACCCCCCAACTTACTCATTGTTAGTCCCTTAGCAATGTAATTAAATAAAAATTAAGGACCAACAAGATCCTACAAATATCATACTCTTATATCCAACTCTCCCTTCATAGAATCAACCAAAGATTAGGAATATGGAATCATTAATGCTCATACTAGCCTGAGATTGGAAATTAGAGAACATGACTTAAGAATGCAAATCAAAGTTCAATAGCACTTGTGCATGTGTAATTTCAAATCCGCAGTTAAGATAATTACGTCTCCCATTTGTTATTCCAAGTAAGTAACTTTCAACCCTGCACCTCTCAGATCAGAGTATTTAAGCATACTAGGTTTTGTCTACTTTTTCCTTTTGTCCTTTTGGAACTTTCTCTTTTTTTTTCTATTTTTCATTTGCACAACCATGATGCTGCACTACCCTTCACCTTTTTACGCCAACCTCAACACTTCTTAGGTGAAGCAGGCCCGGTTACTCAGATCAGGGGCATTTTTCATGACGTGATCTTTCTATTTCATCATTTCTCTTTTTTCAACAATATGCTTTCGCATTTTCTTTTCTTTTTTTTCTATAAAACTTGGCAGAAAACTTTTTCTTGAAATAAATCTCCTCCTCAAGAAATGCAAAGTATCAGATATAGTTCCCAAAATAACAGAGGGCTTGTCTTATTTTGCTTCATCAGAGTGCATAGTAAATAATTTTCTTAATAGTGCGTATGAACTTTAAAAAGATTTTTATATCAGTTTCCCATTGCTAGATTGAACTTAATTTTCCTTCAACCTTCTCTCTACATTTTTCTAATCCAGAATTACTTTCAATTCAAGCATGAATCAATAAAACTCCGTCGGGGATTTCATCTTTGTTGAGCTATGGTTTTGATGATAACTAAACTTCTTGTGTGATGCCTTGGTTTTGATGGTTGTTGAAGTCATGGTTTTGATGTTCATGTGCGATTAAGTGAATGATGATAACTAAACTAAATGGTTGATTGTTCCTGTCGATTGGTTGAATATGATTGAGTTGAACATGTGCTTTGAATGCTTCCTATGCATACTCTTCATGGAGCTTGGTTACATGATGCATTCATATTGGACAAATGCATAGATCTTGATCCATAGTCAATCATATTTTCAAAGTGTTCACTTGTATATGTGAATGGCTAAATTGTTCTCATACTTTGCTCACTTGCATAGAAATAATTCTTGACCTTTAGCTTAAAGGTTTTATGGTTCAAAGTGTTTGTATGCACCTTGAACATGAGCTTTCATATATGCATTTCACACATTTATCATATTGATTATTAAGCTAAAGTTCTAATCATTTTTATTATGATTTTGCATGTTAAATTGTTTGTATAATCCCTCCAAGATCAAAGGAGTTTGATGCCACAGAGTTTGGAAGGGTTGTAATGGAGTTTGGGGGTAAAATGTAGTATTCTGGAATTTACTGTAGCTGGCTGTCGACCGACCTGTAGCTGGCGGTTGACCGAAATTACCAGAATTTAGAAAACTGTAGTTTTTCACATTCCGGTCGACCGTCGAGTGGTGGTCGGTCGACCGAAAATTCCAGAATGCAAAAATCTCCATTCTGCAGACTTTTGGTCGACCGCCAACCCCGAAGCTACTTTTGTTGACTTGGTTTTTCAATCCCGTGGAGAGGTATCTTCACCCATTTGCTGCCCCCAATCAAGGAGGATTTCGTGGATCTGCTCTAAGGCTTGTCCAGGGGCCATTCAAGGGTTATAAAACTCTCATTTGGAGTCATGAACCCTAGCTATCCAAGGGGGAATCAAGAGAGATCTAAGGGAGATCAAGAGGGTGCTGTCTAAGGAGAAAGAAGAAGGGTACTGTAGCCGTGAACAGTACTCCGTGCAGCAAGTGTTCTTCATCCATTCTCAACCCATTGAAGGCATATCTGAAGCCAACCTCCTCCAAGGAAGAGAAGAGAAGCCAAGCAAGCAAGCAAGGATTCCAAGAAGAGTGCCTAAGGGAGAAAGAAGAGAAGCGAAGCAAGCAAGAAAGGAGAAAAGCCAAGCAAGCACGATTGAAGCTTCGGTCAAGTGAAGATTGAAGATACGTTCAAGATCTGCAACATGCATTCAAGGGGAACCCAAAACATGAGTTTTCTAAACTAAGCCTCATCGTCTTTATATTTTGGGTGTTATATTTGTGTTCATCATAAACTGAAGAACTTGTGTGTGTGTGTGTGTGTGGATCGTTGTTGGACTCATGGTCGTGTGTGTGTGTGTCGTATTTGATTCATGTGTGTGCGTGGATCTTCCTAGATCTGCGTTTGTGTGTGTGTGGGTCTATTTAGATCCGTTCTGTCTCGTTTGTGTGGATTGATGCATTTGTGGTAGCATGTGATTGTGTTGGTGATCCGGTTGTCGGATCGTGTTGGAGACATCATCTCTCTCTCTCTCTCTCTCTGTGTGTATTGGGGCGCGTCCCCGTGTGTGTGTGCAGGTGTTGTCCTGCGTGAGTGGTTGGAGCATCGTCTCCGTTTGGGGATTTATCCCCGAGTGAATCTTCACCGGGTTTGGTGAGGGGTGGACGTAGGATTGCCGTCGTTGCATCCGAACCACCTTAAAAATCGTTGTGCATTATGTTTGAATTGTGTTGTTTGTTCCATTTCGTCTACCCCCATTCTACGTGAGTGTGAGTGTACATTATAGTTTAGATTTTATCCTCGTTCACCTTGCATAATCTATCTCATCACCAAGTAGATTTTGATAAATCAGATTGTGAGTGAATAGATTTGATTCTCTTAATTAGTAGTTTATCACATATTTTATAAAAGGCCAAAAGTTTTTTTTTTAAATTTGTAATCATCCAATTCACCCCCCTCTTGGGTGTCATTGATCGCAGGAATTCAATTGGTATCAGAGCTAAGGCTCTAATTTCAAATATCTAACGATCTAGAGAGATCCAGATCAATGACTACCATGATGTACACCTTGAACTCTCCACCGGTGTTTGATAGTTGCAATTTTGATTTGTGGTTAGGTAGAATGTGTAGTCTTGTCAACTCATATAACGCTAAGCTATAGAAGCTTATTTCATATGGTCCTTATGAGTTGCCTAAGGATAAAAATGTCTAAACTAAAAATCAAAAGCTTAAACATGATCAAAATTATTTGGTGTTAAAGTTGCTAACTGCTGCAGTTGATTCTAATTATTTTCCCTTTGTCTCCCATTGCAGATCCGAGAAGGAAATATTGGATGGATTAGCAGAGATCAAGGAAGAGCACAAAGACAGATGTCTTGTAGCGGGCACGAGTGATCAACGGAGTGATCAGCCAAGTGGATCAAGCTCAAAGGTAAATTCTGATTCTGATAATGAAGATGAATTTAGCTATGAAGATCTGTTGAATGCATATGATGAGCTTGCTGAAAGATACAAGAAGTTAAAATCAGAAAACAAAAAATTGAAAAAGGATGCTGAACAAAATAAGTGTAATTCCTCTTGTAAAAAATGCTTGCATCTAGAGGAATTGATTGAGTCTCCATAAAGATCAAATATCTTTCTTAAGAAATGAAAATAAAGAGCTGAGAAAGAGAATAAGTTTAATGGACAATGGTCTGACTAAATTTGTTCATGATAAGAAACTTGAAAAAGAAAATGAGAAACTGAAGGAATTGAATAGGATCATTTCTGAAAGATTGCTTGTTTTTGAAAAAGGAAAATCTGTGAATATTGATGAATCTGAAAAAGTGCATACTTTGTTGCAAGAAATTAAAAGTCATAAAATCATCAATGCTATTTTACATGAACAAGTCAATTCGTGTGAAAAAAAGATGGTTTCCTATAAATTGCACGTTGCATCTCTTGAATTTGAAATCCTTGATTTGAATGCTTCATTGTCTAGATTTGTGAATGGTCAAGAAAACTTGGACAAATTGTTGGGGACGAAAGTGAATTTTCAAAGGGAAGGGCTGGGTTTTAATCTTGTGAACAAAAAGAAGTTTGAAAATAAAGTTTATACATCTTTTGTGCACAATTCAAACATAGCCAACACATCAAAAGGGTCCCCAAATCAATCTTCTTCACAGATAATAAAAAGATCAAATAAAAATCTGAAAAAGAAAAATCATGTTGCACATACACATGCATCCACAAAGAAAATCAATTTACATCAAAAATCCAAAAATGCTGCTAGCACACCCATGCATGTTAAACATACTTCTGTCACACACACACAACCACCTAGAAAGAAACGCTCATGTTTTTACTGTGATAAATCTAGACATGCCATGCATGATTGTTTCATTATGAAGAATGATGATCTGAGAGCATGTAGAAACCAAGCTGTTTTGAAAAATGCAAAGAAAGCATTCACCACAAAACCTTACGTGCATTATAATAACTGTGGTAAAAGGGGTCATACAACTTCACATTGCTGGTTACTGTTGAAGAAAAAGAACTCTCATTCAACACATCATGCTCACACACATAAATTGGTAGACCCAATGAGAAGAAAGAATATGATGCCACGTGCCTTCTACCATCACTTTGGTAAATCTGGGAATGTCAAGCATGATTGTTTTCTAATGAAAAGTGATGAATTGAATGGTGTCAAAAAGTGGAAATTACATGCCAATATTGCTACTAACTCACAAGGACCCAAAATGTTTTGGGTACCTAAGAACGTAAATTGAAAAATCTGTTTTGCAGGTGTGCCATGGAGTGTAAAGTATGAAATCTATCTTCATCAAGAAGGTAAGGCACTCGAGTCAAGTGACTCAAGCAGGTTAAAAGAAAAATCAAAACTAAAATTTGGAAACTCAAGTGATATCCCTCTTGTTCTCTTCAGTGATTGTGTCATGGTTTGATTCATATTGTGCTGAATAGTCTTGTGGTAATGCATATGTCTGTACATGCATTCCATCCATAGTTGTCTGCATACCCTTGTGCATATCATCTTCATATAGCATCTTATTGAAGGGGGGCTTGAAATTTCTTCAAATCATACTTCACACACTGAGTGTGCATATACCTTCACGTGATGTCTTGCAAATATTGAACATTGTGTATTCATGTCATAATGCATTGCAATCCTCCTGCCTTCGTCATCCATGACTACATAGTATATCAAATGGTGACATGTGGAAGGGCAGGTTAAGCCTGTCTGAAAACTATCACTACGCGTGAAGTGATCTTCGGATCTAAGTTCTCTGCCTGGTACTATGAATCATTTACTTAAAAGGCTGCATATGGCATTACATTTTTACTGAGCATATCACATTCATGCGCACACTAAGGGGGAGCAACCACATTCGTCATATGGGCTTCACGTTTAGGTTCACACATGAGTCATGCATTGCATCTAGAGCTGTCTAGGGGATGTTGGTTGTTAAAATAATTTATCATGCCATTGTCAATAAATTTGAATCAAAATTGACAACTCAAGTCCTCTTGTCCTTGGATGCAGATTATACTCCTAAAACCTAAATGATGATGAGTCAGTCATGGCCAAGCTTGAGTCAATGAAAGGAATACCTTGCAAGGATGAAAATGATGAGAACTTTCTCAAGTTTCTACAAGAAGATGCGATACGTTGTGTAGAACAACTTCCAGGATTGACTCAAGTACAAGACAGTGAAAGTCTTATGCGTGTTGAAGCAAGTACCCAAGACATGGTATGAAAGGTGCGCATTTCTTTTAACCAAGAATGGATTTAATAGGTAAGGTTAATCAACCACCTCTCACAAGGCAAATCAGGTAAAAGACTTCTTAGTGGTTCAAGTACATGTTGATGTTATCATTTCTGAGCTACTAATAATGCCTTTTGTGAAGATTTTACAGGGATTGTGCAAGAAGACTTTAAAATACTCTCATGAGTAAACTGAATTTTACTCTTCTTTGGATTGCAGGTGAAAGGCTTGAAAGAAAATAGATTCTCAAGATAAAGGTAAGAAAGCAAAAGCTGAAATATCAACCTTCGTGAGGTTGGTGATTTTAGTGATTGAAGGCTTCTAATCTTGTCTCCTGAACTAAGGTAACTCAACCTTGTCAATTCATGCAATGGCTATCTTTGTCACTTGGTGACACTCTCAAGTGACAGGTATTGATTTTGAAAATTTGACACGTTGTTGCTCTGGTTTGATAAGATGAATTTGTCGAATTTGTTCAACCAAATTGAAGATCTTGAAAAATATGTGTGAAGTGTTTGGCTATTGAACATCTCTCAATTTGAATTGCATGATCACATTTACATTTAACTGTATATATGGTATATCAAATGGCGTCTGTGGAAGAGTGGATTATATCCACTTGGAAGCATTCCCTATACATTGAGTTGGGTCTTCAGACTAAAATCTCCGCCTTGTACCAGATCTTGAAAATTTTGATTGGTTGATTTATGAATAAATCCTTGAGCTGAGTTATGTAAATTGAAAATATATTTTTGATTAAATATTTCAAACATTTGGCTTGTGGATTAATTCTCACTTCAAAACTTGTTAAAGACCTTTGAAAATCTATTTTTGAACAATTCTGAAAATTAGGTTGCATTGCTTAATTTTGCTCATTTAAACACCCTTATTTCATAAAGGTCATGTCATAAAAAATATTGTTGACACATTAATAAAAGTGAATGCTCTAATGTGGAATTTTCTTCATGGTTTGAAGATCAAGCCCTCCTATGCTGCATTTGCATCTTACATCACATTCTCATCTAGGCATAGGTTGCATGCATTAGAATGAATTCATGCGTTAGCTGAAGTTAGTTCATTCATTTGGTATCAGAAGTTTTGCACCACACTGCATTCTATCTTGGCATGTTGCAGTTCATTATCAAAGATTGCATTGCACTAGAACTTATGCATTAGCTGCATTAAGTTCATTCAATTGGTATCCATTTGATTGGTATCAGTTGTATGTTTGCATTGCAAGTTTCATACATTCCTCTCTGTGTGTTTGCTTGATATTATATGCAATTCATCCCCATCCCTTGACATTTCTATGGCCTTATGTCTTCTTGATAAATAATGCTGCATTTGAGTCATTATTGAAGTGTTTCATGTCGTACACTCTGGGGGAGTTCATATTTCATAAGTGCATCTATTTAGGGGGAGCTGCCTTGTTATGTACTCATGATATTTTCGGTATACATGCTGAATCAAATTCACACACTTCATGCACAAAATGTGAGAATGAGTGTTAAAGATAAGGATATATAAATTTCTTTTCAACACTCTCGAGATGTTAAACATGCTGCATGTATGTTGAAGAGACAGTTGAGGAAAAAGCTGCCTACCTATCCGTGTTGAAAAATCTCGAATGAAAATGAAAGGCAGAGCAATGCTCAGTCTCACTGAGTAAATTGGGCACATGTCACCTGAGACGTGATGTGATTCATTTCTGAAAAGTGTTGACTAAAGTACATCTATTCACGATGAGGTGAAATGGTTCAGTATTCTGAGTAACCGGGGATTCTGGCATGAGCTCCATGTGTCTACTCGCGTAAAAAAGAATTATTCGAACCTGATCACTCTTCAAAAATTCTGACTACCATGTGATATTGATTGAGTTGAAAAATATTGGTGAAAACTCATTGTGGTAGAGCGTAGCCTCTAATACGCTGTTCTCAAAAATTGAAGTGCAGTCTGTAAAATATCTCATTTTGTTGATCTGAAAATCTGAATATCCATATTGCAACTATCATTTTTCATATTACTCACTTACACATCTGGAAATTTGATTTACTATGTATGCAGAAAATTAATTGATTGTATTAACAATTACATGAATCTCCTATATGATTGCACAATCTCCCATGTGCTACACATGTGCATTCCGATTGTCATGACCCTCATGCACCCTTCTTACACCCATTCCCTCTTAAATAAGTACGGGGGAGCTGTGTTGCATGTATCTAAACATATTTGTTTGCTTGCTTGTTTATGCATCTCACATGTCATCACATGCATATGTTGCATCTCATGCATATCAAACCACAAATCAAAATTAAAAATCTGGAAAAATAATGAAAACTCAAAAATTGAATGGACATCACATGCTGTACACTTGCTCAATAAGCTTTGGATTTTGATTGACCAAGGGGAGAAAAGTGTGAAATCAGCTCTACTCATCCTAGCACGTTCAAATGATCAACAATTGATATCCTCTCATGCCAACCATTGGTATCACAAAACAAATAAAAATATGCAAACATGAAAATCAACAAAAACATGATTTGATGCCTCCTAGACATTCCATGAACACACTTGTTTATAATTTGCTCATGCTTCATCAGAATTTCAAACGTGGGTCATTATCCCTTGCTCATTCATCCAACTGCTATTTGGATCTCAGTGGTTTCTTCCCTTCATCTTGATAGTGTTAATGTGGGAGATATATTGGCGTTCATCCGCCTGTTGATACTGTCAAAGGGGGAGCAAGAATTGCTCCTGCTTCCTTGGGTTCATTTTGCTTGTTCAGTTATGTTGATAAGGGAGAAAGCTTTACCTTATCCCACTTTTTGATAATGTCAAAGGGTGAGAAAAAGATGATTCATGACTGCCTTTGTCAGGGGGAGAAGATTCATGATTGCCTGTGTTAGGGGGAGAAGAACATGTTGTATCTTCATTTAGTTTGTCATCATTCATCACAGTATCTTCATTTAGTTTGTCATCATTCATCACTAAGTTTGTCATCATCAAAAAGGGGGAGATTGTTGAGCTATGGTTTTGATGATAACTAAACTTCTTGTGTGATGCCTTGGTTTTGATGGTTATTGAAGTCATGGTTTTGATATTCATGTGCAATTAAGTGAATGATGATAACTAAACTAAATGGTTGATTGTTCCTGTCGATTGGTTGAATATGATTGAGTTGAACATGTGCTTTGAATGCTTCCTATGCATACTCTTCATAGAGCTTGGTTATATGATGCATTCATATTAGACAAATACATAGATCTTGATCCTTAGTCAATCATGTTTTCAAAGTGATCACTTGTATATGTGCAAGGCTAAATTGTTCTCATACTTTACTCACTTGCATAGAAATAATCCTTGACCTTTAGATTAAAGGTTTTATGGTTCAAAGTGTTTGTATGCACCTTGAACATGAGCTTTCATGTATGCATTTCACACATTTATCATATTGATTATTAAGCTAAAGTTCTACTCATTTTTATTATGGTTTTGCAGGCTAAATTCTTTGTATAATCTCTCCAAGATCAAAGGAGTTTGATGCCATAGAGCTTGGAACGGTTGCAATGGAGTTGGGGGGTGAAATGTAGTAGTCTAGATTTTACTATAGCTGGAGGTCAATCGACATGTAGCTGGCAGTCGACCGAAATTACCAGAATTTAGAAAACTATAGTTTTTCACATTCCGGTCGACCGCCGGATGGTGGCCGGTCGACCGAAAATTCCAGAATACAAAAATCTCCATTCTGCAGATTTTCGGTCGACCGCCAGCCCCGAAGCTACTTTTGTTGACTTGATTTTTCAATCCCGTGGAGAGGTATCTTCACCCATTTACTGCCCCCAATCAAGGAGGATTTCGTGGATCTGGTCTAAGGCTTGTCCAGGGGCCATTCAAGGGTTATAAAACTCTCATTTGGAGTCACAAACCCTAGCTATCCAAGGGGGAATCAAGAGAGATCCAACGGAGATCAAGAGGGTGATGTCCAAGGAGGAAGAAGAAGGGTACTGTAGCCGTGAATAGTACTCCGTGCAGCAAGTGTTCTTCATCCATTCTCAACCCATTGAAGGCATATCTGAAGCCAACCTCCTCCAAGGAAGAGAAGAGAAGCCAAGCAAGCAAGCAAGGATTCCAAGAAGAGTGCCTAAGGGAGAAAGAAGAGAAGCGAAGCAAGCAAGAAAGGAGAAAAGCTAAGCAAGCACGGATTGCAGCTCCGGTCAAGTGAAGATTGAAGATACGTTCAAGATCCGCAACATGCATTCAAGGGGAACCCAAACATGAGTTTTCTAAACTAAGCCTCATCGTCTTTATATTTTGGGTGTTGTATCTGTGTTCGTCATAAACTGAAGAACTTGTGTGTGTGTGTGTGTGGATCGTTGTTGGACTCATGGTAGTGTGTGTGTGTGTCGTATTTGATTCATGTGTGTGCGTGGATCTTCCTAGATCTATGTTTGTGTGTGTGTGGGTCTATTTAGATCCGTTCTGTCTCGTTTGTGTGGATTGATGCATTTGTGGTAGCATGTGATTGTGTTGGTGATCCGGTTGTCGGATCGTGTTGGAGACATCATCTCCGTGTGTGTGTGTGTGTGTGTATTAGGGCGCGTCCCCGTGTGTGTGTGCAGGCGTCGTCCTGCGTGAGTGGTTGGAGCGTCATCTCCATTTGGGGATTTATCCCCGAGTGAATCTTCACCGGGTTTGGTGAGGGGTGGACGTAGGATTGCCGTCGTTGCATCCGAACCACCTTAAAAATCGTTGTGCATTATGTTTGAATTGTGTTGTTTGTTCCATTTCGTCTACCCCCATTCTACGTGAGTGTGAGTGTACATTATAGTTTAGATTTTATCCTCGTTCACCTTGCATAATCTATCTCATCACCAAGTAGATTTTGATAAATTATATTGTGAGTGAATAGATTTGATTCTCTTAATTAGTAGTTTATCACATATTTTATAAAAGGCCAAAAGTGTTGTGTAGTGGACAGCGGATCTAGAGGGGAGGGGTGAATAGATCTGTCCCTTTTTTCACAATGCAACCCTCTATATAGCTAGATAAAAATAATTGCAGCGGGATACAACTAGCTTAGCGATGTATAAAACGATTTGCTTAGAAATATGATTTCACAATATGGATATTGAACCTAAGCATGCATCTAAAATAAATCAATCACACAATCAAACAACAACACAAAGGATTTTAAGGTGGTTCGGACTGAATCCCCAGTCCTACGTCCACCCCTCACCAAATCCGGTGAGGCTCCACTAGTGTCTCGCACTGAACCGCAAATCGGAAAGACCACTGATTGCCTTCCTACTAACCACCGGTAGGGATGTCAACACCGCAGATCGGACAACTTCTGATATCCCTCCTACTAACCACCGGTAGGGACGATCTTCAGTTTCAATCGTTTGTATGAAATGAAAAAGAACAAATATGAAAACACTCAATCATCAAACAAGATAGAGAATATGCTCAAGAAGAAAAATCTTGTCTGAGATTGCTGGAGCTTGAGTTGGATGCATCAATGGTGTCTTCTTCCTTGAGAGATGATCTTCCTTGAGTTGATGAAGAAGACTATGGATGTAGCTTTGATCTTCCTTTTGATCTCCTTGAGTTGATGAAGAAAACTATAGATGTAGCTTTGATCTTCTTTTTGATCTCCTTGAGTTGATGAAGAGTTTTATGTAGTTTAGATCACCCTTGAGAGCCTTGATTGCTTCTTGCTTCCTTGGAGGTTGAGATGGCTTCAGATCTAGGCTTGAATCTCTTGAATGGATGAAGAACTTCTTCACGGAGTACTATTTTTTTTTTTTTAAGGGCAATACCTGACAAGCGGAAGGGGGTGGACCGTTCATCCCTACAAGAAGGGAAGGGACGCTCCACTCCTAGCCGCCGGGCAGGGAATTTTATATATATGAAAGCAAAGTACAAAGAGAGATTAGGGCCTGAAGGAGGGACACCCTATCTTATCAAGATGATAGGGGCCCTTAACAGAAGAGGGAAGCTCGGCCCAAGAACAAAATGTGGAAGAAGACGACAACAAGCACCCATGGGCAGCCAACCTGTCCGCCACATGGTTGCCTTCCCTAAAGATGTGGGTGATGGCCACGTGAAGACGGAGGGAGATGCAATCCACGTCCAACATGATGAGGTGCAGGCTCCACGGGCGAACAAATAGCCGGTTAGCAACTCTGGCAACCACAAGAGAATCTGTCTCGACCTCAACCGCAAGGAATCCCCGCTGAAGACAAAGGGAGAGGCCATCACGAAGAGCAAACGCTTCAGCTTGAATGCTGGAGGTGACGTTGTGGTACGGTGCAGCAAAAGCAAAGACGATTTGTCCAAGAGAATCCCGAAGAACAGCCCCTCCTCCGGCCAAGCCAACATCACGCTTGAACGCGCCGTCAACATTGAGTTTCAGCTTGCCCGGGTGAGGGGGCAGCCACCGGATAACACGAGGTAAACCTTGGTGCACCCTCGTAGGGGAGACCCCCCAAGAGGTGAGCCAATCACGCTGTGAGTTGTTAATGTCCCGTCCCTTGAACCGGTGAATCACAAGAATAGAGCGGACAGCTAGCATAGTCCGGCCAAGGATACGGCGGGAGTCCATGGGCTGCCCTTCAAACCTCGCATGGTTCCGGCTGAACCAAATCTCCGAGAGGGCGGCCATGAAGATGCAGCGAGATAAGCTCCCAGCCACCGAGGAGAGCTGAAGACTGCCCAAGTAGCCAAAAATAGCGGTGGAGACCGAAGAGGTACTAGCATAGTTGAACCGAAGGAAGTCAAAGAGGGAGCCCCAAACCTCCTTTGCAACCCGGCTGTGGAAGAAAAGGTGGAGACAACCTTCAGCTTTGGGGGAGGAGCAGCATGAACACATGGAGCAAAGCGGTACACCACAACGAGAGATGACATCGTCCGTTGGTAAGCAACCGAGGAGGAGCCGCCAAGAGAGCACCGACCACTTGAGAGGGATGGAGTGGTTCCATATAGCAGCCCACGGAAGGGAGGCAGCAGGAGATAGCATGAGTCGAACCGATTTGGAGGAGAAATGCCCGTCAGAGGAGGGGGTCCAAACCCATAAGTCTTGATGGCCAGTAGTGCCAAAAGCTTGCTGCAATAGAACCAGTGGGCAGAATTGGGAAGCTGTTCGGAATGCAGCCCCCATGGGGCATGAAAGTGCATGGCGGACTGAACAGGTTTTATCTTTCACGGAGTATTGTTCACAGCTACAGTACTCGAACTCCTCTCACCCTTGTAGCCTCCTTTGATCACCCTTGGATTCACAAAATGATCAAGTAGGGTTTCTAACCCTCTTGCATGTGTTTTATAACCTTTGAATGGTCCTTAGACATCCCCCAGACCAGATCCACAATCTATGGAAGATTGGGTGACTTTGGGGTTAAATAAATACAAGGAAAGGGTCTGGCCTCGAGGCTGCATCGGGGCTGGCGGTCGACCGGAGGTAGGTGGTGGTCGACCGCTACTGAAAAACTTGCAAACGGATGATCCCTGGGAATTTCAGTCGACCGCTACTGGCTGGCGGTCGACCGCTACTGAAACTTGTGCAGACTGGGAGCTGCTGGCTGGGGCGGTCGACCGCCCATGTGCTGGCGGTCGACCGCCAGCTGGGCAGACCCCAGTTCATCCCTGGTCGGTCCGTTAACCGCTTTAGCTCCGTCGCTTGAGTCCTTTAGCAGCCCGTTCATATCTGTGGCATCTCCCTTGATAGTCTAAAAGGTATCAACTGAGTCTCTGGCCTTGGATTCTCTTGGTTGTACTTCTTTGTGCATTGACCTTGGATGTGTGACGAGCCGAATATCACGTGTCGACTTTTGCTTGTGTTTGCATCCTTGCTTGGGCGCGATCAATGAGCTTTCACTTTTTCCATCCTCACTGAATGCCTTGTCCATTCATTGGCATATCTGTCATGAACATATAGTCACATGAGAGTGGAAACATTAATGACTAATAGTGTTTAGCCATTATCAAAACCAAGAATACCACAGAACTCATATGACCATAGGATGATGTCGAATGACCCCAGTGATCATAGGATAACTCAAATGACCACAGGGGCACAACATTCTCTCCCTTTTTGATGATGGCAACACTGTGAGTCATTATGTGGCAGTAATATCAAGAATGGCAACAGTTATAGCAAATGCAACATATGCGACTCAAGATCCATGATAATGAGAATATGGGAATGCAGATATGAATGCGGATATGAATGCGATGTAATTATGCAAACTCCATCACATACACATATGAAGACTCCCTCATCACTCATACATAAAATCGCACAATGGTTTCTCCCCCGTACACAATTTACTCATCCCCCAATGATAACTCACAAAGCAAGGGATGACTCACAACAAAATATTCTCTCCCCTTTGACAACGTGATAACGTAAAACTCTTACAAAGGACTCACACAAAGAATTCTCCCCCTTTGACAACAGCAAAAAGGGAGGTATAAGGTAGAGAAGGGGACTAATGTCTGAGAGACCAGAGCTAAATGAGAGTGGAGAGCAAGCCATTATATGCAAACTTGACACATACCGTGAGCAACATAGATGGTTCAAAGCTAATGAAATCCGAGATCATCAACAGAGTTCGAAAAGTAGCTACATCTAAGATTTAATAGAAATGAACCAAAGGTGCATATCATGGCAGTGTTTAACCTTCCCTTGTCTTATATATCCATATTCAATAACTACAAAGGGAATAACACAAAAACTAGTATTGAGGCTAAACAATCATGACTAAATCATAGAATTTTATGAGTGCAGTAAATTAGATTTTCAATACCTTTGAATTTGAAGGCACATGACTCATATTTTACGAGCAATAAAGTATAGTACATGCCTCTTAGCCGTAAGAATACACGTTGTTTAGACGCCAGTATCCCTAGGTATTTGGCAAGACTGACGGTTATGTTTCAGAATGAACAGAGATAGCAAAGTCACGTCATGACATATCCAAACTCATTGCTGTGATGAGAAGATATATTTCTCAGTAATTATGCCATTGCTCTGCCTAGAGTCCAAATGAATTAAGACAGAGATAACATGGGCACATCATGACATATCATTTGTCACTTGATTTGATGACGTGACATATTTCTCCGTGCAACAATATCATTGCTCTGTCAAATTATTTTTCAAGAATTCCAGCTCATCAAGATGTTTAAAAATAATACTTAGCTCTAGAGTATTACCAAGATGGTCATGAATTTTGAATTTTCAGATATCAGGATAGTCATTCAAAACAAAATATGCAATCTCTTGTTAAGGTCTATTAAAACCACAGAACATAGATGATTTCAAACAAAATATATCAGAACTACAAGGAAATCATTAAATCTGAATCATTTTCATTGAATAGACAATCATCAGTTCATATAATAGAAAGCTCTCACACCATATGTTTGTCAGTCTCATGATCTCATATTCAGACTATAAGCCATGTAAGCACAAGAAATTAAGAAAAGCATCAAGACTCCCCCTAAGGATATGCAATGAATGCACTCAAAGAGTTATGTGTGCAAGCAAGTGTAATGATAACTGTCAAGAGGAGAATGACCTGAAACATGCAGGGGTTGACATGAATTTGGTAGACATGAGATGCATGACCCAACACATGGTTGTACACTTATTAAATGTAACAGAATGAAGATGAAACATATGCATGAATGCTGTAAAGAGACAACCCCCCCCTTACTATATGGCCTATATGCGACAGTGACGCATGGTACTTAGCGGAGGTGAAACCTCACGCATATTGAGTGCTTCTAGACAAGCATAGCCTGCCTTTCCATACATCAACATTTAATATACCATGGCCATGCAAGAAGGATGTTGCACAAACCATGCAATGCATTTTGAACATGAACTCAATTCATTATTATGCATCTACATGCAGTGCGACACATATGCAAAAGGACATATTGACATATAAATAATGCATGAACACCAATGTACAAAAATACACAACTAATTGAACAAGATCATCATTTCAATTTGTATTGGCCTGAGGTCGGCAAAGACCAAGCTCCCTTCTGAGTGTTGAAAACCTGTCATTACACAAGGGCTTGGTGAAAATATCAGTAATTTGATTTAGAGTATCAACAAAATGCAATTCAAAATTTTTCTTACCGACCTCATCTCTAATGAAGTGATGCCTAATCTCAATAAGATTAGTCCTAGAGTGCAGGACTAGATTTTTTGCAAGGTTGATAGCACTAGTGTTATCACACAGAATCGGGACACAACCAAGATCCACTAAGTAGTCTTGGAGTTGGTGTTTAATCCATAACACTTGGGTGCCACAGCTCCCCGCAGCAACATATTCTGCCTCTGCGGTTGAGAGGGCAACCGAGTGTTGTTTCTTGGAGGCCCAAGAAACTAAACACCCGCCTAGAAACTGGTAATAGCCACTAGTACTCTTACGATCTAGCTTGCATCCAGCGTAGTCCGCATCAGAATAAGATATAAGAGATAAGTCACATGATGACGGATATCATAATCCCAAATCTTGAGTGCCGGCAAGATATCTAAGGATACGTTTGACGGCAGTCAAGTGGGATTCTCTAGGACTAGCTTGAAATCTAGCACAAAGGAATACACTAAACTGGATATCTGGTCGGGATGCAATCAAGTAAAGTAAAGAGCCAATCATACCTCTATAGATCTTTGCATCCACTAATTTACCATTTTCATCCGAATCCAGTGATGTTGTGGTGCTCATAGGAGTTGCAATGATTTTGCTGTTCGTCATGTCAAATCTTTTCAGCAGCTCCTTGATGTATTTGGCTTGACTTATGAAGCACCCATCTTGTCCTTGGTTGACCTGCAAACCGAGAAATAATTGGAGTTCTCCCATTAGGCTCATCTCGAATTCACTAGTCATGAGGTTAGCAAATTCCTCACACATTTCAGATTCAGTAGAACCAAACACAATATCATCAACATAAATTTGAACAATCAAAATGTTCTTACCTTGCTTCTTGGTGAAAAGTGTTTGATCTACCTTACCTCGTGTGTACCATTTTTCAATGAGGAATGAGCTTAGTCTCTCATACCAAGCTCTTGGTGCTTGCTTAAGTCCATAGAGTGCCCTGTCTAGCTTGTATACAAAATCTACATGGTTAGAATTCTCAAAGTCAGGGGGCTACTCAACATAGACTTCTTCTTTGATCAAGCCATTCAAGAAAGCACTTTTGACATCCATTTGATACAGTTTTATTCTAAGGGAGCATGCAAAGGCAAGTAAAATTCTGATGGCTTCAAGTCTAGCAACTGGGGCATAAGATTCATCAAAGTCTACCCCAAACTCTTGATTATACCCTTGAGCCACCAATCTAGCCTTATTTCTTATTATCTTGCCATCATCATTTAGTTTGTTCCTAAAAACCCATTTAGTGCCTATGACAGATTGTGATGAAGGTCTAGGAACAAGATGCCAAACTTTATTTCTCTCAAACTGGTTCAACTCGTCTTGCATTGAATTTATCCATTTTTCATCCTTTAATGCTTCATCAATGTTTTTGGGTTCAAGCTGAGAGACAATAGCAAGTTGATCTAATTCTTCCCCAATTTTAAAATGTGACCTTGTTCTAGGTGGGTCATTCAAGCTACCAATGACATTTTCTAAAGGATGATCCTTAAGAATTCTAATGTTTGTAGAATCATTACCTTCTCCTGGAGCTTGATTCCTTACATTGCTTGATTCAGGTCGGTCACCATCTTCTTTTGTTTCTTCTTGTGGAGAATCACTCTTGTCCTTCATGCTTGGGAATTCCCATCTTCATCGTTTTTCCTATGAGAGTTACCATTGTTAAAATCATCATGATATTCATCAAAGGAAATATGGGGTGATTCTTCCACAGTTTGACTCTTAATGTTATAAATTCTATAAGCCCTAGATCTATCAGAATATCCAAGGAATATACTTTCATCGCTCTTGGGCTCGAATTTATCTAAGTCTCTTTTGTCATTATTGTGGATGAAGCATTTAGATCCAAACACTTTCATATGTGAGAGAGATGACTTTTTACCTTTCAGCAACTCATAAGGAGTCTTTTTAGTGTGTGGCCTTACCATAGAGCGGTTGATAATGTAACATGCTGAGTTTACCGCTTCAGCCCAAAATCTCCTTGGAAGTTGCCGTTCAGCAAGCATGGTTCTTGCCATCTCTACAAGTGTTCGGTTTCTCCTTTCAACTACACCATTTTGCTCTGGGGTTCTTGGTGAAGAAAACCGGTGTGAAATGCCTTCAGCCCTGCAAAGATTATAGAAGTTAGCATTTTCAAATTCACCACCGTGATCAGATTGAATCTTGGAAATTTTAAACTCACTGTCCTGCTTTATCTTCATGTAGAGTGCCTGAAACTCATCAAAAGCATCATTTTTATGTGTGAGAAAGAAAAACCATGTGAACCTAGAAAAGTCATCCACCAAGACATATCCATATTTTCTACCACTTAAGCTAGCAGTTCTGGTTGGGCCAAACAGGTCCATATGAATTAGCTCGAGTGGTTTGGATGATGTATTTTCAGATCTTCCTTTGAAAGATTTTCTTGTTTGTTTACCTAGGGCACATGCATCACACAATTTATTTTCTTGTTTAAATGATAATTCAGGCAACCCTTTCACCATTGAATGCTTTAACAGTTTATGTAAGACATTGTAGCTAGCATGTCCTAATCTACGATGCCATAGCCAAGCAATCTCAGATTTTTGTGCAACAAGACAAAGGTTTAAATAAGCAGGATCATCTAAGTCAATCATGTAAACATTGTTGACTCTCTTACCAGAAAATTTTACTTTGTCAGATTTTGGTTCAAAGATTTTACATTCATGAGAATCAAACAACACTTTGTGACCTTTATCACATAATTGACTTATGCTGAGTAAGTTATATTTTAAACATTCAACTAATAGCACATTTCCAATGGAGTTGCAGAGGTTCTTACCTACATTACATGTTCCAATGATTTTTCATTTGTTGTTCCCTCCAAATGTGACGTATCCTCCTTCCTTTTTCTCCAAGAGACAAAATTTTGATTTGTCTCCAGTCATGTGTCTTGAACAGCCACTATCAAGGTACCACCTATTATGCATGGCTGTAAGACACTCCTGCACAAGCAATTAAGCAATTGTGTTTGGAACCCAACCAAATTTGGGTCCCATCAAACTCTTCAGATTTTTAAAACATGAAATCATTTCTTTTGGAATCCAAACCTTCTTAACATTCTTGTTTTGTTTGCTTAGAGTAGGGATTTGGTTTTTCTTTTCAGCTTTGACATTCACATTTTGTTTAGAAGCTCTTTGTTGAATTTTGTGGAAGTTTGAGGAAGTTTGCTTCTTAAACCATTGAGGCCGTTGGTTGGTTTTGGGTTGAAAGTGATTATTTTGCCACCTAGGAGATTGAAACTTATAAGATTGATGAACACATAAATCACAATTTTCCCAAAAGTAGGGTGGTGTTGGCCTATATGAATGTGCAATCCAGTTATGGTGATATCTAGAAGATTGAGCATGCAATGACAAAGGAAGTGTTGACCTATGCTGCGGGGAAGGTCGACCTTTCTTATGTTTTTGGACAAACTTTTTGGGAATTTCAGTTACTACCTCTTCAATCTTTTCTTTTCCTTTGGATGTTATTTTTGAGGTTGAAGCATCAGAAGAGGAAACAAATGTGACTGTTTTTAGCCCAATTGGCCTTTTGTTTGTAGGTTCAAAACCCAACCCATCTTTGTTGTGGTTCATTTTAGTTCCTAGCAATGCATCTAGGTTTTATCTTCCATCCACAAACTTTTCTAAAGATTATTGTTTATCCTTCAACTCCTTTTGTAGGTTTTCAATATTTTGAAGAAGTTGAATGTTGACTTGTTTGACAGCTTCGTACTTCTCATTACTCAATTTGATGTTCTTTTCATAGCCTTGCATTTTCAGCTTGATGCTATCAATCTCATTTCTCAAATTTTTATTTTCAGTTTCCAAGTCAGCCATTTCTTTTCTTCCCTCTTCCAAATCCTCAATCATTTTCTTAAGATCCTCAATTTCAGTTTGAAGTGAAGCATTCTTGACATTTATTTCATGATCATGCACAAATGAGTTAATGTTCTTTTTCAATGATTTATTCTCCTTTTTGTACATTTCATATTTTTCCATGAGTTGTATATATGCTTCCTCCCAATCATCAATTGTATAATCTTCAAATGGAGAATTTATCTCAGTTTCTTTATCACCTTTGGCCATAAGACAGAGATCTTCTTTTTCTTTATCCGAGGAGCTAGTTCCGTCATCACTTTCCTCTTCATCGCTCCATGTGGACACCATGGCCTTGTTCTTCTTCTTGCCCTTCCATTTGTCAGTTTTTCTGAATCTGTCGGGACAATCATTCTTGAAATGCCCTGGTTTGTTACAAGAATAGCAAATGATTTTATCAGATTTTTTAGAGTTTTCAGAATTAGATTTGAAACCATTTCTTACCTTTGACCTTCCTCTCATGAAGCTCTTACCTTCCTTTCTCATGAATTTTCTGAACTTACGTGTGAGCATGACTACGTCATCCTCATCTCGCTCACTTGTCGAATCCTCACCTTCATCAGAAGAGCCTTGACCGCTGGGTCCTGCTTTAAGAGCTAGGTGCTTTTTCTTAGGCACCTCAGCCTTTTTGTTCTTAAGGTTGATCTCATAGGTCATTAAAGACCCAATGAGTTCATCTACCTTGGTAGTTGCGAGATCTCTCGATTCTTCAACTATGGTAGCCTTTGTGTGCCATGCGGGAGTCAATGATCTGAGAATCTTTCTCACAATTTCCTATTCTGAGTATTTCTTTCCCAAATCAGTTAGACTATTAGTAAGCACAGTTAATCGAGCATACATATTCTGAATTGACTCATCAGGCATCATGCGAAACATTTCATATTCAGAAACTAAAATGTTGGCTTTTGTTTCTCGTACCTGAGAGGTTCCTTCGTACATTACCTCTAACTTATCCCACATTAGTTTTACAGATGCGCAGGTAGCCACTCTTGAGAATTCAACTGGATGGAGTGAGCATTACATGATGTGTTTAGCACTCCAGTTGACAGTGGATTGCCTTATTTATTCTTTGGTCCACAAGTCCTCATCATCCGGCAGCTCATACGGACCTTTGTTGATCACTCGCCAAAGTTCGTAGTCTTGGGCGTGAATGAACACCTGCATACGATATTTCCAATAGGGATAATTAGCTCCAATAAAATAAGGAGGCATGTTCACAGAATGTCCTTCAGGTAGAAAACCCTTGGACGTTGATCCACCAATTCCCTCAAGGTCGTTGGACCCCATAATGAGAGATTAGGCTCTGATACCACTTGTTGTGTAGTGGACAGCGGATCTAGAGGTGAGGGGTGAATAGATCTGCCCCTTTTTTCACAATGCAACCCTCTATATAGCTAGTTAAAAATAATTGTAGCGAAATACAACTAGCTTAGCGACGTATAAAATGATTTACTTAGAAATATGATTTCACAATATGGATATTGAACCTAAGCATGCATCTAAAATAAATCAATCACACAATCAAACCACAACACAAAAGATTTTAAGGTGGTTCGGACTGAATCCCCAGTCCTACGTCCACCCCTCACCAAATCCAGTGAGGCTCCACTAGTGCCACGCACTGAACCGCAAATCGGAAAGACCACCGATTACCTTCCTACTAACCACCGGTAGGGATGTCAACACCGCAGATCGGACAACTTCCGATTGCCTTCCTACTAACCACCGGTAGGGACGATCTTCAGTTTCAATCGTTTGTATGAAATGAAAAAGAACAAATATGAAAACACTCAATCATCAAACAAGATAGAGAATATGCTCAAGAAGAAAAATCTTGTCTGAGATTGCTAGAGCTTGAGTTGGAGCTTCAATGGTGTCTTCTTCCTTGAGAGATGATCTTCCTTGAGTTGATGAAGAAGACTATGGATGTAGCTTTGATCTTCCTTTTGATCTCCTTGAGTTGATGAAGAGTTTGATGTAGTTTAGATCACCCTTGAGAGCATTGATTGCTTCTTGCTTTCTTGGAGGTTGAGATGGCTTCAGATCTAGGCTTGAATCCCTTGAATGGATGAAGAACTTCTTCCCGGAGTACTGTTCACAGCTACAGTACTCGAACTCCTCTCACCCTTGTAGCCTCCTTTGATCTCCCTTGGATTCACAAAATGATCAACTAGGGTTTCTAACCCTCTTGCATGTGTTTTATAACCTTTGAATGGTTCTTAGACATCCCCCAGACCAGATCCATAATCTATGGAAGATTGGGTGACTTTTGGGTTAAATAAATACAAGGAAAGGGGCTGGCCTCGAGGTGGAAATCGAAGTCAAACATGGCTGCATCGGGGCTGGCGGTCGACCGGAAGTAGGTGGCGGTCGATCGCTATTGAAAAACTTGCAAACGGATGATCCCTGGGAATTTCGGTCGACCGCTACTGGCTGGCGGTCGACCGTTACTGAAACTCGTGCAGACTGGGAGCTGCTGGCTGGGGCGGTCGACCGCCCCTATGCTGGCGGTCGACCGCCAGCTGGGCAGACCCCAGTTCATCCCTGGTCGGTCCGTTAACCACTTTAGCTCCGTCGCTTGAGTCCTTTAGCAGCCCGTTCATATCTGTGACATCTCCCTTGATAGTCTAAAAGGTATCAACTGAGTCTCTGGCCTTGGATTCTCTTGGTTGTACTTCTTTGTGCATTGACCTTGGATGTGTGACGAGCCGAATATCACGTGTCGACTTTTGCTTGTGTTTGCATCCTTGCTTGGGCGCGATCAATGAGCTTTCACTTTTGCCATCCTCACTGAATGCCTTGTCCATTTATTGGCATATCTGTCATGAACATAACATCACATATGTTAGTCATATGAGAGTGGAAATATTAATGACTAATAGTGTTTAGCCATTATCAAAACCAAGAATACCACAGAACTCATATGACCATAGGATGATGTCGAATGACCCCAGTGACCATAGGATAACTCAAATGACCACAGGGGCACAACAAAAAGTTTTTTTAAAATTTGTAATCACCCAATTCACCCCCCTCTTGGGTGTCATTGATCGCGGGACTTCAATCTTTTCACTTTCATGATATGTAAAAAAAAATGATATGCAAGAATTCATGCAAAAACTCGTAAGGTTGTACTATATGCAATGAAAATTTTCTGCCTTCGCCCCCAACTTGAATAACATTGTCCTCAATGGCATGAGAAAATAAAGAGCAACGGAACAACGTAAGCAAAGAATATAGTTAGGATGGAAGGATACAACCTGGTAAGTGAGGTGAAATAGTCCTTCAGATAAACTGGCGACAGCTCTTCTTCTTCCAGACCTGACCACTGAAAATACACTAAAAAGAAACCATCAAATAACAAAACATTGGGTTGCCTCCCAGAAGCGCTAAATTTTCCATCTTCAGCCAGACGCATGAAAGCTTACAAATAATTACTCCAAATCACACAAAGCAATTGATTCTTTTATAGTTAACTGCTCATTCTCCAAGTAAGGTTTTAACCTTTGGCCATTAACAGTAAAAATATGACCATTTTGTGGATTTAGAATTTTAACGGCTCCATGATCAAATACTTTAACAACAACAAATGGCCCATCCCATCTGGATTTTAATTTACCCGGGAACAAACGCAGCCTTGAATTAAATAGCCAAACCTTTTGATTAACATGAAATGTTTTTCTGTGAATATGCTTATCATGAAAAGCCTTGGTTTTAGCTTTATAAATCTTTGCATTTTCATAGGCTTCGTTTCTTAGTTCCTCCAATTCATTCAATTGAAGCACTCTTTGGGATCCAGCTTGAGTTAAATCAAAATTTACATGCTCTTTGGCCCAATATGCTCTATGCTCTAACTCTACTGGCAAGTGGCAGGTTTTACCAAAAATCAGGCGATATGGGGACATACCAATGGGAGTCTTGAATGCAGTTCTATAGGCCCACAATGCATCATCTAGCCTTTCAGACTAGTCTTTCCTATCCAGCCTAACTGTTTTATGCAAGATATTCTTAATCTCCCTATTGAAAACTTCAACCTGGCCACTAGTTTGGGGATGATAGGGGGTAGCGAGCTTGTGAGTGATACCATACTTATGAAGCAAAGCTCGGAATTGGAAATGAGTGAAATGAGAACCCCCATCACTAATCAGAGCCCTAGGATAGCCAAACCTAGAAAAGATATTCTTCTTTACAAACTTCATAACAACGTAATGATCATTTGTCCTAGTAGCAATAGCTTCAATCTATTTGGACACATAATCGACTGCCACCAAGATGTATTCATTACCAAAATAAGATGGAAACGGTCCCATGAAATCGATTCCCCAAACATCAAAAATTTTAACTATCAGAATGGGATTCAGCGGCATCATATCCTTCTTCGAATTATTGCCCACGGCTTGGCATCTCAAACATGATTTGGAGAATTCATAAGCATCCTTAATAAAGTGGGCCAATAGAATCCACTTTGCAATACTTTAGCCGTGATTTTCTTTCCAGAGAAGTGTCCTCCACAAGCAAGATTATGACAAAAATTCAATACTGATTGTTGTTCTTCTTCAGGGACACATCTTTGTATAATCTGACCTGGTCCCATATGAAACAATTCCGGATCCTCCCAAAAATAGTGTTTTACCTTAGAAAAGAAGTGATCCTTCTCCTGCTTAGTCCAGCCTCCCGGGATCTGACCTACCGACAGGTAGTTGACAATATTAGCGTGCCAGGGAGTGAAAGTATGATAATTGGACAGAATTTGTTCATTTGGAAAAGAATCAGACATTCGAGTACTTTCAAGAATCACTATCCTTGATAGATGATCAACAACGACATTTTCTAACCCCTTCTTGTCTCTTATTTCTAAATCAAACTCTTGTAACAATAAAATCTAACGAATGAGACGGGGTTTAGCATCCTTCTTGGAAAGCAAATATCTTAAAGCAGTGTGATCGGAATATACGATAACCTTTGCCCCTAATAGATATGAACGGAATTTCTCTAGGGCAAAAACAACATCTAAGAGTTCCTTCTCCATGGTAGTGTAATTTAATTGAGCATCGGCGAGGGTGCGACTCGCATAGTAAATTACCACGGGCTTCTTATTCACTCTTTGGCCTAAGATAGCTCCCACAGCATAATAAGAGGCATCACACATGATCTCAAAAGGAAGTGACCAATCTGGAGGTTTCAAAATCGGAGCTTGAGTGAGGATCGCTTTCAAGGAATTAAATGCCTCTAAACATGAATCATCTAAATTAAAAGGAGTGTCCTTAGCAAGTAATTTGGTGAGAGGGCGAGCAATGGCGGAGAAGTTCTGAATAAATTTGTAGTAAAACCCCACATGGCCAAGAAAGGATCTTATTTGCTTGACAGAAGTAGGAGGAGGAAGATTGGAAATTAATTCAACCTTAGCTTTATGGACCTCTATTCTCCTCTCTGAAACTACGTGGCCCAAGACTATACCTTCTCGCACCATAAAATGACTCTTCTCCCAACTTAAAACAAGATTAACATCAATGCATCTTTTCAAAACTTGCGTTAAATTTTCCAAGCACCCCTCAAATGAAGAACCAAAAATAGAGAAATCGTCCATAAATATTTCTAAAGTTTCCCCCACCATGTCAGAAAATATAGACATCATACACCGCTGAAAGGTGGCAGGAGCATTGCAAAGTCCGAAAGGCATCCTTCTAAAAGCAAACGTGCCATAAGGGCACGTAAAAGTTGTTTTTTCTTGATCCTCCGGATAGATAGCAACTTGATTATATCCGGAATAACCATCCAAGAAATAAAAATATTGTTGCCTACCCAATCTCTCCAGAATTTGATCAACAAACGGGAGTGGAAAATGATCTTTCTTTGTTACTGAATTTAATTTCCTGTAATCGATACAAACCCTCCATCCCATCTATAATCGCATCGGCACTTCTTCTCCTTTCTCATTTACAACCACAGTCAGCCCCGACTTCTTAGGAACAACTTGTGTCGGGCTGACCCATTTACTGTCAAAAATGGGATAAATTCTCCCAGCGTCTAACCACTTAACAACTTCCTTCTTCACCACCTCTTTCATATTAGGATTCAGCTGGCGTTGCATTTCCCTGCTCGGCTTGGCATTGTCCTCCAAATAAATATAATGCATGCATACATCTGGACTTATGCCCTTCAAATCTGTCACAGACCATCCTATCGCCCCCCTATGCTCTTTAAGAACTTCTAAAAGTTGAGATTCCTGAGCAGAGGTAAGATTAGAAGCAATGATTATGGGTAGAGTATGGTCTGAGCCTAGATAAGCATATTTCAAAGAATCTGGCAGAGGTTTAAGTTCCAAGACAGGCGGCTGATCTAGAGATGGAAGAACTGGTTTAGATCTTAATGGAGGCAGAGGCTCTACTCTAGAATAGGGTGCATATGAAAGAGGTTAATCCTAAAGCATACTACCCTCTTTAATCATGTTATTACTAACATCCAGACATTTTTCAATTAATTCATCAAACATATCAATAACATTGCATTCCTCCTCATTGTCCGGGTATTGTGATACTTTAAAAACATTTAGCGAAACCCTCTCTCCTCCAAAAGTAATATCCATCATCCCTGTGGCACAATTTATATTGGCCTTCGCCGTAGCCAAAAATGGGCGACCCAAAATGATTGGTGTATGCTTTAACTCCTGGGATGAGGCCATATCTAAGATTAAAAAGTCCACTGGGAAATAGCATTCATGTATTTTTACTATCACATCCTCCAACAAACCCTTTGGTGTCTTTACAGACCGATCTGCTAGCTGAAGGATAATAGAAGTAGGCTTCAATTCTCCCAGATCAAATTGCTCATAAATGCAAGTGGGTAACAGATTAACACTAGCTCCAAGATCTAGCAAAGCTTTATCAAACGTCACCCCACCTATATCACATGAAATTAATTTAGCACTAGGGTCCTTCAACTTTTTTGGTAAAGAATTCATTAAAACAGCACTAACATCTTTAGAGAGGCGGATCTTTTGTGCTACTACCTTCGGCTCTCTTCGAGGTGTACAAAGCTCTTTCAAGAACTTGGCATATGCCAGCACATGTTTAATAGCATCCAAGAGTGGAATATTGATATTGACTTGCTTAAATAATTCCAACATCTCTTCTTGTTGGACCGACTTCTTTTGAGCTTTTAGCTTTAATGCATCCGGAAAAGGGACCTTAGGAACATATCCTTGAAAACCTTCATCAACCTTGACCTTTCCTTTGTCCATTGCCTTCTCCCCCCCATCCGGCTTCTTTTTCTCTTGAACAATTATCGGTTCTTCTTCCTCATTATCACTCTCCTCTTGGACATCTTGGCTCTTATTACCACCCACATCCTTAGCCTGATATGGATCATTGAGAATTTTCCAGCTCCTAAGGGTAGAGATAGCTTTGGCATTCTCGAATTGAGGAACGATAGGAGGGGGTGGCTGAGGTTGATTGGGCTGATTTGAAGGAGGAAGAATAGGAGCTCTTTGCTGGAAACCCGGAGGTTGTTGATTGAGGGGATTAACTATGGGTTGACTAGATAACTGTCCAACATCTCTCCTCATATTACTAGCAGCCAACTGACCTATTTGACCATCTAACTTAGCAATTGATTATTGCTGAGAGAGAATAAGTTGCTGTTGTTAGTCAAATTTATCTTCAAAATTAGGCTGGTGAGATTGAGGAGGCGGTTGATAAGAAGCTTAAAACGGGGCTTGATATTGATAACGATGTGATGGAAATTGATTATATTGGCTCTGGAATGATGGAGCTTGTTGATATGGGGCCTGAGCATGATGGAATGACGATTGCTGAAATGGAAGTTGTTGTTGTTGATTATGTTGAAAAGGAGTTTAAAAATGTTGGTGAGACTGGTTTGGAACTTGAAAAGATTGCTTAGGAATTGAGGGATTGGCTTGGGTAGATGGGCCTTGTTGAGATTTCTAAGAAAAATTTGGGTGATTTCTCCATCCTGGATTGTAAGTATTGGAATATGGATCATAAGTGGGCTTGGAGACACCGTGAGCAGCAAAGACTTGCTCTTGGATAAACGGGGGAAGTTGGGCTGCCGTGGAACAATCAATTACGGCATGATTTGAGCTCGAACATAGAGCACACAGTTCTTGAAGGTTTGAATCTGAGAGAGGCTGAGCAGAAGGAAGAGAGGACTCATGTCTATTCATGGACAAAAGTTGATCTAGCTTTTGAGCCACTAAATCTACCTTCTCTATCTTTTGCGCCAACAAGTCCACTTTATTCAACTTTTGTGCAAGCGTATTAATATCCAGCCTATTCCCAAAATCTCCTTGACTTTTAATTTCGTAAAGCCCACCCGTCTTAGTAGGTCCAATCATCCTTTCATAGGAGGAAAGTGAAGCATGACTAATATAATTTTCACTTAACATTTCAAACAACTCATAAGCTTCATCTTCACTTTTACTCATAAAAGCTCCCCCACATGAGGCATCCACCATTTGTCTATAATTTTCCATTAATCCCTCATAAAATGCTTGCATAATTTACCATCTAGATAGGCCATGATGGGGGCATTTTCTCAATAAATCTTTCAACCTATCCCATGCCTCATGAATTTGTTCCCCAAGGTGATTTTGTGTAAATCTAGTGATGGCCCTTCTCATGGTATTAGTCCTACCAATGGGGTAAAATTTCTTCAAAAACTCTTTCTACATCTCTCCTCATGTATCAATCGTTCTACCCAAGGCTCCCAACCAATATTTTGCTTTGTCCTTAAGGGAGAATGGGAAGAGAGTTAGCTTAAAGGCATCATCTGAGAAGTTTTAGATTTTGACAGTGGAACATATCTGGAGGAACTCATCTAGATGTTTATAAGGATCTTCATTAGGATTTCCATAAAATGATGGCAACATCTGGATGGTGCTAGATTTAATCTCATAATGAATCGCCTGGTTCTGAGGTGCTTGAACATAGAAGGATGGTAGATATTGGTTTGGCATGAAATAATCATTCATCTGTTTAGGATCTTGGTTTTGATTTTGGTCCGCCATAAGGTTAGGTTGGGGTTGGGATGTAGAATGCACTAACCTTTCAACTTCATTAATGGGTCCTATTAAATGAGGGTAGAGGGATCTCCTACCTTACATGCAATGCAAAGTGGTGAGGACACGCGCCACACTTCACGACGGAGTACACGGATCTCGCCGGCATCCCTTTGGCTCGGCGATCACTTGGCGGACGAGCAGAGTTATCTTTAGTTATTTATGCTTTAGGCCATGTTGGGCCTTGGTTTAGTCCCTGCGTGGACACTTTATTTATTATTGTGGACCTTTGTAGGCCAATTGGGGCCAATTGGGCTTCCATTGGGTGATGTTAGGCTTATTAGTTAGGCAGAGGGGAGAGTGGGCCACCTTGTGATCCACCTTCTTGGCCCATTTTTTGGGCTGACCACCTTCTCTCATGAGATGGCCCATGGGGATTTGCGCCCCCCCCTTGTGGGCTAGGGTTTGGGCGCCCCTTTCATCTCCTCCAAGTGGAGGAGGTGGCAGCCGCCCCCACTCCTACTTTCTAGGAGTGGGGTGCGCACCCCCCCTTTTTCCCTTCCCCATCCGATCACACCCTCCCTCCTTTGGCCGCCCCTTACCCAATCCACTCCTACAATCATGGAGTGGTGCGCACCCCCCTTTCCCCCCGTTGCCATGTTGCGCACCCCCCCTTTCCCCTATGCCATGTGCGTACCCCCCTCCCCTCCCTCTTGGCTAGGGTTTCAACTTTAGCATTCCCCCCTCCCCATATAAAAGGATTGTATTTTCTTTTGAGCATTATTATTGAATGAATGAAAGAAATTGCTGATTTTCCTTGAAGGTGGCTGCGCCCCTCCTTGTTCCTCCTTGCTCCTGCGACGGGAGCAAGCCTGGGGTGTGACTCCCCATCCCCTCAATGCGACGCCGAGGTTCCCCCTCTCTTCTATCTCTTCACAGATTCAAGTTCAGTGCAACTAGATCTTGTCTCCAAGAGCTGTGACGACCTTTCTCTGTTCTTGGCGACTTTGGGAGACCATCCCATTTTTGGGTGATTCTTATACGAGTCTCCGACGCGTGCGAGGTGGTCTCGCCTCATTCGGAGTTCGGCATCACCCGTGGCGATTTTCTTCATGAGCGCGCGCAGGACCCCCTCTCCCTGCGAACCTGGTTCTGTTCGCCCCCTTGCAAAAATCCCACGGGATGGACGTCGGCGAGTTTGGACGTGGGATCTTCACCGGTCGTACCTCTCTTCGTCCTCTGTCCAACGCCGCTGATCTCGCCTCGTTCCGACGTCCGAGCTGCTCGTGGCGTCCATTCCCGTGAGGTCGCGCAGGTCTGCCCTGTCCACCCGGCGCCAGGACAACCTGCGGAATCCAGAGCTTGCTGCTCTCAGCCACGACCAGATCTGACCGATTCCTTCAGTGGGGACCTGTTGCTCTGCGTCCTCTTCGTCCTCCAACAAGCGGAGCTCCGTTCGACCTTCGGAGTCACTTCTTCTCATTTTTCCCGCTCGAGCGCGCGGTTCTGGGAGCAGAATCCAGTCGCAACTTGCAGGTGCGCCCCCGGCTTCCACGGATGGAATCTGTGCGCCCCCTTTGGCCGAGGCTTCCTCTCGTGACCTAGCTACGCGCCCTCGCTGACGGCGCCTCAATCGGACACCGGATCGGGTCGTGGGAGCTTTCACCGCCGAGTCGCGCATTGCTGCGAACCTGCCGATCACCGTCCGGACCCTCCTCGCGGTCAACCCTTCATCGAGTGCCGCCCGTCAGCCCGTGCATTGACAGCCCCGAATCCATATGTTGTAGCCTGTTATCTCCCTGCGAGGAGTGGGCATTTTTGGGTTGGAGTTGTATTATGGTTCACCTTGTGTATCGGGGTTGTAGATCTCGGCCGGGGTTTCTTCCCCACGCCTAGGCGTGGAGGTACGTGCGACGCTCCCTTTGTTGGCATTTGCTTTACTAGTATACTTTCTAGCATGCCGCGTGAGTGTGTGTAGGTTCCTAGCTAGCTTGTTATTCACCGCGTGATTGAGAGTTGAGAACCCATTCCGTGGCCCTAGTCGAGCGCCGAGCTCGGACTAGATTCCCATAGGCGCACGGCGGTTCCTTAGCCGCTGAGATCCCCGCGCTTCCCTCATAGGGACGGTCGTTGGGCTTGGATTTCTTGTTGAGAGACGCCTCCACCCGGAGGAACGCTACGGAGGTCAGCCGCCCGGCTTGCCTTTGGCGTGCGAGTGCTGGCCGCACTTCATTGCATTCGTAGGTCCTAGCCCGTTTCGATCCCGTCCCGCATCAAATTGGTATCAGAGCTTAGGGAACCAGTTTATTCTAACAAATTGGGGTCTTAATTAGGTCATTTGGGTCTCTAGGTTGTCTAGGGTGCATTGAGTCTCTTAGTTCATCTAGGTAACCCACCATTGCATTGTAATGTTAGGTTTGTGTTTAGTTTGAGTTTTATCCTTGTCTCGTTGAGTCTTGAATTCCATTTAGCATGTGTCCACCCTTATAGGTCTAGTGTGTCCCCTTAGCCCCTTTAGGTCCCATTGCATGCCCACTCGGGGTGGTACCCACTACCATCACCCGGACACTATGGGTGACCCCCGTGGTACCACCCAGGGAGGCCATTCTCTAAAGGATTTGATGGCCCAATTCAGGGAGCGCATGGATAGGTATGAGCAAACCATTAAGGACCAGACCGACCGTCTGGAGGGCCGACTCATGGCCATAGAGGACCGCGCTGAGGTTTATGACCGATCTATCCACGGTCTGGTCGGGCGGATAGGGAGGGTAGAGGAAGTGCCCCATCATGACCCCCCTAGAGTTGCTCGTAGCATGCCCACTCCTAGGGGAATAAATTCCCATTTCTTCACACCTATGGCCAACCCCTACATCATACCCATCCAAGGTAGCCAGTCCGTGGCTGAATACTTTAGGGACTTCGAAGTGTATCGGTCAGGATGTGGAGTCGGGAAAGAAAGCACCACGGCCGGATTTCAGTTCCGGAGAGGTTTACGGCTTCATTACCAGTTTGAATGTCTTTGTCGCGACGCGGTCACTCTGGAGCAATGTTATCAGGTCGCTATAGAGGTCGAGCCATTCGAGTCATTGTTTGTTGCTGCCCTTCAACAAGCATCTACCTCTCCACATGAGCCCACGAGGCAAGACGCTCCCGCCCCGCAACCTCACCCACCACAGTCGGAGAACCCTTCCCCTAGAGCTCCTTTACCAACTTCACCTTTCGATCTTCATTCGGAGCCACCTCAGTTGGAGCCACCACAGCCAGGGCTACCCGTACCTTTAACGGGGAAGCTATACATAGATGAGCCGCTTCTTAGCTGGCTTAGGAAGGGCTTGGTCCGAGACACCCCCTACTACCCATCCATGGACCCCGCACTACAAGTAGTGCCCGTTAACTCCTTTCACACCACTTTTCAGTCCTTCTGCTTTCTTGAAAATGTGAAGGGCTTCCTTAGGAGTTTATATTGTCAATGGGAGTTGACATATATGTTGACCTTAGGGTCTGACCAACCCTATAGTCATCGCTTTACACTCCCTGCTATGGGGTCTATTACCTCGGTCTACACCATAGGACATATCACCTCTGAGGTCCTTTTATTCTTTCCCATACCCGTGGAGGTTGATTTTGTCCCCTCTTATGGTATCACGGTCCCGAGGGAGGAACCTTGCCTTCCTTACCTTCCTCATGAGCCTCTTGCCCCATACATTAGAGCGCCTGAAGGTGATCATCTGCACCTGGGCGAATGTCGCACATGGGCAAGTATAGTGAAGGGACCTGTCGGGAGGGGTCATCATTTCTTTGATCCATTCGATCCCCTCCCTAGTGAGCCTCTCGACTCATATTCTCTTCCCCACCTAGTCGAGGAGGTATATCATCACACCCTATCCAAACCTGCTAGCCAACACCTCACCTTGCATACTTCCAGACGCCAGAGTTTAGGAGGCCAGGAACACATGTCTCTCTCTCATGTTTCTCCATGTCCCTCATCATATAGGGGTAATGTCATGAGTAAGTTTGGGGTTATTCGTCCTCCTGAGTCTACCATATTTAGTAGGACACATGTGCATGATAGATCATACTTTGGTTGTCCAGGTCCTCCCCATGTTGTCAAGTCTGGTAGATGTCGTATTAGATCCATATTTGGATGTCCAGGGCCACCCCTACATTCACGTAGATATGAGTCTACCCATCTTATTCGGAGTCTGCATCATCACCATCTTGAGGCCAGCAACGCACGTTCTAAGGAGTTAGCTGACGCGCATCGACACACCCGTGAGTTCCGTAAGGGAGAGTACGTCATGATCAGGGTCAGACCTGAACGGTTTCCTTCGGGGGCCGTGAAGAAACTCCAGGCCCGCGGTGCTGGACCCTTCCGAGTCTTGAAGCAAATTGGGTCGAATGCGTATGAGATTGAGCTGCCAGACAACTATGGGATCTGTTCGACGTTCAATGTCTCAGATTTGGTGGCATATCGGGATCCCGCGGTGATTCCCAGTGAGCCTTTTGGGCCCTCCCCTCCTATTGAGAGTGTTACACCTTCTGAGCGTCCACCTCCTCCAGCCCCATTACAGAAACGCGAGCATATAGATTGCATACTAGATGAGCAGGTGACCACTACCAGGAGCGGAGCCTACCAACGCTTCCTAGTGCGTTGGAGAGGGCGCCCTGCGACAGACGACACCTGGATCACACGAGGAGAGCTAGAGAGGATCGACCTGGATTTGTTGGAGCGCTACTGGAGCGACCAGGACCCTTACTCGACAGGGTCGAGTTCTTCCCACCCGGGGAGAATTGGTGAGGACATGCGCCACACTTCACGACGGAGTACACGGATCTCGCCGGCATCCCTTTGGCTCGGCGATCACTTGGCGGACGAGCAGAGTTATCTTTAGTTATTTATGCTTTAGGCCATGCTGGGCCTTGGTTTAGTCCCTGCGTGGACAATTTATTTATTATTGTGGACCTTTGTAGGCCAATTGGGGCCAATTGGGCTTCCATTGGGTGATGTTAGGCTTATTAGTTAGGCAGAGGGGAGAGTGGGCCACCTTGTGATCCACCTTCTTGGCCCATTTTTTGGGCTGACCACCTTCCCTCATGAGATGGCCCATGGGGATTTGCGCCCCCCCCCCCCTTGTGGGCTAGGGTTTGGGCGCCCCTTTCATCTCCTCCAAGTGGAGGAGGTGGCAGCCGCCCCCACTCCTACTTTCTAGGAGTGGGGTGCGCACCCCCCCCCCCCTTTTTCCCTTCCCCATCCGATCACACCCTCCCTCCTTTGGCCGCCCCTTACCCAATCCACTCCTACAATCAAGGAGTGGTGTGCACCCCCCTTTCCCCCACTTGCCATGTTGCGCACCCCCCTTTCCCCCATGCCATGTGCGCACCCCCCTCCCCTCCCTCTTGGCTAGGGTTTCAACCCTAGCATTCCCCCTCCCCATATAAAAGGATTGTATTTTCTTTTGAGCATTATTATTGAATGAATGAAAGAAATTGCTGATTTTCCTTGAAGGTGGCTGCGCCCCTCCTTGTTCCTCCTTGCTCCTGCGACGGGAGCAAGCCTGGGGTGTGACTCCCCATCCCCTCGGTGCGACGCCGAGGTTCCCCCTCTCTTCTATCTCTTCACATATTCAAGTTCAGTGCAACCAGATCTTGTCTCCAAGAGCTGCGACGACCTTCTCTATTCTTGGCGACTTTGGGCGACCAGCCCATTTTTGGGTGATTCTTCTACGAGTCGCCGACGCGTGCGAGGTGGTCTCGCCTCATTCGGAGTTTGGCATCACCCGTGGCGATTTTCTTCGTGAGCGCGTGCAGGACCCCCTCTCCCTGCGAGCCTGGTTCTGTTCGCCCCCTTGCAAAAATCCCACGGGACGGCCGTCTGCGAGTTTGGACGAGGGATCTTCACCGGTCGTACCTCTCTTCGTCCTCTGTCCAACGCCGCTGATCTCGTCTCGTTCCGACGTCCGAGCTACTCGTGGCGTCCATTCCCGTGAGGTCGCGCAGGTCTGCCCTGTCCACCCGGCGCCAGGACAACCTGCGGATTCCAGAGCTTGCTGCTCTCAGCCACGACCATATCTGACTGATTCCTTCAGTCGGGACCTGCTGCTCTGCGTCCTCTTCATCCTCCAACAAGCGGAGCTCCGTTCAACCTTCGGAGCCACTTCTTCTCATTTTTCCCGCTCGAGCGCGCGGTTCTGGGAGCAGAATCCAGTCGCAACTTGCAGGTGCGCCACCGGCTTCCACGGATGGAATCTGCGCGCCCCCTTTGGCCGAGGCTTCCTCCCATGACCTAGCTACGCGCCCTCGCTGACGGCGCCTCAATCGGACACCGGATCGGGTCGTGGGATCTTTCACCGCCGAGTCGCGCATTGCTGCGAACCTTCCGATCACCGTCCGGACCCTCCTCGCGGCCAACCCTTCATCGAGTGCCGCCCGTCAGCCCGTGCATTGACAGCCCCGAATCCATATGTTGTAGCCTGTTATCTCCCTGCGAGGAGTGGGCATTTTTGGGTTGGAGTTGTATTATGGTTCACCTTGTGTATCGGGGTTGTCGATCTCGGCCGGGGTTTCTTCCCCACGCCTAGGCGTGGAGGTACGTGCGACGCTCCCTTTGTTGGCATTTGCTTTACTAGTATACTTTCTAGCATGCCGCGTGAGTGTGTATAGGTTCCTAGCTAGCTTGTTATTCACCGCGTGATTGAGAGTTGAGCACCCATTCCGTGGCCCTAGTCGAGCGCCGAGCTCGGACTAGATTCCCATAGGCGCACGGCGGTTCCTTAGCCGCTGAGATCCCCGCGCTTCCCTCATAGGGACGGTCGTTGGGCTTGGATTTCTTGTTGAGAGACGCCTCCACCCGGAGGAACGCTACGGAGGTCAGCCGCCCGGCTTGCCTTTGGCGTGCGAGTGCTGGCCGCACTTCATTGCATTCGTAGGTCCTAGCCCGTTTCGGTCCCGTCCCGCATCACAAAGGGCCCAAAGAAGGATAATGAAATGAAATGAGTAATGCAATGGGTTAACTAAACTAATGCAAATGCAAGGATTCACTATATCAATGCTAGAATGAAGATTTTTTTTTCAAATTATATATATATATATATATATATATATATATATATATATATATATATATATATATATATGGTAAACCTTTTAAGGGCACTCTAACTCCAAGATACTTCGTGGTACAACCTGCTCGGCGTCCGTGAGGGAATCCACGGGTGCGGGGACTTATGGAGGTCTTGGAGATGAAATTTCAAGTCCAAAGAGACGGAATGCTCAATGGAGTGTCCTTCCAAATCCAAGAAGGGTGTAAAGATCCTAATGCCCTTAAGAAGGGGAAAAAGATGAGAAGAGAAAGCTCCCTTTTTTTCAAATAATGATGCAAGTGAATAAGAAATCAACTAAAATGTAAAATACATGAAAATAATGTAACTAAAATAAAGATATGCTAGCATAAAAAAAATTTCTATTTTTCTATTTTCTGATTTTTTATTTTTCAGAGAATTTTTCAGATTTTTTTTGAATTTTCAAAAAGAGATATGAAGAAAAGAAACTATCAACAAAAAATACCAAACAATATGTAAAATTATTGCAAAGTGACATATAAAATCATGTTTTTGGAGTTTTCTGGATTTTTGATTTTTTTTATAATTTTTCAGAATTTTTTAGATTTTTTTAGAATTTTTCAAAATTTTATAAAAAAGGACATTTTCCTACGTACACTAACCTTTAGTGACGCTTAAATTTCTCAGAATTTTTGATTTTCAACTTTCTGCGATAGATTATTTCCTGAGAATTTCAGGTCCGAAGCTCTATGATTTTATGATTTTTTTTCCTACAAAATAAAAATAGAAAAATAAGTAAAACTATATACAAATCAAACATAAGGAATTTCCCAACATAAAAATTAATTTCTTCCCCGGCAACAGCGCCAAAAATTGATGCGCACCGACTAGTGTCGTTAAGAAAGTTGAGTCATAATTTCAAATATATTCGCACTCACTCACTTTTAAAGATAGGAAAATCAAATATATAGTGATAAGTGGAGTCGATCCCACAAGGAGGAAAAATCATTATTTTAACAAGGTGGAAAAATACCCTTATGCTTTGAAAACCAAATTGTGAGTGAGATTAAAACTAAGGAAAATAAAGTGTAAGAAAACTAATTAAAGAAGATGAGAGGGTTTAAGAAGAGAAATTAGAGGAGATAGAAAAAGAAAGACAACCATAATTTGCAAAGATGACTTTTATTGCTATGAAAGTGAAAAGTACAACTTTATGAAAATAGAAAAATTACAACTTGCATAAATAAAGAGAAAGGGATAAGAAAATTGTAGCCAAGATGAAGAATAACGCCGCCTCCTTGCCGAGTCTTTGATGAAGACCACCCCACCTTGGATGCCGACGCCGTGAGAGGATCAATTGGAAGAGAATCCGCCAAAGAGATATAAGAGGAAAAATAGAGAAAGGGGAAGATAGAAGGGAGAAGAAATTCACTGTGGAAACATGTGTGTGTGGTGTATTTTGAAAAGAGAGAACAGAGAGATAGAAGAGGGGGGCTCGGTGGAGATAAAAACACCGTAAAAATAAAACTGAAAATAGAGATAGATTGAGAGGAGAATAACTTTAAATCCGATAAGAATTAGGAAAACTGGAAAACAGCAAAGTTGTAGAGGATGAGAAGAGGAAGAAGATTGATGAGACCTCAGAGTTTAAAAACGAGAGGAAGATGGAGAAAAATGAGGATGAACAGAGATAGGTCGCGGATGAATAGTGCAGAAATGACCAAGGACAGAACGTTAGAAAATTGAGAATATCTTTTAAATGAAGAAGAATTAGAAGAAGGTGAAGAAAGCAACGTTGTAGATCATGAAGAGACGCAGAACGTTTGTGAAGAACACATATTAAAAAAAGGATTAGAAGAAGGAGAAAAATTGAGAAAACCAGAGTTATGTAAAACGGATAAACAGTAGAAACTGAAAAATAAAGCTTTGAAAATCAGAAAATAACTTTGAGAATATGAAGAATTAGAGGAAGGGGAAGAAGAAGATGATGTAGATCTTTAAAAATTGAAGAACTTTGATGAAGACAACAACTTGAAAAGAGGAGAGGAAGATGGGGAAAATTGAAGAAAATCAGAAGGTAGAGAAATCGGATGAACAGTAGAAAACCTAAGAAATTGAACTTTAGAAAAGAGTGAATAACTTGAAAATGAGGAGGATTTGAAAGAAGATGTAGAAGAAAAAAACGTAGATCTAATAAAAATACAAAACTTTGATGAAGAACTCAGATTGAAAAGAGAGGAGGAAGAGAAAGAAAAGTTGAGAAAACCAGAGTGCAGAGAAATCGAATGAACAGTAAAATGCCAAGATAGAAGCGTGAAAAATTAGAAATATCTTAAAAACGAAGAAGAATTAGAGGAAGAGGAGGAAGAAGAAGTTTTAGAGGATTGAAAATCGAAGAACTTTACAGAAGAACTTAACTGAAAAATCCGAAGAGAAGAGCTTCAAAATAAACTCCTAAGGCAGACTTCCAACTATCCAACCCTTTGCAACATCGGCCATGGCATCTAGTTATAGGGTACAGTAGCGTCCCACGGTTGTAAATCTCCAAATCCAATTCGAAATCATGTTTCCAACACTACAAATTGATCCCTTTAGATCCCTTTCCAATTTGAAAACCTCCTTTCCATAGATTAAGCTTAGATATGCTCAAAACAAGGAAGCACAGTTCGATTGGGAGATTGCCGTTCCGCTTCTGGGTATCTTCTGAAATAGCGACTTCAGCTAAGGTGCACTATCTTGAATAGCGACTTTGACAAGGGCGCAATATCATTTCAGCGTCCGACCTCCAGCCGCAACTTCATATTTCCATATTTTGATTTTCTTCGTTTTCCAAAAATTTATGGAATAACGGCTCTGTAAACGGTCGCAATTTCCTTTTTCTCCATTTTCTTGATATTTCTTCTATTTTTCGTACAAAGGAATGAACGACTCTATACAGCCATCAAGGGGCAGGCCAGCAAGAATCCCGCCGTCGCCGGCTATCGTTCTGAGAGAGTTTTGAGTTTCGCCAGCCATGGATGGAGGGGTGGGAGAGTCTCCCCCCGCCATCTGTCCAGGGCAAGTCCTTCATGATGTTCTTCTTCGACGGAGACCGGTCCTCGCAGATCGTATGCCCAAACACTCCTGTTGTCTCATCAAAAAATGAAGCCAAATATTCCGCTGAAGGAGCCAATCTTTACGGATCAGGGCGAACCGGCTGTTTTCTTTACAAAGGCAGATATCCAAGCGTCTCTGCAGTTCCTCAAGTTTGTTGTGATAGTTAAGTGTTCGTATGGCAGACCTGCTTTTCCGAAGATAAAAACTTGTCTTGCGTAGAGGATGGCATTATCTATGGATTCTGTGATAAGCCGTTTAAACCAGAGACACATTCTTCTTCGATTTGGATGTGAGAATGATTTTATAAAGCTTCTCATTCAAAAGCATTTATATATAGAAGGTTACCTCTTCTGATTCTTTAGATTGACGTCTGAATTTGATTTTGCAGCTGACCCTGTAACAGCTCTGGTCTGGTTAGGCTTTCCAGCTTTGCCTACCAATCTTTATCATGAAGACTGTGTTAGATCAATTGCAGGGAATTTTGGTCCGGTGCTAAGGGTCCATGACAATACAGTGGCTATGACTGACACATCGGAGGCCCTGGCCTGTGTTGAGCTGGACATGTCTGCTCCGAGGAAAGAGAGGATTTGGATTGATTTAGATGGAGATGGTTTCTGGCAACCAGTAAATTTCCACAATGTTCCTAAGCTCTGTTCCTCTTGTCATAAACTTGGGCACAATGAAGAGGAATGCAACAAAAAAGTAGGTATGTATGCCTTTGCTACACGTCCGACAGGCGCCCAGCCAATCCAGAATCGTCAGGTGTTTAAGGCAAAGCAAGTAGGCCACCCAAAAGATGTTCGACAAGAAGCGTCAATGAATAATAGGTATGTTGTTCTACAGGAAGATGATAACCCTGTACAGGAATATCTGAGGAGATTGTTGATACTATTATTGTATATGATAGTAAGCAGCCAGTTGACCGTGGTGTTTTGCCAAACACAGACAAGGCCAATGTTTTGAATAGGGGTCTCAACACGACAATGCATAGTGATGTGGGTGTCTCTCATGCCTCAAATCAGTAGTTTGGCAAGGAAAATAATCATGGTGATCGGGATCACAGTAATGTGGGTGTCAATGATTTGATTACTTATGAGCTTCCTTCAAACCAAAGAATGTTTTCAAAGGATCTTCATAGTAATAATCATGGTGATCAGGGTCATACCCTTGAGAATTCTTTTGACACATCTATGGCTAGACTGCAGAACAATGTTACATCTCCTTTACATACGGATAAAGAATCTGATGAATCAAGTAATGTCTCTTTAGAGGCTATGGGAACAATGCCAGGTTTATCAGATAAGCCAGAGCAGAAAAATGCTGAGGACAAAGGTAATGGGTCTTTGGTTATCATCTAGGACCAGAGTGATATTTCAGATGTTCAAAATGGTAACAGGGCTTTTCGAGGTAACAATAATAGTAAACAGGATGGAAATAATTTTCTCACTTTAGAGAAACCAGCAGTTCAAAAAGTGCTTTCTTCGTATAGTAGTGGAGTTGGTGATTTGTCGGTGGCAGCACAATCAAAGGCTGAAAATGTTTTCATGCAAAATGTTTCCCTGGGAAAGGAACATGATACAATGGAATATGCAGAAGGGGGGTACAGGAATATGAGCAACAATGTGCAACAACCTATAACAAGGTCCAAAGCTAAATCGTTAGCTAGTGGTTTACATATACCATCTCATTCCCAATGATAGAGCCCATTCTAATTTGGAACATCCGGGGGATTGGCAATGAAAGGTCAATCCGGAGTTTAAAAAACCACATTATAAGCAATAAGGTACAAATGGCATGCATCATAGAGCCTAAGATTTCTACAGTAAAATTGGACAGAATTCGTCAAAGACTTCATTTTGATAGTGCTTGTGTGAATGTGGAGGAAAACTCTAAAATCTGGCTTTTATGGAAATCATCTGTATCAGTTCAATTGATGCAGAAGAATGCACAATATATCACTATCAAGGTTCAGCATGGAGGCAATTTGGAATGCTATGTAACTTTTATATATGGTTCTTGTGAGATGGCTGCTAGAAGAGACTTGTATGATGACCTTATCCAGTTTAGTGGTACTGTGAATAAACCTTGGATTATGGGTGGTGATTTTAATGCTATCCTTTCTCCAGAGGAAAAGATAGGGGGTACTATGGGTTTTATAAACTCAATGATTAATTTCCAAGGTTTTGTTGCTGTGGCAGGACTGATGAATGCTGGTTATTCGGGTAGTCCATACACATGGTCTAATAACCAGGTGGGGGCAGAGAACATTCATGCAAGGTTGGATAGAGTCTTATACAATGATTGCTGGGCTGAAAAGGCACATATGCTAACTATTAAACATCTGCCAAGGGAGCCATCAGATCACTCTCCCATGTTACTTTACTTTCCTCAATTTTGTCCTGCCCCTAGTCGGTTTGTTTTCCAACAAATGTGGCTAGATGATGTGAACTTTAAAATTGTGGTGCAGAATGTATGGGATTCCGATCAATTCACACGTTACAATGCCTTTTATACCCTGCAGAATAAACTAAAAGCTCTCAAAGCAAAAATAAGGTAATGGAATAAAGAGCAGTTTGGCAACATCTTTGAGAGGATTGCTCAAGCTGAGGAGAAGGTGGCCATGGCCGAAGTTACTTTTGATGCTGATCCAAGTGAGGAAAATAAAATCTCCTTGCAAGCAGTTCAAGCAAAGCTACGTAAAAATCTTCATAGGGAGAGGATTTTTTGGGGTCAAAAAGCCAGAGCCAATTGGCTCCAGTAGGGGGATAGAAACACCAAATTCTATCATTTACAGGTAAAATAAAGGAGAGCTAGGATGGCAATCCATAGACTTAAACTAGAGAATGGTGAATGGTGCGAAGAGGAGTCTGTCATTAAAGAGAAGGTTGTGGAGTTTTTTAAACAACATTTCAGTTCCTCTGATCACCAAATACAGCCTAAAATGCTTGAGTCTATTCCATCCCTTGTTACAGAAGAAGATAACAATTCTCTCACTGCTATTCCTGATGTTGAGGAAATACAATCAACTGTTCATAGTTTGTCTCCGGACAGTGCACCTGGTCCAGATGGGTACACAGGATTGTTCTTCACATCCTGTTGGGAAATTATCTCAGATGATGTAGTTAAAGCTGTGCAAGGATTCTTCAAAGGTATGCCTATGCCGCAAGGAACAACTTCATCATTGATTGCCCTTATTCCAAAAGTGGTATCCCCATCAACCTTTGCTGATATGAGGCCTATAAGTTTATGCAATTTTTCTTACAAAATAATTTCCAGAATTGTTAGTAACAGGCTGGTGACTATCCTTCCAAAAATTATCTCTGAAAATCAAGGTGCTTTTATCCAAGGCCGGAATATAGTGGACACTATCTCCTTAGCCTCAGAGATGATGAAAGATATAGGTAGGAAGGTAAGAGGCAATAACATCATTCTAAAGTTGGATATGGCAAAAGCCTATGACAGGCTGGAATGGGATTTCTTACTGGATGTCATGAAAGTTTTTGGTTTCTCAACTACTTTCTACTCTCTTATTGCCAAGATGATAAACAATTGTTGGTTCTCAGTCATTTTTAACAGCTCTCCCACTGGTTATTTTAAGTCTTCTAGAGGAGTCAGATAGGGGGACCCATTGGCTCCTACCCTTTTTATAATTGCAGAGGAGGCACTCAGCAGTGGCATCTCTAGTCTATTCCAAAGTGGGCAAATTCAATATTTTCATGTGCCCCGGGGCTGTATACAAGTTTCTCATTTACTATATGCAGATGATACACTGATATTTTTAAATGGTATGTCCAAGAACATCAGAAATCTGTTGAATTTCATTAAGAAATATGAAAAGTCTTCAGGTCAGATGGTGAATGTTCACAAAAGTAGCTTCATTGTATCTCAAAAGGCAACCCCTGCTACCATCCGAAGACTAACTGAAATTACTGGTTTTCAGCACAAAACAGGCCTTAATTCATATCTTGGTGTTCCACTCTTTGAAGGCAGGAAAAGAGTTTCTCATTACAAATATTTGCTGGATAAAATTTGTTTAAGATTGGAAAGTTGGCAATCTTTTTTTTGTTGAAAGCCCTGCCTATGGATAGGGGTGGGGAAGGACCCAAAAGTTGGCAATCTAAATACTTGTCACAAGCAGGTAGGAGATGTCTCATTAATTCTGTTCTACAATCTATTCCTTTATACACAGCCAGTGCCTCTTGCTTGCCTTCTACCCGTATTAACATTATAAACAAAATGTGTGCTAACTTCTTTTGGAGTCATAAGGATGGTAGCAAGCGACAGTGGGTTTCTTGGTCTAAAATCACAAAACTAGTTGAGGAAGGAGGACTTGGAATTAGGAGCCTGCATCATATTCAGATTGCTATGGTGGCTAAACAGATATGGGGAATCATTTATGGCTCTTCATTATGGTCCAAATTTGCTACTTCCAAATATATTAAGGGACATCTCAGCACCATAGTCAAGCCATTCCCCGGTGGTGTCCGAAGGGATATTTTCTATAAAGCAAGGCAGTTAGTTCTAGATAATACTTGATGGATTCCCATGGACGGGAAGTCAATTGATATTCTGAATGACAACTGGTGTGGAACTGTGCTGGACAATCAAGGAAATAATCCAAAGGTCACTTTATGGGAAGCCATACAAAACCCAAGTAATGCTGTGTGGTCTTATATTCCAGAGCACATATCTGAGATTAACACTACAATCCAATTCAAACAGAGGCAGGACCGGTGTGTATGGGCAGCAACTATTGATGGGAATTTTTCATGTTAGTCAGCATACAATTCTGTTTGCCCTCATGGGAACCAAAGGCTTTCCTTAAGAAAATTTGGGGTACAAACATCTCACCGCGGGCCTCCGGGCCTATTTTGTTGGCATCTCCTACACTTGGCAATTCCTGTGGACAACATAATAAGAGACGGTGGTGTAAGTCTCCCATCCAAATGTGTTTGTTGCAGAGAAAATAATCAGGAAGAAAGTTTAAATCATCTGTTCATGGATAGCCAGCTTGCAAAACCTTTATGGATGCACTTCAGAATTCTATTTGATTCTCGGTGCAGGGGTTCCAATTCTATTACTGTTAAATGTTGGGATATCATTCAATCAGCAGATATTGCTAACCCATACGGCTATGCAGCAATATTATCTATGTTACATATTGTATGGGAAATATGGAAGACTTGATGTAAATCCAAATATGAAGAGAAAGGTTTTTCTATTAGAACTCTGCAGCAACAAATTAGGGAGCAGGTGGCATATTCAATGCAGCAGAGAAAATTTCTTAAGGCACCTTCAATGAATGAAAAATCTGCATTGGATCAGTATGATTTTTCTTACAACATCACTGCAAAGCTTCCAAAAATAGTCAAGTGGAATTGCCCGGTTAATGGCTTTGCTTTAAATGTAGATGGAGCCTCTAAAGGCAATCCAGGACCCTCTAGAGGAGGTGGCTGCATTAGGGGATGCCAAGGAGAGTTCATTTATGGGTTTTCATATTACTATGGTGTGGGGACGAACCTTATGGCTGAGGCCAGAGCTTTATTAGATGGGCTGAGAATGGTGGTTAAGAGTCGGCTCCCAATTGTTGTTATATATACAGATTCTAAGACCCTGACTACCATGATACAATCTAGTGAAACTCCTCCATGGAAAATCAGTAAATGGTGGGATGAAATCAAAGAAACTCTTCTTCGGAACAAGTGGAATTTGCAGCATATCTACAGGGAGGGGAATTCTGTTGCGGATGCACTTGCATCCTTCACATGCCACACCCGGTCCAACAAAGATTTCAATAGCTGTAACAGTCTTCCAAGCCGGGCTCGTGGATGTGCAACCGTGGATGCTGCTGGTCTTCCAAGCTGCAGGTATTAAATTGTTGCTCTTTGATTTGCTTTGTTATTTGCTATTTTTTTGCAGGGGTATGCCCCATTGTCTCCTTGTACATGACTCATTCATTAGCAAAAAAATTAGGGTCGGGTGCCATTGGTGGAGATAGCACAAATTGTGCACTCCCCCAATAGTAATCCTTGGTCTCATTTCGTTTAAAAAAATGAACGACTCTATAAGCAGTCACAGAATGGATTTAGTGCCTCCAGCTCTGTCGCACATTCTTTTGAATTTCCACTTTTTGATTTTCTTTAATTCTTCAAAATGAATCTGTGCCTCTTTATTCGGTCGCTGAATCTTAAATATCGACTTTACCATGGTCACAATTTCCTAAAAATTCACTCAATATTCTTCATCAGAAAATAAAATGTAATAATTGTGCATTTCCTAAATATTTCTCAAATTACCAATTTGACTCAAAATTGATGATTAAATTATGCAGACTCGGAAAATGATGAGAATGAGATTTTAACTTTATTAAATGCACAACTAGACTCACTAAATGCACAAGAATGATGAATGTGATACAAATTATGATATAAAATATAGCACTTATTAGTATAATCATCCACATTTTCATGAAATTAACCCAAGGATGAATGAATTAACATCAAGTCACACATGTTTTGGAATCATCAAAACCATATGCCCAAAATCAATAAGGGAGTCCAACAATCTCCCCCTTTGTGATGATGACAAAACATTGTGTGCTTATCCATGAGCTACCAAAAACCAACAACTCATAAAAGGCAATCAGAAGTTTATGATAGAAATTAAACTGACATATGCACAAGTGTTTATTTTGGCAACTCAACTTATGTATAGTTATGCAGGAGTAAATTTCAAATTTTCTTCTTCATATGTACAGTTTGTTCAAGAGGATATGCAATTCAAGATAGATGCTATTCAAAATATGCACAATATGACTTCTATACATCAAATGTAAGATGTATGCATTATGCACAGGATATGTCAATTTGAACAGACTTCCTATCTCTCCAAGCCAAAATGCATATGATCTTATGCACATGATCTCTCAAAGACTCTCTCAAAATGATCTCTCAAAGACACTCTCAAAATGAGCACACACACTCTCAAAATGAGCACACGCGCTTCTCAAAAACTCTCTCCCTCTTCGTCATCAACAAAAGTAAGACCAATGGGGGTTGTATGAACAATCAAGCATGCACGCATATATACAAGCAAGCATAGCATAATAGAATTGGATAAGCATGCCTCTTGGAGGCAAGAGGATATGAAGTTGCAAATGATTAAGGATCACGATGCAAACATGAGTCATAACTAAAGGAGTGGTGTAGGCAAAAAGAAAGGTACTGCATAAACCATGAGATAAGACGAATTCATAAGGTACATTCATGTCAATCAGTCCCAGAAGTGAAATGTGATAAATGAATAATGAACTTCAAGCATATATGGATATTTAGAAGTTCTGAGGAACACTAGAAGAACACTCTTCCTCTCTACACGTCCATGCAAGGTCCTCGACTATTGGTAGCTTCGTATGACCCCATATTTTTTTAACATAATAGAAGACTTCACCGTTTGACACGAGTTTTCCCATTTGTTTCAGTGGAGATTCCTGGTTACTAGTATCCGTCCCATAGTTATTTTATTGTGGAAGATCACTTCACCTTTTGACACGAGGCTCCTCATTTGTTTCAGTGGGGAGACCCAGTTACTCAGTTATGTGTTCCACTTATTTAGATTTTTGGTGGGGCAGGCAGCTTTTTTCTCATGATTATTCTCAATGGCCATGTAGAGATTTAAGCATCTTGATAGTGTTAAGCAGAATATTCAAAATCCTTATTGATTAAAGTCATTAATTCTAATTAAGTGCAATGTGTGGGGTAATTGTAATGAATGTAAAAGATGAATTTGTTTATGCATGGCAATATCTCCTCCTAAATGTATGCACACCTGAAAATGAATTCTCCCCCTTAGTATATGCCATGTAACAATCATGAGCAAAATCACTGCAAGTTATTTAGGCAAAAAGTATAAGGCCATAGAAGGTTGAAGAGAGGGTTTGTACTCTATATACAATCATGCAAATAGAGAATAAGCAATATATCCATGCACGTTGACTTCCGGTATGATGCGGAGGTGAAAGTCCGAAGACTCTACTCACGCATAGGGAGTGTTTCCAGGTGGACGTAATCCACCCTTCCACACACGCCATTTGATACATCAGAAAATCATGGCATTTAAGCACGCAACATTATAGAGTATGTACATCTATAATCAGACGGATGCATATGAATGGAAATATGAAAAGTTATTTTATGCATAGTTGGATGCAAATGCAAGAGTATAAAAAGTTCAATGTAGAAAAGGGTGCGTATTCTATGTATGCAAAATTGAACTATTATTTGCAAAAGGATGAGTAAAAGTGTGAAAGACTCTATGTGCAGTGTCAAGCATTTAAAAATTAAATTTATTCGCAAGATGTGCAACGGAGTATATGCAAAATCAACAAAAAGGTAAATGCAAAATCTAGATGAGTATCAAGTTTGATTTTTATTTACAGAGTATGCAAACTAGCAAGCATGGACATCAACATAATAAGAGACTTGCAATTGGAAGCACCATTTCTCAAAATTCAAGTCCTTACCCTTGTGGAGTATTCAAAATCAACTATTGCATCAGAAATAAATTTGTTAGCAGACAAGCATTCATTGTCATGCCTTGAGAGACCATTTTCTTTTTATCAATGATTTCCTCAGTCTCAAGGCACCCCTGCAAAATAAACTTCTCATTTGGTAGATTTGGGTACCCAAGCTTTCTTGGGTCCCTGGGGGTTAGCAGCACCTTTGAGACGTGCTTTCCACAGTCTCATAGCATTAAAATCATCAAGTTTCATCAAGAAGCAATATGCATGACAATGGATTCATGAAATACAAAATGCATGAAATGCAATCATGCAATGGTGATTCATCAAAGATGCAATGCATTCTAATATGAGAAGCAGGTTTTTCTGAATTTGTGCAAGACAATGCATGAGAACATATGCATACTTAATGTATGCAGTTCACTCTTATTTGGAAATCAAGATTTTTGAACTCCCTCTTAACAAGGTACTATATGCCGTAAAGCACATGGAATATAATGCAGATTCATTTACATGCATGTAGATGCACATGAAACCAGGTATGCATGAGGCATTATTCAGTTTCATCATTCATGAAAGATCCGATAGGTGTCAAAATATGAGGTCTACCTGCAATTTGTCATTAAAGTAGCAGATCAAGACTGATAATGACTCATCTCAAAAAATTCATCACAGTATAAGATTATCAAAGCTATCCACACTAAGCATCAAGACCTACCACATGAACACTATCACCTAGTACCAAAAATTGCTGCAATTTATGAAAGATAGCTTTTATTTTCTTACCTTTTCCTTGAGAGTCCTTTATTTTTCAACATTTCTTCATTGACCTCAAGACATTCCTGCAAAGATAAGTTCTCATTTGAAAATTTTGGGTACCCAAATCTTCTTGGATCCCGGATGGCTAACATGAGCATTATCAAACATTTTCATAGCATTGAGATCATCAATTTCCATCCACAAACAATCATTCATGAAGTGCCCAAACTCCCCACAATAATGACAGCATGTGGGAGATTTCATGTTGTTGTTTTGCATGGGAACTTTGCATTCCTGTCTATGAAAGCAAGATTTAGCATTTTTTGCATGAAGGTTTTCCATTTTCATTAGCCGACAATTTGACACATGGTGTCCTGGCTTTACACGATGGAAACAAAGATAACTTCTTCCTCTTTTAAGAACAGATTCATTTTTGCATGCTTTCTCTTCATCTAAATTCATAACATGACAATTGTGCATCATATGTCCATCCCTACCACAATAAAAGCATGTGACTTTCTTCCTTTTCTTTTTGGAGGCATGGATGTTAGTATTAGATTTCCTGTCATGCATATCACACGTACTAAAATGATTTTTCTATTTTTGTTGTAGATTGGTTTTCATTTTCAGATGTTCACTCTATTTTTGTGTTTTCTAGGCATTGGACTGATTTGGAAGAGCAGTGAATGAGCTGGTTACATCTGAACTAGAAACAAAAGAAGTGTACAGCTTGTTTTCAAAGGATTTTTTATTAACTAGAATATAGCCAAGGCCTTCTTTCTGAAAATTAATTTTAGTTCCCAAAATCTTGTCCAGATTTTCCTTCCCTTTAACAAATTTAGACAAGGAATCGTTCAAATCTTTGATTTGATTTTCCAAGGACGTGATATGCAACTCAGAACTAAGACTTTCTTCTTTACATTCAGCTAACCTATCATTCAACATTACATTTACTATTTTGAAGCTTTCAAACTCTAGCTCTAGCTCATGTAATTTTCCAGACTCATCAGTGACCACACACTTTCCCTTCTGATAGACAGAGAGCTCGTCATTCAAAACTTTAATTTGTTCATTCAGCTTTTCATTTTCCTCTTTCAAACAACAATTTTTTTATGCATTTCAACATCAATCAAGAAAGATTTATTTACTCTTTTGAGTTCTAAACATTTATCACATGAATAATTTTCATGAAAAGGATTTTCAAATTTCATTTTGAGCTTCTTATTTTCAGACCTCAATTTCTTATTCTCATCCGACAATTCTTCATAAGCATCGAAGAGTTCCTCAAATGTAAATTCTTTGTTATCAGAGTTTACCTCCGAGCTTTCCTTACTTGATGTGTCATGTTTGTCAGCCATGAAGCACAAACGTTCTTCCTTCTCTTCATGAATTTTGACTAGACCGTCCCATACTTCTTTAGCAGTCCAGCAATCAAACACAAATGTAAACTTGTTATGATCAAATGCAATTTTTAATACATTCAGAATCTTAAGATTATCAGAATATCTGGACTTGTGTTCAACAGTCCATGTTGACTCATCTTTCGGCAGCTTGTAAGGGCCATATGAAATCAATCTCCACAATGAAGGATCGTGTGAGACAATAACTTTGAACATTCTGCCCATCCATAAACTAAAATTGGAATCATCAAAGATAGGTGGAGTATTCATTGAAAACTGTTCAACTAAAGAACTCATGTTGCAACTGCACTAGGATCACTCTGTAGATCGTTAGATCTAGGGACAACAGAGCAAAGCTCTGATACCAATTGTTGGGTCCCGTAGTGTAGGAAGATGGATCTAGAGGGGGGGTGAATAGATCCCTCTATAAAAATTTAAGTCCAATTAAAAATAGCCTACTCAATTTAATACTTAAACAACCACTATGATGTTGAAGTGCTTAAACAATTGCTAAACCTCACATACAGCGGAATTAATTCAACCACAATGAGGATTACTAAGGTATGCTCAAAAAGCTATGGAATGATCTTTGAGAATATATGTTCGAATAACAATTAGACTTGTGAGCAAGGTGCACCTGTGAAGGGAGATAGAAGAAAAGGAACAATCGCACACTCAATCACAGAGACACAGTAATTTTAAGGTGGTTCGGGACCACACCGGGCTCCCTACGTCCACCCCTCACTCAAGAGTGAGGCTTCACTTGCTTTACAATGAACCGCACGGGGATGAATCCCCACACACACATGGAGCCACGCTCCACCACACACGCAGGCAGAAGCCTGCACACACACATGCTACAAGATGTAACACAACACCACACGCTGCACAAGTCACAGCACAACGACCATAAAATGCTGCTCACACGCAGCCAACACAAACCACAAGGATTCAGCAGGAATATTCAAAGGATATAGAAATCTAACCATCCAAAAATTAGGCTCAAATATGTTGGGTTCGGTGCAGTATTCAGAGGGGGGGTGAATGAATATACCCTTTAAAAAAAATCACCCAATTAAAATATTATGCTCACTAAAAAATACTAGTTCGCTAACTAGACAAACCTGAAGACTAATGAGCAGTTGTGGAATTAAACTAACACACAGTGAGATCACTAGAATGCTAACTAGACAGATTTACCCAATCTGAAAAGCTAATCAAGGTTTCTGCTGAGCCAGTAAACAAGCATATATTGAGCGCCTGATCAATCAATTGGCGGAAGCAACAACAGATAGAGAAATCAAACCACATCGATCCTATGCATTTATCTAGCACCAAACCACAAAGATATCAAGCCACTGCACATAGATTTTTAGGTGGTTCGGTCCTGCAGACCTACACCACCCCACACTCAAACCGAGTGTGGATTCCGCTGACTCACAACTTGAACAGCTGGGCATCACAGCTTGCCTACATCAGCTGGGCCTCACAGCTTGCCATCCGCTGAGCATCACAGCTTGCTTCCGCTGGGCAATACAGCTTAGCCATCGCTGACTCACAGCTTGATAGAAGGTATAAAATGGAAAACAGAAAATGGGAAATAAACAGCAATCGGAAGGTTGTAAACAATGAAGCACAAATGTAGCTCTCGAAGGAGCAAGTCCGGCTTGGATTTGATCCAACTGCCAGATGACCACAATCTTTCACTCTTTCTCTGCTCAAACTCTCTAACTCTCTCTTTTTCTTCTCTGGATCGAAGACCTCTCTGCACTCTATTTTTTCTTCACAGCTTCTGCTCTCTCAACTTCGATCTGCCTTCATCTGAAGACGAAGACTTCTATTTATATCAACAGCAGCAGCAGCTAGGGCGTGTGGTCTCCACAGCTCCCGCCCAAACCTTGGACCACGTGGCAGCTCTCCAGCAGGCTTCAGTACACGTGTCACGATCCTGGCCCTTTATCCATTCTTGGATCACATGCCCTCATTAATCACAGCAAAGAATCCCTGTCAGACAGACGAAATAGGGTCATCAGTTTAACTACAAACCCTGTACATACTTTGTAGGATTGAATGCATTGTATAGACTTTACTGAATGGGCTTTGTGAACTTTGAATGCAATGTACAGACTTCATGTAAGAAGGCACCCGCTGTACATACTTTGCAAGCATAACACTGGGCGATGTATAGACTTACACTAGCGAGTGTGCAGACTTCATGAGAATGCAACAGCCAGTGTATAGACTTGCAGTCTTGTACAGACTAGCCAGTGTATAGACTTGGCGAGCATGCAGCACACGATGTGCAGACTTCGTGCAGTGTATGGACTTCATGCAATGCAATGCAGTGTATAGACTTCATGATTATAAAGGGAGCTGCTCGCCTTGACAAGCTAGGCATGCCTAGCATCCGCTTGATGTAACTGTGCCTTCACTATTCTAGCAATAAAATTAACCCCCTGGTGATAGATTGGTGGACCTCCCCACCACTATCCCTAGGCAAGGCTTTTGATCAAAAAAAAGTATAGACTTCATGATGTATAGCCTTTGTGAAACGTGAATGCTATGTACAGACTTCGTGAATAGACTATGTGAAACATGAATGCAATGAATAGACTTCAGTGTATAGACTATGTGAAGGCGAGTGCAATGTACAGACTCCATGAGACTCTAATGAAGACAGACGATGTGTAGACTTCAGGACTGATGCACGATGTACAGACTTCATGAGACTCGAATGAAGACAGACGATGTATAGACTTCAGGACTGATGCACGATGTAGACTCGTCCAATGTATACACTTGCTCGTTGTTCAGTCTTCACGAAAGATGTACAGACTTCCAATGTGTAGACTTTGTCAAGGCAACGTTGGTAAAGCAACCAATGTACAGACTTACTGAACTGAGTGTAGGTAAAAGATATGAGGAATGTATAGACTTACCCAGTTCAGTTCAGAACGTAGGTAATGATCAATGTATAGACTTGACAGTCGCCTTGGCTGTACAGACTTGGTCACAAACTGAACAGTCGGTTGTATAGACTTACACAAACCAAAGTCTGTACAGACTTGAAATGAAAACCAATGAATAGACTTCGTGAGCGCCTAGAGGATGTACAGACTTAGTGACTGTACAGACTTGGAAGGCTCAGCGAATGATGTACAGACTTGGTAAGCCCCAAGCGAAGTACAGACTTGGTGAACGATGTGAAGACTTGACAGTGCAGTGTATAGACTTCATATGAAGGAATGCACATGACTCTGTACAGACTTGGATGCTCGACCAGTGTACAGACTTGCCACCGACCAATGTATAGACTTGACAATGCTGAATGAACGAATGAGCAATGTATAGACATTAGACTCAAATGAGAAGCCAATGTACAGACTTGCCACCGACCAATGTATAGACTTGGTGGAAGGCATGCACTGTACAGACTTCACGATGAAAGCATGAATAGTCCGATGTACAGACTTGCCTTAAGCAATTGCTGTACAGACTTGAAGTGAAGACCAATGTATAGACTTTGCATGAGACACTGGCCAAGACGATGGATGCAACAGTGCAATGTCTAGACTTGAAATCCAATGCAAACGGCTGTACAGACTTGAATGAGACGCTGCATGAGACGATGCAGCTACAGTGATGTACAGACTTATGAATGACTTGCTGATGCATGATGTATAGACTTAGTTGCTCATGATGCAATGTACAGACTTGGGCTGTACAGACTTCACCTCGAGCTATCTACAGTGCATCAATGTATGGACTTAGCTTCGTGCATGCTACAGTCCAATGTATGGACTTTGAATGCAAACACCATGTCTGTACAGACTTCACCTCGAGCAGTCTACCGTGCAGTGTGTGGACTTGAACAATGATGCATGACGTTGTACAGACTTCACTTGACAAAGTCCGATGTATAGACTTGCTGATGAAACAGTCTGATGTACAGACTTGATCAAAGCAAGGCAGTTGAGTGTATAGACTTTGGCAAGCAAGCGGCTGTACAGACTTTGACACAACTGCGATGTACAGACTTTTGGGCTCGCTATGCAGTGTATAGACGTGCAAGTTATATGAGCAAACGGTTGTACAGACATTGCTATGCATAAAGACGATTGTATAGACTTGTGAAATCTGGGGGGTCGACCCATCAAGGAAGGGGGTCGACCCATCTAAGTGCACTGATGCAGTATATGCACAAAAGAAGCAATATACACACAGAAGAAGCAATGCACCGATCTTAATTCAAGCACAAAACACTTTATGCACTCTCATGCATTCTCCACAGAATATATCAGTTATATGCATTCAGATTGTTATCATTCAATGTCAAGTTATTAGTAAAATAATATGGTGACTCATTCATGTTGCTATCATTAAAACACCACATTCATCAAAGCACAAGGGGCACAACAATCTCTCCCTTTTTGATGATGGCAACATAATGAGTCACACTGACTCGTCAAACTATTCTCCCCCTTTGACATAATCAAAAAGAAAGGGAATGGTTTGAGAGACACAATGTAGCACACAAAGACACTTATGACAATGAAACAGCACTCCCCCTATCAGCAGGCAAGATTAACTACTCTCCCCTTAAAATTAGATGACCCATAACTCCCCCTGAAGCATAGGAATGAACTCTGGTTATCCATTAAATCAATCTGAATTCTGCCATTACAAAGAATCTAAATTCTGGTTACGTGAACAGAATGAAAGAGAACCAGAGCTGATTGTGAAACAGGATGGAAGATTCCAACAGTGTGGATCAACTGATAATGTAAGATTAGCCATGGGTAAGGGTGAGAAATAGTCAAAGCACAATACATCTCAAGGAAACAATCAATAGCAAGATGCTGATCAGACAGTCTGGAAAGAATCTGAACATGAGGGATTTTAAAGCTTGCATCACTTCAATAAGTCTTAAGAAGAGTAGACTCTCTTATCATAAAGGGTTATGAAGTGGCAACTTAACCAATCTGATTTAATTTTGATGTATACCAAATTTGTCAAATTAAACTAAATAATCATATCTGAATCCAAGTTTTAATAAAGGTGAATCAAATATTCAGAAAACATTCAAAAATAATCATCTTTTATCTTACACACATGATCTCAATGACTCTTTCAAGAGTTACACAGATTAGTATTGATGTTAAACACTTTTTCCAAGAATATGAGTTGACAGACTTTTTAATATTTTTATTTGAAGCACATTATATTTTTCCTGAGCAATTTAAGTTGATCAACACCTTTTTATATGAGGCACAACAAGTCTTAGTTGAAATGACCCAGTTACTCAGTGTGATAACTGTCATCGCCTCTCAACATTGAGACCAGAGTTAGCAATATAAGTGTCTTTTTACATGAGGAAACACCTTGATTAGAGGCCAGACTCCCCAGCTACTCAACACAATTTTGCCATTGCTCTGTCAGGTTTTGATAAATTTTTATCAGAGATAACTATGGCACTTCATGACATGAGTTACTTTATTTCATTGACAAATAACCCAGTTTCTCAATGACCAAGACATTACTCTGAATTCACAGTTTTTTTTTAGTCAACATTTTTCAAGTTAATGTTTAACCACAATACTCACTCTATGAATCTCTACCAAAGAGCCTTGATTTCATATTTTCATATATCTGATGAGAGAGTTTAAGGTTTACTTGACACATGTGGTTAAAGTTTATTAAACCTTATCATTCAGATATTTTCAATTCATTTAATTACAAATCTGAGAATACATTAATCTTATATCAGTCTGGTTCAGTGGTAATTCTTAAACCTATATGATAGAAGTTTCTACAAAATTCTCAGACTGAATTGCATAACATGCAGCTTAAGTTCCTCAGACCAGATCAGTAAATTTAGCTGACCAACAACTTAATAATGGAGCCAAAATAGTCACACCAGCTAAGAGGTATATGAATGAAGAGTACAAGCTGGTGGAGGAGTCAATCAGCAAGAGAGAAATATTTCAAAAGGGTGTACATCAACACACAGTAGCTGAGTCTGGAATTCAGACAGATCAGCTGACAGATAGTATCATGAAGAGAGATGAAGGAAACTCTTCTTTAACAGCTCAACGAATAGAGGGCAGAATCCATTTTCAAGAGAGAGAAATATGACATCAGAGTCGATCAAATACTAGATAGGAGGTGTTCAAAATGTGACAATCAAAATACCAATTCTAAAAGCTCCCCCTGTCTAGATGCAATGAAATTTCTTTTCAAGTTTTTCAACTCCACTACACTTCATATGCAACATTAGTCAAACTCCCCCTGACAAAGTGCATGAAATACAATTAATGAACTGCTCATGATTTTAGAATATGCTCAAGAAGAATTCATGCTTTGCTCAATCAGAGAGAGAATTTATCAAATGCATCATTTTCATTTCAAATTTTTAGATTTTTCAAATTTTATGATATTCAGTACACTGCACTAAATGAAAACTAGACCCATGGTACTAGTCGGAAGACTTGGTCCAAGGACCACCTCACACATGGCAGTAGCATTCAGACATACTCCATATGCCCTTCAGCACTGTTCCATTTAATATACCATGATTGTCATGCAAATGATATATGCAGTGCAAAGTAATCTCATTTATTCAATGCAAACAACAGCATGAGAAAAGCATCAAATTAAATATATTCAGAATTGAATTCAATAGCTGAGTCTGGAATGCAGACTGATCAGCTAAACAAGAAGAGATCATCAAAACTCAACCAAGCAAAACAACAATTTCAGATGATGGAATTTTAAACAAAGTTAAGAACTAACCTGAAAGGTAGGATCCTGGGGTTTTCTGTTGAGTGCCTTGGATCATTAACCCCTTTATTCATCAGCTTCCAAGGCACACCTGCAGCAAATCAATCACTTTGATCTTGCAGGAACCCAAGAAGTCTTGGGTCCTGAATTACCCCTATCAGGTGTTCTAAACAGTCTTTTAGCAGTATGATCATCAAATTCCATCAGATAACAGTCAAACATGGAATGTCCAAATTTTCCACAGTAATAACATGAAGCCACAGAATTTTTGTTTTTATTATTCATGTTAGCAGAAACATAATGCCCATGTGCATGTACATGAGTATGAGAATTATGTGTATGAGCATGAGTATTTCTTTTATTAACATGAAATTTTTTCTTTCCATACATAGCCAGCCGACAGTTGGCAGCTTTGTGGCCTAGCTTACCACATTCAAAACATGCAGAGTTTTTCCTTTTATCACTCAAGTTATTTCTAGCAGAATCATAGAAAGCAGAGAATTTTACAGATTTAGAGTTCAATCTATTTCCCTGAGCATGCCAACAGTCTTTGACTGCATGCCCATACTTACCACATTCAAAGCATTTAAAATGCTTGCTTCTTGATTCATTTTTACCCCAATGATTTCCTAACCAGCACTCATTAGCCTTATGCCCAGGCTTGTTGCAAGTGAAACAAATGATATGCTGGCCTGAAGTAGATCTATATCTCTGTGGGTCATGAGCACGTGTGAAAGATCTAGAATTCACATTGTTGTCTTCTTTCAGTTTAAAACATGCATTCATTAGATGACCACGCCTACCACAGTAATAACAAGATGCATTATATTTCTTAGTGGCATGGTTTCTATCAAATAATTTCCTTGAATGTATTGTTTCATTTGCATGCTCATCTTCTTTTAATATTCCACAATCATCCATGATATGGCCTACCTTGCCACAATAATAACATGAGAATTCGTTCTCAGATGCATGCGAGTGAGTGGATGAATTGTGAGTGACATGCGTCAATCTATCAGACTCCATACTGCTAGCAGAATTCACAGCACATGCAGGGACAATTTTGACTTTATTCATTTGACCATTCTTTTCCAATTTATTACCCCCTTTCACAATTTTCGTCTGTTTTTCATTTTTCTGAGTTTTGAACTGAAATACAGATGTTGAAGGTGATTTCTGATTTTCATTTTGTTTTGGGGTTTGACTTGAAGTCCCGGCTACATCAGAGCTTTTCACAAAAGTGGCATATAGCTAGTTTTTAGAGATTTCCTTCACATCAGAAGTGCAATTTGTCCCCCCTTTTGAATTATCATCCTTCCTTTTCACAACAGCTTTTATTTTTCTTTCATTCTTAGCAGAATTGGATGCTAATTTTTCTAGATCCTGAATCTTATTTTCCAAAGATGTTATGTGAAGCTCATAGCTGGCTATCTCCTGTTCACTACAGTTGACACATTCACTTAGAACTTTGTTTGCAATTTTATATTTCTCAATTTCTTGTTCCAAGTTGCTTAACATTTCATATTCTTCATCACAAGCAGTTTTTCCTTTTTCTATGGTGAGAAGTCTTTCAGACAAGCCAGTGTTTAATAGCTTTAGTTTTTTCAACTTTATCCTTCAATTCAGGGTTTTCTTTGGTCAGTTTCTTAACTTCTTCATCACAGTTTTCTCTTCCAGACATCAGCTCCAGCTTTTCAATTAGCTCCTCTTCTCTTTCCTCCACTCTAATTTTCTCAGCCACCAAGTTTTTGTGATCCTCTTTAAGTGAGACAATTTGTTTACTCAGCCATTCATTCTCACTATAAAAATCTTCATTACGTTCTTTTAGAGCTGAGCACATATCACAGTTTGACTCTACAGAAGAGATATGCATGGCTTCCTTATTGATTTTCTCTATTTCAGCTTCAAGATTTTTATTCTTCCACTGAATTTCTACATTCTCAGCTTTTGATTTCTTCATATCAACTTTAATCCTTTCCAGCTCTTCCAGATTCATCAAATGTTCATTAGTTTTCAGTTTCAGCTGACTTTCTAATTCAGAGATTTTATTGAAACCTTCTTGGTTTTCCTTTTTCAGTAGGCACATTTGTTATGATTCTCTGAAAGACATTTATCATATAACTTATTTATCTTCGGGCACTTTTCACATGATGAATTAGAATCACATTTCTCAATTTTCTTTTTCAACCTTTTATTCTCATATTTTAATTTCTTGGATACAGTTAACAAATCTTCATACATCACTATCAATTCATCAAAAGAGTATCCATCTGATTCGGAGCTTACCTGAGATGAGGTCTCATCATCATCATTTCTCCGATCAGCCATCAAGCATTTGTTGTGATTCCTGGTGAGCTTTAGTTTTTCCAAAATGTCTTTGGCAGACCTGCAAGAAGAAATGCGTTCGATTAGAGATCTGTCAATTGATTCCTTTAATAAAACTACAGCTCTAGTGTTGACAGAGTCTTTCAGCTTATCCTTCTTGGTCCATTTAGATTTATCCTTCGATAGTTTGTATGGACCGTGAGTCATTACCTTCCACAAATCAGGATCGATTTTGCTTACATACCGATGCAACTTTTCCAGCCATGGGCCAAGGTCATCACCTCTGAATATCGGAGGATTAGCCATCAAAACAGATAACAAGCAGATTCAAAGCACAAATCAATCGACAAGAAAACACCACAACCAGATAAGCAAAGCAAGGAACTAACTCAGTTAAACTGACACAGAACACAAGAACCACTCCGAAATGCACCAAATAGAAATGCAGGATCTGCTGCGGATTGTTAGATCCTATGCACAGCAACCCGCTCTGATACCAAGTGTTGGGTTCGGTGCAGTATTCAGAGGGGGGGTGAATGAATATACCCATTAAAAAAAATCTCGCCCAATTAAAATATTATGCTCACTAAAAATTACTAGTTCGCTAACTAGACAAACCTGAAGACTAATGAGCAGTTGTGGAATTAAACTAACACATAGTGAGATCACTAGAATGCTAACTAGACATATTTACCCAATCTGAAAAGCTAATCAACTTTTCTGCTGAGCCAGTAAACAGCATATATTGAGCGCCTGATCAATCAATTGGCGGAAGCAACAATAGATAGAGAAATCAAACCACATCGATCCTATGCATTTATCTAGCGCCAAACCACAAAGATATCAAGCCACTACACATAGATTTTTAGGTGGTTCGGTCCTGCAGACCTACATCCACCCCACACTCAAACCGAGTGTGGATTCCTCTGACTCACAGCTTGAACAGCTGGGCATCACAGCGTGCCTACATCAGCTGGGCCTCACAGCTTGCCATCCACTGAGCATCACAGCTTGCTTCCGCTGGGCAATACAGCTTAGCCATCGCTGACTCACAGCTTGATAGAAGGTATAAAATGGAAAATAGAAAATGGGAAATAAATAGCAATCGGAAGGCTGTAAACAATAAGCACAAATGTAGCTCTCGAAGAAGCAAGTCCGGCTTGGATTTGATCCAACTGCCAGACGACCACAATCTTTCACTCTTTCTCTGCTCAAACTCTCTAACTCTCTCTTTTTATTCTTTGGATCGAAGACCTCTCTGCACTCTATTTTTTCTTCACAGCTTCTGCTCTCTCAACTTCGATCTGCCTTCATCTAAAGATGAAGACTTCTATTTATATCAACAGCAGCAGCAGCTAGGGTGCGTGGTCTCCACAGCTCCCGCCCAAACCTTGGACCATGTGGCAGCTCTCCAACAGGCTTCAGCACACGTGTCATGATCCTGGGCCTTTATCCATTCTTGGATCACGTGCCCTCATTAATCCCAACAAAGAATCCCTGTCAGACAGACGAAATAGGGTCATCAGTTTGACTATAAACCCTGTACAGACTTTGTAGGATTGAATGCATTGTATAGACTTTACTGAATGGGCTTTGTGAACTTTGAATGCAATGTACAGACTTCATGTAAGAAGGCACCCGATGTACATACTTTGCAAGCATAACACTGGGCGATGTATAGACTTACACTAGCGAGTGTGCAGACTTCATGAGAAGGCAACAGCCAGTGTATAGACTTGCAGTCTTGTACAGACTAGCCAGTGTATAGACTTGGCGAGCATGCATGATGAGGGCATCCCTTGCCCCTCCACATTTTCTCCGGACTGGGATTGTTCGTCGGCAAGCGCCATTATGTTCCTCAAGTGTTTGTGAGTCGAGTCATGTAATTTTCTTATTTTTATTTGAGTCTTAATCATGTAATTTCCCCTTTATTTGAGTCATGTACCTAGGTTAGTAGGTTATCTACCAATGTCCTAAGTCATTGTGTTGTTTAGATAGGCTATTGGGCCCATCTCATTGGGCTAGGCCCATGGACACCCCCTTCCCTTCGGTTATTAGTCATTGTGTCTTTTGTTAGGGTCCTTTGTGAAAAAGTCATGTGCCTATAAATAGGCCACCCCACTCCTCATATGTAACAATTTTGATGAAATATTGAAGAAATCCCTTTCAAGTCTCTCATTACTCCACTTCTCTCTCTCTCTCTAGCTCTCCCTCTCTCTCCCCAAGGAAAGGGGAGAACCTCCCCTCTCTCCTCCCCCCTCTCTCATTCAAATCCAACCCCCACCTACCTCCATTATTACCCCCACAACTTCCCACACCCTCCTTTACTCTCCACCTAGTCCCAACAACCTTCCACCAATCCAAGCCCTACTTCCCAACCACCACCTACTTCCCTCCACTTCCCTAAGCACCTCCTCACTTCCCCAAGGCTGAAGGATCTCTTTCCTAGGCCCAAATTTGAATCTCCCACCCATCTCCCCTTCCCCCCTAGGTCGCACCCCTCCTCTCCCCTCAAGCCAAGTTCGCCCCCACCTTCCCTCCCACTCCTTCTCTCCCTTGTGCTCACCCCTTCCCACCACCATCTCTAGCAGATCAGCCCCCTCTCCAGCCCCACTTTGCCCTCCCTACCTCCATCTCCCTAGCCTTCACAACCCCTAAAACTCCTCTCATCTCCCTCCTTTAGCCATTAGACACCCTTCCCACCATTTGCTCTCTTGGCCATCCCCTTCCCCACACCTTCTTCTTCCCCTTAATTTGTCTCTGTTTCAGGCAGCAGAACTACAGCGACTTGCAGAAGCAGCCACGACCGTCCCTCGGAGATTCAAGTGGCAAGGCCTACATCGCCGGAATCTTCTGCAAGTTAGCTTTCCAACTGAGGTGGTTTCGCCGGCTTCCGAGGTCGGAGCTGATCGGGGGAGCCGATCTCGTCCAACTGCGTCTGCTGTCCCAGTCTGCAGACCAGAATCTGAAAGAAGAAGCTGCCACGGCCAGCTCGTGAAGGCTCTGAGGGCCATTTTTGGAGGGCGGAGACTACTCCCTGTTAGCTTTCACCTCCAAGAAGAAGGACCTCATTCAGCCATCGGAGCTATCAGTTACTAATTTCTTCGTCGAAGGTCGCAGCCAGCCACCTGCAGGTCCAGGTTTGACCTGTCCTCACATATCCGACCACCATTCTCCCCTCCGACCTCCGATTGGGGCCCCGTCAACTCCTGCTCAAAGCTACTCCGACCACAAGGACATCACCGCCAGGCTCGTCACATTTGGAGTTCAGAAGCGTCCGTGGTACCCTCTGCAACCTGCTGTACCAGTTTTGCACCAGCCAGAGGAAGAAGCTGCTGACCTGTTCCAGTCGCTGGCCCGACCAGCCCTGAGTTCCAGAGCTCCTGCCAAAATTCAGACATCATCCTCAACCTGTTATAAAGATTTTGGCACAAGTCTCATCAGATTCTGAGCTCGGTGGAATTATTGGCAGCATCGACGTCGACCCTCTGTCCAGAAATACAGAAGCTAGGCAGAATCGGCGAAGCTCGGGAAGTCGGTTCTCTTTGCATATCTCCCCACCCCGCTTGGCCGGCTGAAGGCCCCTCCCTGCGTGGAGGTAGTTTTGGATGTATTAAGCATAATCCCTACCCCAATATCCCCCCCCCCTTGCATGGGGTGCAGTTCATGTACTTATTAAGTCGCAGGTTTGAAGCTTCAATCGATGCGGCGTGCGGGTACATACCCTCGCCTCCCCGCTCGCCCCCGTCTCCGGCCGGAGTCGGCATCTTCACGCCGGATAGGTGAGCCTCGGTCCCTCTCTTACTGGTTAATCACTTGCTTAGCTTAGTATTATTGCTATTGCTTCGTCGGACGGAGAGTGAGAGTTCGGCCCAAATTGCTAGTATCGTGAGTGGCCACCGCGGGCAAGTTGAGAGTGAATCCACTTAACCCACACCCTTGGTGTGTTGGCTGCCCATGATTTGGGAATCCTAGGCCCATTTGGGGTTCTTCCCAAGCTAGCCAACCATTGGAGCCTCAAGGTCCCGCCTCGGACCCTCTCCAACATCGCCTAGTCGCCATCGGGCACTAGTGTGCGCCATACGGGTGAGCTCGCTAGTGTGAGTCCGCTGCTCAAACTTGAATGCTTGCAAATAGGTCCAAGGGTGGTTCTATATCAAGTGGTATCAGAGCAAGTTCACAACTTGTCTCTATCAAGTTGGTCCTAGGGCACGTCTATGCATTTAGAGTCTTCAAGTGCATCACTCTTGTCCCCTAGTATGGCCACCTCATATCAACCTTACCAATCGGCCCACTCCATAAGTCCAAGCCACCAAGAGATGCCTACCACTAACACACATAACTTCCCTGGCCATGTCAACTACTTCAAGAAAGCCTTGACCTATGCCAATGAGCGGCTTGATAACATATCGGACCGACTCAACCAACTTGGAGAAAATAGGCCCGCCCCAAGGACAGACGATAGAATGGTCCCTTTCCCACTTCCCACCTTTGATGGAACCTCTCCTAGAGAATATTTAGATTGGGAAGCTACAATGGACCAATACTTCACTTGGTATCATATATCCGAGGATGAAAAGGCATTGGTTGCCAAAATGTAACTTACCAAACGGGCGGAAACTTATTGGATGCAAATTGTCGGGCTAAAGATACTTAGAAGGGAAACTCCCATCACCACTTGGAAGGACATGAAGGAGCAACTTAGAGTAAAATATATGTCCCCTTCCTACCCGGGTTACCAAAACTCGAGGAGCACTCTCACTCCTCCAAACCCACCCGTCCAAACCCTTACCACTAGAACCCAAGTCTCCAAGGCCTCTACCTCCCCACCTAATCCCATGAGGGCCCCCACACCCCAACCAAAACCCCCTTCACTAACCTACACTAGTAAAGCCTCTTTAGCCCCCACTTCCACCCCAAATGATCCCAAGGGCAAGAGACCCCTAACCGACCCAATTCCCTCCATGGTGACCACCACTCATCCAACACTCACCATTAAAAACCATGTGGACAGCGTGTCCACCCCTCCACCAAGGCCCATAATGGCCACCATCCCCAAACCCAAAACCCCTCACCCAACTCACCTCCCGCTTCCTACACCAATCTTTCCCCAACCTAGGCCTCCTCTACTTCCCCTTCCGATCCAAGTCCACCCTTGCCCACCACCCCAAGTGCACCATGCTCCAGCTATCACCAATTCTCCCGCATTAGACCTACCCAACCCATTAACACTAGAAATTGAAACCTCCACAACCCTCCACATGGGAGTAGATGCTAGTCCGGAACCCATTCCCACCCATAAGGAAGCCCAAGATCACACCAATGGTAAGGAAAAGCCTCAACCCTTTACCACTTCAAATAGCCCGGATCCTCAAGAGTCACCCACCTTCACCATGAATGAGCATATACTCCAATGGCTCAAGCAAGGACCCACCCTTCCTAGCTCACCCCCACCTCTCTCACCTTTGGGATATCCATCCCAAATTATTCCCCTCCACTCCTATCACACCACAATCCAATCCTACTATGAGGTAGGAGATTGGGATGATCTCCTCAAAGGTCTAAAGTGACAATCAGACTTGACTTCTTTATTGGCCCTAGGAGCGGATCAACCCAAGAGCCTTAACCTCATCCATCCATGCATTGGGTCTATCTCCTCGGTTTGCACTATTGGTTGCTACACTAGTGACATCATTTTCCTTCTCCCCATAGTGGAAGAGCCCATCCTGATCCACTCCCCTACCATTGTGATTCCTAAAACCTTGACCAACCAGCCCACCCCATACACCGGCCCAACCATTCCACTAGAAGAAGACGACTCATCACCTTTTGAGGACCTTGAGGACATGGAGCCCCTTGGTAACCCACTTTATGATCCCTATGATCCATTCCAATGGGAGTCAAGGAACCCGAGTAACCCAACCACCTTAACTACCACCTACCTTTCCCTACCCCAACCCACCATGTTTGATCCAATCCACCCCATCCCAGACCCGGGTTACACCATGGGAACCATGACTTTGGGTGGTATACACCTAGGGATCGAGGAAGTGCCCCATCTCATGATATCCACCTTTCTAGACCCCTTCGACCCATTCTAATGGAAGTCCAAAGGCCCACACATAGGAGACATCTTTGTCACAAGAGTGCATAAGTCTTGACATACAACACCACTTGGCATGATTCATAAGTCGGGTACATTCATTTACATCACCCACATGTCAAGTAGAAAGCATAAGTGGACCATATTTGGATGTATTGGCCCACCCTCATTCATCATGAGTCTTAAGTATGAGAGGAGCATACATGGATGTCCGGGTCCCCCGACATTTGTCATACCCATGCATAAAAGGTTCATCTATGGATGTCCCGGCCCCCCTGAGTCTGTCACAATCTTCATAGCATCAAAGCATGATCGATCTACATGTGGCTACCCCGGACCACCTTTGCATACCAAACATTGCCCACTCACATCGCATCATCAAGCATGGCATATGCATCCAAGCACATATCAAGCAACAAGCGGTGATATTCACAACAAGCGAGCAAAAACTCATGAGCGCCACTTGGAATTCTAAGTTGGTAACTTGACGATGATGACTTTGGAGTGGCTCTACCCCAGGGTCACCTCCAAATTGAGGGCACGAGGACTTGGACCTTGCCAAGTTCCGAGTGGCTTTGGCAACCCGGCTTATGGGTTGAACTTTCAAAAAGGGTTTTGGGATTCTCCCCATTTCTCATGTGGCGGATCTAGCACCTTATAAGGGCACCGCGGTGGATCCTAGTGAGTGCCTCCAGCTTACACCTACCCTTGTGAGAGACACCCTCGGAGTGCCACCCCAAATAGCCTGAGAGCCCGACGTGAGCACACAGCGGCAATACTAGGCAAGCAAGATCCCATCGCCAGCATGAGGGTATGACCGAGTCACTTTGTCGAGCTGAAACGCCGTTCCCCGACTATGGTCGCGGGTTGAGTATGGAGATCGAGGATCACCCAGAGTCGCAGTTCGATGTACTACTTCCCTGGTGGACCCATACATGACGGGGTCGAGTTTTCCCCACCCCGGAGGTATGATGAGGGCATCCCTTGCCCCTCCACATTTTCTCCGGACTCGGATTGTTCGTCGGTAAGCACCATTATGTTCCTCAAGTGTTTGTGAGCCGAGTCATGTAATTTTCTTATTTTTATTTGAGTCTTAATCATGTAATTTTCCCTTTATTTGAGTCATGTACCTAGGTTAGTAGGTTATCTACCAATGTCCTAAGTCATTGTGTTGTTTAGATAGGCTATTGGGCCCATCTCATTGGGCTAGGCCCATGGACACCCCCTTCCCTTCGGTTATTAGTCATTGTGTCTTTTGTTAGGCTCCTTTGTGAAAAAGTCATGTGCCTATAAATAGGCCACCCCACTCCTCATATGTAACAATTTTGATGAAATATTGAAGAAATCCCTTTCAAGTCTCTCATTACTCCACTTCTCTCTCTCTCTCTAGCTCTCCCTCTCTCTCCCCAAGGAAAGGGGCGAACCTCCCTTCTCTCCTCCCCCCTCTCTCATTCAAATCCAACCCCCACTTACCTCCATTATTACCCCCACAACTTCCCACACCCTCCTTTACTCTCCACCTAGTCCCAACAACCTTCCACCAATCCAAGCCCTACTTCCCAACCACCACCTACTTCCCTCCACTTCCCTAAGCACCTCCTCACTTCCCCAAGGCTGAAGGATCTCTTTCCTAGGCCCAAATTTGAATCTCCCACCCATCTCCCCTTCCCCCCTTGCTCCCTAGGTCGCACCCCTCCTCTCCCCTCAAGCCAAGTTCGCCCCCACCTTCCCTCCCACTCCTTCTCTCCCTTGTGCTCACCCCTTCCCATCACCATCTCTAGCAGATCAGCCCCCTCTCCAGCCCCACTTCGCCCTCCCCACCTCCATCTCCCTAGCCTTCACAACCCCTAAAACTCCTCTCATCTCCCTCCTTTAGCCATTAGACACCCTTCCCACCATTTGCTCTCTTGGCCATCCCCTTCCCCACACCTTCTTCTTCCCCTTAATCTGTCTCTGTTTCAGGCAGCAGAACTACAGCGACTTGCAGAAGCATCCACGACCGTCCCTCGGAGATTCAAGTGGCAAGGCCTACATCGCCGGAATCATCTGCAAGTTAGCTTTCCAACCGAGGTGGTTTCGCCAGCTTCCGAGGTCGGAGCTGATCGAGGGAGCCGATCTCGTCCAACTGCATCTGCTGTCCCAGTCTGCAGACCAGAAGCTGAAAGAAGAAGCTGCCACGGCCAGCTCGTGAAGGCTCTGAGCGCCATTTTTGGAGGGCAGAGCGTTAGCTTTCACCTCCAAGAAGAAGGACCTCATTCGGCCACCGGAGCTATCAGTTACTAATTTCTTCGTTGAAGGTCGCAGCTAGCCACCTGCAGGTCCAGGTTTGACCTGTCCTCACATATCCGACCACCATTCTCCCCTCCGACCTCCGATTGGGGCCCCGTCAACTCCTGCTCAAAGCTACTCCGACCACGAGGACATCACCGCCAGGCTCGTCACATTTGGAGTTCAGAAGCATCCGTGGTACCTTCTGCAACCTGCTGTACCAGTTCTGCACCAGCCAGAGGAAGAAGCTGCTGACCTGTTCCAGTCACTGGCCCGACCAGCCCTGAGTTCCAGAGCTCCTGCCAAAATTCAGACATCATCCTCAACCTGTTATAAAGCTTTTGGCGCAAGTCTCATCAGATTCTGAGCTCGGTGGAATTATTGGCAGCATCGACGTCGACCCTCTGTCCAGAAATATAGAATCTAGGCAGAATCGGCAAAGCTCGGGAAGTCGGTTCTCTTTGCATATCTCCCCACCCCGCTTGGCCGGCTGAAGGCCCCTCTCTGCGTGGAGGTAGTTTTAGATGTATTAAGCATAATCCCTACCCCAATATCCCCCCCCCCTTTGCATGGGGTGTAGTTCATGTACTTAATAAGTCGCAGGTTTGAAGCTTCAATCGACGCGGCGTGCGGGTACATACCCTCGCCTCCCCACTCGCCCCCGTCTCCGGCCGGAGTCGGCGTCTTCACGCCGGCTAGGTGAGCCTCAGTCCCTCTCTTACTGGTTAATCACTTGCTTAGCTTAGTATTATTGCTATTGCTTCGTCAGACGGAGAGTGAGAGTTCGGCCCAAATTGCTAGTATCGTGAGTGGCCACCGCGGGCAAGTTGAGAGTGAATCCACTTAACCCACACCCTTGGTGTGTTGGCCGCCCATGATTTAGGCATCCTAGGCCCATTTGGGGTTCTTCCCAAGCTAGCCAACCATTGGAGCCTCAAGGTCCCGCCTCGGACCCTCTCCAACATCGCCTAGTCGCCATCGGGCACTAGTGTGCGCCATACGGGTGAGCTCGCTAGTGTGAGTCCGCTGCTCAAACTTGAATGCTTGCAAATAGGTCCAAGGGTGGTTCTACATCAATGCAGCACACGATGTGCAGACTTCGTGCAGTGTATGGACTTCATGCAATGCAATGCAGTGTATAGACTTCATGATGTATAGGCTTTGTGAAACGTGAATGCTATGTACAGACTTCGTGAATGGACTATGTGAAACGTGAATGCAATGAATAGACTTCAGCGTATAGACTATGTGAAGGCGAGTGCAATGTACAGACTCCATGAGACTCTAATGAAGATAGACGATGTGTAGACTTCAGGACTGATGCACGATGTACAGACTTCATGAGACTCGAATGAAGACAGACGATGTATAGACTTCAGGACTGATGCACGATGCAGACTCGTCCAATGTATACACTTGCTCGTTGTTCAGTCTTCACGAAAGATGTACAGACTTCCAATGTGTAGACTTTGTCAAGGCAACGTTGGTAAAGCAACCAATGTACAGACTTACTGAACTGAGTGTAGGTAAAAGATATGAGGAATGTATAGACTTACCCAGTTCAGTTCAGAACGTAGGTAATGATCAATGTATAGACTTGACAGTCGCCTTGGCTGTACAGACTTGGTCACAAACTGAACAGTCGGTTGTATAGACTTACACAAACCAAAGTCTGTACAGACTTGAAATGAAAACCAATGAATAGACTTCGTGAGCGCCTAGAGGATGTACAGACTTAGTGACTGTACAGACTTGGAAGGCTCAGCGAATGATGTACAGACTTGGTAAGCCCCAAGCGAAGTACAGACTTGGTGAACGATGTGAAGACTTGACAGTGCAGTGTATAGACTTCATATGAAGGAATGCACATGACTCTGTACAGACTTGGATGCTCGACCAGTGTACAGACTTGCCACCGACCAATGTATAGACTTGACAATGCTGAATGAACGAATGAGCAATGTATAGACATTAGACTCAAATGAGAAGCCAATGTACAGACTTGCCACCGACCAATGTATAGACTTGGTGGAAGGCATGCACTGTACAGACTTCACGATGAAAGCATGAATAGTCTGATGTACAGACTTGCCTTAAGCAATGGCTGTACAGACTTGAAGTGAAGACCAATGTATAGACTTTGCATGAGACACTGGCCAAGATGATGGATGCAACAGTGCAATGTCTAGACTTGAAATCCAATTCAAACGGCTGTACAGACTTGAATGAGACGATGCAGCTACAGTGATGTATAGACTTATGAATGACTTGCTGATGCACGATGTATAGACTTAGTGGCTCATGATGCAATGTACAGACTTGGGCTGTATAGACTTCACCTCGAGCTATCTACAGTGCATCAATGTATGGACTTAGCTTCGTGCATGCTACAGTCCAATGTATGGACTTTGAATGCAAACACCATGTCTGTACAGACTTCACCTCGAGCAGTCTACCGTGCAGTGTGTGGACTTGAACAATGATGCATGACGCTGTACAGACTTCACTTGACAAAGTCCGATGTATAGACTTGCTGATGAAACAGTCTGATGTACATACTTGATCAAAGCAAGGCAGTTGAGTGTATAGACTTTGGCAAGCAAGCGACTGTACAGACTTTGACACAACTGCGATGTACAGACTTTTGGGCTCGCTATGCAGTGTATAGACATGCAAGTTATATGAGCAAATGGTTGTACAGACATTGCTATGCATAAAGATGATTGTATAGACTTGTGAAATCTGGGGGGTCGACCCATCTAAGTGCACTGATGCAGTATATGCACAGAAGAAGTAATATACACACAGAAGAAGCAATGCACCGATCTTAATTCAAGCACAAAACACTTTATGCACTCTCATGCATTCTCCACAGAATATATCAGTTATATGCATTCAGATTGTTATCATTCAATGTCAAGTTATTAGCAAAACAATATGGTGACTCATTCATGTTACTATCATTAAAACACCACATTCATCAAAGCACATGGGGCACAACAAAATAAACATCAACCAAGAAATGCTTACGGAAGGGCTAGAAAATCTTATCCTCGTGTAGATGAACTCATAGCAAGACACTCCTTTGGATTTCGGAGTGAAGAAACTCAATTCCACAACTTTGCCCTCGAACCGTCGATTTTCCAAACTCGTAGATGGCGCTCCGGCTTCAATGGATGATGTAGATCGATATTTTGCTCATGGATCTTTGGTCTTCAGCGTTGAAATCAAGAGATGAAGGGGATGAATGATCTCCACGTTCTTACTCCTCCTCCTTCTTCCTGCACAACAAAAACCAAAACCCTTAGATGAAAAACCCCAAATTCATAACATGTGTATATATATAAAAGAGAGGGGCTAAAAGACATGGATACCCCTTCTAGAACCCTCTAAAAACATCCCAACATGTGTGCAAATGGTCTAGGGGTATTGGGGTAAAAGATCAGCATAAATAGCCCTCACATGAGTGGGTTTCGAAGTGATACGGAACTCACGTGTGAAGAGGTTTCAAACGCGTCGGTCGACCGATTCTGGGAATCGGTCGACCGAATTCTGTAACACAAAAAAAAAATTGAACCTGGGAGAATTGGTCGACCGAAAATACCAGATCGGTCGACCGAACTCTGCAACTCTGAGAAATTTTCAAACCTGGAAAATTTGGTCGACCGAAACCTTTTGTTTGGTCGACCAAAATCTGTAAGCACAAGAAAAACTTTTGGAAATAAAAGACTTAGAAGGAACCCTTAAAGCCACAAATGTCCTTTGATTCTGAAGGATTTATACTAATGATATGAGCATGCAAACCACAAAAATACCAAGTTAGTATGGAATTTAGAATTCAAATAACCTCCTCCTTTGTAGTTAGAATGCTTAATTAAAAATGCACAAACTCACTACCTCACATAAACATACGATTCAAGCTTGAGTACAATCATGCACATTTTCATGCAATTAACTCAAGGATGAATGAATTAACATCAAGTCACACATGTTTTGGAATCAAGAAAACCATATGCCCAAAATCAATAAGGGAGTCCAACACACACTAAAAACACCACACAAACCCACCCCGATGCTTCGAATCCACGAATGGGATCGCACCGCGCCGCGCCTCGATCCACGCTCCATTCACACTCTACGTCGCCTCCACGCCGTCTCCACGTCATCCCCATGCCTCCTCCGTCAGCCGCTGGAGCATAGGGGAAGAGAAGAGAGAGAACAGAGGGAGAGAGAGTGAGAACATGAGTGAGGGAGAGAGAGGGTGAGGGTTTTAAAAAAAGAAAATAAAAAATAAAATATTCAAAAAATATTCTGGAGCTCAAAATTTTGAAAAATCAAAAAATGAGAAAAAATTACCTCCGCGATCCTCGGAAAGAGCACAACGCATCTGCAGCATCCCGAAGTCCAAAATCTCAACGGTTCACCCTCCATAGGGATCCGAAGATAAAATAGCCCGAAAAATCGATTCAAAGGCCAAACTCCACTTGGGACCCCCAAAAGCGCTCCGAAAACACTCAGATTCCGATCTGAAAGATCTTAGGTATTACATCCTCCCCTCCTTCAAGAAATTTCATCCTCAAAATTTGAGGAAACAAATAGGGAACAGGGAAGAACAACCCACACAGCTGGCAACACTCTCAAAGCTCTAGCCAAAACCTCAACACACAAAAACACGATTCCGAGGAACACTACCAGACCATGATCACATGCAAAATTATCATGCTCCGAATCTAAATACACACCGATCCTCAGAGCGAGCATATCACACAAAGGAACACAAGTCTGGCACCTCTAATCATGGCATCATCGCTACTGTCTCACAAATCAAGGAGACACGACCCATGCCACGAAATAGCCACCGATAAAATCTCATGCTCGGCGGATAAAACAGGCATCAGCTTTTCACAAGGAAGACAGTCATCTCAGCTGACTGCTACAAACCCATCGGCTTCTGCGCCATGAACACTTCCTGTTCAAGCGAACAGAACGCCAATGACAGCACTGGACTACTATCACTATCCAGTTGGTCCTCACTCAGACATTACATCTGATTCGAGTTTCATGCTAACTCTACCATCTCGGGAGAGTATAGCAAATCCAACCGACAAGACCTCGATCCACACAATTCTAAACTCAGACTCACAGGGAACTTCTCCCAAGCTGAGCACAAGCATAATCCAACATACAACCTCATAATGGACACCTGCAAATCCCCGGCTTTGCCCTTAACACAGAACCACGGGACACAACCACAAACTAGGTCACTTCTAGGCATCATCACAGTTGACCACACGGCTAATCGCACTAGCCGCTAGCAACGTACCAACAAGGACCTACAAACAACTCTCAAAAAATGCATCTCTAGGACCACGATTCCATCCCGAGAGCACAACTTCCAAAGAACATAGAGGGTACTCATCTGGCACATTCGCCGACATATTTCCCCAATTCTCTAGCCTACCACTGCCACAACCATAATGCCTCAAGTAATGGCACAACAACGAAACATCATGGCTCACACAGCCAAGACAAACTCACACCGAGGAAGCAATCCTCTCTATTGTTCAAAATCTTCTAACTCAACGATCCTCGACATTTGGGTTATAAGCCCACACGCTTCTACTGCGTACTCGACACAACACGCACAAGCAGCACAGACAACTCGGCATCTACATCTCAGCACACCTCTCAGCGCCATCGTAATTAGCCTAACTGTAATTCACCACGCCTCAAGTACTGATCATGTCGATTACTGATCATAAACTACCATAGCACAGACCATCGTGCCAAGAGCCACAGCACAAACCACAATGAGCACCTGCCTCAGCTTATCCTCAAGTCCCGAATCTATTACTGAACCTTCACATATCAACAGTCACCTCGCATGGCACAACGAACACGGTGCATAATGGTCCCCAATTCCACATCTGGGTCCAAAACCAAGCCACCACCAAAAATATCAAATCAGGTTCAGAACTACCATAGTCCATACATAAGCAGACGTGCAGGACTAACAACTTACTGAGACAGCACTTCCCAAGCTTACCGCAAGCGATGCCATAAGACAAGATGAGAAAGTCAAGCTCTGCTAACAACAGCTCACTAGGAAGGAATCCTTAGCTCGTCTGAGCACTCTCTCGGTCAAGGCATCCATCCTGCCACCTCAAACCACAACCTTCACACCTCAGGGGTTGACCAAATCTCAAGCTGGGATGGCCAAAATGACATTAATCTCCACCGGAGAACGTACACGGACATTACACCATCGATAATTCCCATCAGCCACCTGGTCTCACCATAGATATCTCGAACACCGCACCATAGACTCATGCCTGCCGGCAAACTCTGCCCAGCACAGCACAACCGGGACCACCATCTCGAAGAAAAATGACTCTCCATCACATTCCTCAGGTCCCATGCCAACACTCTGACGAAAGTAAAACCACCTTCACAGCACCAACACAGCACACACAAGCTCTCACGTGAGAAGCAAAGCGATAAAGAAACACAAAACCTATGTCAGTGACCGACTGTGTTGGACCTTACAGACTCTGATCACTGTAATATCTTAAATCCCCATGTACGTCCACACCATTCGCTCTGATACCAGCTGTAACGACCCAGAATCCAGATACCGGGCGAACACAATACCACTTGGATCCTGAGAGGCCACCCAAGAGCTGTAAAGCTCCAAAGGGTTAATAAGGTGTGTGGAGGTACATTAAAATTTAAAATAAGTGCAATAAACAACTAAATAATTATGAACAGGACTGTTAAATTAATAGAAATAAAATTACATATTCAATTAACAAATTAACTACAGAGCTAACAGAGTCTAGTCCAAATTAAAGTACAGTCCATAGGAAGAGAAATGTACTCTGACGTCGGGAGTAGCCCGACACTGGCAAAGCTTGCACTAAGAACCACCGTACTACACCATGAACCGCGAGGAAGAACCGCTACACCTGAAAGGATAGGGGTGAGTCTCATCTCATTGGCTCAGTAGGGTCCCGCTGATCCCCACCACGAAACAACAGCGGTAAACAACAGTGCTAACAACAATAACAGTAACAGGAGTAACAACAACAAACAAAAGCAACCGCCGTAATGACAATAGTCCAAGAAACCTCGGCTAAGACGCAACCTACTCCTATCTGTAAGAAACACAAATTCCTATACTCACGGTCGGGAACTGCCGAACCGACCCAACGAAACTCTGGCTACCCAGCCAGAAAACACCACTACACCTTTGTCGCGTAGGCTCGTCCTCAGTGACAAAGCCCCACTCAAGACCACACGGTCTAAAAGCACCAACACATACATGACCTCACTGTCGTGCACTCTACACTGACTACGGGTAAAGCTGAATGCAAACTACCCGAAGAACCATGTCAAGAAGCTCATGTTGCACGAGAATCACACGAGCCATGAAAGTTATACGTCATGTGACAGAAGTACCCTCTCACTAGAAGAAAGGCCAGATGCATCCACTAACGTCTTACACTACACCTCGGGTGTCTCCCACTTGTCTCGAATGCGGTAACTGAGACACCGTAACAGTAACCAAGAAAAATAAGGACTAGTCAGGGTCATGCTCGTCAGCGTGGGTCCAATGTCCTTGACCACCTGTGCACACACAGGCTCAATACCTTGAGCAAGACTTCTAGCTGGTTTTCCCCCCCAGTCGGACTCTAACTACAAGGCAAGGGGGCCCTCGGAAACCAGCCTAAAAATCATCTCTACCGGGACTGCCCCGTCACCACTCCCAGGTGGGCCGACACGAACTGTCATCAGGCTACGACTAGTGGAGGCTCACTAGACACAGAGACTCTCTAAATGAAAACACTAAACTGTGGACAGGCTATACATGCACCTGTCACAAGCAACACTGAACACCAGGTCAAGATCATCGTACAAAGCCACTAGACTCAGGACAGTCAACTAGACCTGCTAAAATAACGATCCTTGAGTCACACAACTCAGGTCAAGATCATCGTACAAAGCGGCAACATGCCGTCAAATCATCCTAGTCCCTGGGTCAGAAACCATGGTAAAACATTACGGAAGCGGCACATAACAGCTGGTTCCATTTCATCAATCGAAAGTCCTCGGCCTCTTAGCTGCTCATCGGACTCACAATTTCGTATAACAAGAAAGCACATAACATGAGGGGTCACTGGTGAGGATCCAATAAAAGAAACAAAAAGGGGCTGTGCGAAGCTACCAAAATTCGAGGATCAAAATGGAATTGTAGAAAGGAAATAACCCTCTAGTGTTTTCTAAAAATTATGCCAATATCCATATAATTTTGAAGTTCATTGCTCATTTTCACATATTTCACTTTTGGGTATCATTGTGATGAATGTGTATTTTGAATTTGATCTTATCATGGTTTATGCCATACCTCTAACATATGAATGCACTACCTTTTTTGATTATGCTTCATGTGACACAACTTGATTTTGAATCAACTGTTTACTTTTTTATCCTTTTACCCCATTGAGGGGGAGTTATATATATTTACATGCTTGCTTGACTTTCATGCTTGCTTGTTTGATTGCTTGCATGAATAATTTCTAACTTCGCTTCATACATGTTCATAATAATTTTAATAACCCTACTGTCAATCATTTTTTGTTGATGACAAAGGGGGAGAAAAAGTGCATCGACATATACACATGTAAATATCAGTTTCATATCAGTTTTGCATAGTTCTGCATACATCTTCACACGTTTATATGAGTTTGGAAGTTTGAGAGTTTGTGAGTCTTGAAAGTTTGGAAGTTCATGTGCATACATTTTAATTTCAGCTATAGGTACCTCGCAGTGCAAATAAAATGTTCAAAGCTCACATGTTCATAACCGTTTATATGCTCATAGATTCACACTTGTTCATAGTTTTATACTTGTTCATGGTTTCAACCCTTAAATAAATTGTGTTTTGATTTTCATGCACACACATGCACATGTCGTTTTGTCATCATCAAAAAGGGGGAGATTGTTGGATCCCCTAGTTGATTTTGGATAGTTTTGTTTCAATGATGACAAACCTTCTGTATGTGTGTCTTTATGTGGTTACTTGAGAAAGGCAAATTATTATGAACATGTATGAACTGAAGTTAGAAATTGTTCATGCAAGCAATCAAACAAGCAAGCATGAAAGTCAAGCAAGCATGTAAATATATATCACTCCCCCTCAATGGGATAAAAGGATAAAAAAGTGAATAGTTGATTCAAAATCAAGTAGTGTCACATGAAGCATAATCAAAAAAGATAGTGCATTCATATGCTAGAGGTATGGCATAAACCATGATAAGAACAAATTCAAAATACACATTCATCACAATGATACCCAAAAGTGAAATATGTGGAAATGAGCAATGAACTTCAAAATTATATGGATATTGGCATAATTTCTAGAAAACACTAGAGGGTTATTTCCTTTCTACAATTCTATTCGATCTTCGACTTTTGGTAGCTTTGCACAACCCCTTTTTATTTCTTTTATTGGATTTCACTGTTCTGCGCAAGTCACCTCATGTGTCTCAATGGGGTTTCCCAGCTACTAGGATTCATCACGCATTGTGGATTTTGTTTCACCTTTCAACGCGAGTTTCCTCATTTGTTTCAGTGGAGATTCTCGGCTACTTGGTTTGACATTCCACTTATTTAGCAATGCGGGTAGACAACTTTTTCCTCACGATTACTCGTCATTTCCATGTAGAAATTTGTTTCCCTTGAAGTGTTAAAAAGAATTTCTTAAATCCTTATCAATCAAAGTCATATGCATCATTTTTGTGCAAAGTGTGTGGGTAATTGCTTTGTATGTAGAAGATGAATTTGCTAAATCATAGCTATGACTCCCCCAAAATGTATGCACATGCGGAAATAAATCCTCCTCCTTTGTATATGTCATGATTCACAAAAGATTAAAATCACTACATGATTGTTTATCAAGGAGGTGCGGTCTTAGAAATTTTCAAGAAAAAGGTGTTCTAAAAATATATACATGCATTCAAGCACGGATTTGAAAATGAATTCATGCAAGATTATTTCCGGTACGGGGCGGAGAACATAGGTCCGAAGACCCGACTCTCGCATGGTGAGTGTTTCCCTGTGGACGAAATCCACTATTCTACAACACACCATTTTAGATACCGAAGAATCATGGCATACAAACATGCAAAGATAGGAAGTATAAACACACTTATGCAAGTGAATGAAATGTAGATCAAATGTTATTTCTATTCATAAGTAAGTATGGATATGTGCAATTTAGAACAAGAGATTAAGGATATGCAAAACTGAAATGCGTATTTACAAAATGAACAAAAGTGAGCATTTAAGCCTAGAATGTGCAATTACTCATTCAAGGAGCAAATTCCTAGTTCTCTTCTTATCCTTTTGAAATTTTTAGGAGTTAAGGGTTTTGTAAAAATATCTGCAAGTTGATTTTCTATATTTACATGAATACGTTCAGAATGACCCTTACTCACATGATCTCGCAAGAAGTGGTGTCTAATCTCTATGTGCTTTATGCGAGAATGCAAAACAGGATTTTTAGAAATGTTAATCGCAGAAGTGTTATCGCAAAGAATGGGTGTATTATTTAAAGAAATGTCAAAATCAACTAATTGTTGTTGGATCCATAGCACTTGGGCCGCACAACTACCGGCAGTCATGTATTCGGCTTCGGTAGTTGACAATGCCACTGTGTTTTATTTCCTAGAGGCCCATGAAACTATGCATCCTCCAAGAAACTGACAATACCCGCTCGTGCTCTTACAATTCACTAAACACCCATCGTAATTAGAATCAGTATAAGCTACTAAATCAAAATTGTAACTACGAGGAAACCATAGAGCAAGATCCGTGGTGCCTAGCAAATATCTGAAAATCCTTTTGACCACTAACAAGTGTGGTTCTCTAGGATCCGATTGAAATCTCGCACACATGCAAACACTAGACATTATATCCGACTTACTAGCAGTCAAATACAACAAAGAACCAATCATGTCTCTAAAAAGTTTCTGATCAGCAAACTTATCTTTTTCATTCTTGTTCAATTTCATTGTTGTTGACATCGGCGTCTTTTGTGGCTTTGTGTTGTCGAATTTGAACTTCTTGATGAGCTCCTTTGTGTATTTCCTTTGACTTATAAAATTCCATCTTTTTGTTGCTTCACCTACAAACCCAAGAAGAAAGTTAACTCCCCCATCAAACTCATCTCAAACTCCCCCTGCATCAATTTAACAAAAGCATCATTTAATGAATCAGAAGTGGCTCAAAAGATGATGCCATCAACATATACCTAGACAATCAACATATGTTCATTGTCACTCTTAATAAAAAGGGTTTGATCGATATTACCTCTTTTGAAGCCATTTTTCAAAAGGAATGTACTTAGCCTGTCATACCACGCACGGGGGACTTGCTTCTGACCATACAATGCTTTGTCAAGTTTGTACACATGGTCCGGGCTCTTCTCATCTTCAAATCCCGGTGGCTGCTCAACATAGACGTCTTCTTTCACTACACCATTCAAAAATGCACTTTTAACGTCCATTTGAAAAGGTTTTATATTCCTAGAGCATGCAAAGGCAAGTAATATTCTAATGGCCTCAAGCCTAGCCACGGGTGCAAATGATTCATCAAAGTCAATTCCTAATTCTTGACTATAGCCTTGGGCTACAAGTCGAGCTTTATTCCTAATCATCACCCCTTTATCACTAAGTTTGTTTCGAAAAACCCACTTGATTCCTATCACCGGATGATTCTTAAGTCTAGGCACAAGAAACCACACCTCATTCCTTTGGAATTGGTGTAATTCCTCCTGCATAGTCAAGATCCAGAAATTGTCATTTAATGCCTCATTTATAGATTTGGGCTCAAAATCAGAAAGTAAAGCAAGATTGTCAAATTCTTCAACTTCCCTGATTGAAGCCCTTGTTCTTATGCCTTGTTCCACGTCTCCTATGATGTTATCTTGTGGGTGGTCCTTGTGGAACGTCCATTGTTTGGGGAGATCTTTATTTTGGGTTGGAGCTTCATCATTTTTGGTGCTCGACTCCGCTTGATCCACATCTTGATTTTCCTTGTCTTTCTTTTCTTCTCCGTCTTCATGCCCTACATCAATAAAATGTTTATCCTTATTAGATAACCTCAAGATGTATTCATCAATGATCACATGTGGACTTTCTTCTACCACAAGAGTACGTAGGTTATATATTGGATATGCTCTAGATGATGAAGAGTATCCAAGAAATATACCTCTATCACTCTTTGTGGCAAATTTCTCCAAATGTTCTTTAGAATTATTCAAGATGAAACATGGAGAACCAAAAGGTTTAAGATATGCAATATTTGACTTCTTACCGTTATACAGCTCATATGGAGTTTTCTTGAGAATATGTCTTACCATGGCTCGATTGATGATGTGACAGGCCGTGCTCACTACCTCGGTGCAAAAGTACCTTAGTAAGCCGTTTTCTGCCAGCATTATTCTTGCCATCTCCACGAGCGCCCTATTCTTCCGTTCCACGACTCCGTTTTGTTGTGGGGTTCGAGGTGCTGAGAAGTTGTGTGTAAACCCCTATTTCCTGTAAAAATCATCAAAGTCATGGTTGTCAAATTCTCTCCGATGATCACTCCGTATAGCTTCAATTTGATACCCCTTATCAGTTTGTAAATTCCTGCAAAGATCTTCGAACTCCTGCAAAGTATCATTCTTATGAGTTAAAAATAATACCCAAGTGAATCTTGAGTAATCATCTATAATAACAAACCCATAGAGTTTTCTGTCAAGATTGTGTGTCCTAGTGGGACCAAATAAATCTAGATGAAGGAGTTCAAGAGGTCTAAAGGTGGTGACAATATTTTTAGATTTAAAAGACATCCTGGTCTGTTTCCCCATAGCACATGCATCACAAATTTTATTTACAGCAAAATTCAGTTTTGGTAAGCCTCTTACCAAGTCTTTTCTGTACAATTTAGACAGAATACTAAAACTAGCATGACCAAGTCGTCGATGCCATAACCATGCATCATCCAACTTATTAGCAACTAAACAAATATTTTTATTTTGAGAATTTTCAAAATCAATAGAGTAAATATTTCCATCTCTAAGACCAAAGAATTTTATTTCATTTGTCTCTCTATGTACAATTGAGCAATATGTATTTTCAAAAATGACTTTGTGACTTTTGTCACAGAGTTGACTAATGCTAAGTAAATTATGATTTAAGCCATCTACAAGCAAAACTTCTTCAATGGATTGGTTCGAATCCTTACTTATTCGTCCAATTCCCACAATTTTACCTTTGTCGTTCCCGCCAAAGGTGACCAATCCACCATCCTTCTCTTTCAGGTTTGAAAAGAGTTTCTTATTTCCCGTCATATGTCTGGAGCATCCACTGTCCAAGTACCACTTGTTCTTCTTGGCTCTTAAACAGACCTGCACAATTAAAGCAACTCTCAAGTTGATTTAGGTACCCAAGTAAGCTTGGGTCCCGAAGTGTTAGTCCTACCATGAGAGAAATGCATTCTATTTTTCTTTTCAAAGTATTCATCATCGGCCCTCATTAGATCACACACATACATCGAGTGGCCGAACATTCCACAATAAAAGCAAGTAACATTTGGCTTTCTATACCGACTCCTATGCATGTATGATCTATCAACATAAGAATTCATGCATGAGTCAACACAAGTATATATAGCCATATGAATCAAATGATTTTTGAACTTTGTTTTTCACAAATGAATTTTTCTTTGTGGGTGAGCGTCCCACATTAATTCTCTCATTCCTAGCCTTTCCATTGCTAGTCTCACCATGTTCAACTATTTTCTCTTTTCCTTTTAGTTCCTTTTGAACAATTTCTTTCAATCTCTTCAGTTCATCATGCATGGTGTTTAAGTTGGTTTCAACTTCTTTCTTTGATTTCTCACATTCACTCAATCTCGATTTGAGCTCATCCAACTCAACTACCAAGTTCTCATTCTCATTTTTCAATTTTTCAATGTTCTCATAAGCACTCTATTTTTCAACTTCCAAACATGCCAATTCATCTTCATACAGAGTCATTTTGGATTGAAAATCTTCATTTTCTTCTTTGAATTTTTAAGTTTACATTTCATGAAAACTACACCTAACACATGGATTTGTGGAGCTAATCAAATCATGGAATTTCTTTTTCAGATTTTTGACATCAATTTTAGACCTCTTATACTTCTGATATAAATCTGCATAAGCTTCATGCCATTGTTCAGCAGTAAGATTTTCAGAATCAGAATTTACCTCAGAGTGTTCCTCATCCGCTATCAAACAGAAATTCTAGACCAGCTCGTCCAATTCATCCTTGTTGCCTTCGGATGTTAAGCTATCTGAATCTTCATCGCTCCATGTAGCTTTCATTGCTTTTCCTTTCTTCACCTTGTCCTTCTTCAGCTTCTTCTGGAGCTCGGGGCATTGACCCCTCATATGGCTGGGCTTCTTACACTCATAACAAATTATCTCCTCTTTCTTGCTCGGCTCTCCCTTTTTGATGGCGTTTCTTCTTAAAAATCTTCTCAGGAAATTTCCTTCTCGCCTTGCCTTTCTAAAAAAAATTTTGGCTCTCCTTGTGACTAGAGCCATTAACTCTTCTTCTTCACTGTCGATGCTTGATCTCCCATCACTATCTTCCGACGATACTAGATATGCATTCAAAGCTATCGTCTTCTTCTTTTTGCTTTCCTCCTCAGTTGGCTTCATAATGTTGATTTCATAAGTCATTAGCGACCCGATGAGTTGATCCACCGTGAGTGTGGTGAGATCCTTTGAGTCCTCTATGACGGTCACCTTCGTGTGCCATGGAGGTGTGAGGGACCGCAGCACCTTTCTGACCAAGTCTTGATTCGAATATTTCTTTCCCAAGGCTTTTAGACTATTCATAATCTGACTCAACCTTGCATACATATCCTTTATGTTTTCCTCGGGCTTCATTGTGAATAACTCATATTCACAAACCAGCAAGTTAGCTTTTGTTTCACGAACTTCCGAAGTGCCCTCATACATTAGTCGAAGCTTTTCCCACATTTCTTACGCGGATGAACACATTGAAATACGTGAGTATTCGTCAAGATGTATAGCGCATTGGATAATGTTCATAGCTCTGAAATTAATGTGAGCCTCTTACCATTCATCTTCATTTAGTGGTAAGACATGAGGACTTTTGTTAACAACCTTCCAAGTGTCATAATCATGTGCTCGCATGAACATAGTCATTCTATTTTTCCAATAGGGATAGTTAGTCCCATCAAAGAAGGGTGGTCGGTGTATCGAATGTCCCTCAGGGAGCATTCCCTTGTTGGCCATAACAAAAGATCTTTTCTCTACAACCGTGAGGTTGTCCTTAAAAATAGAGACCCGCTCTGATACCAGATTGTTGACCTAAGATGAACGATTAGACAAGAAGGGGGGTTGAATTGTCCCCTCAGAGCGTAATGGTAGATTTTAAAATAATAGTAATGGAATAACATTTAACTACCAACAAGATGTGAACGGATGAGATTACCAAGCTAGTTCTCTCAACCTCTCCGTTCTCACACGATCAAGACGATAAAGATAAAACATGCAAACCACAAGTGGACAAGTGCGAGAGATATTTTTAGGTGATTCGGAACCACGACAGGCTCCCTACGTCCACCCCTCACCGAATCGGTGCGGATCCACTCGCTTCAAATGAAGCGCACAGAGCTTTCGCTCCAACCACACGGAGACGTCATCTCCTACACGATCCACGAAGGATCAAGACACACACACAAATAAACCGCAACACCCACGGCACAATATCACCACAACCGTTCGCAGACGCCAACACACTGACAGAGTCCAAGTTCGAAAAATAAAGATATGATCAATACAAGCTCGTAGACCAATAGGAAATGATCAAAATGGATGCAAACAAATGTTGAAATATATCCCCATGAGTAGAAAGGCCTGTAGAAATTCTTCTCTAATCCTTGGGTCAGAGGGTAGCCAGATGATGACGATGAGAACGTCCACGCGTTCCTCTTCTCGATCCGCTTCTTTCTTTCTTCAATCACAAACTCCAGAAGTATATGGAAGTAGATGAAATCCACGTTCTTCCCTCAGCTCCTCTCCTTCTTCCCTTTCTTCTCCTACAAGATAGATAGAAAATGTTAAAACCCTTATGTTTCTCCCAAATTTGCATCTTATATATAGCAGCACATAAAGTAGATGAAAAGACCAAGGAACCCATGTCAAAACCCCTCTAGGATATGTAGGAGAACCCTAAGGGAAAAGGGGTCAAGTATGGAAACAAATGGGATGAGTTTAATGGGTTTCGATTCCATTACGGAAAACTTGTTTCGAACGATTCAGAGAAAGTGTCGACTCTCAAAGTTGACACTTCTTGCAGGGTATTCTGCCAGACCACTTAAAAATGAACCCAGAGCAAATGAGTCGACACTTTTTGCTAGACGTTCTGTCGAAGCAAAAGCAGCACACAGTACAATAAGTGTCGACTCACAGAGTCGACACTTGTTGTGTCCACGACAAAAACAATGCATGGGCCAAGAAGTGTCGACTCACAGAGTCAACACTTTCTGTCTGGATTGTTAAAACAACACAGAACCAGAGCTAAACGAAATAGGTGTCGACTCTGTGAGTCGACACTTGTTGTGACAGAAATGAAAAAGGTATTAAAATCAATTGAAAACAAAATTTCCTCATTCAAACATAAAAATTAAATGATTATGCAATGCACCAAGATAATGGCACAAAAGAGCCACATTCCATAAGATGAAAATTTGAATGGGTTTAAACACTCTGAAAAGGGTTAACAAGTCGAAGCACATTTGAAACACCTTAACCTCAGGTCGATGCACATTATGAAGGTCAGTGCACATTCTGGAAATCATCAAAGACAGGTCGGTGCACATTTGAAAAACAACAAAGAACAGGCCGATGCACATTTATAAAACACTAAGACAGGTCGGTGCACATTGTGAAACACCCTAACATCAGGTCAATGCACATTATGAAGGTCAGTGTACTTCTGGAAATCATTAAAGACAGGTCGGTGCACATTTGTAAAACAACAAAGAATAGGTTGGTGCACATTTATAAAACACTAAGACAGGTCGGTGCACATTGTGAAACACCCTAACATCAGGTCGATGCACATTATGAAAAGCACTAAAGACAAGTCAATGGATATTTATATGGGTCGATGCACATTTGAAAAACAACCTTGACAGGTCGATGCACATTATGAAACGACCCATTTGACCCAGAATAACCCCTAATTAAAGAGTTTATGAAAATTAAGTCATTCTCAAGTAACCACATAAAGACACACATACAGAAGGTTTGTCATCATTAAAACAAAACTATCCAAAATCAACTAGGGGATCCAACACATCGGACTCACAATTCCGTATAACAAGAAAGCACAGAACATGAGAGGTCACTCGAGCCCTCAAACCACACGGACACGTAAGTCGAGATAACCTGGTACCTCCAAGCGTCTGAAACACAGTCTCGATCCCCACTGGACAACCGAGTCACTCACGGGGTCAAAAAGTCAACCCTTGGGTCACAACCGGGTTGATCGAAGACCATAACAGTGAAACAAGATGAAGAGATCTTAGTAGCAGTTGTCACCAGGCCGCGACCTCTAAAAGAGACCAGGTCGTGGTCATGGCCAGACCGCCATCACCAAACAGAACCAGGTAGCGGTCAAGGGTAGACCGCCACCTGCAGGAGAGAAAAGTCACGGTTAACAGAGGGCCTCTACCTCCTAACAATGGCCAAGTCACGGTCGGAAGCAGACCGCTTCCTGCCACAAACAGGGGACACGGGGGTCACGTCGACGCTTCGCGAGACGGAGTCGATGCTGCCTAAAATGGGATTACAAGATGACCACTACCATGAGGTAGTGATTCTCAACATACCGCCTGTAGACACGCCATTCCTGACGTCTCCTGAGAAAGTCTCATATTACTATACGACGCCCCGCGATGGCTTACACATTTCGAATCTCTTAAGTGCTTCCTTTTCTTGGGTCTTCTTCTACCTTTTTCGGCATCCAGAATCGTCTCGTCACGGCATTCGGACGGCATCAACACCAGTCGGACGCATCAGAGGTTCCGAAACCAGAAAGGGCATCTGCCGGGCGGCCGCCAACGCCTGAACTGAGGACTCGGGTGGGTCTTTATGGGGGCGTCCAGGCCCCTGGACGCCCCCATTCTTTTAATTTATTTTTCGCAGCCCAAAATCAAATAAAAAATAACATATTAATGGAGGCGTCCAGGCCCCTGGACGCCTCCATAAAAAAAAGTAAAAAAAATATAAAATGCCAGCTTTGGCATAAAAATAAAACAAAAAAATAAAAATAATATATTTATAGAGGCGTCCAGGCCCCTGGACGCCTCCATCAAGTCCCTCACGGGCGCCGGCCACCGAAGGACGGTTTGTCGTGTGTGAAAAAATCTAAATTATGGAGACGTCCAGCCATCTGGACGTGCCCATTTCTGAATCACGAGGCGCCGCTCACAAAACCACGAGTTGTGCCAAACTGCGTGCGGCCGTCGGTGGGGTTCGGTGGATCTATTGGAGGCGTCCGGGGCCCTGGACGCCTCCACAAAAATATTTCGAAAAAATAAATAAAAATAGAATAAAATATTAGTTCGGCCCTGATGGAGGTGTCCAGGGTCCTGGACGCCTCCACCCTCTGGAGCCCTATAAATAGAGACCCACCCCCTCAGTTCTGGAGGAGCTTCTAAGAGATCCGATAGGTTGCCGGAGCCCAGAGGCTACGGAGTCATTTCTAACCCGTGGGGTCTTTTGTAGGTGGAGGTTCTGCCGGCTTCTCGGGTGCCCACGCTCGCGAGAGGAAGGTCGTCTTCATCCACCGCGCTTCCACGTCGTCCCTACACTGCCGGAGCTCCGCCGGATCTCACCCTCGGCTCCTCCAATAAGCCTTTTCTTCCCCTTTTTCTCCATAGTTCTTTACATTCATCATACTGCATCCTCTATCTCCCTACATAAGGGCGCCGTCTCTTGCATACTTCTTGCATTCATCATCGCATTTTCCTCCTACTCGAGTTCGAGAGGGGTTTAAAACCACACCAACCAGGTGTGTGTCAGGTCACGATCTCATTACTTTTATTGCAAGGAATTATTACTACACTGTCATTTTTTAATTCCGTTCGTTTATTGTCTACTGTTTTGTAAGGGTAACCAAGGAAAGCCCTCTCCGTCGGCCGGCCGAAGGGGGAGGAAGAAGCAACCCGTCATCTCCCGCTCTTGAGGTAGGCGCGATCACTTTCTTTATTTTGGGATCTTTTGGCCCCTGGCGATCACATCTTGTTCTCGAGGCCGCGGCGAGTCACTTCCCCAATGGCCGTTTAAATTCCCGTTCTTATATGTTATATTCTTATCTATTCATGTTCTCGAGGCCGCGGCGAGTCACTTCCCCAATGGCCGTTTAAGTTCCCGTTCTTATATGTTATATTCTTATCTATTCATATTCTCGAGGCCGCGGCGAGTCACTTCCCCAATGGCCGTTTAAATTCCCGCTCTTATATTCTCTTTATATTCTGTTATATTCTTATCTATTCATATTCTCGAGGCCGCGGCGAGTCACTTCCCCAATGGCCGTTTAAATTCCCGCTCTTTATATTCTCCTTATATTCTGTTATATTCTTATCTGCTCATACTCTCGAGGCCGCAGCGAGTCACTTCCCAAATGGCCGTTTCAATTCTTGCTATTTAATTTTTGCACCATTCCCGTCCCCCCGAGGTCGCGGCTAGTCCCTTCCCGCTATGGCCGTTTAACCCCCATATCTTGCTATATTACATTTGTCCCGCTCGCCCCGCCGGAGCAATCTCCCGTGGTGGCCCCTTCTCTCTTCTCTTATTTCTGTGTTGCAACAAACAAAAGAGGAGCCCACGCGCTCCGCGTCTTCTCCGCTTTCCCGAACCGCGTGACGTCACTCACAGATTGGCGATCACGGTGGGACCACTACTGCTTCCGTTTGGCTACCCTTGCAAGTTTGGCACCGTCCGTGCCTCTCCACCTTGGCGCCCTCGCGCGCCCCCGTTGTGCTCACGGCAGCACTGTCAGTTGTGATTGGTTGGGTGTTTATTATATGTTTGTTATTTCTGTTGTTTTCTTACTCTATATCTCTGTCAGCATTCCATTGCATACATCCATCCCTCTTTTATATCCTTTTTCATTTTTTCTAAGGATCACCCTTTCCCGGTGAAGGAAGGACTCTCCGTTTGAGAATTCCTCTCAACGGACTAGAATCTCCTCCACTGGGACCTCCGTAAGTCCCCGACATCGAAGAATCTCCTCTTCGTTCACTGGGCTGGTTGTACCATTGAAGTTCCCCAGAGTTAGTCATCCCATTCGTGGTGAGACGAGAGACCCTAGCTGACACGGCGGTGAAACAAAAATAAACTAGGGTCCTTATTTTGTGTGAACTTCGGATCTCGCTAAAAACACAAAAAAAATCATCAAAATCAATACACAAAAAAGGCGTAAAGGCATCCACTTGTTTGATAATCTTTGCTACCTACTTGCTAGTGTATATTTTTACGTTCTGGGAAAACTGTGAGCATGGCTCACGAGTCTTTTGAGGAGAACCACCCTAGTCGTGGTTTGTCAGCCGACCCGCGAGTCTATGCTATGGACTCGGGTCCTTCTCATGAGCCCTCGCATGAGGTGCAGGTTATTACCGGGGACACGTCCCCACCATAGGATATCTCTTCCTTACTGGGCGTCCTCGCCAACACGGAGCTTACCTCTGAACAGCTCCGGGCCTTCCAGGCCATTCTAAAGGGGAAATCTGTTTCCCCCACGCCCCAGGAATCAACTCCGACCATCGCACCTCTCCAAGAGTCCGTGCAGGCCATTCCATCTCCTTCATTGGCGCAAGCCATCCAGTCTCCCTCGCTTCAAGGACAAGCGAGCCAACAACCACCCTCATTCCAGTTCCCGTCACAATCTCAAACTCCCGTTGTTCCCCACATACCGCTTCAGCCAGGGCCAACTGTCGGCGGTCCGACAGCTCCCTCTCATTCGGGGTTCCCCCCTCAAGTCTCCGGGAGACAGTTTCTCCCCCAGTGGCAAGTACCACCTTCACCTCCAGAGGAGCTCGCCCAATCGCTCCTCAATAGGTTCAATCGCATGGACGAGTAGTTTCAAAATCTGAGAAGAATGGTGAACGTGAAAGCCACCCCGGAGGTTGCTTTGCCAATCCTTCCCGTCATTCATCTTCCTCCCTCCGAAATGCCCACGTACCGCAGATACAATGGTACCGGCAACCCCTTCATTCACCTCAAGGATTTCATGTATGAATCCTCCTATTGGCAAAACGATCAGAGGTCCCTAGCGTACCTCTTTCGGAGATCATTGGATGGTCCCGCGCTAGAGTGGTTCTATTCTTTGGAGCCCCGCGAGGTCGAGAATTTTGAAATAGTCCAGAGAAGGTTCTTGCATAAATATAGGGATAGGGTCGGTCCCTCACTCTCCATTACCGACCTAGTGGCCGAAAAGATGAAGCCCGATGAGGATTTTGTCCGCTATGCTGATAGATGGAGGTCTCTGGAGGAAAGAATAAGGGACACCCTCTCCGAGCCCGAACAAGTGAAGATGATTGTGTCTAATGCAACCCCACAGTTCAGACACGTCCTAGCCATGAATAAACTTACTACAATGGAGGAACTCTATGAAAGGGCCCGGTACATCCAAACTCAGTTAAAAGACTCCCCCATTATGAACATGTTTGAGTCACCGAAGCCCAAAGTGGTCAGAAAGACAGGCGCTGGTGTCCCGGGCGGAGCCACAGAAGGGGTTGTGACAAATGAGCAAGTGGGTGCGGTCAACAATGACAATTATGCAGTCAACCCAAGGCCTCCACAAATGCCCTGACTTCCCCTCCAACTAGGTCCTTTCCCTCTTCGTCCTCCACCCCCAAAATAATCCACCACAGGATAATATGCCTCCATTACGTCAACCCCAGTAACAACAACCACAACCTCAGCAACAACAACCACCACTTCAGTACAACCAAGTTCCACCCCCGGGGAACTATGGTCCCCAACAGCAACAAAGGAGGCCGGTCGGTCCCAAGAGAGCCTACTATCCACCATTGCCAGAAACTTTAGCATACATTTTTAATGCCCTCATGGCATCAAACCAACTCGCCCTATCCAGAGAAAGGCCCGTGTGGCCCCCGAATGTTGATACCTCCAAATACTGCGCCTACCACAGGCAGCCAGGACACACAGTAGATTACTGCTTCCATTTCAAAGATTACATCCACGATATGAATGATGAACATCAAATAGATTGGGATGAAATGAGACGATACGTCGCGGCTCTCAAGGCTAGGAGACCTCCTCATAGGCCACAGCAGCAGTTACAACAGCAGCAGCAGCAGCAACCACAACAACAACAACAGCCTCAGCAGGCCCCACAACAACAGCCCAACATGGGCATAATCCAGAATCCATTACCGGAGCACCAACAGCCCAATCATCAGGTTAACCCCATCTCCTCCTTCCCGGAAGTCGGGAGAGAGCAGGTGTGGCACCCGGAAAGTACCTCCATTCTTTCTACCGCCCATCCTATCATCACACAACACCCTTGCCTTGCCCGGGTAGCACCTCTCTCTCATCAACCCGCGTCAGTATCGCCTTCACCATTTACACTACCATTACGCCCTCTCATCCGTACCCCGATCCCCTATCAACCGACACTCTCCACTACGCCTTCACACCCTCTCATCTTCTCCCACTCCCCCACTTTACCATCCACCTCTACCACATTTACCCCTACGCCTTCTAAACCCCTTATCATCCGTCAACCATACATAACCCCGTCTTTCTCCACCGTATCACCACTAATGCCTTCAAAACCACTCATTAACCATCACCCACCTCAAAATCATTGCTCGCTTCAAGCCCTACCCACTTCTACTTCGTCTCCACCTCCACCTTCCAGACCCCTTATCCTCCATAATCCGTGTGATATCCCCTCTACCTCCACCATGCCTCCACCTAACAAACCCCTCATCAGAATCCCTACTCCCGTCATCACCCCTGCTTCATCAACCATTCCTCCACCACTACCCCTCAAATCCCTGTTAAAACCCACTGCTACCCCCACAGAGGTACAAAAGCCGCAGGCAATGGTGCTCCGGAGTGGAAGGATTTTCCACAGGGTTTCCCCCCACAACAGTCAGAATCCTGAGCGATCTCAGCCAGAGAAGGATGATGGAGAACAACCAGAAAGAGCTATCCCTGGAACACAGTATGATCTATTAAAACATTTGGACAAGACGCCTGCTCGGATCTCCATCCTGGAGCTTCTTCAAAGATCCACATCCCACCAGGCAACCTTAATGGAGTACCTTCAAAGGGTCATGGTGAATGAGGACCTCCCTGTAGAAAAGATCTCTACCGTCCTGACCCCAACGGACACACAACCAGCCATCATGTTCCACAACTACGAGCTCGCTCCCAAGGAGGCTTGAAAATATGCACTGTGCATTTCAATAAAAATTAATGGGGTATCCATAAACCCGTGTCTTGTGGACACGGGTGCGTCCATAAATGTGATCTCCATGAGCACTCTTCAGCTGTGTGGGGTCGACGAGGAACAAATAAGACCTTCCTCGATCACGGTCACGGCTTATGACAATAGCAAAAGGCCGCCGCAGGGGATGATTATTCTGAAGGCAGAACTAGGCCCCATGTCAATTCCCACAGAATTCCATGTCCTCGACATGGACCCCACATTCAAGGCTATACTGGGTCGCCCTTACATCGAAGCCATGGACGCTGTGCCTTCCACCAACCATCAGTGCCTGAAGTTTCCTTACAATGGGAGAATTATTAAAGTGGTCAGTACACCTATCCTTCACACAGTGGATGCTATCAACACCTCTCTACCCTCTGTTTGGCCGTCTCATCGACCCATATTATCACTACTGGACGTACGTGATTCATCTCACGTTCCACTAGCACCAAAGGAGCCGGTCAAGGCAACCGCAACATCATATTTCCCTTTTCACTCCAAAGGGTGGGAGATCATGAGGAACATCAGCTATCAACAGGGTAAAGGTCTGGGCGCACAGTTACAGGGTAGACTCAAACCGCCAAAGGAAATTAGGCCGAACCGCAGGTTTGGCCTAGGCTTCAAAGGACCGTTCAAGGCAGATTGGAAGCCCCTCACATGTACTCTATCAAACCACTTCAACAGAGGGCCCGTTGTTCAGATGGGAGATCACCCACGAGAAGCATATGGGGGATCACATGCTGTATATTTGGCTGAAAAATATCCGAGGATCACCGAAAGAGGCAAGATCAAAGATCCGGAATGTGAGTGGAACAAATGGTTCGACATACGGGACATTTCTGTTGCACTGGAAAGGATGTTCTCGTCTCCGCAGCTTGAAGGACCGCCATTGATCTCCGGAACACCAGAGAATATTTCCACTCTTGCCAAGGTTCCAAACTATCCTCGTCCTCGCCAGAAGGACCCTGTCATCAACGGATCTTCATCCGTCCTCAACATTACCGTCGACGGCACATTAGCCGCCATCTTCTCCATCCACTCGTCTCAGCCTTTGCTGATATTTTCTTCCTGGGCCAGACAGTTGTCTGATGATCTTCCCAAGTCCCCTTCTTTGCTTACATACCTACGCGGGCTTTTCAACCCGCGCCAGGTCTTCAACCATGATCTGCTCTATGAGCCTCACAATCCTCTAGCCATAACCACTTTTCTCTCTCCTCCAATCTCTTTTCACTGCTTTGTCATTAAAAATGAAAATGAAAAAAAAACATCAATTTTCAAACTCCCCAACAACTCATCTTCGTTGAGGAAACCTCCTACATCTCCCACGGGTACGTACCGCCCTGCGGACCACCCGTCCAAGGTCCGATGAGCGACCTTTTCTACCCCTCCTCTGAGGGGTCTTCTCCTGTACATTCTACACCATCCTCTTCGTCTTCCTCTTCTTATGTAAATATTGTCAGTCAATCTAGGAATGATAGACCAAGGGTAGTACCTAGGAAGAAATCCAAGAGTAGGCAGATCCCTCGTCGATTCCTTCTGGATTTGGCCGCCAGGTGTCAGGCCCTTCTTGCCATCCCCCAGTTGTTAGAAAATCCCATCCAGCTACCGGAAATAGAATGTGAGGGCGACTGTGCATTTGATGAAGGGTATGGAGTCTACGAGATCACGGATGAAGAATGCCCCACTGAAGATGAGGGTGAAGAATATGAGGATGCGGCGGGCGCATACGCAAGTGAAATGAGGAGATTCGACGAGCCGTCAACAGCCATAGAAGAATCCACCAAAGAAGTCAACTTGGGAACTGAGGAAGACCCTAGGATCATCCTCATAAGTGACAACCTACCACCCTCTGAAGAAGAGGCATTAATTGAGGTTCTCAAGGAATATAAGGACACGTTTGCATGGAGCTACGAGGATATGCTGGGTCTAGATTCAACCTTGGTCGAACACTGTTTAACCCTAAAACCAGGGACCGTCTCGGTAAAACAAAGGTTAAGGCGTTTCCACCCTCAGATGGCTTTGAAAATGAAAGAAGAGGTCGATAAGCTCCACAAAGCTAGGTTCATTAGAGTCATCCTTTATCCTCAATGGGTGGCGAACATTATCCCGGTCATGCAAAAAGATGGGAAAGTCAGGATTTGTATCGACTTCCGGGACCTTAACCGCGCGTGTCCAAAGGACGATTTTCCCTTGCCTCACATTGATGTGTTGATCGATAACACGGCAGGATATGAAACCCTCTCATTCATGGATGGATTTTCATGATACAATCAAATTCGTTTGGCAGAAGAAGATCAGGAAAAGACGTCATTCACTACCCCTTGGGGAACATATTGTTACGTGGTCATGCCGTTTGGGTTAAAGAATGCTGGAGCTACTTACCAAAGAGTTATGATGGCCATATTTCATGACATGATGCACATATACCTGGAAGTGTATGTGGATGACTTATTGGTGAAATCAAGGACCAGGATGGAACATCCAGAAGTTTTGGCTAAGGTCTTGCAGAGGTCAAGGGAGTTCCAATTGAAAATGAACCCGAAGAAGTGTGTGTTTGGTGTGTCGTCGGGTAAATTGCTGGGTTTCATTATGAGTAAAAGAGGGATCGAGATAGATCCCGACAAAGCCAAGGCTATCAGAGATATGCCGCCTCCCAAGAATTTGAGGGAAGTCCGAGGTTTAATCGGGAGGTTACACTTTATTCGTCGGTTTATGTCCCAACATTCACAAAGGTGTAGACCTCTCTACGAGTTGACCAAGCCAGGAGTAGAATTCCACTGGAATTCTAAATGTCAGAAAGCTTTTGAAGGGTTGAAGGAATATCTGGCTAGTCCACCCGTTCTTATTCCACCCAAACCAGAAAAACCTCTGATCTTTTACGTCTCAGTCTTGGATGACTCCGTGGGAGCCGTCCTCGCACAAGCTGATGAAGAAGGCAAGGAACGGGCAACCTATTACTTGTCCAAACTTCTCAATCCATGTGAGCAGAAGTACACCATCATGGAGAAAACCTGTGCTGCCCTCGTTTGGGTAGTGCAGAAATTGAAGCACTACTTCTTGGCTCATGAGGTCCACTTGATTGCTCGAATGAATCCTATCAAATTCCTTCTGGAAAAAACCGTCCTTACGGATAGGCTAGCACGCTGGCAAAGTTTTCTCTCTCAGTTCGACATCACCTACATCCAGCAAAAGGTGATTAAAGGCTATGCCATAGACGAGCATCTCGCTCACCATCCTCTTCCCAAGTTCGATCTCGTCCAATCAGAGTTTCCAGATGAAGAACTAATGTCCGTCAACCAATCAGATGAGCCAATGTGGATGCTATATTTTGATGGAGCTCTGAATTCTCAAGGGAGAGGAATCGGCGTCGCCCTCCTGTCGCCTGAAGGCCTCACATTCCCATTGGCATACCAGCTCAAATTTCCAGTTACCAACAATATAGCCGAATATGAAGCTCTTCTAGCTGGCCTAGAACTCGCCCATTCTTTTCGTATCACTGAGTTGCGAGTCGTAGGTGATAGTCAACTCATCCTTCGCCAGGTGCTCACTAAATATCGCACTCGCGATCCCAAACTCAAGCCATACCAAGAACTAACTGCTGCCTTTGCCAAACTGTTCACCAAACTGATCTTTGTTCATGTCCCTCGTCATCAGAATATTCTCGCCGATGCCCTCGCCTCATTGGCATCATCCATAAGGTTCCCTCTAGGAAGATGGTTTGAGTCCATTTCCATCTACAAACTTCACGCCCCTGCAATCGATGATGCTTCCTACGTAAACATCAAAGACAGGATAGCAAGGAAGATCCTGCAGGAAGATATCCTTGAGAAGAGGGAGATCATGTTGGCAGAGGTTGAAGAAGAACTAGCTGATGAAGAGAAACCATGGTTCTATGAAATCATCAAATACTACCAAGATCAGTCTTATCCTGAAGGGGCCACCACGGAGGATAAGAAAGCCATAAGAAGGGTGGCTCAGAAATACTTTGGTTGGAGGTCTACTCTATAGGAGGAGCCTTACTGGTATTCTGTTAAGATGTCTTGGTGACGATGAGGTTTGGAAATGTGTAGAGGAGACGCACTCGGGTGTGTGCGGTGGCCACGTGAATAGTCAGATGCTCGCCAAGAAGATCATTCGGCAAGGCTTTTACTGGCCCACTATGGAAGAGGATTGTGCTGTCTATGTCCGTAGGTGTGTCAAGTGTCAACTTCACGCCGATAAAATCCATTCACCATCCTCCTCACTTCATCCAATATCCTCCCCGTGGCCTTTCTCCAGGTGGGCATTCGACATCATTGGTCCCCTAGGTGATCCCAATTCCCTCACCAAGCAGAAATCTTTCATCCTTACTGCGACGGAATACTTCACCAAATGGGCCGAAGCCGAAGCTTACGCGGAAATCAAGGCGTCAACAGTCTGCAAGTTCATCATGAAGAACATCCTCGCCAGATTCGACGTTCCAAGTACAATCGTCACCGACAATGGGCCACAGTTCATTTCTTAGGACCTATACGACCTCTGCAAAAGGTACGCAATTGCATTGCATCATTCATCACCTTATTACCCACAAGGTAACGGCCAAGCGGAGGCCACCAATAAAACATTGCTCAAAATCATCAAAAAAACCTGCGAGTCTAGTAAGTTTTCAGACTGGCCAGAAAAACTTATCGAAGCCCTATGGGCCTATCGCACTTCAATCCATACCCCCACCGGGCAGACTCCATTTGCCCTTACTTATGGTATGTAAGCGGTAGTCCCGTACGAGACTCTGATCCCTTCTCTCAGGGTACAATTGGACGAGGAATTTTCCCTCGACGATCATCGTAATTCACTCCTCGCCCAGTTGGAACTCTTGGATGAGAAGCGGCTGGCCGCTGCCGAACACACGCGTGTGTATCAAAATAGACTCGCTCACTTTTACCAAAAGAAAGTCGTTGAGAGAAAATTCAAAGTCGGTGAGATGGTCGTAAAAAGAATTTTTGTCAAACCTGGAGGGCCGCTGTTGACACTTGGAAAATGAACAAGGGTGAAAACATAATTGAAAAGAGGGTCGGACCAACAGTGAAAGACCAATGATAAAGCTCATCAACTGTCTGCTCGGCTAAAGCCCTTGTCGGCAAAGCTGATGCCCGGTGCCAATATCACTCAGACGGCAGCATTGATAAAGCAGCAGTCACTCGATTGATGAGACCTTCCAGCCCTTTAATGAGAGCTGTACTACCGTTTCGCCCAAGAATCCACGGATGATATGTCAGGGTAAGTCAGATGTCGGCTTACTGACAGATGTAATATGAGATGAAGATGAAGCCGGTACCGGCAGATGAAGATGGCAAAGGCTTTGCAAAGTCAGAACAGAAGAAGAATTGTCTCCACAGGTTATACACCCGGCGGAAGTCTTGTCGGACTAAAGCTGATGCCCGAGCTCGTCACCATTCAAGTGACGATATCGATAAGATAATACCCGGTCTTGTCACCGTTCAGATGGCAATTCTGATGAAACCCTTGTCCACGGACTGATGAAACCCTTGTCTACGGACTGATGAAACCCTTGTCTACGGACTGATAAAATCCCGGTCTACGGACTGATGAAAACCGTAATGATGATCTCGATACAAGATATGTCATCAATGAAAGGCCCTTTCGGGTGATGATGTCCTTGAAAGACCCAAATGGGTCTGTGAAAGTGGCTAAAAAAGGCTTTAATTGGGCCTGCAAAGAGGGCGCCGAGAGCCATTTGTCGAAGCCCAACAGAGGGCGCCGAGAGCCTGGTCAAATGCGCGCCGGGAAGCTCCACTTGGCGCGCCGTGATGCTGCTGCCGAGAGAGGGAGAAAAGTGGCTATAAAAGCCCCCCTCCCTTCGAACAGAAGAGACGAGAGGACAGACGGGGAGAAATAGATAGAACCGATCAAAAAAAAGAGAGAAGAAGAAGAGAAAAAGAAGCCAGAAAAGAAAGAATAGAGAGGGAGCCCTGCCAAGAGAGAGTCCCCCTCGGCTGAGAGAAGAGAAGAAGCAGAAGAAAAGAAGAAGAAGAGGGGCTCCAGGTGGGCTGCTAGGGGGAGGGAGAGGAGTCAATGCTCCGCCCTCCCCATCCTGTCTTTTCTTTTCTATTGATGTAATTTACCGGGCTTTTGTCTCGATTTATCGAAGGTAGCCGGCCAGTTCCGGTCTCAATCTCTACCTTTCTGCTCTGTATTTCTATTTCACATCGATGTAAGGCTTTGATGCGATGCAATGAAATGTCAACGATTGCCCATTTGGGGATCTATTGATTCAGATGTTTGTTCTCCTTTGATCGAAATGCCTACTCTCTGCTTATCTTTATATGTTCATCGTTTATGCAAAAATATTTAATAGTTCATATGAATCTTTGCTTTAGAGGCATGGAAACCGGGCCCCTCCTTGTGCTGTTCAGGGACCAGAGACATCAATCTCTTGGTCCCCTGAACCACTGGCTATACGAGGGTATATCGATTCCTTGGATCGCTGCTATTCCGTGGATGCGAGTGAATGACTATCTCGATCTCTCGACCTCTCGACCCTCCATCCTAATCCCTTGGATAATTAGGGTCTGGAGTTCGATGCCAAAGGTTCCTCAGCCACCGGGTTTCAGATGCCATTGGGTTCGTCCAGGGGATCAGAGACAGTCATCTCTTGATCCCCAGACGGCCTGCGGCAGAAATAAAACCAAGTCTTCAGAAATCCAGGCGATGGTCTCATTCCCCATCAATCCTGCCCTCCAGATCCCCCTTTGGCCCTTTCTCAAGGAAATATCCATGAAACCCCCCTTCCTATACTTCAAATTCAACTTCAATCGCAGCCAGAAAACTCAGAAATCCCAGAAGCAGAGCATCGTATGAACTCTGCAGACCCTGAAACCCTGCAGCGATTTCACCTTCTCGGCGTGCACATTTCCCCACTGAGAACTATCCAGCCGAGAGGTCTCCCTCTTCAGCTAAACGACAAACCAAGCTGTTTCAACCCCTTTCATGTGAGTCTCTGTGCAAGCCTCCCGGCGCCAGACTCCCGGCGCGGCCAGGAGCCCGCCGGGAAGCCCCACGCCGAGACCCCTTCCCCTATAGGCCGAGGCAAACCCCTCATGCAAGCTTTGACTCGGCGCCACCTTCTCGGCGCGGTCATGAGCGCGCCGGGAAGCCGCCGCCGAGAAGCCCCCCTTCTTGGCCAATTGAAACCATGCCGAGAAGCCCCCCCTTCTTGGCCAATAAAGCCACGCCGAGACCTTCCTTTTGGCCAACTAAAACCATGCCGAGAAGCCTCCTTTTGGCCAACCAAAACCGTGCCGAGAGCCCCTCCTTCTTCGGCCGATGAAACCCAGTCAGAGGCCCTCTTCTACACTGACATCCTTCAATCTTCGGTCTCCATACACACATGCCCCGGGGATGTTCATAGATCGTCATGAATGCCTTGAGAAGACATAGTAATGGGGAAGGCCTCCCCTACAGTCTTCATTCCCGATCCGGATTTCACCCTTGTGAACCCAAAAGGCCATGTCATTATATGAGTTCCGAGGGATTTCAAGGGGATATTAAACGATGGAATAAAGGTAAGCAATGTCCCGGGGCCCGACGCCCATCCTCGTTCGGTTGTCATCCCGGCACTCTGTGGATGATGACCTATCCTCTCTTGGCATAATCCAAGTTGAGGGGACATGCTGCCGAGATTTACATATACCTTGCCAGGTAGCTGTGATGTCCTGCCTCTCAACCCCGTTGGCCCACGGAGCTATGTCCCTACATGCTCTTCGATGGTCCTTTGAAGGGGAGATATGGATGCAACATCGCGTACGCACGGGGCGCATCACGTCATGCCGGTGCTTACTCAGATTCTGGGTCAGTTATGCCCGATCTTTTACGGATCCCACCCTGCCATTGCATGGGTGGTTCCCTATTCCCCACTCGACATGGTCCAAGATGGTGGGAATATGCCGTCGGTTTTATCCCGAAAATAACCAACCCTTGCTCCGTCTAATCCATTTAACGTCTTGCAAATGAACGACTTCCGTCTCTCTCTTGAGCATGTGGCTTTACCGTTGTCATCCTCCTACCTTTAGCGTTTAATCAAGGGTTGTCCTTCCTTAGAAGGGCGTAATTAACGTCATAGCCTTTATGGTATGACGGACTTCTAGTCCAGACACGATCACTCACAATCGACTGACCAAGTCAGATCGAGCGCACAATGAAATCGTCACTTCGGTGACTGGCACGCCAATAAATCAATAAACAAATAAATCAAAAAAATAAACAAAACAAACTAAATAAAATAAATGTGTCAAACAAGTCTGGCACGTCCGGTGGGACTTAGTCTCCCTTCATCTTTACGCTAAAGTAGGAGGCCCGGCGGGCCCCCCTGAAACTTCTGATTCTGTGTACTTTCCTTATTTTCAGGGATCTACAATGACAGCTGGAATCATGTCCGTTTGCTTCGACCAGCAGCCGATTGACATGCATGTGCGCGAAGGCTACCTGGCGGTACCCCTCGCGTTCGGATCACTGCCGCCTGCCGTTGGGCTGCCTAACTGCTTGGGCGTCGTCTTCACTGACCTTCTACAGGTCGATGACAATGAGCAAGGCACTGCTGTAAATTCCCCGGTGAAGATCACCGACCAGAAGAACATCTTACCGGAGAACACGGCCCCCACGGCCGTCGCCTGCTAAGTCCATCACGTCCAAAAAAGGGACGTAGTCCCCGCTGCTGCTCAGAAGGGGAGAAGAACCAACCGGAGGAGCCGGTATGTTGCTGTTGACCGCCATCTTTCCAACTCCGGAAAGACAATGATGATCGGTGGTGTCCGGGCAAACATGAACGGTTGCCCTAGGGCGGTCAAGCCGGACGTGATCGTCCTGATGGTGCCCACTGCCAACAGATTCCAAACTCTGACCTAGGGCGGTCAAGACGGACAAAGCTCTCAGACGATGCAAAGCCAAAAGAAGCAGAGGGGATCACTTCGAAGGTCACTTCGCTATCGATGTCTGCCCACAGTGCGACATCCGGCTGAGAGGATGAGGACGGTAAATCTGCTGGAAGAACTGGCCGGTCCCTCTCCGTGCCCTCTGGCTGAACTGAAGATTCCCTCTCCGTCTCGGGCGCTATGGCTTGAACATCAGCGAAGGGAGGACCGATGAATGATGGAGCTATCTCTTCATGAATCTTCTGAATAAGGGCTTCATCTTTAGCTACTCTTCCTGATAATGGGGGCGAAGGGTCTCTAGTCTGTAAAGGCAGAAATCCAATTTCTATAGCCACTGTGGCAGGGACTGCTGACTCAGGCGCAGTTGACATTATGGCAGCCGGTATGAAAGCAGAGCTTCTGGATGGGTCTACTTCGGCTCTGAACTCTGAGGCCCTGACAAGGATGGAAATCTCTCCTGGTGATCCTAAGTCCAACGATGCTAAATCTGTCGAGGACTGTATCCTCGCCGGCACAGGGCGAATGATCTCGGGAATTCCCGTGCAAGTTAAAGGCTGAAAAGGGACAATAGCCCAGTTTATAGAGGAAATGTCCGTGATAGCCGCAGTTGTGTCTGAGCTAGCAATGGCAATGCCCTGAGACCAAAACAAAGCAACTTTAGCGCTAGATATATAAAAAAAGAAGGGGCAGATGAAGCAACAAACATGAAAAGGAACCCACCCTTGAAGCAGGGGCCACATCCTCGAAGTGGGGTGAAAGAGAAGGAAGCTCCGTAGTCGGAATGACAAATGGTGGAGTTATGTCCATCTCGGTATCGAGCCCGGCAAGCTCCTCCTGCAACTCCTCCTCAGGAGATAACACCACCAGCTTAGCCGACTGAAAAGACGGAACACCCTTTGCAAATACAAGTGGGGCCTCTGGTTCAGGAGCATCTCCCTCACTGTCGCTGAAGGTTGCTTCCTCCTCATCAGAGGCGGTCTTAGAACTGCCTGAGGATATTTCCACACTAGCTATACGCTGTGGGGCCACCTCTAAAACATGCCGAGATGTAGACCGGGTAATTATGCGCCTGGCCAGAACGGCACGCTGCTTCGACTGAGCCTTGTGACCTTCCTGTGGTTGAAGCAACTCTTCTGTCACCACAGCCTCAGTCTGCTCCTCGCCTGCCGCTGATGCAAAAAGAGACCTCTGAGAAATGTAGCAAAGAAAATAAATACAGGTATGAGACAGATGAGAAGATACACTTACCCCTCGCCTCACTAGACGGCGTAGGAGAAGGCAATCTGGTCTCCGCCACAGAAGGTGCTATGACTGTCTCTTCGGCTGTGCAAAAAGAATGGGTCAGATTCAAGGACTTCTTTGAGATCCTGCAGAAGACAGTGAAGAATGCAAATGCAAGCTGTTGATGTTACCCTGAACCGGTGTCGAAGCAGCCTCCCTTTGCAGCTCAAACTCATCGAATGATGGAATGTTAGGGAGAGGGGTCCCAGTATCCATCGCCACCGAAGTCGACTGTTGAATGTGGGCCTTCCTGGCCTTCCCAACTGCAGTCTTGACTGCGGAAGCCTTCCTCTTCTTGTCGGGAGGCAGGGGAGTAGTGGTCGGTGCTGCAGCAGGGACTTCAAAATAAGTGGACTTCTCGGCCTGCGCAATAATCTTTCTATAGAGCCCCTGCCGCTTTATATCAGGCCGGTCTGTTAAGAATGGTAGAAGGATGATGGGATCAGCGGATGTAAAATTCAGATGCTAAGCAGAAAACACTGCAATCAGAAAAGAAGAAATCTTACCTGCCGGGCCATCATAGAATATAGAAAGTGGCCAGTACATGTAAGCTACCTCCTTGGAGCGGGAAGCAGCCTCCTTGATGAGCCAGCACACATCACCAAATAGCTGGCACTTCTCTACCAAAGCTGCCAGATCATTATGGCCGCGAAAGTCAAGGCATCGAAACAAGTCAAGATGGTCCATGCCCCAGCCATCGACATAATGAAATGATATAAACAGTGGCTTGTTCAAAATGCCAGCTATCGGGCTTTCTGCAGATAATCCATGCAAATTCAACAGAATGAACAGCTAGGACGTTTATCTATAGTACGTCTGAGTTCTATCTTCTCGGCGTACAAACGTCCTATATGGATGAAATTTATCAACTGGACCCCTCCAGGAAGCTACTGTCGGGAGCGGCTCTTCGACAGGAAATGGGTATTGCTGCACTTCCAAGCGAGCACCCCCTACATGGCTTAGATGTTTCAAACTCTGCATAAAGGTGTCCTCGTTGATAGCAGCGAAGACAGGAGCAAGCGGCTCGAAACTCTTTTCCTTCAAGGCCCGCCGCTGAGTCAGATAATTCTCCACCTCCCTCAGATGCTGTGAGTAAAGTTTTTTCAAGTGGGCCTCAGAAATATCAAACACTGGCCCAGGTTGCTGTTTCAAGAAGGAGCGCTCTGCCACGTCCCAGAAGGCACCCCTACCGTCCCTATAAAAGCCGGTCCGGATATTCCACCATTTGATATATTCTGGTGTTACCCGGGGAACACGGTTAGAAACAGTGGGCACCCTGAAAACTACATCATCCTGGCGATGATAGAAATCCCACCACAACAGGCCCTCGCCAACAATGATGGACCCGTGCTTGGCCCGGCTATCTAGGGGAAATTGGGCAGCTGAGGTAGGAATATGCTGATCATAGCCGAAGTTTCGCCCAAAGCGGAACGGATAGTATGGCTCCAACAAAAGCAGGCCACCCTTTCTGTAAACCAAAACACTGGGTCGAATTGCCATGGCCCATCTCACCAGCTCCGGTTCCAGGATTGGCCGAGCAGTGTTGACCCCTGAGACAGGGTGGATATATGTTTCTATCTCCTCCAGCTTGCACTCTCTCTGAGGATCAATCAAAGGAGCTGAACCTGCTGCCAAGCTCCAGAAATGTATGCTGCCAGGGGCGTCCACTGGTACTTTTATCAGTCGGCCCCTTATTTTAAATAGCTGATCATAAAAGGGACCAGGCTCAGCGCTGGCAAATTCAACCATCCTGGGTGACACTGTATCTGCCTGCAAAGTTCTCGGAGCTAATTCAGGGAATATACTGCAGACCCAGGCGTTGAAGAAATGAAAAGGACCCACGGTCCTCAAAGAACGGGGAGTCCGATGCTTGTACAAGTCCCCCAAAGATTTATATATCAAACACAGGGCCACTGGGCAGAGCGACAGCTTCATCCCCCATGCCATCTAACAAGCTGGATATATGGCCTATGGCCGAATGACTGTCTCGTCCCCTTGTGGGAGAGCAAAAGTGCACAGCCAAAATGTGAAATAAGCTGCACAGTGTGTGATGGGGTCTACGCCTGCTGGGTTGGGACCACCGCTGCCTGCACGGCGCAATGAGGAGGGTAGCGCCAACTTTTAACGGGGAGCCCTTACATGCCTGCTAGCAGCCGGACCCACAGAAGGAAAGTCTGCATACTTCAGGGGACCGTCAAAGAAATACTGGATCCACTGCCCTATCCGGACCATCATTTTGCTGCCTTTCTCTCAGGGTTGATAGCCTTTAGAGGACCCCCTGCTGTACGCCAGACAGATGGAGCGGTATACCTTCATCAGATATCGATATGAGAAGCCGATGGAATACTTGCCCTCGCCATCAGAGCTATCCTTCTCGGAATCTGACAAGCAAACCTCCTCATACGGCTCGCCATCAATGGGCAGGCCAGAGAGCTGTGATAAACTCCAGAGATCCAGGGATGTCTCCCCCTATGCTGTATAGAAAGTGTTGAACAAAGGGCAGAACACTTCAAACATCCCGCAGCACAGCCCTCGGGATATGGGATACCGGAATCTAGAAGCGAAGACACTATGGTACACCCCTGCTCTGATTAGCAGGGGGGCATATTCTAGCAGAACAAACTCTGTGAACTCCACTGCCCCCACTCGGAATAGGTGGGCGTCAGTGATTTTGGTGTCTCCGAACCAGCCAGCGGCCAGAAGGTACTTAAACTGAACGGCCGAACAATTCAGCACGAAGGGTTCTTCGCGATATCCCCACTTTAATGGTGCCAAGAACATGCCATAGCCGGGCTTCTCCCTATGAACTCGGCCGCTAGCATTATCCCACCGGGCTGGTGTGAATTCCGGGGCCCGGACCAGCATCTTCTTCTCTGGTTCCAGCTCCGATATACCAAGGACGGCATCCCAGTCGCGCATTTCCCCAGGAAGATAAATGGCCTTGCTGCGATACACTGAGTCCTTCAGACTATCTCGCTCAGCAAGGATGGCAGCTTCAACTACACGAGCTATTCGGTAATCTCGCATGCCGCCCACTGTGAAAGTCCAGATGAACGGCATCAAATGTCGGTCCTTCGGGAGGTCTGGCCGATAGTTACCATCTTGCCTGAAGCATGTCTCAGTCGCCGTGGAGTATACCCGGGCTGTCGACACGGTGTCCATTTCAGAGTCAGATGATTCGTCAAAGAAAGCAATCCTGTCATAACCGAAATCCAGGTTATGTACATTCAGCCAATTCACTGTGGCCTGAGATATGTCTGGCTGGGCCGATGAGCTAGCACCAACAGCTCCGGAAGATGCAACATCAGAACTGGAAGCCATTGCAGTGCCTGCGGTCGAAGAAAAAGTGTGAATTAGAGGCCAGTCTTGTGTAGATTGCAATATGAGATTCTATAAAAATTTTGGCAGCATCTCCCCTTATTCAGGGTCTGCCCAAAAAGAATAGGGAATCACCAACCAAGAGGGGGTGATCCCGAAAGAAAAAGGGACTAAATCCCTAGTATCGTCCTACCCGGATGAAATCCGACCAAACGGGAAGAGAGACGAGGGCGGTCGAGAGCAGACGAAGCTCCCGCCGATGAAAGAAAACGACAGAAGAAAAAGAAATGAAGAGAGAGAAAGAAGATGAAGAAATGAGAAAGAAAACCCTCTCGGGGGGTTAAATAGAGAAGGGGAGGGAGAAGACTCTAGGCGCGAAGCAAAGCGCGCCGAGAGCCCTCCACGCCGAGAGATCCAGGCGGCCAGAAGGCGCCCCGAGAACCCCAGGCCGAAAGCCCCCTAGGCCGAGAACCCCAGGCCGAAAGCCCCCAGGCCGAGAACCCCAGCCCGAGGCCTCCTTCCGCCAGGGCGCGCCGAGAGGTCCAGGCCGAGAAGCTTCACGCCGAGAGGCCCTTCACGCAGAGGCTCACGCCGAGAAGTCCATGCCCTGTGCTAAGAAGCTCCAAATTTCTGAAAATAAAGAAAATATGAAGAATGAAAATGTGAAAAGGGAAGACAAGAATGCAAAATATTGTTGCATCAAGATGATCGGGTCTGAGAACCCGATTAAAGGCAAATTGAGGAAAATACCCTCGAATGATGAGAGACACATGCGGGCCCCGTGCCGCTTATTCTGCACTTACGCCGCCCGCAGGTGGGGGGCATTTGTTGACACCTGGAAAATGAACAAGGGTGAAAACATAATTGAAAAGAGGGTCGGACCAACAGTGAAAGACCAATGATAAAGCTCATCAACTGTCTGCTCGGCTAAAGCCCTTGTCGGCAAAGCTGATGCCCGGTGCCAATGTCACTCAGACGGCAGCACTGATAAAGCAGTAGTCACTCGACTGATGAGACCTTCCAGCCCTTTAATGAGAGCTGTACTACCGTTTCGCCCAAGAATCCACGGATGATATGTCAGGGTAAGTCAGATGTCGGCTTACTGACAGATGTAATATGAGATGAAGATGAAGCCGGTACCGACAGATGAAGATGGCAAAGGCTTTGCAAAGTCAGAACAGAAGAAGAATGGTCTCCACAGGTTATACACCCGGCGGAAGTCTTGTCGGACTAAAGCTGATGCCCGAGCTCGTCACCATTCAAGTGACGATATCGATAAGATAATACCCGGTCTTGTCACCGTTCAGATGGCAATTCTGATGAAACCCTTGTCCACGGACTGATGAAACCCTTGTCTACGGACTGATGAAACCCTTGTCTACGGACTGATGAAATCCCGGTCTACGGACTGATGAAAACCGTAATGATGATCTTGATACAAGATATGTCATCAATGAAAGGCCCTTTCGGGTGATGATGTCCTTGAAAGACCCAAATGGGTCTGTGAAAGTGGCTAAAAAAGGCTTTAATTGGGCCTGCAAAGAGGGCGCCGAGAGCCATTTGCCGAAGCCCAACAGAGGGTGCCGAGAGCCTGGTCAAATGCGCGCCGGGAAGCTCCACTTGGCGCGTTGTGATGCTGCTACCGAGAGAGGGAGAAAAGTGGCTATAAAAGCCCCCCTCCCTTCGAACAGAAGAGACGAGAGGACAGACGGGGAGAAATAGATAGAACCGATCAAAAAAGAGAGAGAAGAAGAAGAGAAAAAGAAGCCAGAAAAGAAAGAATAGAGAGGGAGCCCTGCCAAGAGAGAGTCCCCCTCGGCTGAAAGAAGAGAAGAAGCAGAAGAAAAGAAGAAGAAGAAGAGGGGCTCCAGGTGGGCTGCTAGGGGGAGGGAGAGGAGTCAATGCTCCGCCCTCCCCATCCTGTCTTTTCTTTTCTATTGATGTAATTTACCGGGCTTTTGTCTCGATTTATCGAAGGTAGCCAGCCAGTTCCGGTCTCAATCTCTACCTTTCTGCTCTGCATTTCTATTTCACATCGATGTAAGGCTTTGATGCGATGCAATGAAATGTCAACGATTGCCCATTTGGGGATCTATTAATTCAGATGTTTGTTCTCCTTTGATCAAAATGCCTGCTCTCTGCTTATCTTTATATGTTCATCGTTTATGCAAAAATATTTAATAGTTCATATGAATCTTTGCTTTAGAGACATGGAAACCGGGCCCCTCCTTGTGCTGTTCTCCGGAAGCTGTAATCTTTATTCTTTTCCCTTCGACCAAATGAGACAGTCGGCGCCCTTAAAACGCTGAGCATGAGAAACCGAAACTCGAACCCCAAAGGCAAGAGTAGGATCCATTTCCTCGAGCATCGATCAGAGCACGAGAAGAGGGCAGTGTCCCCGCAGGCATACGAAAGGGAGCCCACAAACGTCAAACGACTATATCTCCCTCACAAAAAGAAATACAAAATCAAAATCAAGAGCCTGGTCGTGACCGTGCCTAATGCGATAAATGGAACCCCTCAAAGCAAAAGTTTGAATCCACAAAAAGGGGGGGCTATGGAATGTAAATGCTCGAGATTTGGTCCGAAGTTGCCCGAAAGGAAAGAGTTAATGGGCCCTTATTCGCTCGCCGGGTTAACGGCTTTGCCGGTCCTCTCAGGAGGTTTATCCCCTACACTCTTCCTTCTCCCTCTAAAGATAAAGATTCGATGGAGTTTCTGAAAGGTGAAAACTGCCCAGGGTCTGTGACCTTATTTTAATATACACATTTGGTTGCCTACTTTGAAAAGCAAAAGCTATCACTGCGAATGAGTCTCCGTGTTTCTGGCTGGTCAAGACCCCTGTTTACCACCTTGATGTCTTCTTGTTTAACCTCGGGCTTAGGCCAATGCAAGTGCATCACCTATGGGTGCGACGGCGTCTGATTCCGGGTCAGCGTCGCGCGGTTGGTCATTGGGGTTCCAGGGTGTTCCATCATATACCATCTAGAGTTGTGAGGAAACAGACCCGGGTCGGGCAAATCTCTTACCTCAAACACCTTTTGGGTGAATCCCTGTGGTCGGAAGCGACTGGGAGCCTAAGCATGGCATGACGGTATTGTCATCAGGGTAAGTCTTAGCCGGCGGAATCATCATTCGAGAGGTCTAGAGGCCCAAATCAACCTAGATGTGCACTTAGGATACCTGGGAGGTCAGTAAGAAACCCCTGTTCTCACGTAGGTTAGGTGCCATTTGGGTGCTTGCCAGGCGTTAGCAACAAAAAATTGAAATGATAAAAACAACAAAAATGGAAAAGAGAAAATGTACATATTTACAAACAAAAAAATCTTTTTTATGATAAAACAAAAAAATGCCAAATATAAAAAAGAAAACAAATCAATTTTGCATGATTGCATTTGTGTGCAGCATCTCACTTTTAATACCGCTTGCATTCGTGTGCTTGCCTGTCGCATTTATCATCACCGCATCTTTCCCTTGCCTTCGTTAAATAAAGGCTTGGCCCCTTGACCAGTTATCAAGGACAGTCACAGTGACCATTTGCTTATCGAGTAAGGGGCCAAGTCAGAACAGAAATTCTGATTTGTTTGTTTCAGTGATATGTGCAAGGATTCAGGCAACAGAAGCAAAGGTGAAAACCGAACAAACCGAACCTTGTATTTTATTCCAAAAAAAAAAACCAAAAAAATTACATCAAGTTCCGCCCTCTCTCTCTGCATTACTCATCCCACTACTCTCCGGGCAAAATGCTCTCAAATGTGCTACCCAACTACGAAAAGCGGTACTCCTACCGCTCTGTACTCCCCTTCCTATTCCCACATCCCGGCGTTGATCCACGGAAGCAACAGAGAAGCTACCAACACGAAAGCCACGCTCTCGTGCTCTTTGGTAGCGCTCCTCACCATCTCTTAGCCATTGTTCAGCAAGACCAAGGCTGATTCGGAGTTTGAATAGTTGGGCCTCCATGGCCCTTCATTCCTCCCTTTCAGTCAATCTGTTGGCTCTTTCTCTCTCTGCGTCTCTTTCTTTCTCTGCACGTTCTCTCTCGCGGTCTTCCCTCTCCAATTGGAGAGTGATCCTCAGTTCCACGGCATCCCTAGAGGAGTCCTCATCAGGATGACGCCGCAGTTCCCTCTCCAGTTCTGCTATCCTAGCCTCCTTCTGCACAGCTTGGGCAAGCGCTTCTTCCGTCTCCTTTTCCTGCCGAGTGTACCATCTCAGATACGCGATAAGGCGTAAACAAAGAGAACTCAACACTGAAACTTTTACCTGTATACAGAGCATCCCTTCTGCCTCCGCAGCACGCTGCGTGGCGTGAGCAAGTTGCTCATGAAGCAAGTCAAGTTCTGAGGTGGGAATCCACAAGCTGGAAGAGGCACCATCTACTCCCATCGCTGGGGAAGCCGCGCCAATCTGGGCATGCTACGACCGCGTGAATTAGCAGCCAACATCTGGAATCTGGGGTTTTAATTAGGAACGCACCGTACACCTACCAAGGCGCTCGTAGCTCCGCGGGCATCGCCCAACCGTTGCTCCATCTCTGCCAAGCGAGTTCGTAAAGTCGCTATCATCATATCACGGATATCCTACAGTCATACGAGTCAGCATTTCCACCAGAAAACCAAAAAGGGAGAAAGAAGAAAAGAGAAAAAGGGGAAACCTACCTCCACAAGTCCCCGGGGTTGGAGCCGCTCTGCGTACTTTCTCCTATATAGACGCAAGTAGTCCTCGCTATCCCGCGCATGTGATTCTACAATCGTGCCACCCCGTTGCCAGTCTTCATACTGTTCAGGGAACCGCACGCGCCAGTCAATGCAGGTCACCGGTCCTCGCGTCTTTCTCCCGATACGAGGTAGCGCAGCCGTATCCACCCATTCCTGAGCCAGTCCTAAAGTCCTCATAACCAATCGTAGCCGAAGCGGCTCGATTTCATTCAGACAGTGCATCCACAGTTCCCGTCCAAACCGGGCACGACTTGCTAGAACCCACGGCTGGTCGGCATCGACCATGTCTGAGTAGCGTCTCCAGTTTACCATCGCTGCAGGGAACTCCTGTAGCTCCCGCCTTAGCACCATCAGTTGGTAGGTTAGGGGTGCCGCACTCATGATGGGTTCCCACCGCCTGGCTAGCGGCACCATCGCGGGTTGCCAATGTCGAGCTCTCCCCATGGGGAGGTAATAATAGCTCCACAGCTGCTCGGCGCAGGTCATCAGTACCTTGCAAAAACACACCAAAATATATACAAAACAAGTAAAACCAAAAATACCTGGATGAATGGTGAGAAACCACTCACAGCCATCTCACGATCCGCTTCTTGGAACAAGCCTGCAAACAAGTGTGCCAGCATGGCAGCTCCCCAGGCATAGTACCCTACTCTTTCAAGGTCTGATAGCAGCTCCAGGAAGCGACATTGGATACCGTCCCCTTTCGAGCTCAGTACCAATCTCCCCAAAAGGAAGAGGAGAAATCTCCTCAAATCTATGTTGCATCTTTCCCAGTTGCCGAAATCTGTGCAGTACACGGCACGGCATCCTATTTCCATCCTTTCCATGAACTCTTCTAAGGATTCATCGTCCCGCCGATGAGTGTCGGTGAGCCCTAATGCATCCATGAGGGATGCCCTAGCTACCGACCTATTTTTCCGACCATCTAGGTCCAAACCCAGTAGCTTCCAAGCACCTTCTCGGTAATCCGCATAAGTGACCCCGGTCACTGCCTCGCCCTCCACCTTTAGGCTTGTGATCCGGAACACATCCTCCAAACTGGGCACCATGTGCCCCCAGGGCATCAGGAATACCCGACTTACTGGGTCCCATCTCTCACACAAGGCTTGGATCAGAACCAGGTCGAGCTCGAGCGGCTCGATCCGAAGAAAGGTGCCAAATCCTATTACGTCTAGCCTGGCCTTCTAAAAATCCGGGAGACCCCTGTATGCGGCCACTGCTAACTCCCATGAAATGTGTGATTTCATCACACTCTATGCGTGTATAAGAAATGGAGATGGGTGTTGTCAAGAGGAAGGAAGAAAGAATGAGAAAAGGGCAGGAAAGCTCAGCTTACGAGTTGTGATTGGGCCCTTTCGGTGAAATGCCCTTCGAGGTCCGAAAGCCTCCTAGAACTACTACCACTGGACCTGCTTCTCTTCGAGGAGTGGGAAGATTCGTCCTCCATCCAAACTCTCAGAATTTTGAACTCCTCCTCTCCCGTGAGAACTTGTGCTCCTCGAGTTAGCTCTCGATATACCTGGGAGGATAAAAGGGACAAGAATTTATAGAAATGGAAGGAGTGCAGGCCAAGATTGCCTCTATCACCTTAATGATAGCCCTCGCAATGAGGCACCTACCATGCGGTCCCGTGTGTCACTTCACCGCTCGCACAGGGTGATTGATTGCACGGAGAATATGACGACTAGCCCCCTATGTTGTCTAGGGATATCCTATCATATTTTGGAGGACGTCCGCAAAATTTGACACAACATCCAGGAAAAGAGACTAGGGCCGTCATTATTGACTTCGACGGGAGATTCCCGTGGAAAATGGTCACAACAAGACGCGATTCTCTGCTTGGGGTGGAGTCTCGGCAGACCCATCACATGGAAACAGTGCCAAAGAAGAAGTGTAGGGAAGAAGGAACGCACAAGAGAACAAACAAGCAGCAGAAAATCAAATCACTCCATAATTCTACATAAGCTGTCATAAACACTACAATCATAAAGAGGTGGCGGGTCCACTAGCTCGCCAACTCTTGCCATTATTTTCATGCTCGTCCCTCTAGGCGTCCCTCTCCTCTCCCCTGAGGTGAGGGTCCCTCAGAAGCCTCTAGGATCCCCGTGCAGTAGAACCCGTCTCGCCTCGTGGCGCCGGCTCCACAGCAATGACTCGCTGCTCCTCCCCTGGCGTGGCAAAGAAGCCACTAGCGGCAAAGCGACCAGACTAGCGCAGTCGCTCCCCGAACTCTCGCGCTCTCTCATAGCGCGTCTCCATCCCTCCTAGCCTCTGCACGACGGCCTGAAGGCCCAGTTGGAGCTCCCTCACTTGGACCTCCAAGGCCCTCCTCTCGGTCTGATCCCGCTGTCGCTCGGACCTTCTCTCGGCTTTCTCTCTCTCTGCCTCTCCCCTCATCATCTGCAGAAGAACCCTTAACTCCAGGATGTCTGGAGAAGGTCTCTCCTCACCGCGATGTCGCAGCTCTGCTACAGTCGCCACCCAGGCATCACGCTCCTCTTCCGCCCGGGCAGCCCGAGCCACCGCACCAGCAAGTTGCTCCCGATGGGAGGCAATCTCGAGAAAAGGGGCCGAGGAACTGGAAGATGCACCGCCAGTCACTCCCACCATCGATGTCTGCTGGGCACGCTGGAACGAACAAACAACAGCCGTCAGCTAAGCTCCACATTTAAAAATAGAAAATGCAGCACTTAGCTTACCAGGAGCGACAGTTCCTATTGAGTGGCGGCCAGCTGCCGCCTGACCTCGGCTAATTGGGCACGCGACCCGTCGACGTCGCGCGTATCCCCGGCTTGGGGAAGCCCCGCATAACTCTCTCTCTGCCGCCGCAGGAAGTCGACACTATCCTGCACCAGTACGCTCCCTTGCTGCCCAGGGAGACGTATGCGCCAATCTTCAAGCTTCGCCTTGCCGCAACTCTCCTTCCTGACGCGGCTCGGCTCGTCTGCACTCGCCCACTCATCGGCCAGGCCCAGGGTCCTCGCCATGTCCTGCACCAAGAAAGAAGGACTTCGCATCATAACAAAGAACGCGTCCCCTATCTAGGACGCGTCCATCATTTGAGTACAACACTCGCCGAACCCTTTCCCCCCTCGTACGGCTTGCTTCAAAACTCAAAATGGATCAAAGAGGGGGAAAACCAAGCACTCACCAAGCCGTGTTCACCTCCTTCCGCGCCATTGGGCCCCTCGGGTCCCTCGGGGGCCCGAAGCGGCCCTTCCTCCTCCATGGACGCCGTTTCGTGCTCTTGCGCGTCCCTCCTCGGACGAGGGGTCCCACATCCCTCTACACCTTCGCCGTGGTCTAGACCACCGAACTCCATCGATCAAGAGAGGAAGGAGACGAAAAGGGGGACAAGCGAGTTTCGGCGGAAGGCGGGCTCGTTTGCGGGTAAGGCACGGGAGAAGAAAGGCCACCCGGCGCTTTAAATTTGAATTCAAGGATTAAGACGCGTCCTCGCGCCTGGACGCGCCCAAAAAGGGGAGAAAGGAAACAGAATCCCCCCGTGTAAAGCGTAGTTCCCCGCTGTTTAGGGCAAGGTCTCGTGGAGCGTGCCTCGAAGGACAACTCAGTGCAAAGAAGAAAGTGTGGGAGAGAGAAAAGTACACACAATACAAGAAAGCCATTTTCATTTCATATAAAAGCCGAAAGTACATCATACAGTAAGGAGGGTGGAGTGTACAAGCAACTCTCTAACTCTCACCATCACCCTCCTGGTCATCTCTCTCCTCCCTCCTCTGACGGGGATCCCTAGGGGGCCTCTGCGACCTCTGCGAACCCTGAGAAGCCGTGCTCGCCTCTCCAGGTGGCACCATGCCGGCCTCCAAGGTGCGGCGACGCTCCTCGGCCGAAGAAACTAGAAAGCTGCCCACAGAAAAGGAACCGGACTGACGAAGTCGCGCCCCGCGCTCCTTCGCCCTCTGGTACCGCTCCTCACTCTCCCGAAGTCTCCCCTCCGCCGTGCCAAGACTCAGCCGGAGCTCCGACACCAGGGCCACCAGAGCTCTCCTCTCGTCCCAATCTCGATGTCGCTCTGCCATCCTGTACTCCCTCTCTCTCTCTAGGGTCTCCCTATCCCTCTCCCTCTCTCTCTCCACGCTCTCCCTATCCCTCTCCTCTCTCTCCCTCATCGCCTCTCTCCTCGACAGCTCGAGGGTGATCCGCAGATCCACTACGTCGCGAGGAAGCTCCTCAGCCTCCCGTCACCGCTCCTCCTCTAGCTCCGCAATCCGGGCGTCACGCTCCGCCACCCGAGCATCGCGCTCCTGCTCGGCACGAACAGCACGGGCCAGGGCCTCCCGAATCTCGGCCACCTGTCGAAGCACGCATACACTATGAGAGAACAGTGATAGAAGGAGAGCAGCCAGAAGGAGAGTCGAGGTCAGGCAAACACTCACTCGAGCCTCACGGTCACGCTCGGCCTCCTCAGCCCGAGCCACCGCATACGCCAGCTGCTCCTGGAGGGCAGAAACCTCCGGAGGAGGGCCCCGCGAACTGGAACCCGCTCCACCAGCCATCCCGGTTGTCGCTGTCTGGTGGGCCCGCTGAAACACGGGGCAAACGTCGGTCAAAGGCTAAGCATCAAAAATCCAGGTCACAAAAAAATGCATTGCATAGACTCACCAGGATCTCCAACTCTTGTCGGATGGCCACTAACTGCCGCCTGGCGTCTGCCAGCTGGGCCCGCAAGTCAGCAATCATGTTGTCACGATCATCCTACATTGCACATAAGTTAGTGCCACATGCATATACATATAGAAGGGTGAAGCATTTTCATTTCACTTACCCCTGCCATACCACCAAGGAAGAGGCGGTCCCCGTACGTAGCCCGGTACCGTCTCAGGTAATCAGTACTGTCCTGTACATGGGACACCACTGGGGCCCCACCCTGCTGCCAGTCCTGATACTATGCTGGGAAGCGCGTACGCCAGTCCACAATCTTCACCTTCCCCTTGGTCTTCCGCCCGATGCGGGCCGGCTCATCTACATCAACCCACTCCTGGGCTAGCCCCAACGTCCTCATAACCAGCCTCAGCCGAAGCGGCTCGATCTCGTTCAGGCAATGGACCCACACCTCCCGCCTGAAACGAGGAAGACCCGCTACAACCCAAGGCTGGCCAGCGTCGCCCATGCCCAGGTAGGGTCTCCACACCACCTGCATCACCATACATACATCATGATAGTTACCATTCAGTCACATGCATAAAAAACACAAAAAAATCATACGCATCATACCATGGCCTCGGGATACTCGCTCAGCTCCCGACGAAGTGACGCCAGCTGGTAGCTGTGTGGTGCCGCTACCACGACCGGCCTCCACTGTTGCGCTAGAGGAACGGCTCTCCTATTCCCCTGCCTGGCCCTCCCCATCGGGAAGTAGTAATAACTCCACACCTGCATCCATCATACATCATTAGCATGAGTGATTGCATATTTAACTACGGTAAAATGCATAAATAAATTGTGTACCTGGAGAAAAGGTGCGAAGCCACTGACTGTCGTCTCCCTCTCTGAAGTCTGGGAGAGATCAGCAATCAAATGGGCAAGCAGAGCCGCCCTCCACGCGTAGTGCCCCACTCTGTCAAGGTCCGCTAGGATCCAGAGGAAGCGGCAGTGGATGCCATCCCCCTTCGTCCCCAGCAGAAGGCGGCCCAGGAAGAAGAAAAGAAACCTCCGGAGGTCTAGATCCACCAGCTCCCGCTCGCTTGGGTCCTGGGTGAAAGCTGCACGGGCATCTCCCTCCAGTCGTGCCAGAAACTCCGCTCCAGTCTCGCTAACCCGCTGGCGCGGGTCGACGAATCCGAGCGCCTCCATGATCTCCACTCGGCCAACTACCCTGTTGTCCCTGTCAGTCACGCTCGTCTCTAACCACAGCAGGTCCAGGACACTCTCTCGGTAGTCGGGGTAGGTGACCCCGCTCACCGCCTCTCCGTCAACCCGTAGCCCGGTGATCCGAGCCACGTCCTCGAGTGTCGGCACCATGTGCCCCCAGGGCATCAGAAACGCCCGGCTCGGTGCGTGCCACCGCTCCCTCAATGCCTGGATAAGATGAAGGTCGAGCCGAAACGGCTCGATCCTAAGGAAAGCTCCGAAGCCCATGGCGTCCACACGCGTCCTCTGAAAGTCTGGCAGCCCACGGTATGCCGCCACCACTAGGGACCAGCTGATCCGACCCTTCATCACGCCCTGCACATCACAAAACCAACAAAGAACACATCAGCATCATGAATAGTAATAAACAAGAACACTGTATATACTACTTATTTATTTTATTTTTATTTTTAAAAAAAAAATTTGGAGGCGTCCAACACCTTGGACGCCTCCTTTACATTTTCTTTATTTTATTTTTAGAAAAACCCAAAAACCAAAACAAAAATAAATAAAATATATATATATATTATCGTGGAGGAGTCCCAAGACCTGGACGCCTCCTTATTTTTAATTATATTTTTATTATTTACATAAAGAAATAAATAAAAATAAAAAAATATGGAGGCGTCCAGGCCCCTGGACGCCTCCTTCCCTCACTCCCCGGCGTTGTCCACACAGCCTCTCGTCTGCCCGTTTGGCCCAGTGAACCAATAGAATGGAAGTCCGAGGGGCTTACCGGGTCGTGGTCGTCATCTCCCACGTCGCCAGCACCCGCAGCAGCCTCCACGGCCAAAGGAGGAGCCTCCTCCTCGATGGCGATCTCCTCCGCCGCAGCAGCCTCCTCGGCATCATCCCTCAACCTCCTCGGACGACGAGCCCGTCGTTTTCGCTTCTCTCCACCCTGGCTCGGGCCTCCTTGCTCCATTGGAACTGGGAATGGGTCGGTTTGAGTGAACGAGTGGTCAGAATGAACAGTAAAAGTGAACAGGGGGTGAGGCCCCCCCTATATTTAAAAATCACCCATCTTTGGGGCGTCCAGGCGCCTGGACGCCCCCACTTTTTTCTTTTTTTAAAAAAAATTCAAAAAAATTAGGGGCGCCCAGGCACCTGGACGCCCCCAAACAAAATTAAAAAAAATAATAAAAGAAAAATATAGGGGCGTCCAAGCGCCTGGACGCCCCAAAATAAAAAAAATAATAAATAAATAAAAATTGGAGGCATCCAGGCCCCTAGACGCCCCCATTAAAAATATTTTTTTAATATATATATTTACATATGATCATATTGTGAATAAATAGGTACATATTAAGAAAGAAAATAGAAAAATAGAAAAATGGAAAAATAAAAATCATAACAAAGGGAACTGGTCCAAAACATCAAAATGCCAGATTTTATTCCATCAGAAAGCAGAATGAGCTACATCAGGGGTTTAGGCGCCTTATGCCTTAACTTCCCCAGTTCGGTTACATAAGCCCTCCACAGCTCACATTCTTCCCCCACGTGTGCTAAGGCCTTTCCCGCAACACTTGTCTTCCAGGGAGCTTTAATGGCTTTCGCTTCCCTCGCATCTGCCTCCGTGCCCAACTCCCTCTTCTTCAAAGGAACGATGCCAGTCGATATTGGGAATGAATGGCGTGGAATGCCGACCTGAAGGCAACATCGATGCGCGTTATAAAGGACGAACTCGGTTGCGCCGATCAGTTGGAGATCAACTTCAGGAGAAGGCCTCATGAGGAGATCAAGCGAAAGCAAACATGCCGGTGCGCAAGTAAAGAAGCCTTGTGTCACGGTGCGGAAGTGAGACCGCCAGTCTCCACGTTTCTTCAGCCACGGAACGCGGTTCACTACAGTACCACCGAAGCCTAACACGTCGGCTATGTGATAAAGAGGGCTTTGTTGGAAGAGCTTCGAAGCGGTTGGCATTCCCTCACGGTGATCAAACTTGAAATGCAAATCCAGCCAGCAACTCAGGACAAGTGCGCAACCAAAAGGAGGCTTACCCATGCTCGAGGCAGTAAGGCCACTATACAGGTAGGCAAGGACAGTGGGTCCCACCCTCTTTCCACGCCAGATCCCGCAGATAGCACTCAGTTGGTCTTCCTCCACCATGTTGTCGGTATAAGGAAACAAGAGAGCACCCGCCAGACAAATGGTGAACCCTTTCATGATTCCCTCCAAATAGTCATCGTCTGGTGACCCTCTCAGGGCCTCCATGACCCATTCCGTGAGCTTTCGCAAATCAATTCCCTTTTGAGTACGAATCTTTCGGGCTACATCGAGCGGCATGAAGCTTCCAAGGACGCTTTCGAAAGTCCCCCGTGTCAGCATCTGCATAGCCTTCACCTTCCCGTCACTCTTCAATTTCTTCAATCCAAGCAGAAGTTCCACCTCCTCGAGGAGGATGGTCACCTCGAAGGTCGGGAAGATAAAAGTGTGGGTCTGGAGATGCCAGATCTCCACTAGTGAGCTCATAGCCGCCCAGTCCATACGAATCTTCTCGTAGTGTTTGGCATGAATAAGGAGCCCCTGCAGATGCCACTTCGAGAGTATGGCCCTCATGCCGATGGAGATGTTGGAAGTTAGCTTTGAAAGCCATGGCTGTTTGGAAAACTTCCTCGGGCCTGGGAAGAGTGGATATGGCTGGAAGAGAAAAGAAAAAGAAAGGAAAGAAGTAAGAAGAAGGTTCATGTGGAGAAATTTGAAATGAATCAGCTTCCCATATGCGACATGATCGTCCCACTCAGATGACCCTCGAGGTCGGAGAGTCGCCTGATCTCGCTGCTAGGCCTGCTCCTCTTCATAACGCGGGAAGACTCTCCTTCCATCCTGAAATCTCTAGATTCTCCTCTCCTTCCTCTCCTGAGCTTCCAAAACCCACCTTGGTGCATTTGAATGAACTAGCCTAAGGGGAGTTCTTATAGGAAGGGTAGGGCGCTATAGGACGGAACATGTCACATCAACGGTCAATGTCAGGATTTTGGCTAGATCTCCTTTCCATTGTGGTGCGATTCTTTTACGATTCTATTACTTTCTGATGTTATTAATCCATGCTGGCCTGTGCAGGTTTTACTAACGGACGTCTTTGTCCTATCTCCTGTCCCACCTTTCAATGGTTGGTCCCACCATGTCATGCATCATAGTATATGATACCTACGCTACTAGAACATGTCAAGGACCTTGCGGCCCGAACAAATCTGGGATTTGAGTTCCCCTTTAACAAAAACAGTGATGATCCCGGAAGAATTTGGGTTGTATGGATAGGCCGTTAACTTGTGGTAGTATAGGGACGACGGTTCCATTCAGTGAGTTGGTGCGCGGATAAACGGGCCCCAGCCCAGTGTCGGCTCACCGGATCGGTATCCTGACCCATTCTTAACAAGTTGACAATATTATCCTTGGTTATTTTCTATTTTAGTTTGTTTTAAATTTTTCTTTAAGCCCAGCATGCATTCATATAGGACTTTGATTTATTGCGGAAAATCATTCAAGTGGTTCGATTGCGAAAGCCGCTGTGCTTCAATTCTTACAAATATGAGATATTCCACTCCGAATGAAATATTAAATTTCCTTGAAACGGCCCTACGCTGCTCTTCCAAAGGAGACCCTTGTTTGGACAGACCCTCAGATATTCCTTTACTTTTTACCTTGTTTGACCCACCTTGGCCGCAGCACTTCCACATCGGCTGGTAACCGCTCACCAAAGGTGAAACCTGCGGGTTTATGACCCAGGTACTTCCACACCGAGAAGTTGGTCTCCTTTATTTTTCGTGCCTGAGCGCACATCTCACCCTCCCTTATTTGATCTCCGTCCAAGCAATCGTCAAGATTTGAAAGACCTTCTTCAAGGTCGCCTCGTTGAAACTCCAGGAAAAATTCCAGACAGTAACGTCAAAAGCGTGTCTCATCACACCTTGGCATCAACTTATCAGTCCGCTCCCACTTCATTTCACTCCACTGCGATACCATTCCACTACGTGTCACTCCCTTGCAAAGCAGACGCCAAGGCGGGGCAGCTGTAGACACCCCATTCCTGACGTCTCCTGAGAAAGTCTCATATTACTATACGACGCCCCGCGACGGCTTACGCATTTCGAATCTCTTAAGTGCTTCCTTTTCTTGGGTCTTCTTCTACCTTTTTCGGCATCCAGAATCGTCTCGTCACGGCATTCGGATGGCATCAACACCAGTCGGACGCATCAGAGGTTCCGAAACCAGAAAGGGCGTCTGTCTGGCGGCCGCCAACGCCTGAACTGAGGACCCGGGTGGGTCTTTATGGGGGCGTCCAGGCCCCTGGACGCCCCCATTCTTTTAATTTATTTTTCGCAGCCCAAAATCAACTAAAAAATAATATATTAATGGAGGCGTCCAGGCCCCTGGACGCCTCCATAAAAACAAGTAAAAAAAATATAAAATGTCAGCTTTGGCATAAAAATAAAACAAAAAAATAAAAATAATATATTTATGGAGGCGTCCAGGCCCCTGGATGCCTCCATCAACTCCCTCACGGGCGCCGGCCACCGAAGGATGGTTTGTCGTGTGTGAAAAAATCCAAATTATGGAGACGTCCAGCCATCTGGACGCGCCCATTTCTGAATCACGAGGCGCCGCTCACAAAACCACGCGTTGTGCCAAACCGCGTGCGGCCGTCGGTGGGGTTCAGTGGACCTGTTGGAGGCGTCCGGGGCCCTGGACGCCTCCACAAAAATATTCTGAAAAAATAAATAAAAATAGAATAAAATATTAGTTCGGCCCTGATGGAGGTGTCCAGGGTCCTGGACGCCTCCACCCTCCGGAGCCCTATAAATAGAGGCCCACCCCCTCAGTTCTGGAGGAGCTTCTAAGAGATCCGATAGGCTGCCGGAGCCCAGAGGCTACGGAGTCATTTCTAACTCGTGGGGTCTTTTGTAGGTGGAGGTTCTGTCGGCTTCTCGGGTGCCCACGCTCGCGAGAGGAAGGTCGTCTTCATCCACCACGCTTCCACGTCGTCCCTACGCTGCCGGAGCTCCGCCGGATCTCACCCTCGGCTCCTCCAATAAGCCTTTTCTTCCCCTTTTTCTCCATAGTTCTTTACATTCATCATACTGCATCCTCTATCTCCCTACATAAGGGCGCCGTCTCTTGCATACTTCTTGCATTCATCATCGCATTTTCCTCCTACTCGAGTCCGAGAGGGGTTTAAAATAACACCAACCAGGTGTGTGTCAGGTCACGATCTCATTACTTTTATTGCAAGGAATTGTTACTACACTGCCATTTTCTAATTCCGTTCATTTATTGTCTACTGTTTTGTAAGGGTAACCAAGGAAAGCCCTCTCCGTCGGCCGGCCGAAGGGGGAGGAAGAAGCAACCCGCCATCTCCCGCTCTTGAGGTAGGCGCGATCACTTTCTTTATTTTGGGGTCTTTTGGCCCCTGGCGATCACATCTTGTTCTCGAGGCCGCGGCGAGTCACTTCCCCAATGGCCGTTTAAATTCCCGTTCTTATATGTTATATTCTTATCTATTCATGTTCTCGAGGCAGCGGCGAGCCACTTCCCCAATGGCCGTTTAAGTTCCCGTTCTTATATGTTATATTCTTATCTATTCATATTCTCGAGGCCGCGGCGAGTCACTTCCCCAATGGCCGTTTAAATTCCCGCTCTTATATTCTCTTTATATTCTGTTATATTCTTATCTATTCATATTCTCGAGGCCGCGGCGAGTCACTTCCCCAATGGCCGTTTAAATTTCCGCTCTTTATATTCTCCTTATATTTTATTATATTCTTATCTGCTCATATTCTCGAGGCCGCGGCGAGTCACTTCCCCAATGGCCGTTTCAATTCTTGCTATTTAATTTCTGCACCATTCTCGTCCCCCCGAGGTCGTGGCGAGTCACTTCCCGCTATGGCCGTTTAACCCCCATATCTTGCTATATTACATTTGTCCCGCTCGCCCCGCCGGAGCAATCTCCCGTGGTGGCCCCTTCTCTCTTCTCTTATTTCTGTGTTGCAGCAAATAAAAGAGGAGCCCGCGCGCTCCGCATCTTCTCCGCTCCCCGAACCGCGTGACGTCACTCACACCACCATCTAAAGGGGATACAACGGTAGGATAATAGCGGTTGATCATCGACCGCTATCATCGGGGGCTTCCTAGGTTGCGGTTCCAACCCAACCGCTACTTTAAGGTAGCGGTTGTCGCAAGACCGTGACCTCAACCACCTTACCTACAATGCATGAAAAGAGAACGCGGTTCCCACTGGACCGCTACTACAACCGAGAGCAAAACTCGGTCACTGGACCGACTGCGACCTACCTCTGATCCGAAAATCGTAAAACCACACAAAACTCGGTCGTTCCACGCCCCAATCATCCCAAAACGATAGGGAAACAATCACAAACCCATTACAAGCCTTCCACAAGTCGGAAGGAATCCAAAAACCCACAAAATGATAAGGAAAAGGGTGATTTCCTCAAATCAACCCAAAATGACTCACATGCACATTCGGCCTCATACCGACCCCAAATCGCGAGCAAATAAAACCAAATTGACGAGGATCGCATCCTGGCATTCTAGGGGTTCGAGTTCTACCATTAGACTCAAAAAACATCACATGGAATGGTGAATTTGTCTCACACTCCCATAACATGCTTTTTGCCCTAAAATTGGAAAACCCGCTCAAACTCGCTCCGTTCGGCACAAAATCACGAGGGAATGTAGGACAAGGGTAGTGAATCCATCCCCCTACTTCCACCGATGATCTGCCACATCGAAAATGCCATTTCCAGGCTGAAAACACCACATGAACCCATGCCAATGCTTCGAATCCATGAATGGGATCGTGCCACGCCTCGATCCACGCTCCATCCATGCTCCATGTCGCCTCCACGTCGTCTCCACGTCATCCCCATGCCTCCTCTGTCGGCCACAAGAGCAGAGGGGAAGAGAAGATAGAGGACTGAGGGAGAGAGAGAGTGAGAACATGAGTGAAGGAGAGAGAGGGTGAGGGTGAGGGTTATAAACAAAAAAGAAAATAAAAAATAAAATATTTAGAAAATATTCTGGAGCTCGAAATTCTAAAAAATTAAAAAAATGAGAAAAAATTACCTCCGCGATCCTCGAAAAGGGCACAACGCATCTACAGTGTCTCGGAGTCTGAAATCTCAACGGTTCACCCTCCACGGGGATCCAAAGATAAAATAGCCCGAAAAATCGATTCAAAGGCCAAACTCCACCACAAAAGCCCTCTGAAAACACTCGGATTCTGATCCGAAAGATCTTGGGTATTACAATGTTCCTGATCCAAGTCGGCGAAATTTATCCATGTCACAACCGGGGCTTCTGCTAAGCCCGCCACCCAAGCACCACTTGGGTCCAGAAGGCCAGAAGAAGAAGAAGTCCCTGATGAAGCCATTGTACCTGAAATGGGAAAGAAAACAGATACATTAGCAACAAATTAATGCTACAGAATTTAAGAAATTTTCAGTAGAGTCTCTCCTTAGCCAGAGGCTCTAGAGGTGGTTCAGCGGGTGCTCATCCACGCATAGAGCGAAACGGCCCCTAAAAGACTGAGCGTGCACTACTGCAACGCCAGTTGGGCTCTCCGATAAGACATTGAACCCCGAGGACTAGCCTACTAAAGGGGATGTCACCGGTGCCATGGGAAGGAACAAAATCCCATCCATAAAGAAGTCTGGCCTCGATCCAGCGTTGCCTCGGATCAACTCTTGCCTCGATCTGGCATTGCCTTGAATCGACACAGAAGGGTCATAGCGACCAATGGGTATCCTAGGGCTTACCAAAGTGGCAGCGTCGGCGAACCACGCCTAAGCCCCGGGAGACCACCGCGGCGGTGCGGTTGAGCCCTATCAAAGGAGGGGAAAGGGAAGTAAAGAAGAAGAAAGGGGTGGAGGAATAACCCACCCCACCATCGCAAAGAACAACGATAGGGAAGCACCACCGCGCGCTCCACCGAAGCCCCACTCACCGACGATGTGAGAAGAGAAGAGGTCAGTCACAACATGGGGGGAATGCCTCTATGGCTCACCCAGGGGGAGAAGGTGCCAGAAGAATGAACGGGAAAGGATCATCACCGGTTGAAGAAGGGTGAGCTTCTCGACGGCCAACGGAGGGAAGAAGAGGGGTCACATGTAAAGAGGGAAACCCTCAACCCATTCCCTTTTAAAAGGAGAAGCAGCATCGTGAATCGGCAAGCCATTGAGGCCAAACACCAGCATCGGATCACACTTCCCCAATGCTAGATAACGGCTACGCCGGATCATCGAGTAAACAGGCCAGTCAAGCCCTACGGTCTACGCTGGATCTGACACTATGCCGGATCAGGTCAGCGAAGCTCTGCGCCGAATCAGGCCAACAAGGCCCACGTCGGATCATCACATAATCCCCTGCGCTGGATCAACCATAAGGGCTGTGTCAGATCAACCATAAGGAATACCCACGCCGGTTCATGGTTAGAGTCACACCAGATTATATGCCCTACTATGCCGGATCAAGTTCATGCTGGACTAACGGCTTGCAATAAAATGAAGTCTACACCTACGGGCCCCGTGAACTTGTTCCTCGTTCACGCCACCCATGGGTGGGGGCGTTTGTTGGCACCTAAAATACGGTTTCTGGAGAGGGGGAAATTTACCGCCCAAGAGCACGGCCCAACTAGGTCCAATTTGATCGAATTAGGCCCGGCTCCCCAAAAGTGATAGCCTCATTTCAGGCCAACTTACTTCAAGCCCAAAACTCACTCGGAGCAGCACTTCCTAGGCAACCCTCAGGTTCAGAAGTACGAGCGACAGATCGGTCGAGAAGGCCCCCTGCGGGGATCCAACACGGCCTACCCGAGCCACACACCCATCGCTTGGGAGGAAACACCGAGCAAGCGTCCCAAGCTCAGACCGACTATCGGAAGCTTATCCAAGCATCCGTTACGCATCCTTCAGGAGTAGAGAATCCCAAGGGATAAGGGAGAGCAAAAATCCTCGTGCTATAAAGAGGCCACGATGAGGATGTAACCCCCCCTGAATCCCCTCGACTCCTAGGACTCCTGCATTAAACGGATCGCTATATAAAACCCAGAAGGACCCCCCAAAGAAGGTAAGGCAACAGTCTTGAGTGAGAACCACCACACCTCTTGGTGGAGAATAATATCGCGCCCTCTTCTTCTCCTACCACCGCTCTTCGCATCTGTGCTCTATCATATTCGCTGACTTAAGCATCGGAGGGTTCTCCCCTGGGTTTCGTGTAACGACCCGGAGATCCGGATACCGGTAAATTGATACCAAGAACTCGGAGACACCACCCAAGAGGCTGATGAGACCCCGTAAGGGTTGGGAGGATTGGTTGAGGAAGTGCATAATGAACTGGAATTACACGTGCATTATAAAATGGTAATTTTAAGCGGAAGCAATTTACAATATTAGAGTGATATATTTACATAATAGTCCAGATCCAAACATTACAAGTCCCAATATTGCACAAAAGTCAAAATAAACAACTACACGCGGCATACCCCAGTCAAAAGGGAAAGAAAGATAGACAGACATACCACTACTGGCACCTACGACTTCCCACCAAAAGCACGTGGGAAACTCGCAGACTGTTGCTCCGTCTCACCTGAAAAGGAAGGGTGAGTCTCACAACATAGACTCAGTAGGGTTCGCACAGATCCCTACCTCGTAGCTAAATTCGTGCAAGCAGTTAATAATGAAATGGCATAAAAAACAACAGTTAATAATGATGTACAGGTATATGAACAATTTAAAGACAGCTAACTTAAATGCCATTTAATATCCAAACGAATAATTAAACACGAGAATTCATAATCTACCAATAGAATAAAAATTCAACATTTCCAAGTGACAGGAGAGAGAAAGGACAACCAGAAAAAAAGACCAGATGCGTCCACTGACGACTTATACTGCGTCTCAAGTATCTCCACTAGCCTGGAACGCGGCAAGCGAGACACACAACAGTAACCAAGTCAAGAACTAGTTAGGGTCACACTCGTTAGTGTAAGTCCACGCCCCTGACCACGTGTGCACGCACAAGCTCAATGCCTTGAGCCAGGCCTCTAGCTAGTTTCCCCCCCCAGTAGGACGCTACTACCAAGCAAGGGGGCCCACGAAAACCAGCTTAAAAACCGTACACTGGGACTACCCCGCCACCTCTCCCAGGTGGGCCGACACTAAAGGTCGTCGGGCTACGACTAGTGGTTCCATCACAAGGAAAGAGAAAATAATTCTATTGGGATCTAAAAATGTGCCACAGTTCATAAAAAATATTTAAACATGGCGAACATGCATCGTTAAATGCATAATTAAATGAGCAAGGTTGAATCAATATGCTGCAGGACTAAACGGTCTAGCACAGGACCGCAAGGATCTGGTAAGCGGTCGAGCAATTGGCTACTTCACCGACCCATGCGGTCTTCTCCATGACCGCTTAGCCGCGAACACTTCATATATTTGAATAGATGAAACCTTGATCAGGAAACGGTCATGCGACTGACCGCTTAGGGATAGACAATGGTCCGGTCAAAGATCGCTAGGCTCGCACCGCCTTACAGGGTCAAAGGGTATTAGCGATCATTTACTGGGCCACTAAGGTCCATAAACGGTCGGTCGAAAGACCGCCATTTACAATAAACGGTCTAGGGTGAGACCGCTAAGGTCCACCGCCTCATTCAATGAAGAAAACGGTCCCTGGAACGACCGCAAGCCGTCCAGAGGACCCGAATCGTGGGTAACTCATTTGAAACCCCTCCCAATCGATTCAAATCGATGGGTAACATGTTTAAACCTATTTTATACTATCACACACCCATTCCATAACCTTTTTATATCCAAAAACATAAAGACAATGGCCATGGATGGATCAAAAACATAAATGACAAAGTTCATACTTTTAAAACATAATGACGATGTTCACGCATATAGCCCCCCTATTAGCATGTCAATGAATGGGGAATCAATCCTATGGAGGTAAGGAAGCCATCCCCCTACTTGGATTGAGAAGAAGATGCCATTCTATGCCCGTTCTACACGAGGAGAGCGCACCCCACACTTGGGATTCCACGCCTCCACGGCGACACCGCCACTCTACCCACGCCCTAGGCTCGCCAAGGCCACCACCTGGAATCCCTACAAAGCCCCGGGGTGATCACACCGCCGAGAGAGCAAGAGAGAGGGGGAGACGTGCGTAGGAGAGAAGAGGGAGTGAGGGGGAGAGAATCTCCCTACGTGAAACACAAAAAACATTTGATGATTTATTATTTTTTTTGTTATAAAACTTTGAATTTAAATAAGGCCTTAAAATAAGCAAAATTGCATATATGCCTTATCTAATTTCTAAAAGCTTATACAAATGAGTAACTCAATTGAATTAGGCCCACTAAGCCCATTAAAATAGCCTAAACTCATGAATCTTTTCATATTTCAATACCGATAAGAATCCGTTAACTACCGGGTCTTACATTTTGTCCCTGGGCACCCCTGATCTGTTTCCCATCTTGCAGATTATGCACGTGTGGTGGCCGTGATAAAAAAATCTCCCAGGACCTCACGACTCAGGATCAGCACGAGATTACGCCTCTTCAGTTCTATATACAAGAACAATTTCCCCCGAAATGATGACAAAAGATTTGACACGATGTCCCAAGAAGCACACTGGGTCGATCTAAGTCTTGCTCGACACACCCGATGATGCACCTAGGGAAAAGAGTCAACACGCTCTTCCCAACGGTGATATTTCGAATGTCAAAGTCAACTTGAACTGGCGTTAGGATACTCACATCAGGATAACTCGAAGCCTGCATCCCGGAAGGACGATGTGAACCCCCAGATTCTTGAAACTCGTGTTGCACGCCCAATGATACATCCCGAAAAAGGAATGACGCATTTCTACTCGACAACGAAAGGTGAAATACACAAGCTGGCACTATCAAGTGCAATAAACGAAGTGATCCGACACCCAAGTAAGGTGGCTGCACCGATTTCACCGCACCCCATGCTGGTTCCAGGCGTCGGATCAGGCCAAGGCGCCAACTCGCACCGGATCAAGCACCTCGTTCCTATAAAAAGGAAGCGGCTGAAGAAGATGAAAAAAAATGAACAGAGCAAAAAAAAAGAGGAAGCAGAACAAGAGCAAGCATCGAAAGAACAACAGAGAGAAAAGAGGAGGAGCAGACGAGAGTCTGAAGAGAGGAAGAAAGAAAGGGAGGGAGAGGAATAGCATTTGAGTTAATCCAGTAGGTGGGTTGATTGTATTTTATTTCCTTTTCCTTTCATGCCCGACGGAGGCCCATATCTTTTGTATCTCCCTTTTCCATGGATTAATGAAATAGCTGGCCATCTAACCTTGTTTCTGGGAATTTATTACATTCTATATGTTTTACGCTTCTTTTCCCTGCTATGTTTATTATGCGCATGAATGAAGATCTTCCCCTTTTTTTACTAATGGTTTCTGGCCTGTCGCTAGTGATCTTAGTAGTGCTATGTTTGGGCGATGGTCCCTGGGGGTTTACTCTGAATGGTGAGTAGGACCTCAGGATCTAAGAGCTCTGAAACCCCCTTCTGCTCCCTAGAGGGGCATCGTGTCCTCGCCACAGTCTTCCCCGTCGCCAATTCTGTCCCTGGAGGGGTATCAAGCCCTATCTCCTTCTCTGCATTTCATCAGAGGGAGGGGAAGAGTGGCCAGCGGTCCCTTATTAGCAGCCTATGTGACCATTCCCTTCACTCCATTCTCCCTCGTGGAGCAATCATTGGAAGACCTCGTGCTTTCTATTCTCATTTTTGTGAACTGGTACAGTTTTATCATATGAACCTATGGGCGTTCAACTCCTTTTTCTCCCGCCTTTATGGCCCATCAGAAGAGGGAAGAATTTGTGGAGGATTGGCCTTATACACCTCGTGATTTCCTTCTTTGTTGGCCCTTCACCGGGCGCACTTTGCTAGTGCTCGAGATGCTCTATTTTTCATACGCGTGATCCGACGCTCTGTAGCTTGATGATCCGACGCGTGTCCCTTTGCCTAGCCAAGCAGCCAGCCTGGCAGTCTCTTAAATGGCTGATCCGGTGGCCCGTTCGTTTGAACTGGCATACCCTGGCAGTCGATCCGACAGCCCTTCAATGGTTTGATCCGACGCACTCTTGCGCAGGAGAATCGGCGTAGACGGGCGCCCATTTTCCTTTTGTTAGGTGCAGGGATGAGATCTAGAGGGGGGTGAATAGATCCCACTAAAAAAATTTATATTCAATTAAAATTACACCCTACTTATTCTCAACTACTTAGCGCATGAGTATGATTGCAATGCTAAACGAACTATAACAGAAGCAAATTCTTCGACCTTCTTCCCACAGAACTGAACAACACTCAAGCACAACTTCTCACTCACATTGGAAGTAGATCGAACTCTAACTCACACTCGAAGCAGTTCGGTCAGGTAGAATTTTAACACACAATATTAGTTCAGACAAGGCAACAATTCATGATGTGTGAATGGATGAACAGGTGATCTAGAGGTGGGTGAATAGATCTACCCCAATTTCAAATTCTACAGCAGTTAATAACAATGCGGAATTAAAAGAAACTACTATGAACAGAACCACTAAGAATAGTTTGAATTAACAATAAGGGAATCTGCTATGGAATAGCTGTCAATCACTGAAAACTCCAAAACCAATAGATCAATCAACTCAGTATAGTACCTGGCGGAGGTTTGATTAGAAAATCTCCTCACACAAAGGTCAGTTTTCCAAATAGATGTAATCTATCCTTCTGGCAGAGCCATTTTTATATACCACTGAGTTACCGATCACAGATCAGATATAAGATGGTAAGTCTACTAAACGATTCAAGACAATGTCAACTTATGATGAATTAGCATAGACAATTCAGAAGACATTCAAATAATCAAGTTGGGTACTTAGGCGTAAGCAACAGATGAATATATTGAAAGCATTAACGACTTGCAGTAGACGATCCTAGGCATTCATCTAGTTGCAGTAAAAAGAGATGTGTAATGACACAGAAGATAGATCAATTTTTAAGGTGGTTCGATCTTGAGCTTGAGATATACGTCCACCCCTTACTCAACTGAGTAAGGCTTCCGCTGCCAAACAGCTTGAACCCCGCTAATCCACAGCTTTGGGAATGAAATCCCTACAAACATCTGAGCCTTACAGCTTGCTTTCCTACTATGCAACACTACTTGCTGTCCGAGGATCACACCTCGCCGCTGAGCACCACAGCTTGCTGTCCGAGGATCACACCTCGCCGCTGAGCACCACAGCTTGCTCCGCTGATACACAGCTTGCAGTAATTTCAAAAAGAAAACTAAAGAGGCAATGAAAAATAATAACAGAAAGAATAAACTGTAGCTCCACTGAAGCGATCTGACTCTGGATCTGATCCAAAAGTCAGGACAATACTCTTCTGCTCAATCTCACTTCTCTCTCTCAAACAGACTTACGGCACTCTGTTTTCTTCTTACTCTCTGCAACAAACTCTTTCACTCTCGAACTCTTCTCATACTCTTCTCTCTCGACCTCTGGAACTCTCTTTCTTTTCAGCTCTTTTCACCTCTTCTGATATGCTTCTCTCATCTTCACCACTTTTTGAATTTGACTGCTCGATCCCCTTTTATACAAGAGAGCGCGAGTCTGTGGTCCTACGAGCTTTTCAAATTTTGGGCACGTGGAAGGCACACTCATGCCCAATATTTTTATCCAGAACGCACACTTCGAGGGCTCACGTGTCAGGAGTAGAAGATAAGATGATCCACGTGGCAGGATGTTAGTTCAGCTTCCCACCTTGGATCACGTGCCCTTAATCCGCTTCGCTTTAAATTCCACATGAGAGTAATGCGGTCTGCCTTTATGTAACCGAAGTGTTCGAGCATGGATCTGGGTTGTTTCTTCCTTTCTGTCCAAAACAGAATCAAAGATTTATGAGACTTATGAAGCATGTAATAATTATTGGCAAATGCAGTTTCAGATGCTTCACAAAGTCAGACAATTCATATAAGTGTATGCAAAAAATTCTTCAAGAGCATCGATGCATAAATGAGATACATTAGCCTATATAGCTAACACATACAGCAGGATAGAATAGAAACATCGACCTTAGAGTTATACAGGTAGACCTTATTTGCCAGACAAACTGACTCTGTAATGAAGGTGTATCGACCTGTCTTTATAGTGAATGCACAATGTGCATCGACCTTGAGAGTGATGACTTACTAGCATCGACCTTTCTATAACATACATTGACCTATGCTGCAGTCGCTAGCTCACTAGCATCGACCATTCTATGACATGCATCGATTTTTCTCTAGAATCCAAATATGCACAGACCTTATGGAGCAATACTTCTACATATGCACCGACCTTCTGGTGCAATACTTCTACATATGCATCGACCTTCTAGTGCAAGACTTCTGCAAATGCACCGACCTTCAGGATTGGAATGAATGTATGCACCGACCTGATAGACTATAAAGTGAATATGCACCGACCTTGTAGTGTAGGATTTCTTCATGTGTACCAACCTTATAGACTTATATGCAAGTGTGCACCGACCTTTCAATGCAACAATCTTGCACATGCATAGACCTTCAGAACATAAGTGGATATATGCACCGACCTTATGGACTTATGTGCAAATGTGCACTGACCTTTCAATGCAACAATATGAATATGCATCGACCTTGTTATGAACAAGAACTTATTATGAAGTGGATATATGCACCGACCTTATAGACTTGTATGCAAATGTGCACCGACCTTTCAATGCAACAATATGAATATGCATTGACCTTGTTATGAATAAGAACTTATTTTGACTAAAGTAAAGACTTTAAAATAACAATGTTGCCAGAGTCAAATAAAGGTTAAACACACTATTGCTAGCATCAAAACTAGACATCAAATCCAGAGGAGACACAACATTCTCCCCCTTTTTGATGATGGCAACACTACTATGCTTTGATGGCAACACATATTACATTATGAGTCAGAGTATGCAAAGGTCACAGTCAAGTGCAGTAGAAGACAGACATGCATAGACACGACATGCATAGATAGACATGCATAGACACAACATACAAACAAGGTAATCTCTCCCCCTTTGCACAAACAAGGCAATCTCTCCCTTTGCTAGCTATCCCTAGCCATCATCAAGAATCAAGAAACTCTGCCATCAAAATCTCTCCCCCTTTGCCATCAGCAAACAAATAATTGATAGAGACAATTGGATCATATCAGTGAAGTGACAAAAAATGAGATGACAATATCAAAGTTGTGAAATTATAGGAGAGATTTGATTGACAACCTGATTTATCTTTCATTAATCAAGCATACATAGTTCAAATTCTTCAGGTATAAGATTCTATATAATGCATTCTTGATAGAATTCTGGTTTAAGAATAATAAAGGTTAGAGTTTAGAAAGTGTACTCTCTGAATAAGTTTGCATCAACCCTTAATAGCAATAAACTAGAACCATATGAATCATGATGGATTTAGTCTTACTTTATCCTACTCACCCAAAAATTAGTGAATTTCTTTAGGAGTGACTAGGATATGTATTGAGGTTAAACAATTTGACAGTTCTGATTTTTCACCTTAGGGTTATAGCAAAATTTTTCGTTTCCTTTTTGTTTAAAGAGTTCAGAATAGTTAGGTATCATCCATACCTTTTGACGTAAGGGTACACGTTGATTAGACGCCAGTACCCCTAGTTACTCAGTAGAATTTACCATTCTGTTTCATGTATCAAAATATTAGGAGTAGTTTACACCTTTTTGCGTAAGGGTACATGTTGATTAGACGTCAGTATCCCTAGTTACTCAGTGCAGCTAACCATTCTATTTTGACTTTTGAACAGAGATAACTTGAAGCACTTCATGACATGGGTTTTTCTCCATTTCTTTGATGAAGGATCCAGTTTCTCGGTGCATTCAGCCATTGCTCTGCCTACAATCATGTTGACTCATTATTTTGACATTGTTGCCCTTTGGTTTTATAGAAAGACTTGTTTAAAAATAATACACACTCCAAGTTTCTCAACCAAGAAGTCATTAATTCAAGAACTTTTAGACTCCGGAAGACTTTACCAGACATGACATGAGAGAAATGGTTGAGAGTTTTTAATTGTGATCAACATCCTAGTTCATTGAGTTCAGTCTTTAGACACTAAAATTTATTAAACTTAAACCATCAGTTCATTCATAGAGCATTACAGATTCTTATAAGAGAAGATTTCTGATTTTAGTAGCTTAGAGTAATGAACTGATTATCAGATTATCATTAGTTCAGAGTCATAGGAAGTGTAAGGACTTTTTAAGAGATTGATATCAAGAGATGTAAATAAATGAGTGTGCCAAGAGAACCTAATACCAAGCAATGTGCTACTGAGATTTCAAAAATAATGTTAAAATCTGATATCACGAGATGAGTAAATCTGTTGATCAGAAAGATAGAGTCAGGGTTGCAAAAAGGTGTCAACTTTGGGTGTTGACATTTCAAAAACACTTACTGATGCCTAGATGTAACAACCTGGACCTGATCTGACTCAATTTTATTATGAACTCACCCTAACAACATGCACGAGAGGATAGACTAAAAAAAATTTGAACACTTACTCCCCCTATCTATGTGGAATATTATTGGACACAACATTTTTACCTATGAACAAATAATGAAATGCAAGACTCAGACAAAATCTTGACTCGGGATACTTGGCAGAGGACAAGCCTCTACACATAGTGTGTGTTTCCAGACAGAAGAGATATGCCCTTCTCCCAGCAAACCATTTGATATACCCTTAAGATCAAGATGGACACAATGTAAGACATTATCTGCAATGACAACCACAGATACCATGTGATAGATTAAATCATAGGCATATAAAACATTATAGAGAAGGCATTTATTCCATATAATAATGAACTTAAGGAATCAATCATCATGCTAAAATTTACATAAACCTAGTTCTCTTCTTAAGAATTTAAACCTTTCATTCCCAAGGGGTTTAGTAAATATATCAGCGATTTATTTTTCTGATTCTACAAAATTTAGCTCAATTTCATTCTTACTTACTTCATCTCTCAAGAAGTGGTGTTTTATTTCAATATGCTTAGTCCTAGAGTGATGAACATAATTTTTAGTCAAGGAAATAGCATAGGTATTATCACACAGAATAGGAATGCATCTTAATTTTATGTGATAGTCAATGAGTTGGGGTTTTATCCAGAGCACTTGGGTTGCACAATTCCCTACTGCAACATACTCAGCCTCAGCAGTGGAGAGAGCAATTGTGTGTTGCTTCTTAGATGCCCAAGAGACTAGACAACCACCTAGATATTAATAATACCCACTAGTGCTCTTTCTATCTATACTACACCCAGCATAGTCTGCATCAGTGTAAGCTACAAGTTCAAACTCACACCTAGCAAGATACCATAGTCCTAAGTCAAGGGTGCCTGATAGATACCTAAAAATCCTCTTCACTGCACTCATGTGAGATTCCTTGGGACTAGCCTGAAATCTAGCACATAAACATACTGAAAATTATATATCTAGGTGAGATGTAGTAAGATACAAAAGGGATCTGATCATACCTATGTATAGTTTGGTATCAACCAATTTACCTTTTGTGTCAGCATCAAGACTAGTTGATGTACCAATTGGTGCAGTGATAGCCTTGAGATTCTCCAACTTGTATTTCTTCAGCATATCCTTGATGTATTTGGACTGTGTGATGAAGATTCCTTCTGAAGTTTGGTTGACCTGCAATCCAAGGAAAAACTTCAGTTCTCCTATTAAGCTCATTTCAAATTCATCAGTCATTAACTTAGAAAATTCCTCACACATAGAAGATTTAGTTGACCCAAACACTATATCATCTACATAGATTTGAACAACAAGGATATCTTTATTGTTTACCTTGGTAAATAGAGTCTGGTCAACCTCACCTCTTGAATAACCTTTACCTGTGAGGAAGGAGCTCAGTCGGTCATACCAAGCCTTGGGAGCTTGCTTCAGCCCATATAATACCTTATCAAGTTTATACACATAATCAGGAAAGTCAATGCATTCAAATCCAGGAGGTTGTTCAACAAAAATATCATCTTTTATTAAACCATTTAAGAAAGTAGATTTCACATCCATCTGCTGAAGTTTTATTCCTAGGCTGTAAGCAAAAGTCAGAAGTATCCTAATGGCTTCTAGTCTAGCTACAGGGGCAAATGATTCCTCAAAGTCTACCCCAAATTCCTGATTGTACCCTTGTGCTATAAGCCTAGCTTTATTTCTGACTACCTTTTCCTGCTCATCAGTTTTATTTCTAAAAACCCATTTAGTGCCTATAACTGAGCCATGTGAGGATTTAGGAACTAGGTGTCATACCTTGTTCCATTCAAACTGATTCAATTCATCATGCATGGCATTTATATAATGCTCATCCTTTACGGCACATTCAATGTTCTTAGGTTCTACTTGTGAGGCAAGTGCAAAAGAATTCAATTCATTTTATATCCTAAAATGTGATCTAGTCTTAGGGGGTGCATTCAGATTACCAATCACATTCTCTAGAGGATGATCTCTAAGAACTCTTTTTTTTTGTAAGTAATAAAAAATTTTATTAAATGAAAATGAAGATGTACATCTTAAGTCTGAAAAATAGAACTAGCATGCCCAGGACCACACAGGCTGTAGACTCAGAGCCTAATTATGAAAAAAGAATAAATCTTTTGAGAATGCGTTCTTCCCTTCTTGTCAATCTCTTTTGTCCCTGCGCTTCCATGCAGCTTCTTGCATCATCCAGAATGTCAATTAGAAGTTTTGTTTTCATGGTAGAAGAATCCTTAAAGATTCTTCTACAGCGTTCCTTCCAAATTCTCCTAATTGTAATGTGGAATAAAATTCTTGCATAGTTAACCAATTGGCCTGATTTAGGGAATTGAGTTTGCAGCTGCTGTAGTTCCTGGGCCAAGCCAGTCATCGGTTGTCTAAGGAGATCAAAATGAATGAGAATCTATTTCCACACCCAACTAGAGAATGCACATTTAAAGAAAAGGTGGTCTTGTGAGTCAACTCCCTTCTTGCAAAGAACACACATGCTAGGTAGGTATAAACCTTTCTTTTGCAGATTTTCAGTCGTGGGCAGTTTATTTAATGCAGCTTGCCAAGTGCAATGAGAGGCAATTTGACTGGTGGGATTCTTCCAGACCCATTCATATAGACTAAATGCAAGTCCTTTTTGGCGGCTTTCCTGCCAAATGATACTATTCTTCATGACTTCCACATAATTATTCCATTTGATTTCATCTGAACCTCCATTGTTAATATGGACTCCCTCAACAAGATGCCATAATTCTGCCATTTCCGTAGACAGAGTAGTATGAGGTCCCATTGCCCTCCAGAGATTAACAAACTCACCTTAGCACTCTTTTCTAGCATCAAACCCTGCCTGATATGATCACCATATAGTTGGTTTATGTTGTATCCATTGATCCATGGGTCAGACCATAGATTGGTATCCTGGCCATTCGAAATTGAGTAGGTAATGTGACTGCGGATCAGATTTCTGGCTTGCAATATGCCCTTCCATGCTGAAGAGAAATAAGGTTGAATATGATAATCCCAAATGTTCTTAACTGCTAAGTACTTGTTCTTAACCCACTCATTTCATAATGACTGTTTGTTTTTCAGAATATCCTATAGCAGCTTACCCCTGGACGCCTGGTTCCATTCTTTCAGATTTTTGATTCCTAGCCCACCTTCTGTTTTGGGTTTGCAAATGTGGCTCCATGAAACCATATGGTTAGCTGGTTTGGAAGAGTGCCCACTCCAACAGAAATTGCGCAAAATTCTTTCAATGTCATCAATTAGCCCAACAGGAAGATGAAAAGCTGTTGTCCAATAAATGGAATAAGATGAGAGAACTGACCTGATCAATTCCAGTCTGGCTGATCTTGAAAGCAATCTGTTCTTCCATGCATCAGCCTTCCTTTTAATTTTCTCCACAATAGGATTACAATTTGGTTTTCTAATGGATTTAGAAAGTAGTGGGAGTCCGAGATAGGGGACAGGAAGTTCCCTTACTCCAAGCTGACTTATAATAACTTGTTGATTCTGCACACAGCCACCCAGATAGGCTTTACTCTTCTCTGAATTGAGCTTCAGACCTGACATAGCAGCAAACCTTTGGAGCAAAGGACCAACATGAAGGAGAGTTTTTGGATCATCTTTCAGAAAAATGATTAAGTCATCTGGAAAGATGATGTGGGACACTTGCAAAAGACCAGCAGAAGGGCTTCGAATGTGACCTCTTTGCACTTCTTTATTCATCAGGGATGTGAACCCTTCCATGACAATAGTGAAAAGATAAGGGGACAAAGGGTCTCCCTATCTGAGACCATAAAGACTGTTGAAAAAACCTTGCGGTGTGCCATTTACTAGAACAAAAAATGCAGGGCCTTCAATGCAATTAGAAATCCAATTAGTATAGGTGGAAGGGAAACCCAATTGTTCCATCAGGAAATATAGATAACGCCTATTAACAGAGTTAAAAGTTTTTTTGTGGTCAGCCTTCATGCATATAAATTTTCCTTTAGACTTAGAATGCAGGTTCCTGATAATATCATTGGCCAACAACACATTATGATGAATGGTTCTCCCCTTGATGAATGCAGACTGGTTGTCACTAATTAGATGTGGAAGAACTTTTTGGATTCTATTTGCCAGCACTTTTGATATGATTTTGTAGAAGAAATTGCATAGAGAAATGGGTATGTATTGTTCATAAGAATTAGCCCCTTCCTGTTTGGGAATGAGTGAAATGAAAGTGCAATTCCACTGCTAGAGAATATGCTTTGAGGACAAGAAATCCTTAACTGCTGAAATAACATCATCACCTATAATGTTGGTAAGCTGATTACCTAAATATTCACTTACCTCCCCCTGAACTCCAGATCCTTTAGTCTCACCTTCGTCTGCTGGTTCTGCATTCTGCTCTTCTTTATTTTTCAGGATTTCTCCATCAACTTTGTTCCTGCAGAAACCAGTTTCAATTTTATTAGAAGATTCATCAAAGACAATGTGTGGTGATTCCTCAATAGTTTGAGAATTAATGTTGTAGATCCTATTGGCTCTAGACTTTTCAGAGTAGCCTAGAAAAATTCCAGGTTCACTTTTAGGTTCAAATTTATCAAGGTCTCTTTTAGAGTTAACATGGATAAAGCATTTACAACCAAAAACCTTGAAATGTGCTAGTGAAGGTTTTTTACCTTTAAGTATCTCATAGGGAGTCTTTTGAGTAGAAGGTCTTACCAGGGCTCTGTTGATAATATAACAGGAGGTATTTACTGTCTCAGCCCAAAACTTTCTAGGCAAGTTGCCTTCAACTAGCATAGTCCGAGCCATCTCCACCAAAGTTCTATTCCTCCTTTCAACCACTCCGTTCTGCTCTGGAGTCCGTGGTGAAGAGAATCTATAGTTGATCCCATTTTTCCTGTAAAATTCATCAAACTGTGAGTTTTCAAACTCACCACCATGGTCAGACAAAATATTAGAAATAGACTGCTTACCAATCTGTCTTTTTTTTTTAAGCACTGGCCAATCTGGAGCTAGAACTGGTCGAGTGCACCCCCCCTCATAGAGGGAGAATGTTCCCACTCCCCCAGACAGCACCAGGGCCCTAAATTTTATTGCTTTTTCTGGTAAAATTACAGAGGCAGAAAGAGGCGTACCCCTTTAGAAACAACAGAGCAAAGCCCTTATATACCCAATAACAGAAGCAACTAAGGCTATCAGAATGTAATCAAAGGAGCTAAAAATGAAAAGCTGGTAGTCCTGCCCCCATCAATCCTAAGAGCACCCCTGGCAGGCCAAGGAAGCTCTCTAACTCGACTAAAAACTGAGTTAGTAACTTCAGTACATGCAAAAGAAGCCAAAGAATCGGCCACTTGATTCCCCTCCCTATATATATGCTGTAACAAGCAACCACTTTCCTTAAGTAGCAGCATGGTCCTCTTCCACCATGGAATTGTCATCCAGCTTGGAGCTATATCCTTCCTAACAGCTTCCACCAAAACTACACAATCCGAATATATAGCCGCCATTCTTATGCCACTCTGCTTTGCAACAGCCAAGCCATCATGTAAGGCCCTTGTCTCAGCCACAAGGCTATATCCAATGCCATAAGTGAAAGCAAAGGCTACCATTAGTCTACCATTAGCATCTCTTATGCAGCCTCCTCCACCACTTCTTCCAGGATTGCCTTTCGATGCTCCATCAATATGAAAAGTATAGCCTTGTATAGCCAGCTTACAAACCACAACAATTGGCTTTTTGATTACAATCCGAGGGAATAGATCTAAAGCAGCAAGACATCTGTATTGATTATGTGATAAAGGTCTGTAGAATGTTAATCTGTCCAGAGCCATGGAGATGGAAGAGATAATTCTTCTCTTAATTGCTATACGATTAATGAACGTACCTTCATATCTTGCAATGCATCTATACTTCCAAATTTCCCATAGCATTATAATAACAGCAACCATCCCAATAAAATTATATGCTGACTGCATATTGGTCACAGAGATGAGTTTCCATAGTCGGACAGTAATCTGATCACACAAACAGATTCTATTGTTGATCATGGGATGTACCCATCTCCATAAATCAGAAGCCAACTCTCCAGAAATAAAGACATGATTAAGATCTTCATGACGTGGGAGTAGACAACAGTTACACTTTGAAGCCATTTGGATTCCACAGTCTATAACCCTACTGTCAACCGGAACAGCTCGATGGAGGATCTTCCAAGCAAATAAAGCAGCTCTCGGATTTATGGCAGAGTGCCATAGCTTGGCCCAAGATGGCCTCCTTACACCTTTGGACCGAATCATATTATATACTGACTTTGTAGAGAAAGTTCCATTTAGTGTTCCAGTCCAAACACATATATCTGTTTCACTGGTCAACTGGATATTTGGGATATGTGGCAGACCATTTAAATCCCTAACAGCATGTTGAGGATCCAGTATTACCTCTCTGACCGAAACCAAAACACCCCCATAAACTCCACTGTCTGAAGTTACTCTCAACAGGGGGCCATTTCCAGTCCAATTGTCCCTCAGAAAGTCTGTTTCATCCCCAAAGCCAATGAGCCATCTGCTGTGCTGTAATATAATATCTCTTGCCTGCCTGAAAACAGCCATAGGCATTCCAGCTGGAAAAGGCTTCAAACTGCTAGCTAAATGTAGCTTGATGAATCGACTTCGAGCATAAGAAGACCACAGAGATGCCCCATGTAAAATGTTCCACAACATCTTTACAGCCAAGGAGATTTGAACTTCTAACAGATTCCTGATGCCTAGTCCCTCCTCCACCCGAGGCTTTTGGATTGAAGGCCAAGCTACCCAATGTCTACGATTTGTACTTTGATCTCCATGCCAGAAAAAGTTTGCACACAGCCTTTCAATAATATGTATTACCTTCTTGGGTATAAAGCATGCTGAGGCAAGGTAGACTGGCATACTGTGTAGGACTGATTCAATTAGCACTGCCCTCCCAGCTGTTGATAACAGTTTGGACTGCCATCCCTCCAACTTATTTTGGATTTTATCAATTAGAAACTAAAAATCAGAACACACATATCTGCCTTTTTTGACTGGTATGCCCAGATAGTTCAGACCATCGGGCTGATATTTAAAACCTGTAACGGAGCGGATGGATTGCCTTAAAGAAGCAGGGGCTTTTGATGATATAATAAAGCTACTCTTTGTATCATTGACTTTCTGCCCTGAACTGTACTCATAACAGCTGATGAAATGTTTAAAAGCCTCAATATTCTGTTTACCAGCATTTAGAAAAACCAATGTGTCATCTGCATATAATAGGTGTGTAATCTGTTTTATATGCCTTGGCCCTTTGTAACCTTTTAGATTACCAGATTGAAACAATGTAGAAAGGCCTCTACTTAAGACTTCTGATGCAATTATAAACAGGAAAGGGGCAATTGGGTCTCCTTGTCTTATGCCTCTGCTCGACTTGAAGAAACCTGTAGCCATGCCATTGAAGTTTATCGAAAACCAACTATTGTAAAGCAGCATTCCAATAAGTGAAGTAAACCTGGTGCTAAAACCCATTTTCTTCAAAACTGCAATGAGGAAGTCCCACTCCATCCTATCATAGGCTTTAGCCATATCAAGTTTAAATATCACATTATGACCTCGAACTTTCCTGTTAAGATCCATCATTAACTGTCGGGCTAAGGCAACATTATCCAGAATATATCTACCTTTCACAAAGGCCCCCTGCTCCAAGGAAATAATATTTGGCAGCAACGGAGCCAGCCTTTCAGAGATTATCCGAGAAATGATTTTATAAGAGAAATTACACAAACTAATAGGTCTAAACTCATTGAAAGACTTTGGTTCTTGTACTTTGGGAATTAAAGTGATAAGAGATGAGGAGATTCCCCTTGGGAGGGGAAATCCCTTAAAGAATGCACCAACCGCTGCTGTAACATCTTCCCCCACAATATCCCAGGAAGAAGTGAAAAATTCTCCAGTGAAGCCATCGGGGCCAGGGGAACTAGAGCCTTTTAATGACCAAACTGCTTTTCGGACCTCATTGGCATCTGGCATTGCACATAAAGACAAGTTTTGGGCCTCATTTATAACTTGAGGGATGCAATTCAGCATAGTGGGATCTAGCATATGTTCCTCAGAAGAAAAGAGTTGTTTAAAGTAAGCTTCAGCATGAAATTGAAGAGTTGCCTGTTCACTACACCACTCTGCTTGATCTCCAACTCTTAATCTGGTTATAACATTCCTTCTTCTATTGCACTGAGCAATTGCATGATAAAAAGAAGTGTTCCTATCCCCACTCTCAATCCAGTCAACCCTTGATTTCTGGTTCCAGAAAAGTTCCTCTCTGAACAGAGCTCGACGTAATCTGGCATTAGCTGCAGACAAGTCCTCTTTATTTCGGGGGGAGGGGTCTGAATCAAACAAATTCTGCTTGAGTTCAACTTCTGCTTCAGCTTGGCTTATGTTCAATGTAATATCTCCAAAGACCTCTTTGTTCCATTTTCTTAGAGCATCTTTGACAGCCTTCAGCTTAAAGAAAAGTATGTCCATGGCATTGGGATGATTTGTCTGAGCCTCTTGCCATACATTAGAAACTAATTGTTTGAAGGAGTCATGAGTACACCACATTCTCTGAAAAATAAACCGACCAGGGCTTTTAGGCAAGCTGTCCAAAGAAATCAGTAAAGGGGTATGGTCTGATGGACCTCTAGATAAATGCTTGACTGTTAGGTGAGAGGCCATAGAGAGGCAATTATTATTTACAAAAATTCGATCAAGTCTAGCCCGGATATTTGCAGCACCAACTCTGTTGTTAGTCCATGTCATACATGACCCTTGAAATCCAGCATCAATCAGACCAGTAGAGCAGGAGAAAGAATTAAAATCCAGCATTGATGCTAAGGCCGGAGGATCACCCCCAACCTTCTCAGACAAACTGGCTATACAGTTAAAATCACCACCCACCAGCCAAGGAACCGAAACCGATATGCCAAAATTAGCAAGATCACTGAATACTTCCTGTCTTATTCGAGGATTGCATGATGCATATACAAATGTATAGTATGTACAGTAAGAATTATCAATTTTTTGACCCAAAGTAATATATTGGGGAGATGAAGCTATTACCTCCATTTTATTGCTTTCTTGCCAGAAGACCCAGATCTTGGAATCATCTGAATTATTACCAGCATAGCCCCTGAGTTTAAGATATCTCCCCAATTGGGGCGCTCTACTAAAAGAAATCATCGGTTCAGATATGGCCACCAAGCAAGCCTTATTATTCTGTACAATTTGTTTTAAGCATCTGCGAGAACCAGGGTTCCCTACCCCCCGTATGTTCCAAAATATAATTGGTTGAATCATTGGGGATCCCAAATAATGTCCTCCAAAGATCTAGCTCTAGATCTAGTGATAACCCCACCATCATGGTACTTACTTAAATTCTCATTTCCTTTTCCATTCACTTTGACCTGCAATATCTCATTATCTAGCCGAGCCCGTTCAGCCACTGACATACAAGCTGAGTACTTATTTATCTCCTCTGCATTGCTAGGAATCTCCACTTCACAGGCCACAACCGATGCCACAGGAAACAAATTTGATATCACTTCAGGCCCAGTTTGACACTGTTGATTTTTAAAATCAACATCTCCAACATAATTTTTCAATAGAGATGAACCTGTTTCCATTGCCTCGTTAGGTCCCTGATCCATGCATCTGCCAGAATCAACCTTAGAGGTAGAGAGCTCTACAGCAGCAGACTGCATTATAGTTGAGCCCAAAATCTCTTCCATCACCTACACCATATTCTGAGGTGACCCCTCAACAACAAGTTCACCAGGATTAGTATCCTGCATATCAGGAGTGTCCACATCCTGATGAAGCAACTCAAACTTATTTTCCATTGGCACATTTTGTCGAGCAGCCAAGGGATCTACCTGCCGGGGACGGAAAACCTGTCTGAATGGATGCAGGGAACCTCTTAGGATAGAAGTGTTGACCATAGCTTGCTTTGTATCTTCATTCTTTCTGTATTTTTTCTTGCAGTCCTTTTCTTGATGCCCAATCTTATGACAATGGGAGCACAATTGTGGCACTCTATGATAGTTAATCGGTTGCCAAAAACCACCATTCCCTTTTCCAATCCATACTCGAGTTTTCCTCTGTAACTCAAGGTTGATCTCTACACATACCAAAGCTTCTGACGTATTAGTCATAGCTGCTGTTGCATCATGAATCCGCAACACTGGGCCAATGTTGCCTGCTATTGATCGGATCATTTCGTCTTGATAAAAATTGACCGGAAGAGAGGGAAACCCAATCCAAACTGGGGCAATAGGAGGATCAGCTTCGAAATCAAAATCATGTGTCCATCTGAAAAATCTGAACAGAAAACCTTTGATATAGAGATTTTTTTGCAACAGAACTCTAAGGAAATCCGCTTCGCAACCCATTCGAATCAATATGTGTCTTGCATTCAATCTACTTACTATAAACTCAGAACACAAATGAAGTCGTAGCGATAGACATGCTTTGATTTCTGGAATGGATGGCCGGCCATAAGAACATTTGGCAATAATCGCGTTCAGAAATGGCGAACACGATACCTGAATATCTTCTTGTGAGAAAAATACTGCAGGCTCACCCTGGTCTGTAAACGCTGGAGGTTTCACCTGAAGAGGAAGGCGCGGCCGAATCCGATCTTCCATGAGGGTCTGAGCAAAAGTTTTCCGAGTCGCTACCACTGCTACTTCTGAAACGCCAGCTTCAGTATTCTCCGGATGGGTGAGGATCTCCCCCACCATGCCCGCCATGGCCGACACAGAGGGGAGTTCACCGAGGACGACAGCGAAAAAATGAAGGCGGGAACCGGAGCTTCTCACACTACCAATCTGTCTTATTCTATGGTAAAATTCTTGAAATTCTTCAAATGCATCATTTTTGTGAGTCAGAAAGAATACCCACGTAAATCTAGAAAAGTCATCTACTAAGACATATCCATATCTTCTACCAGATAGGCTAGCTGATCTAGTAGGTCCAAATAAATCCATGAGGATCAGCTCAAAAGGTTTAGAAGACATGTTTTCAATTCTGGATTTAAATGACTTTCTAGTTTGCTCACATTGGGTACATGCCTCACATATTTTATTATCCTTTTTGAAGGATATTTCAGGTAGACCTCTTACCATGCTATACTTATTCAATTTATGCAACACATTATAACTGGCATGACCTAACCTACGATGTCAAAGGCAAGCTAAGTCATCCTTATTAACAGTGAGACACAAGTTAGTATGTGTTGCATCATTAAAGTCTACCATATAGATGTTATTGACTCTTTTACCAGTGAACTTCACAGTTTTAGAATTTGGTTCAAAGATAGTGCATACAAGAGAGTCAAAAATAATTTTATGGCCTTTATCACACAACTGATTGATACTAAGCAAATTGTAAGCAAGCCCTTCAACTAGTAAAACTTCTTCTATACAGCAGGAAGAGCACTTACCAACCTTACATGTTCCTATGATTTTTTCTTTTGTATTACCTCCGAAGGTAACATGACCAGCATCTTTTTCTACTAGCATGCAAAACTTTCCTTTATCTTCGGTCATGTGCCTGGAACAGCCACTGTCAAGATACCACATGTTGTGATTGGCTGCAAGGCATACCTACAAATAGAATCAAGTAGAAAAGTTTGGAACCCAAGATTGTTTGGGCCACATAACTACAGTTAAATCATGCAGACAAGACAACAACTTTTTTGGTATCCACATTTATTTTTGTGTCTTAACTTGAGTTGTGAATTTCTTAATTTTCTGTTTGTCCTGTCTCCCATTAACATTCTGAGTTTTGATTGGCCTTTTCTGTGGTGTGACATTCTTATTCTTAAAGGCCTGAGAGTTTTTGCGCAAGTGATTGGTCCAATGGGCATTTGGAAGAGTGTGTGCACTGTAGATCCTAGGCTGAACAGACATATAATGGACAAAGCCATATGAGTTCTGGTTTCTAAATTTTCTGAGCCTAGGTTGCACAGAGGCATTCCAAGTGTAAGGTTGATGCACCTAACTAGGATGTGAGTTCTGCATGTTATGCTGCATCGACCTCATGTTGAGGCTGCATCGACCTTTCTGTTGAGACTGGGTTACCTTGGTTTTGGGGTTTCCTTAGACTTGGGCTATAGCTGCTTGACCCCTAACCTGTCCCTTAGCCTGAGGTGCAGTAGTATGTGTGCATGATCCACTAGACACCTCTACCTTCTCTATGCCCTTGTCCTTGGCACTGGGTTTGTTATGATCATTATTTTTTACAGATTTTTTGTTGTTGTTTTCTTCAGAGTTCATTTTTATTAAAGGCTTGAATTTAGATGTTCCTTTTTCAGCAACAAAGGAAATAGTCTTCACATCAAACCTTTTCTTATTTGTTGGGTTAAAACCCAATCCTTCCCTTCTGAACTTTACCTTTGTTCCCAAAATGGCATTCAAATTTTCAGTTCCCTGTGTCATGCCTTCAAGAGAATGTTGTTTATCCTTATTTTATTTTTTTTTTCTAAGTTCTCAATTGTCTTTTTCAATTCTTTATTCACACCACTAACAGCATCATATTTTTCATTTGCAATTCTGGTTTCTTCCTCAAATTTTTGCATTCTAATTTTTAATTCATCAATGGTGTTTTTCAAGTGTTTATTTTCATACCTCATGTCATTCAAGACAGTTTAGAAATTTTCACATTCAGTAAGAGAATTATTCAAACTATAGTTTTCTATTTCTAGGCATGCAATTTTATCATTCAAAGATGTATCATTCACTAAAGAGTTTATCTTTCTTTTCAGATGCCTATTCTCTCTACGCAGATCATCATATTTATCTAAAATCTCTACATAGGCTTCTTCCCAGTAACTATGTGTAAAGTTCTCGAAAGGGGAAGTTACCTCTTCATCATCTGCATTCTCTTCTTCTTCGGCCATCAGGCAGAGCTTGTCTTCTTCCTTGCTATCAGATGTGCTGCTCTGACTGCCTTCATCTTCATCGCTCCAGGTGCTTACCATAGCTTTTCCTTTCTTGTTCTTCCACCTGGGTTGTTTCTCCTTCTGCTGCTCAAGGCAGTCTGCCTTTAGGTGCCCTACTTTCCTACAATTATAGCAAATAATACCATCAGATTTCTTGGCAGTATCAGACTTGTATTTTGACTGCCTCTTCCCTGAGAAATACTTTCTTCTAAACCCCTTCCCTTCCTTCCTCAGGAACTTATTAAATTTTTCAGTAAGCATTGCAAATTCATCTGGGTCTTCGTCTGAACTAGAAGAACTGTGCTCACTTGACGACCCTTTGCTACTAGAAGTCACTTTAAGTGCTAGGGGCTTTTTCTTCTTCTCAGACTCATTGACCCTCTTGAGATTTAGCTCATATGTCATGAGAGAACCGATGAGTTCATCTACTGTGGTAGTTGCTAGGTTCCTAGATTCTTCCATAACCGTGGCCTTGGTGTGCCAAATTGGTGTCAGGGACCTAAGAATTTTTCTAACAAGTTTGTACTCACTGTAAACCTTACCTAGACTCCTCAAGCTATTAGTGAGTACCATCAGTCTGGCGTACATCTCATATATAGACTCATCTGGTTTCATCTTAAACGCTTCATATTCTTAGACTAACATATTAGCCTTGATCTCTCTAACCTGAGACATTCCCTCATAAATTACCTCCAGCTCGTCCCACATTTCCTTGGCTGTGGAACATGAGGAAACTCTTGAAAATTCAATAGGGTGAAGAGCGCACTGCATAGCATTTACAGCGCTCCAATTCAATGTAGACCTACAGATCTACTCCCTGGTCCAGACCTCCTCATCCTCAGGGAGCTCAAAAGGTCCTTTACTAACAACCTTCCAAATTTCATAATCCTTCGCTCGAAGGAAGACCTGCATACGATTCTTCCAGTAAGCATAGTTGTTTCCGTCAAAAAATGGCAGCTTACTAGTGGAGTGACCCTCAGCAGTTAGACCTCTAGCATCCATTTCAACTAATCTCTCCAGGATGTTAAGCCCTTAAGGAGAGTTAGGCTCTGATACCACGTGATGTGTGAATGGATGAACAGGTGATCTAGAGGGGGGTGAATAGATCTACCCCAATTTCAAATTCTACAGCAGTTAATAACAATGCGGAATTAAAAGAAACTATTGTGAACAGAACCACTAAGAATAGTTTGAATTAACAACAAGGGCATATGATATGGAATAGCTGTCAATCAATGAAAACTCCAAAACCAATAGATCAATCAACTCAGTATAGTACCTAGCGGAGGTTTGATTAGAAAATCTCCTCACGCAAAGGTCAGTTTTCCAGATAGACGTAATCTATCCTTCTGACTGAGCCATTTTTATATACCACTGAGTTATCGATCACAGATCAGATATAAGATGGTAAGTCTACTGAACGAATCAAGACAATGTCAACTTATGATGAATTAGCATAGACAATTCAGAAGACATTCAAACAATCAGGTTGGGTACTCGGGCGTAAGCAACATATGAATATGTCGAAAGCATTAACGACTTGCTGTAGACGATCCTAGGCATTCATCTAGTTGCAGTAAAAAGAGATGTGCAATCACACAGAAGACAGATCAATTTTTAAGGTGGTTCGATCTCGAGCTTGAGATCTACGTCCACCCCTTACTCAACTGAGTAAGGCTTCCGTTGCCAAACAGCTTGAACTCCGCTGATCCATAGCTTCGAGGATGAAATCCCTACAAACAGATGAGCCTCACAGCTTACTTTCTGGCTGAGCAACATAGCTTGATGTCCGAGGATCACACCTCGCCGCTGAGCACCATAGCTTACTCCGCTGATACACAGCTTACAGTAATTTCAAAAAGAAAACTAAAGAGGAAATGAAAAACAATAACATAAAGAATAAACTATAGCTCCGTTGAAGCGATCTGACTTTGGATCTGATCCAGAAGTCAGGACAATACTCTTCTGCTCAATCTCACTTCTCTCTCTCAGACAAACTTACGACAGTCTATTTTCTTCTTACTCTCTATAACAAACTCTTTCACTCTCAAACTCTTCTCAGACTCTTCTCTCTCGACCTCTAGAACTCTCTTGCTTTTCAGTTCTTTTCTCATCTTCTGATCTGCTTCTATCTTCTTCACCACTTTTCAAATTTGACTGCTCGATCCCCTTTTATACAGGAGAGCGCGAGTCTGTGGTCCCACGAGCTTTTCAAATTTTGGGCGCATGGAAGACACACTCCCGCCCAATAATTTTATCTAGAATGTGCACTTCGAGGGCCCACGTGTCAGGAGTAGATGATAAGATGATCCACGTGGCAAGATGTTCATTCAGCTTCCCACCTTGGATCACGTACCCTTAATCCGCTTCACTTTAAATTCCACATGAGAGTAATACGGTCTGCCTTTATGAAACCCAGGTGTTTGAGCATGGATCTGGGTTGTTTCTTCCTTTCTGTCCAAAACAGAATCAAAGATTTATGAGACTTATGAAGCATGTAATAATTATTAGCAAATGCGGTTTCAGATGCTTCACAAAGTCAGACAATTCATATAAGTGTATGCACAAAATTCTTCAAGAGCATCGATGCATAAATGAGATACATTAGCCTTTATAGCTAACACACAGCAGGTTAGAATAGAAACATCGACCTTAGAGTTATACAGGTAGACCTTATTTGCCAGACAAACTGACTCTGTAATGAAGGTGCATCGACCTATCTTTATAGTGAATGCACAACGTGCATCGACCTTGAGAGTGATGACTTACTAGCATCGACCTTTCTATAACATACATTGACTTATGCTACAGTCGCTAGCTCACTAGCATCGACCTTTCTTTCACATGCATCGAATTTTCTCTAGAATCCAAATATGCACAGACCTTATGGAGCAATACTTCTACATATGCACCGACCTTCTGGTGCAATACTTCTACATATGCACCGACCTTCTAGTGCAAGACTTCTGCAAATGCACCGACCTTCAGGATTGGAATGAATGTATGCACCGACCTGATAGACTATAAAGTGAATATGCACCGACCTTATAGTGCAAGATTTCTTCATGCGCACCGACCTTATAGACCTATATGCAAGTGTGCACCGACCTTTCAATGCAATAATTCTGCACATGCATAGACCTTCAGAACAGAAGTTGATATATGCACCGACCTTATAGACTTATATGCAAATGTGCACCGACCTTTCAATGCAACAATATGAATATGCATCGACCTTGTTATGAACAAGAACTTATTCTGAAGTGGATATATGCACCGACCTTATAGACTTATATGCAAATATGCACCGACCTTTCAATGCAACAATATGAATATGCATCGACCTTGTTATGAACAAGAACTTTTTCTGACTAAAGTAAAGACTTTAAAATAACAATGTTGCTAGAGTCAAATAAAGGTCAAACACATTGTTGCCAGCATCAAAACTAGATATCAAATCTAGAGGAGACACAACAATTCAGAGATTAATCCAATAGCTAACGCTTCAATCAAAACTGATATCAAACACTTGAACACTACTCCAATTCCGAACACTGAGGTTAGATCTAATCTGTGATGTGCACAGCACTCAAACCATCCTATGAAAGCGATAAAGAAAATGGACTCACACACAATTCGGACTGAACAGAATTAAACCGAAGCTAACCTTGGCATTCACTGGATCATGCAGAATAGATATCAAACACTTAGCTTATCCCAAGTTAAATTAGAATGAATAATAGATCGCAGAACACTCTCTTAGAATGGATGCTTCAAGCAGAATTGAACTCAAACACAATGCACTCAACCAATCATACGACTGACTCTGTGAAGGAGGTAGAGAATATGGACAATCAGGCGCACAATGCAAGCCACAGTGCAAAGAGGTTTTTAAGGTGGTTCGATCTCAACCTTGAGATCTACTGTAACGCCCCAGATTTTTTGGATATTATTTGGATCAGGATCTGTGGGTTTCTGATCGCTTTTGTGGGTCCCGGATTGAGTTTTGCAGTTCACGCGTGTTTTTACCTATCGAACCTTAGGAATCCCGTGTAGGGTGAACCGTTGCGTTCTCTGACTCCGAGACGTTACCAGCACGTTGTGCATTTTCAGTGGATCAGGGAGATAATTTTTCCCCATTTTTGGTATTTTCCATAATTTCCAAATTTTCTATATATATAACCTCCTTTTTCTCTCTCCCCATCTCTCATTTCTCACCCTCCCCCTCTCTCTTCTCTCACGCTCTCTCCTCTCCCCCTCTCTCACTCCGGGCGGCCGACGGAGGCAGACGAGGATGGGGTGGCGATGCTCGTGGGGCATGGAGCGATGGGCACGGGACGAGGATCACGATGGTGGAGGCGGTTTGTGGGACCGCGAGCCGGCGAGAGTTTAAACGGCATTTTCTTGGCAGATCGGCGTTCTCGGCCCGTGAAATCTTCGGTGGAGGTAGGGGGATGGTTCTCTAACCAGCGTACTTCCTTTCCCGTGAGTTTTATAGGCCGTGGTGAGCCGAGCGTGGTTATTTCTACATTTTGGGGGTAAATGCATGATTTTGGGGTGTAAGCTGGATCGTGCGTTTTGACCGTATTTTTGGGATTTAAATGGGTCCTCTCGGTGTTAGAGAGGTTGGGGATAAGTTTCCTCTAGTTTTCCGTTTCACGTGGGTGTGAACAGGGCTTGGAATGGGGTTTTTGTGAGATTCACTATTTTCACGCTCGGGACGACCTAGTGGTCCTTCCAGGGACCGCTAGGCTACTTGGCAGTCATGTGGAGACTGCCAGGGGTCCCCTATGTCGGTTCGAGTCTTGCAGTCGCGTGATGGATCGCCACCGGTGGGTAGCGGTCTCGAGGAGACCGCCAACCGGTGGTTAGCGGTAAGGGCATGACCATTTTCGAGGTTTTTGTCGTCTGAGTGTTTCTAGGGCTTTGCAGTCCTGGCAGGATCGTTAGCCTTGGCTTGGCGATCCTGGGGTAGACCGTCACCTGGCCTAGTGGTCTAAGAGATGACTGCTTGGAGTCTGTGTGTCTCTGGGGTGTTACGGTCCTAGCTGGACCATTAGCCTGGGCCTCGCGGTCCTGGGTTAGACCGCCATTTAGCCTAGCTGCCTAGGTGATGACCACCGCTTGGGCTCCCTGATTTTTATGTTCCGATCGTGTCATTTTGACCCCCGGTCGACCCAGTTGTGACCCAGTGATCGACCTTCGGTCTCGTGGATGTCCCGGACACCCTGTGGGTTCTGTGTCCGTGTTTTTGGGATGTCTAGAGGTACCGAGTTACCTCGATTAGCATGCCTATAGGTTGGAGAGTCTGGGTGACCCCATGTGTTCCGGGCTTTCGTGTTTTCGCTAAATCGAGTCACCGTGAGTCGGCGTGAGTGCGAAGGATTTTTCCCATACGATGTAGATTCTCCTAAAGGCATTTTTCGAGTAGGCCATGGGTTTGGCCCTTGGATTGTGAGTCCAGTCACCCAGTCTGGGGCTGGAGTTTCCCCACTTTTCCCTTGGATAGGGAATTGTCTTAGCAGCTCGTGATCTGCCTCAGTATTCATGCTACTGTGGTTTTAGACCTAGGGATTAGGCTAGATTGATGGCATCGTGCCGTCACGTGCAGCGGTCTTGACCCGAGTCGTGTGACTCAAAGACCGTTGGGTTGTTAGGTCTAGTGGGTTGTCCAGAGTCTAGTGGCCTCAAGCCACCTGGTACTCTGTGTTACTCGTGATGGGTGTGTGCGTGGTTTTCGATGTTCACGTTAGTGACCCCCCACTAGCTGTGGCTTTCCTACGCACGCAAGTGTGGACCCACCCGGGAGTGGTGGAGAGCTTTCTCGAGAGAGACGGTTTTTAGGCTGGTTACCGTAGGGCCCCTCGCCTTTGCAGCTTGCGTCCGGGCCAAGGGAAAAACCAGCTAGAGGACCATACTTAGAGCGGATGGTCTGTGTGTGCACACGTGGTTGGGGACGTTGGACCCGCGCTGACGAGCATGACCCCAACTAGTCTTTGTTCTATCGTTACTGGTACGGTGTCTCAGTTCCCTCTGGGCCTGAGGGAGACACTTGAGGCACGGACTCAGACGTCAGTGGATGCATCCAGCCTTGCTTCTAGTGGGCAGGTACTCCCGTCACATGACGTGAGATTCTCGTGACTCGAGGCTTCGTTTCTCATTTACGAGACGTGGTTTTACGTGTAGTTTCCAGGTGTGCTCCCGAGCTTGAGGTCTAGGGTTCCGGTGAGCATCATCGAGGGTTTTTCCTAGGTAGTGTCGGGTCTATGACAGTGGTGTCGTGATGGGTTTTCCTGGCAGTGTAGTCGGAGGTTTTCCTGTTAGTCTGGTGGCCCCCCGGCACTGAGATCGGGGTGTGTTTTTCAGTACAGTAGGAGTAGCTATAGTGTCAAGTTTTTACGGGCCACTGTGTTTGCTATTCTTGCTGTTGTTACTACTTTCCTCTACCATCGTTGTTTATGGTTGGGGTTCCGCGGGACCCCTACTGAGCCAGTGATAGGAGGCTCACTCTTGCATTTTAGGTGTGGCGGTTCTTCCTCGAGGTTCGAGGGTGCTGCGCGGAGGTTCTTAGTTGCCAGCTCGTCGGGCTGAGTGTTCACTCAGTGTTGGGTATGCTTTTCTACCTTAGACTGTACTTTTGTTGGACTGGACTCTGTTGTAGTTATTTATTTGTTTCTACTAATTATTGAATTATCCTGCTTTACTTCCTATTTCTTGATACCTCCACACTCCTTTTAGCCCTTCCGAGCCCTCCGGCTCATGGGCGGCGGGACAGGATTCGAATGGTATCGGGTTCTTCCCAGTATCTGGATCTTGGGTCGTCACATCTACGTCCACCCCTCACTCAACCTGAGTGAGGCTTCCCATGCTCAAGCAAGAACATGAAGAACACTCCAACACAACCGCTAATCCACAGCTTCGGGGAACCGATCCCAAGCCACTGAGCCTCACAGCTTGCTCCGGAGGAACTGATCCTCGCTGCTGAGCAACATAGCTTGCTCCGCTGCCTAACAGCTTGGATACAAGGATTTAAAGGGAAAATGAAAAGATCAAAACAAAACAATGATAGAACTTAAAATCAATATAGCTCTACTGAGCAGACGACTCTGGATCTGATCTAGAAGTCAGAACTCCAACAGCTCTTTAATAGATCTCCAGCTTCACTCAATTTCTTCTCTCACAATCTCCTCTCAGATCACTCTCTTACTACTCACTTCTACAGTTCACACTATCGTCAATATCTATTCTTTCTCTACTCATGAACCCCTTTCTCCGATACTCTGTTGTTATTTTCTTCTTTCTCTTCTACTTCTTCTTTCTCTCTGGGCTCTCCAACTCTTTCTTCGACGCTCTGCTTCTCTGTAGATCTCTCTCTTTCAATTCTTTTCTCTCAGTCTTCTCCCTCCGATCGGAGCTGTTTCGTCTCGTTCTTGTGATGCCTTTTATCCCGGCGAGGATGAATCTTGTGGACCTCACAAGAATCCCTTGGCGTGTGGAGGGAACACTCCCGCCAAAAGAGTGCTTCTAGAATGTGCAATCGAGAGTCCACGTGTCAGATGAAATGAGTATGTAGTTGATGAGGGCATCTCCCGACACCCCTCTAGCTTTGATCGCCTGCACACTCTTGATATGGATTGATCATGGTCTACACTTGTTATCTTCATTTCCAAAGTTTCATTTTATGTATTTTCTTTTTATTGAGTCCTATCTTATGTATTTTCCTTTATTGAGTCATATGGTTTTAGTCCATTTCCCTTGTTATGTTTAATTGGGCCTTATTACTTTAGTTATGGGCCCATAGGATTGAGTCTAGGATATGCTCGGTCTTTTATCTTATTGTCAAGGGTATTTTGGTCATGTAAAGAATGGTTGCCTATATATAGGCCCCATCTCTCCTCTTGTATTCAACTTTTGATGAATATTGAAGGAAACCCTTTCAAACTCTCTCAATATCTCTCTCTCTCTCATTATCTCTCCATTATCTCTCCTCCTCTCTCTAAATTTTGAAATTCACTCTCTCTCCTCCCCCTCTCAACCACTTCCAACCCCCACCTACCTCCATTAACTCCCCACAACTTCCCACAACCCCTCTTTAATCCTCACCTAGTCCCAAGGAAGTTCCACCACTCAAAACCCCACCCTCCAACCACCACCTACCCCTTTCACTTCCCTAAGCATATCTCCACCTTCCCAAGGCTGAATTAACTCATTCCAAAGCCCAAATTCGAATCTCCCCTTCCCTCCTTGCTCCCTAGGTCGCACCCCTCCTCTCCCCTCAAGCCAAGTTCACCCCCTCCTCTCTTCTCCACTCCAGCTTTGTGTGCAGGCCGACCTGCAGTTTAGCACTCTGTTGCAGCGACATCCACGACTGCATCCTGGTTCTGCTGGTGGCGTGGCCTACCTTTCTGGAAAGGCCTCCCTGTGCTCTTCGCAGGCAAGGTGGAATCACTCCATTCCGAGTTCGTGGCCGTCCGTGAAGGCTGTTCTTCCCCGACTGCGTAGAACCTCTCAGACCAGGAGCCAGAGCGGCAGAGAAGACTCTCCCACGACAAACCTTGAAGGAACCAGTCTTCGAGGTCTTCTACAAAGTTCTTCCTCCCCCTGTCAGCGTCCAGGAACAGAAGGCGGAACCCCGTTCGGCATCCGACAGCCAGAGATACCAATTTTCTACCACACCCACGCCGGTCTGCCTCCTCACAGTCTGCACCGACCACCGTCCACTTCTCTGGACACCCAGATCATCTCCAACATCAGAAGACTTCTCCGTTTGTTTTGCTGCAAAGTAGACTCGTCCACGATTCCAACGAGTCTAGCGGTGCCAAATTTTGAGCTCAGGAGCGATCGTGGCAGCTTCTGCAACCTGCTGTTTCAGACTGAGCTCGGCCAGAGACCAGAGCTGCATCCATCTTCCAGTCGCTGGAGCAGTCAGCCCCCAGATCAGAACGTCATCCAAAAAATTCAAGCCACACCCCTCTCCGGTTAGCAAGCTTTTGGCGCAAGTTTCATGAGATTCCAAGTTCGGTGGAATTATTGGCAGCATCAACATCGGCCCTCTGTCCAGAATTACAGAAGCTAGGCAGAATCGACAAAGCTCGGAAAGTCGACTCTATCTCGCTCGTTCCCCTCCCCGCTTGGCCGGCTGAAGGCCCCTCCCTACGTGGAGGTAATTTTTTGGTTGTAATACATTAACCCCCACCCCAAGATCCCCCCCTTGCAAGGGGCGTAGTGCTGTACCTATTCACATTTTCAGGTCAAGCTCCATCGCCGCGGCGATCGGGTGTATACCCTCGCCTCCCGGCGCGCCCTCGTCTCCGAACGGGATCGGTGTCTTCACACCGATCAGGTGAGCTTCTGATCACACCCTTGTAGCTTCATTTCTGCAAATGTAGTATTGCCTTGAATGCCCGTCGGACGGTAAGAGAGTGCTCGAAATTCATTTTAAGCAATATCGTGCCCACCGCGGCCCGTGAGTGAGTGCCACCCCACACCCCGCCTTGCGGGCCAGCCACCCACAAAGTTGGGACTCCCAGGCCCATTGGAGGTCAGCCTTAGCATTGTAAGTCCATTAGAACAATTGGGTCCCGCCTCGGACCCTCACCATCATCTCCCGGACCCACCGGGTGAACGTGTGAACCGAGTGAGCAGAAATCGTCGTTGTGAGAATCATTGAGCGCTTGTATGCTTGCGGGTCTAAGTCCTAGGGTCACCTTATCATATTTAGTGGTCTTTGGGCTGTGCCACATCAAGTGGTATCAGAGCGGTCATAGGCTTGTCCTTACAAGTCTAGTCTTGGGTCACACTAAGTCTTTCATAGGTGCATCCGCACACCCTTGCATAGCCCACCCAACCTTGCATGACCACTCGTAGTGGTACTCGCTTTCAACCCAATACTACATCTTCCAATCCCACAATGAATCCAAAACCCCAAGGGATGCCTACCACTAACACTCATGACTTCAACTACTTCATGAAAGCCTTGACCTATGCCAATGAGCGGCTTAATAACATATCGGGCCGACTCAACCAACTTGGAAAAAATAGGCCTGCCCTAAGGACGGACGATAGGATGGCCCATTTCCCACTTCCCACCTTTGATGGGACCTCTCCTAGAAAATATTTAGATTGGGAAGCTACAATGGACCAATACTTCAATTGGTATCATATTTTCGAGGATGAAAAGGCATGGGTTGCCAAAATACAACTAACCAAAAGGGCTCAAACTCATTGGTGTAAAATTGAGGGCTTAAGGATAATTAGACGGGAAGCTCCCCTCACCACATGGGAGGACATGAAGGATCAACTAAGGGCTAGGTATGTGTCCCCATCCCACTTGGATCACCAAAACCCAAGGAGCACTCCCACTCCTCCCACCCCACCCGTCCAAACCCTTATCACTAAAACCCAAGTACCTAAGACCTCCACCTCCCCACCTAACCCCATGAGGTCCCCCACATCCCAACCAAAACCCCCTTCCCTAACCTACACTAGTCAAGCCCCTTTAGCCCCCACTTCCACGCCAAGTGATCCCAAGGGCAAGAGACCCCTAACCAACCCAATTCCCTCCATGGTGACCACCACTCATCCAACCCTCACCATTAAAAACCATGTGGACACCATGTCCACCCCTCCACCAAGGCCCATAATGGCCACCACCCCAAAACCCAAAACCCCTCACCCAATCCACCTCCCGCTTCCTACACCAATCTTACCCCAAATTAGGCCTCCACTACTTCCACTCCCAAGTCCAACCCATGTCCGACCTTGCTCACCTCCTCGAGTGCGCCATGCCTCGACTAACACCAACCCACCCACCATAGACCTTCCTACCCCATTGTCCTTAGGAGTTGCAACCCACACACCTACCCAAGTGGAGAGGGATACCAATTCGGATCCACCTCCCAAAATCAAGGAAATCCAAGGGCCATACAACTCACCCACCCCTCCTAACCTAGTTCATCAAGAGCTATACACCCTTCCCCATGACACCATCACCATAGATAAGTCCCTATTCCTATGGCTCAAGCGAGGCCTCACCATTCCTAGTTTATAACCAAGCCACCTACTCATGGGACATCAATCCCAACTCATTCCCACTCAGCCTCATGTCACTTATCAAACCTCCTATTGTGTAGAAGATTTGGGAGACTTAATGGCCTACCTACATTGGCAAGTCCACTTGACCGATATGCTAGCCATGAGGCCATCAGAGTCTAGCACCATTAGCCTAGCTTACCCCACCATTGGCTCCATCACTTCCATCTACACCAATGGCCAATTTACAAGTGAGATCATACTCCTTCTTCCCATGGAGGAGGAACCCATCCTAGTCTACTCCCCAACCATTGAGATCCCAAATACTTTGATTGGACAACCCATTAGCAACCTTGGCCCAATTATCTTAGAGAGAGATGATTCACCATTTGAGGACCTTGAGAACATGGAGTACCCCTACCTAGGTGACCCTTACCATAATCCCTTTGACCCTTTTCTATGGGAGCCTAAATCTCCATGTGACCCACTTTCCCTATTCACCACCCACCTCACCTTACCCACATCGCCCATGTCGACCCAAACTCCTCCCTTCCTAGAATCGGGTTACAACATGAGAGCCTTGACCTTAGGCAACAAACACCATGGGATTGATGAAGTGCCCCACCCCATAACCACGTTCGTAGATCCCTTCGACCCATTCACGTGGACGTTCAAAAGTCATCCCACATCTATGCCCATAGAAGTCACCTTTGGGATAAACATGCATGTGTCCAGGCCTACCACACCATTTGACATGATTCATAAGTCGGGTACATTCATCCACATCACCCACATGTCAAGTAGGCAGGATAAGTGGACCATATTCGGATGTATTGGCCCACCTTCATTCATCATGAGTCTTAAGCATGATAGGAGCATACATGGATGTCCGGGTCCCCGGACATTTATCACACCCATGCATAAAAGGTTCATCTATGGATGTCCCGGCCCTCCTAAGACTACCACAGTCTTCATAACATCAAAGTGTGATCGGTCTACATTTGACTGCCCAGGTCCACCTTGGCATACGCATTCTCGCAAGCATATAGGAAGGATCAATGAGACTTACAAAAGGCGGGCATATGCTCATCGGCGCCACTACGAGTTCCAAGTGGGAGACTCGGTGATGGTGAGGACGGAGCAGCTCCTTCCGGGACCTGCCTCCAAGTTGAGGGCACGGGGTTCGGGACCCTTTCGAGTTCTACGATGACTTGGCAGCAATGCTTATGAGCTTGACCTACCAGAAAGCTATGGGGTGCACCCTACCTTCAGTGTGGCGGACCTGGTACCCCACAAAGGCCCCGCGGTGGAACCCAGTGAGGAGCTTGAGCCTTTACCCCCCCTTATGAGAGACACTCCCGGAGGGACTCCACTTTCTAGCTTGAGAGACCGACGAGAGCAGGTAGAGGCAATACTAGATGAGCAGAGTATCATTACGAGGCACAGGGTGTATCAGCGCTATCTGGTTAGGTGGAAGAGCCGTCCCCCGATCGAGGATACATGGGTGAGTCGGGAGGATTTGATATGCTTGGATCCCGACATGATGGAGCAGTACGACAGCCAGGCAGACCCATACTCGACAGGGTCGAGCTCTCCCCACCCCGGGGGATTTGATTAGGGCATCTCCCGACACCCCTCTAGCTTTGATCGCCTGCACACTCTTGATATGGATTGATCATGGTCTACACTTGTTATCTTCATTTCCAAAGTTTCATTTTATGTATTTTCTTTTTATTGAGTCCTATCTTATGTATTTTCCTTTATTGAGTCATATGATTTTAGTCCATTTCCCTTGTTATGTTTAATTGGGCCTTATTACTTTAGTTATGGGCCCATAGGATTGAGTCTAGGATATGCTCGGTCTTTTATCTTATTGTCAAGGGTATTCTGGTCATGTAAAGAATGGTTGCCTATATATAGGCCCCATCTCTCCTCTTGTATTCAACTTTTGATGAATATTGAAGAAAACCCTTTCAAACTCTCTCAATATCTCTCTCTCTCTCATTATCTCTCCATTATCTCTCCTCCTCTCTCTAAATTTCAAAATTCACTCTCTCTCCTCCCCCTCTCAACCACTTCCAACCCCCACCTACCTCCATTAACTCCCCACAACTTCCCACAACCCCTCTTTAATCCTCACCTAGTCCCAAGGAAGTTCCACCACTCAAAACCCCACCCTCCAACCACCACCTACCCCTTTCACTTCCCTAAGCATATCTCCACCTTCCCAAGGCTGAATTAACTCATTCCAAAGCCCAAATTCGAATCTCCCCTTCCCTCCTTGCTCCCTAGGTCGCACCCCTCCTCTCCCCTCAAGCCAAGTTCACCCCCTCCTCTCTTCTCCACTCCAGCTTTGTGTGCAGGCCGACCTGCAGTTTAGCACTCTGTTGCAGCGACGTCCATGACTGCATCCTAGTTTTACTGGTGGCGTGGCCTACCTTTCTGGAAAGGCCTCCCTGTGCTCTTCGCAGGCGAGGTGGAATCACTCCATTCCGAGTTCGTGGCCGTCCGTGAAGGCTGTTCTTCCCCGACTGCGCAGAACCTCTCAGACCAGGAGCCAGAGCGACAGAGAAGACTCTCCCACGACAAACCTTGAAGGAACCAGTCTTCGAGGTCTTCTACAAAGTTCTTCCTCCCCCTGTCAGCGTCCAGGAACAGAAGGCGGAACCCCGTTTGGCATCCGAAAACCAGAGATACCAATTTTCTACCACACCCACGCCGGTCTGCCTCCTCATAGTCTGCACCGACCACCGTCCACTTCTCTAGACACCCAGCTCATCTCCAACATCAGAAGACTTCTCCGTTTATTTTTCTGCAAAGTAGACTCGTCCACGATTCCAACGAGTCTAGCGGTGTCAAATTTGAAGCTCAGGAGCGATCGTGGCAGCTTCTGCAACCTGCTGTTTCAGACTGAGCTCGGTCAGAGACCAGAGCTGCATCCATCTTCCAGTCGCTGGAGCAGTCAGCCCCCAGATCAGAACGTCATCCAAAAAATTTAAGCCACACCCCTCTCCGGTTAGCAAGCTTTTGGCGCAAGTTTCATAAGATTCCAAGTTCGGTGGAATTATTGGCAGCATCGACATCGGCCCTCTGTCCAGAATTACAGAAGCTAGGCAGAATCGACAAAGCTCGGAAAGTCGACTCTATCTCGCTCGTTCCCCTCCCCGCTTGGCCGGCTGAAGGCCCCTCCCTACGTGGAGGTAATTTTTTGGTTGTAATACATTAACCCCCACCCCAAGATCCCCCCCTTGCAAGGGGCGTAGTGCTGTACCTCTTCACATTTTCAGGTCAAGCTCCATCGCCGCGGCGATCGGGTGTATACCCTCGCCTCCCGGCGCGCCCTCGTCTCCGAACGGGATCGGTGTCTTCACACCGATCAGGTGAGCTTCTGATCACACCCTTGTAGCTTCATTTCTGCAAATGTAGTATTGCCTTGAATGCCCGTCGGACGGTAAGAGAGTGCTCGGAATTCATTTTAAGCAATATCGTGCCCACCGCGGCCCGTGAGTGAGTGCCACCCCACACCCCGCCTTGCGGGCCAGCCACCCACAAAGTTGGGACTCCCAGGCCCATTGGAGGTCAGCCTTAGCATTGTAAGTCCATTAGGACAATTGGGTCCCGCCTCGGACCCTCACCATCATCTCCCGGACCCACCGGGTGAACGTGTGAACCGAGTGAGCAGAAATCGTCGTTGTGAGAATCATTGAGCGCTTGTATGCTTGCGGGTCTAAGTCCTAGGGTCACCTTATCATATTTAGTGGTCTTTGGGCTGTGCCACATCAGTAGTGCCCCAGAACTTCATAAATAATAAAGGCCTAAATAAATTTATAAATGGTTTATTTGATTAATAAGTCATTATAAGGCCAAGTAGTGTTGATCAATTAACCCAACCCACTTAATTAAAGTCTAAAAGGTTTTTAACTCAGGCCCATTAAGTTAGGCCCATATTCTAGACGGTATTCAAGCCTATCCATGGATTTTAGGATAAGTATTAATTATATATATATAATGATGCGGATAATTAACAAAAGAGTTTTAATGATTTAGAAATTCTACCTACGATGACTGTAACGGTCTATCGTAAGACCGCTACATCCATGTAACGCGCGGTCTCCAGACTGTTACATGCCTGTAAGTTTCGTGAGTGAAGGAACTCATGAAAAGATTGGAACTTGATGTTCCTATCCACTATGGATCGACTTGGGAAGGCTTGCAATGTTACTAAGGACTCTTAGAGATTGTGATTTGATGAAATAAGGACTCTAAACTTGATCTAATCCTTAAACCCTAGCCTAAACTCTATAAATAGGGCATAGTTCTGAACTGTGCGACCCCTACTTTTGGGACGTAAAGAAGCAAGGTAAGGAGTCATTATCTGTCACGCCCCGAGCGCGGAAGATACCCGGAGATGCGCGACGTGTCTATATCAATCATGTCAATCAGAGTGGTCGTGTATTCGACACAAAGACAGAGATGCGCAAAATAGCAAGATAACCCAATCCTTTATTTCATAATGGATAGACTATTACAAATCCAATACTCTGTTTAACAAAAAGGAAAAGAATACATATTTGACTCAAGAAACTATAGAAAAGACTAGATGACACTTGGAGAATCTCTATCTCTTTCACTCTTGATCATTCCCATCCGATTGACTTCCATCGTCGTCGGACTTACCTGAAAAGTAAAAAGGGACAAACGGAATGAGCGAACGCTCAGTAGGAAATTATATCTCAAGTACTAGCAAGGGGTTTAAGTAATTACATTTTCATGAATGCAATAAAGCTATGCATGCTCACATGAAATGACAAGATAGAGAGAATGTAATATCAAGGAAATAAGATGAACTTATCATGAACTTTCAACAAGATACAAGTTATTCAAGATATTCAAGCAAGTACCATTATCGAGTCATGTCAAGAACTTTGGCTATCATGTATCAAGCAAGTAAATTACCCTCTTTCGGGCCACGCATTTCATGTAAAGTCAAGTACGATTCAAGTACAAGATGTGTGTGGAATGTCCAATCAAGCAAGTCAAGTACTCGGTATAATGCCAGATACCTTATCATTTTAACTCCCATGGGCACAAGTACTTTCGGGTGCTCCTCCCAGGACCAGATCGGGCCCTATATGCGCAGGCATTTATCATGTATTTTTTTTTTGACATCCACTCTTGTTTATATAGCCAATATAGAATTTCAATATTCAAGCTTGTAGACATGTATGACAACTTTGACAGAATAGAGTCCAAAAATATGACAAAGGACATAAATTGGCGATAATAACGGTATAATCACGATATCGATAAAACTAGGTAGAATATGGTTCCCTTAACTTAGGTACCATGACAAATCAATATGGACATTCTTTATATAGAATTGAGGTCCACATGAACAGTATATCAAAGTAAGATACCCTCATTCTTATCATAGAATTGGGGTTTACAAGAACGACATGATATGGCATGATATCATCATCCCATTAAGAATTTTCTTATGATATACTCTTTGTATAATCATAAGGGCCGGTATACTATGTTTCTTTAGATTGACATGGCAAGGATCGTGTAATGGGTTTTTAGGGTACAACCAGCTCAGTCGGCCTTGAGGGAATCCAAGGCTACGAGGAGTCTTACGGAGGTCTCTATGACTAACTCGCTAGTCCAAAGGAACGGAATGTCCAAAGGAGAGCTTGTATGTCAATGAGAATTGAGTGTGATCGATAAAACACCGTAAAAAGTGGGACTATACTCACGGAGTGGAGAATAGTGCCGATATATATATATATGTATAATATATAAACCATCGGTTAGCAAATCAGAGGAAAAATCAGTTTTCAGTGAAATAACGACTTAGGTCAAGTCGTTTCTCAAGTAATTAACGCCTAACAGAAGGGCGTTTACACATGGTCCGTTTTGCAGAATTTTCAATAATTCAATAATTTATCTAAAACGCGCCTTCGGCAGGGGCGTTTCTTCAAGAGTTGACGACTACAGTAGCAGGCGTCTTTTTATTTACAATATTTTTCAGAACATATTTATTTTCAGAAATTATCAAAAACGCGCCCTTGTCAGGGGCGTTAATCATTAAATTCTTATTTTCACAGAATATATATTCCAGGATTTTAACAGATACGCGCTCTAGTAAGGGGCGTTTATTTTTAATTCACGCCCTATGATGGGGCGTTTACATATGGAAAACGACCTAGTCTAGGTCGTGAATTCAAGAGATACCATGAATTTTCATGGGCAGAAATATTTTCAGGATAATAGAATTCATGGAGAACGAATGTATGGTCATGACAATAAAATTAGCAGGTTTGAAGACATGTGATCATGCATTATTGTAGGATCATTATTTCATAGATACTCAATTCTTAACATGGGTGATTAATGATTAAATGAAATTCACGCCTGTGTGCAGGGCGTCAAATCCAAAACTGACGACCTTGGCAGGGTCGTGACTTGTAAAGTAGCGCCCTAGTCTGGGGCGTGTATTTCATAGTCACGCCCTTGCTAAGGACGTTTCTTTCAAGAAATTAACAGAAAGTCGTTCAGAAACTATAGTAAACCAAACCATGTATATGCATGATAATTCTTGTACTGTATCAATTTAGTTTGGGCTACAGTGACTTGAGAAAATCCTACCTTATGAGGATTATCTGATGGAGAAACGTGAAGATCTGGTTGAGAATACTAGACTCTGAAGCTTCTAACAGCAGCAAATAGCAGCAGGCAGGGCTTGACGGAGGATGGAGTTGTTTTGTCAAAGAACCTTTATTCTTCGGTAGATCACTAGAGCTTTCCTACAGGGGAATATGAAGAGATGTTAGAAATTTCTTTATAATGCTTGGCTGAAGATGGAAGATAGAAGAACTTACCCTTGTTCTCCACGAAGTCCAGGCTTCTTCAACCTGTAAGAAGAGAAGGAGATGAAGAACGTTAGTTCTTCATATACTCGAAACAGAAGAAAGGAAAGAAGAACAGTTCTGTTCTTCACTTACCGTCGCAGAGGCTTGGATCAAATAGGTTTAGGGTTTGTCAAACGAGAGATTTTATAGGATTTTGGGAATCCTAACAATAGTTAGTGTTTGATTGGAAGTAATATTTCCAAGATTGAGTTATTACCACATTCGAACTCTTTCTCGTAGTTATCACTTACCCTGGATAAGTTCTGGGTTCGAACGGTTCCGAATGGAATTAACGACTTTGGTAAGGGCGTGTATTCTTTAATTGACGCCTTGCATAAGGGCGTTTCTTAAAAAGCGCCTTGACAAAGGGTGTTTCGTCTTTTAAAACACGCCCAAGATAGGGGCGTTTATTTTACTTACCCATTTGGTCGCATGAGAACTGACGACCGCAGGTGTTGGCGTCCTTTCTTTATTCACGCCATGGATAGAGGCGTTTCTTTATAAATTAACGCCTTAATAAGAGGCGTTATTTTTAATTTATTTTATTTCTTCCAATTAACCCTATTCCTTTTATATATTACTTCTGTAATATATATGTTTTAATTCATTTCAATTATTCATTTATTAGGGTTGCTACACCCTCCCCCACTTAAAAGAATTTGGTCCCCAAATTCAATATATATATATATTTATACACGCGGAGAGTGTAGGACATATACCTCTTAGAATAACTCGGGAAATCGTTTCTTCATAGATTCCTCGGTCTCCCATGTCGCTTCGCGTTCAGGATTCTTATTCCAATGCACCTTGAGCATGGGAATAGCCTTATTCCTTAGAGCTCGTATTTCTCGATCTAATATCTTCAAGGGCCTCTGTTCATATGTGAGATCTTTCTGGATCATCAGATCTCCATGCTCAATAATATGTGACGGATCGTGCACATACTTTTTCAACATAGATATGTGAAATACATTGTGTACTTCGGACAACTGAGGAGGTAACGCGATGCGATAAGCAACCTCGCCAACTCTTTCGAGTACCTCAAATGGTCCGATGAATCTTGGCGTAAGCTTGCCCTTAACACCAAATCTTCGTATGCCACGTCCAGGGGATATTTTAAGAAATACATGATCTCCAACCTGGAATTCAAGATCTCTTTTCCTGGTATCAGCATAAGCCTTTTGCCTTGTCTGAGCAACTTGTAATCTTTCTCTGATTACTTGTATCTTCTCGGTCGTATCCCTTACCATGTCTGGACCTAATAGTTATTTCTCTCCAACTTCGTTCCAACATATGGGAGATCGGCAACTTCTTCCGTATAAGGCTTCGAAAGGTGCCATTTGGATACTAGCTTGGTAGCTATTATTATATGCAAATTCAACTAAAGGTAAGTGGTCATGCCAGCTTCCTCCAAAGTCAATAATGCATGCTCTCAGCATATCTTCAACAACTTGATTAGTTCGCTCAGTCTGACCATCCGTTTGTGGGTGAAAAGCAGTACTAAAGTTGAGCCTTGTTCCCAACGAATGTTGTAATCCCTTCCAAAAATGAGAAGTAAAACGGGGATCTCTGTCCGACACGATTGAGACAGGAATTCCATGTATCCTGACTATTTCCTTGATGTATAGTGCAGCTAGCACATCAATTGACCATCGGCTCTTTATTGGCAAGAAATGTGCTGATTTAGTTAATCGGTCAATGATAACCCAGATTCCATCATGTCCTCCTTTAGATTTAGACAAACCCATGATGAAGTCCATACCAATATCCTCCCATTTCCACTTAGGAATATCTAGAGGATGTAGTTTTCCCGCAGGCTTTTGGTGATCCGCCTTGACCTGTTGGCATGTGAGACAGCGCGATACATAGTCCGCTATTTCTCTTTTCATATTAGGCCACCAAAAGTTCCTCTTTACATCTTGGTACATTTTGGTTGATCCTGGATGAATAGTGTACCTTGATCGGTGAGCTTCATCTAAGATCTTCTTCTTTAATTCCGGACAATCAGGTATACAAGTTCTATCTTTGAACGATAATCTTCCATCAGAAGTTAGTTGAAAATCAGATTGTCCTTCTAATCTGCCTTTGATTTCTACTAACATAGGATCATCATCCTGAAGTGTTTGTATCTCAGATAACAAATCTGACTGTATGCTTACATGAGATAGTGTGACAAATTTGGATTCCGTGTCCAAGCTTATATTGAGCTCGAAGAATTGTTCAAGTAACCTCCATTCTTGTATCATACAATTGGCTATCCTTGCTCTCGGCTTTCGACTAAGGGCATCAGCCACATAATTACCCTTTCCGGGATGGTATTGTATACTGAAGTCGAAGTCCTTGAGATATTCTAGCCAGCGTCTTTGTCTCATGTTTAGTTCCTTTTGTGAGAATAGATATTTGAGACTTTTATGATCGGAGTATACAGTGAACTGTACCCCATAGAGATAGTGTCTCCATATCTTTAGGGCAAATACTACCGCGGCCAGTTCCAAGTCATGGACGGGGTAATTCTCCTCATGCTTCTTCAGTTGACGAGAAGAGTATGCTATGACCTTCCCTTGTTGCATTAGAACACATCCGAGGCCAATGCCAGAAGCATCAGTGTAGACCTCGAATTTCTCTCCTTCAATTGGTAGGGCTAAGACCGGAGCTGTAGTGAGATGATCCTTGAGAGTTTGGAAACTGCTTTCACATTCCTCACTCCATTCATATCGGATCTCCTTACGAGTTAACCTTGTAAGGGGCACGGCGATCTTAGAGAAATCTTTGATGAATCGCCGATAGTAGCCTGCAAGACCTAAGAAACTTCTGATCTCGCTTGCATTAGTGGGTCTTTCCCAGTTTCTTACAGCTTCAACCTTTGACGGATCTACAGATAAACCGTCCTTGGATATGACATGTCCCAGAAAAGCCACTTCTTCAAGCCAGAACTCGCATTTGCTGAGTTTAGCATATAATTGATTTGTCCTCAAGACTTGCAATGCAATCCTCAAATGCTCTTCATGTTCTTCCTTAGTCTTAGAATATATCAATATATCATCAATGAAGACTACTATGAATTGATCCAAGTAAGGCCTGAATATGCTATTCATTAACTGCATAAAGGCAGCAGGGGCATTTGTTAGTCCAAAAGGCATAACAACAAATTCGTAATGGCCATACCTGCTTCTGAATGCAGTCTTGTGAATGTCATCGTCCTTGATTCTTAATTGATGATATCCCGACCTGAGATCAATCTTGGAGAAATATTTGGATCCTGAAATCTGATCAAATAACTCATCGATTCTCGGCAGTGGATATTTGTTCTTGATAGTAAGATGATTCAACTGTCGATAGTCGATACACAATCTCATGGACCCATCCTTCTTCTTTACAAATAAGACTGGTGCTCCCCACGGGGAAGTACTTGGTCTAATAAACCCTTTTCGGATTAGTTCCATCAGCTGCTCCTTCAACTCCTTGAGTTCAGCAGGGGACATTCTATGTGGTGCCTTTGAAACAGGACCGGCACCAGGGACTAAGTCAATGGTGAAGGCCACTTCTCTTTGAGGGGGTAATCCCGGCAAATCTTCTGGAAATACGTCTGGGAATTCTCGTATTACTTGAACGTCTTCTATCTTGGTTTCCTTAGCTTCTTTAATAGTGACAAAAGCAAGGAAGGATACACATCCTTTCTTGACGAGCTTGCTTGCTCGAAGAGCCGAGATAAGAGGGGATTTGCTTCGACTCTTAGGACTAGTATAAGTCAGTTCCGGAAATTCCTTGAAAACAATCTTGCTATCACGGCAATCAACCGTTGCCTGGTATTTGGATAACCAATCTGCTCCTAGTATAACATCATACTCTTTTAGATCTAAGCAGATAAGATCAATAGGAAAATTCTTTCCTCGAACCAATACCTCACAGTTTTGATAATGATGTGTAATATCCGTCTCGTTTCCGAGAGGAGTAGATAATATTAACTTCATCCTTTCTGGTTCTAGAGGTAATGGGTCAGCAAACTTCTTGGAAATAATGGAATGCGATGCACCCGTATCAAATAAGACATGTGCATATTTGGAACAAATTTTTAATGTACCTTCCACCAATCCGCCTTCTTCTTCTGGTTCGGTCTCTTGGATTGCATGAAGACGCGCGTTCCTTGTCACTGGGCGTTTACCCTCACCGTCTTGGTCATTCATTAATGGACAATCGGGAATCCGATGTTCACGACTCCCACAACGGAGACATGCTCCTAATTTCCTCCAGCATTCTTCTGTTTTGTGACCAGCCTTGTCATAATGCTTGCATACTACGTTTGAAGGGGTAGTGGTGATAGAGAAAGGCTTGGATTTCTTGTACTTCTGATCTTGAGAGGAAGAACCCCCATTATTGGGCCTCTTCTTAAAGTTGGGTTTAAAAGAACCCGAACTTGTGACTTGCTCCTTTTTATCTTTCCCACGGATCCTATCAGATAGTTCCGTGGCATCTTCAAGCAACTGAGCTCGGCGCACTATTTCAGTATAAACTTGAATATCCATAGGCGCCAGTTGAGTAATGTAGTGGGGCCTAAGCCCATTAAGAAATCTACGGGCTTTCATCTTTTCCATGCTAATTAAATGCTTAGCATATCTAGACAGTCTAGAGAACTGTGCTTCATAATCAGCCACCGATAAAGATCTTTGCTTTAATGCGGCAAATTCGGCGGCCTTCTTTTCCTGGACCCTATCAGAGAAATATTTGGCGTTGAAATATTCAACGAATTCACCCCATGTAACTTGAGTTGGGTCAATAGTAGCTTCAATCGACTCCCACCAGCATCTAGCATCCTTTTCTAACTGGAAAGTAGCTAATAAGACTTTGTCCTGATCCGTGCATTGCATGACACGGAATATACGTTCAATCTCCCGAACCCAATGCTCGGCATCGTCTGGATCGGTCGATCCCATGAACTTCGGGGGATTCATATTCTTGAATGCTTGGTGTAAGCTTCCAGCTCGTGGAGCACCACCTTGTGCTACCTGTTGTAGCACTTGGGTCATCCCTTGAAGGGTACGCTGCATGTTGCGCCATTGAGCACGTTCGGCAGCCATTATCCTACAATTATGATAGTTATGTTAGTATTATATCACTATGATCTTATAAAGGACTCCTTGATCATTTAACCCTTGGTTCTACCCACTCTCACTTGGTTAAAGGTTTTGAAACCTATCCTTGGACTTGGGTTTCCTAGGAATTGAATACCTTAGGCTCTGATACCACAAAGACTGTCACGCCCCGAGCGCGGAAGATACCCGGAGATGCGCGACGTGTCTATATCAATCATGTCAATCAGAGTGGTCGTGTATTCGACACAAAGACAGAGATGCGCAAAATAGCAAGATAACCCAATCCTTTATTTCATAATGGATAGACTATTACAAATCCAATACTCTGTTTAACAAAAAGGAAAAGAATACATATTTGACTCAAGAAACTATAGAAAAGACTAGATGACACTTGGAGAATCTCTATCTCTTTCACTCTTGATCATTCCCATCCGATTGACTTCCATCGTCGTCGGACTTACTTGAAAAGTAAAAAGGGACAAACGGAATGAGCGAACGCTCAGTAGGAAATTATATCTCAAGTACTAGCAAGGGGTTTAAGTAATTACATTTTCATGAATGCAATAAAGCTATGCATGCTCACATGAAACGACAAGATAGAGAGAATGTAATATCAAGGAAATAAGATGAACTTATCATGAACTTTCAACAAGATACAAGTTATTCAAGATATTCAAGCAAGTACCATTATCGAGTCATGTCAAGAACTTTGGCTATCATGTATCAAGCAAGTAAATTACCCTCTTTCGGGCCACGCATTTCATGTAAAGTCAAGTACGATTCAAGTACAAGATGTGTGTGGAATGTCCAATCAAGCAAGTCAAGTACTCGGTATAATGCCAGATACCTTATCATTTTAACTCCCATGGGCACAAGTACTTTCGGGTGCTCCTCCCAGGACCAGATCGGGCCCTATATGCGCAGGCATTTATCATGTATTTTTTTTTTTGACATCCACTCTTGTTTATATAGCCAATATAGAATTTCAATATTCAAGCTTGTAGACATGTATGACAACTTTGACAGAATAGAGTCCAAAAATATGACAAAGGACATAAATTGGCGATAATAACGGTATAATCACGATATCGATAAAACTAGGTAGAATATGGTTCCCTTAACTTAGGTACCATGACAAATCAATATGGACATTCTTTATATAGAATTGAGGTCCACATGAACAGTATATCAAAGTAAGATACCCTCATTCTTATCATAGAATTGGGGTTTACAAGAACGACATGATATGGCATGATATCATCATCCCATTAAGAATTTTCTTATGATATACTCTTTGTATAATCATAAGGGCCGGTATACCATGTTTCTTTAGATTGACATGGCAAGGATCGTGTAATGGGTTTTTAGGGTACAACCAGCTCAGTCGGCCTTGAGGGAATCCAAGGCTACGAGGAGTCTTACGGAGGTCTCTATGACTAACTCGCTAGTCCAAAGGAACGGAATGTCCAAAGGAGAGCTTGTATGTCAATGAGAATTGAGTGTGATCGATAAAACACCGTAAAAAGTGGGACTATACTCACGGAGTGGAGAATAGTGCCGATATATATATATATGTATAATATATAAACCATCGGTTAGCAAATCAGAGGAAAAATCAGTTTTCAGTGAAATAACGACTTAGGTCAAGTCGTTTCTCAAGTAATTAACGCCTAACAGAAGGGCGTTTACACATGGTCCGTTTTGCAGAATTTTCAATAATTCAATAATTTATCTAAAACGCGCCTTCGGCAGGGGCGTTTCTTCAAGAGTTGACGACTACAGTAGCAGGCGTCTTTTTATTTACAATATTTTTCAGAACATATTTATTTTCAGAAATTATCAAAAACGCGCCCTTGTCAGGGGCGTTAATCATTAAATTCTTATTTTCACAGAATATATATTCCAGGATTTTAACAGATACGCGCTCTAGTAAGGGGCGTTTATTTTTAATTCACGCCCTATGATGGGGCGTTTACATATGGAAAACGACCTAGTCTAGGTCGTGAATTCAAGAGATACCATGAATTTTCATGGGCAGAAATATTTTCAGGATAATAGAATTCATGGAGAACGAATGTATGGTCATGACAATAAAATTAGCAGGTTTGAAGACATGTGATCATGCATTATTGTAGGATCATTATTTCATAGATACTCAATTCTTAACATGGGTGATTAATGATTAAATGAAATTCACGCCTGTGTGCAGGGCGTCAAATCCAAAACTGACGACCTTGGCAGGGTCGTGACTTGTAAAGTAGCGCCCTAGTCTGGGGCGTGTATTTCATAGTCACGCCCTTGCTAAGGACGTTTCTTTCAAGAAATTAACAGAAAGTCGTTCAGAAACTATAGTAAACCAAACCATGTATATGCATGATAATTCTTGTACTGTATCAATTTAGTTTGGGCTACAGTGACTTGAGAAAATCCTACCTTATGAGGATTATCTGATGGAGAAACGTGAAGATCTGGTTGAGAATACTAGACTCTGAAGCTTCTAACAGCAGCAAATAGCAGCAGGCAGGGCTTGACGGAGGATGGAGTTGTTTTGTCAAAGAACCTTTATTCTTCGGTAGATCACTAGAGCTTTCCTACAGGGGAATATGAAGAGATGTTAGAAATTTCTTTATAATGCTTGGCTGAAGATGGAAGATAGAAGAACTTACCCTTGTTCTCCACGAAGTCCAGGCTTCTTCAACCTGTAAGAAGAGAAGGAGATGAAGAACGTTAGTTCTTCATATACTCGAAACAGAAGAAAGGAAAGAAGAACAGTTCTGTTCTTCACTTACCGTCGCAGAGGCTTGGATCAAATAGGTTTAGGGTTTGTCAAACGAGAGATTTTATAGGATTTTGGGAATCCTAACAATAGTTAGTGTTTGATTGGAAGTAATATTTCCAAGATTGAGTTATTACCACATTCGAACTCTTTCTCGTAGTTATCACTTACCCTGGATAAGTTCTGGGTTCGAACGGTTCCGAATGGAATTAACGACTTTGGTAAGGGCGTGTATTCTTTAATTGACGCCTTGCATAAGGGCATTTCTTAAAAAGCGCCTTGACAAAGGGTGTTTCGTCTTTTAAAACACGCCCAAGATAGGGGCGTTTATTTTACTTACCCATTTGGTCGCATGAGAACTGACGACCGCAGGTGTTGGCGTCCTTTCTTTATTCACGCCATGGATAGAGGCGTTTCTTTATAAATTAACGCCTTAATAAGAGGCGTTATTTTTAATTTATTTTATTTCTTCCAATTAACCCTATTCCTTTTATATATTACTTCTGTAATATATATGTTTTAATTCATTTCAATTATTCATTTATTAGGGATGCTACATTATCTCAGGTAAGTTCTTAAGAGGTATTTGTTTACAATACTTTAGACTAACTCCCCTCCGAATTTCACATCTTTAGGTCAAGAGGGCGTGGAGTTAGAGCCTAAAGAAGTTGCTAAAAAGTCACAAGAGAAGGAAGAGATCTAGGGCAGGGTTCTCAACCAAATTCAGAAACTACAGTCTAAGTAAGAGGTAGGTTATCTCATGAACGGAAAAAACAGCATGATAGGACTAAAAGCCCTCTGGTTTGATTGAATTCCATGCATTATAAAGCATTGATTTCATGTTTTATTTGTTCTATGCACATCATGCACCTCTTAGCTAAATTATGAAATTAAAACATGACTATTCATCTATTCATGATTACCTATGCATGTAGATGGCCTTACTTCGTTAGCATGACAAGAAACTCATCATGTTTTGATAAAAGACATGATGTGAGTTGATCTCTTAGTTTCTATGATTGTTTTCTGTTAACAGATACTGTAACGCACTAGGATAGGACCGTCACTTTCAAGTAACGGCCCTACTACAGACCGTTACAAACTCTGTAGTATTTGAATTGCACGGATGTTTCAAACACGCTTGGACAGACGCGTTACATTAAAGTAATGGCTTGATCATGACCGTCACTTTCACTGTGACGCCCCCTCTTAAAACCGTTATATCCTGCGTTCTGTCAACCCTAAGATAGAAAATAACTTGCCAATATTATTTATTGATTAAGCATAGTTACTTAAGTTTTAACCTGATTATATGATTTTTAGGATATCTGATTGTGCATGATATGTATTGCATGTTTTGATATCTTAATGATATTTTAAGGATATGTTAATTTCATGCCAAAATTCTATAGTCTTGTATTATAAAGCATGACTTTTCGACGTTGTATTGACGGAGTTCACCACGATTTTTACTTTGATTATACATGTCTCTCTTTGTCAATAGAGTCAATTCTATTAGTACATGGCACATATTCCGGTATGTTGTCATTAGTTCACACTTTGCACTATAGGAACACCATCTTGGACATGAGGACCTCTCTATTGGATATTCCTTCCAATGGACTAGGAAATCATTGTTTCAAGGCCTCCGTAATTCTCCGCGAGCCTGGGATTCCCACTAGGACGCCGAGTTGGTTGTACCAATGAAAGCCCATTAATTAGAACACTCTATCGTGGTTTTTGATTCTTGAAATGTAACGGCCTTGAACTGGACCGTCAGGCTCACGTAACGGCCCAGTGCCAGACCGTCACATTCCTCTGAGTCTATTTTTATCTTTTTGGACTCGGATCACTTTAACGGCCCATTACTGGCGCGTTACATAATGTAACAGCACAGCAAATGACCGTTACATAGCTTGTTTATGTTAACCCAAGGTTTGACCAAGGGTTGATATTCTAATGATTCTAGACAAACCTTGATGATCTAGAACTTATCATATTGCTTAAATTGATCTAAAAGAATTAGAAGTTAAGGAAAATACCGTTATGCTGTCGATTTATTTCTATGAGCATGACCTTGTTTAAAGTCTATTTCTTGACTTCTACATTCTTATGTTGAAGAATTCATTCATTGATTTTAGTTATCATGGAATTATTGGAAGTGCTATATTCTTGGCCATACGTTACTGTTATACTGCATGGAAGTAGCTTAATTTATAACTGAAGATGCGATCGAGCACTGATTGTGTTCAAGGGCTCTATGCTAGTCCCCTCGGCTGATTGCCGGAAACATACTATTTTATAAACCATGAGGTATGATACTACTGGCGTCGCATTACGCTGGGAGTACTATTTCTATAAATAAGTGAAGATCCACGGCACAACATGACATTCTTGCTTGATATTCCACAGAAATTCACGAAGCACTTGCTCTTAAGCATAAGATGCTAAAGTGAGGAATATGTGGCTTGCTAGTACAATCTCGTTACATTCTTGTTCATGGAAGGCCAATATCATGTTCTTATTATATTCTTGCTAGCTCATTCTTGATCATTCTATCTTATATGATTATCTTGTTTCTATTGATTTGATCGCATGATTGATTCGCATTCGCATTATTTTACCTTATTTCTTTAGAGCTAAAATGATAATTACTTAAATAGTGCCTTCATGTTGATGCGAAGATACCTACTGGGCAAGTGTGCTCATGACCTACTTTCCACTATTTTTCAGGAGATGGAAATAGTTCGGATTCGGATTCGGGCTATACCAGTAGCGGGTCCGGAAGCGAGTGAAAGTGTTATAAAGATGAGAGTGAAGACTTAGGAAGTTAAAGTGTCTAGATTGAGTCAATGTAATTTTCCTATTTCTTGAGTCTAGTAGAATGGAAATCAAATTGGTGATTGTATCTTGAATATTGAGCATTCTGAAATAAAGTTGAAGTTTGATTAAATCTTGTGCAATTGCATTTACTTGTGTGATTGTCTTGCGCTCTGATTGATTCTTGCTTGCAAGAGACTTACTATGCCGGCTGTTCACGCTCCCCGAGCGAGTCTTCCGCTGTAATAAAGGCTCGGGGCGTGACAGTTAAGTTGGTATCAGAGCCTAAGTCTCAGGACTTAAGGAAAAGAGTCATGTCATAGGATAAGTCCAAGGTTAAGGACCCCTACCAATGAACTAAGGAAAAAATTCCACACCCATGTGAGGATTGGGTAGAACCCGGGATAAGATAGCTAATGAAGTCTCCTTAGGCCAAGGTTGTTACATAGCTTGTTTATGTTAACCCAAGGTTTGACCAAGGGTTGATATTCCAATGATTCTAGATAAACCTTGATGATCTAGAACTTGTCATATTGCTTAAATTGATCTAAAAGAAATGGAAGTTAAGGAAAATACCGTTATGCTGTCGATTTATTCTATAAGCATAACTTAGTTTAAATGTCATTCTTGATCTCATATATATTCAAAATTGAAGCATTCATTCATTGATTATTGTTATCATGGAATTATTGGAAGTGATATATTCTTGGCCATATGTTACTGTTATACTGCGTGGAAGTAGCTTAATTTATAACTGAAAATGCGATCGAACATTGATTGTGTTCAAGGGCTCTATGCTAGTCCCCTCGGCTGATTGTCAGAAACATACTATTTTATAAACCATGGGATATGATTCTACTGGCGTCGCATTGTGCTGGGAGTACTATTTCTATAAATAAGTGAAGATCCACGGCACAACATGACATTCTTGCTTGATATTCCACAAAAATTCACGAAGCACTTGCTCTTAAGCATAAGATGCTAAAGTGAGGAATATGTGGCTTGCTAGTACAATCTCGTTACATTCTTGTTCATGGAAGGCCAATATCATGTTCTTGTTATATTCTTGCTAGCTCATTCTTGATCATTCTATCTTACATGGTTATCTTGTTTCTATTGATTTGATCGCATGATTGATTCGCATTCGCATGATTTTACCTTATTTCTTTAGAGCTAAAATGATAATTACTTAAATAGTGCCTTCAGGTTGATGCGAAGATACCTACTAGGCAAGTGTGCTCATGACCTACTTTCCACTATTTTTCAGGAGATGGAAATAGTTCGGATTCGGATTCGGGCTATACCAGTAGCGGGTCCGGAAGCGAGTGAAAGTGTTATAAAGATGAGAGTGAAGACTTAGGAAGTTAAAGTGTCTAGATTGAGTCAATATAATTTTCCTATTTCTTGAGTCTAGTAGAATGGAAATCAAATTGGTGATTGTATCTTGAATATTGAGCATTATGAAATAAAGTTGAAGTTTGATTAAATCTTGTGCAATTGCATTTACTTGTGTGATTGTCTTACGCTCTGATTGATTCTTGCTTGCAAGAGACTTACCATGCCGGTTGTTCGCGCTCCCCGAGCGAGTCTTCCGCTGTAATAAAGGCTCGGGGCGTGACAGTTAAGTTGGTATCAGAGCCTAAGTTTCAGGACTTAAGAAAAAGAGTCATGTCATAGGATAAGTCTAAGGTTAAGGACCCCTACCTATGAACTAAGGAAAAAATTTCACACCCATGTGAGGATTGGGTAGAACCTGGGATAAGATAGCTAATGAAGTCTCCTTAGGCCAAGGTTGTTACATAGCTTGTTTATGTTAACCCAAGGTTTGACCAAGGGTTGATATTCCAATGATTCTAGATAAACCTTGATGATCTAGAACTTGTCATATTGCTTAAATTGATCTAAAAGAAATGGAAGTTAAGGAAAATACCGTTATGCTGTCGATTTATTCTATAAGCATAACTTAGTTTAAATGTCATTCTTGATCTCATATATATTCAAAATTGAAGCATTCATTCATTGATTATTGTTATCATAGAATTATTGAAAGTGCTATATTCTTGGCCATACGTTACTGTTATACTGCGTGGAAGTAGCTTAATTTATAACTGAAGATGCGATCGAGCACTGATTGTGTTCAAGGGCTCTATGCTAGTCCCCTCGGCTGATTGCCAGAAACATACTATTTTATAAACCATAGGGTATGATGCTACTGGCGTCGCATTGCGCTGGGAGTACTATTTCTATAAATAAGTGAAGATCCACAGCACAACATGACATTCTTGCTTGATATTCCACAGAAATTCACGAAGCACTTGCTCTTAAGCATAAGATGCTAAAGTGAGGAATATGTGGCTTGCTAGTACAATCTCGTTACATTCTTGTTCATGGAAGGCCAATATTATGTTCTTGTTATATTCTTGCTAGCTCATTCTTGATCATTCTATCTTACATGGTTATCTTGTTTCTATTGATGTGATCGCATGATTGATTCGCATTCGTATGATTTTACCTTATTTCTTTAGAGCTAAAATGATAATTACTTAAATAGTCCCTTCATGTTGATGCGAAGATACCTACTGGGCAAGTGTGCTCATGACCTACTTTCTAATATTTTTCAGGAGATGGAAATAGTTCGGATTCGGATTCGGGCTATACTAGTAGCGGGTCCGGAAGCGAGTGAAAGTGTTATAAAGATGAGAGTGAAGACTTAGGAAGTTAAAGTGTCTAGATTGAGTCAATGTAATTTTCCTATTTCTTGAGTCTAGTAGAATGGAAATCAAATTAGTGATTGTATCTTGAATATTGAGCAATATGAAATAACGTTGAAGTTTGATTAAATCTTGTGCAATTGCATTTACTTGTTGTGATTGTCTTGCGCTCTGATTGATTCTTGCTTGCAAGAGGCTTACCATGCCGGCTGTTCGCGCTCCCCGAGCGAGTCTTCCGCTGTAATAAAGATCCGGGGTGTGACAATTAAGTTGGTATCAGAGCCTAAGTCTCAGGACTTAAGGAAAAGAGTCATGTCATAGGATAAGTCCAAGGTTAAGGACCCCTACCTATGAACTAAGGAAAAAATTCCACACCCATGTGAGGATTGGGTAGAACCCGGGATAAGATAGCTAATTAGTTTAAGAATTATTGTGTTCATTCCAAATTCATGAGAAATAACAAGTTGTTATTTTCTCTCAGGTACCCTATTTTTCGAATGGCTCATCGTGTAGATTGGGACGGTATGCAACAAACTGTTGCCGGCCTCACCCAGGCACTGCAAACTATAGCACAAGGTGGTGCGGGGGCAAGGGCAGGAGACCTTCATCGCAATTTCTGGAGTCTAAATCCTCCACGTTTCTATGGATCTTCCAATCCAGACGAAGCAGAAAATTGGATCGACGAGATGAATAGGATATTTGATGTTATTCAATGCACTGATCAGGAGAAAGTCCATCTAGCTACGTTCCAATTAAACAAGGATGCTCGTACTTGGTGGAAATCGGTTCCGGCACCTCCAGCCGATGCGCCACATACATGGAATGTTTTTCTCACTTTATTCCGTGCTAAATATTTCTCCGAGCATGTAAAGGAAAGGAAGGCTATGGAGTTTGCCTCCCTTCATCAAGGGATGATGTCCGTGGCAGAATATGAGTTGCAGTTTTCAAGGCTAGCACCGTATGCACCACATTTGATTAGTACAGACTTATTAAAAGCAAACCAATTTATGGACGGGTTACGGCTCGGTTTCATTCAACAACTGGGGACACAGAATATCCACACTTATGCGGAGATGGTTCAAAGGGCATATTTATGCGAGAGGACCTTAGAGAAGGTCGAAAGGTTGAAAGGAAAGGGAGAAGAATCTAGCCGGCGCTCTGATCGGCATTATAAGAAGGAGAAGTTCAGCATCACGGAACCATACAAAAGCCGTGATAATAAGAAAAGATCAAGGAACGGGAATGGTGGAAGTTCTCAAAAGAGTTGTAAAAAGGTGAAGGAAGAAAAGGAGCAAGTCGCCTCGGCGTGCACCTTTTGTGAGAAATTCGGCCACTCGGCTGAAGAATGCTGGAAGCGCCTAGGTGCTTGTTTGCGTTGTGGAAGTAGGGAGCATCGTGTGCCAGATTGCCCCCTTATGAAAGACCAACCAAATAATGGAGGACGTAGGAGGTAGGCTCGCCTCAATGCAGTTATAGATGAAGAAGAAGCACCCAGGGATCAAAATGATGGGCTCATGGAAGGTACTCATCAAATCTGTTCTCGTCCTGCATTCGTGCTATTTGATACTGGTGCTTCTCATTCTTTTATCTCCACCACTTTTGCAAAAATATTACCAACTGCATCAGTTCCCCTACCTTCAGATCTCGCTATTACTACACCTTTAGGATCTGGAACTAAGCTTACCAACTATTATCCTGATTGTGAGGTAGTAGTAGAAGGACACAATCTCCCCGTAAACTTAGTATGCCTTGATATGAAAGGTTATGATGCCATTTTTGGGATAGATTGGCTTGTAGACCATGATGCTTACATCAACTGCCGAAATAGGATTATATCTTTCCGAAAACCTGGTCTTCCAAGATTTTCTTTTCTTGGCATCAAATACAAGAAGCATCCTACCATTATATCTTCTCTTCACGCCTGCAAACTTATCTCGAAAGGATGTGAAGTTTTTCTTGCTTCAGTCATTGTCACCGAATCTAAGGAAATTATCCTAGCAAACATTCCTATTGCAAATGAATTCCCTGACGTGTTCCCATCCAAACTACCTAGTTTACCACCCGAGAGGGAAGTAAACTTTACCATTGAACTCATTCCAGGTGCAGCACCTGTTTCTATAGCCCCTTACAAGATGTCTCCCACAGAACTCAAGGAACTAAAGAAGCAATTATAGGAACTTCTAGATAAGGGTTTTATCAGACCTAGCACATCCCCTTGGGGTGCGCCGGTTCTATTTGTCAAGAAGAAGGATGGTTCTCTCAGGTTATGCATTGACTACCGGCGATTGAATCAACTTACAATCAAGAACAAATACCCATTGCCGCGTATTGATGAGCTCTTCGATCAGCTTTCGGGAGCAGAATATTTTTCTAAGATTGACCTAAGATCAGGTTATCATCAGCTTAGAATCAAAGAAGAGGACATTTACAAATCGGCTTTTCGAAGTCGTTATGGCCACTATGAATTTGTGGTAATGCCGTTTGGGTTAACTAATGCCCCAGCAGCATTCATGCAACTTATGAACAGTGTCTTCCAGCCATATTTAGATCAGTTCATCGTCGTCTTCATCGATGATATCTTGATATACTCCAAGACAAAAGAAGAACATGAAGAACATCTAAGGATTGCCTTGCAAACACTTAGAGAACATAAACTTTATGCCAAACTTAATAAGTGTGAATTCTGGCTCAAGGAAGTCTCATTCCTAGGCCACATCATTTCAAAAGAAGGTATTACTGTGGATCCTTCTAAGGTAAAAGCTGTCAGAGATTGGAGTCGACCAATGACTGTGTCTGAAGTTAGAAGCTTTTTGGGTCTAGCAGGTTATTATAGAAGATTCATAAAGGACTTTTCAAAGATCGCGGTTCCATTAACTAGACTTACCAGAAAAGAAAATCCTTTTGTCTGGTCGAAGGACTGTGAAAAGAGTTTCCAAAACAGCCCCTATTTTGTCACTACCAATAGAGGGTGCTAGATTTGAAGTATATACGGATGCATCTGGAATTGACTTAGGATGTGTCCTTATGCAAGATGGAAAGGTGATTTGTTATTCTTCAAGACAATTGAAACGTCACGAAGAAAATTATCCTGTACATGATTTAGAATTGGCAGCAGTTATCTTCGCCTTGAAGATTTGGCGTCATTATCTTTATGGAGAAAAGTTCACGATCTACACAGACCACAAGAGTTTGAAATATTTATTTTCTCAAACAGAGCTTAACATGAGGCAGAGGAGATGGTTGGAATATCTTAAAGACTTCGATTTCGCTATTCAATATCACCCTGGCAAGGCGAATGCTGTAGCAGATGCACTTAGCAGGAAACCAATGGGTATGTTATCAAGTCTCATGATTAGTATGACTAACCTTGTTCCTCAATTTGCTCAATTGAACCTAGATGTTGACATTAAGGAAGATAATTGTTTCATGGCAAATATCTGAGCTCAACCAACATTGATTGAGGATTTGGCCAAGTTACAAGAGGATGACCCAATTTTACTGGAAATCAAGGCCAATATTGAACAAAGACCGGATTTTTCTATATCCGAAGATGGAAGAATGCTATTTAAGGGCCGAATGTGTATACCCGATCATGAAGATACAAAGAAATTGATCTTAGAAGAAGCACATAAATCAAAGTATACCATTCATCTAGGAGGTACAAAAATGTATCAGGATCTGAAAAGAAACTTTTGGTGGCCCAATATGAAGAGGGAAGTAGCTGACTTCGTATCTCGGTGTCTCACATGTCAACAAGTGAAGGCGGAACATTTCAGACCCGCAGGTAAATTACATCCCTTAAGTATTCCGGAATGGAAATGGGAGAGCATAGGAATGGATTTCATTATGGGACTACCTAAGACAAGAGGTGGACACGATGGAATATGGGTAATTATAGACCGATTGACTAAATCTGCACATTTCATACCAGTAAAAAATCGATGGTCTGTAGATATTCTAGCAGCACTATACATAAAAGAAATTGTCAAGTTACATGGAGTCTCTATCGCTATTGTATCAGATAGAGATCCCCGATTCACATCACAATTCTGGAAGAGCCTACAACATTCACTTGGGACTAGATTAAATTTTAGCACCGCTTTCCATCCACAAACTGATGGTCAAACAGAAAGGACAAATCAAGTGGTAGAAGATATGCTCAGGGCTTGTGTCATTGATTTTGGAGGAAGTTGGCATGATCACTTGCCTTTGGTAGAATTTACATATAACAACAGCTATCAAGCAAGCATACAAATGACACCTTTTGAAGCTCTATATGGGAAAAGTTGTCGATCACCAATATATTGGAATGAAATAGGGGAAAGGCAATTTCTAGGCCCCGATTTAATCAGGGATTCTACAGAGAAAATCAAGCTCATTCAGGAAAGGATGAAAATGGCACAAGATAGGTAGAAATCTTATGCTGACAATCGATGGCGCGACTTAGAGTTTCAAGTAGGAGAACATGTATATCTAAAAGTTTCTCCGGGCCGTGGTATTCGAAGATTTGGCATTAAAGGAAAGCTAACTCCAAGATTTATCGATCCATTTGAAATCCTAGAAAGGATCGGTGAAGTGGCTTATAAATTGGCTTTGCCACCACAGTTAGCAGGAGTTCATGACGTATTTCACGTCTCGATGCTGAAGAAGTATGTGTATGATCCAGATCACATTATCACTTATGACAATCTGGAGATTCAGAAGGACTTGACATATGAACAAACACCAATGAAGATTTTGGAACAAGAAGTATGTCAACTCAGAAATAAGGTCATTCCTATGGTTAAGATTCAATGGAAGAAAGCATGGCCTTATGAAGCAACATGGGAAACAGAATCGGCCATGAAGAAAAGATTCCCAGAATTGTTTGACTGTAAGTACACTCTCCTCAATCCATGTATTGAATTTGGGGACCAAATTCTTTCTAAGTGGGGGAGGGTGTAGTGCCCCAGAACTTCATAAATAATAAAGGCCTAAATAATTTATAAATGGTTTATTTGATTAATAAGTCATTATAACGCCAAGTAGTGTTGATCAATTAACCCAACCCACTTAATTAAAGTCTAAAAGGTTTTTAACTCAGGCCCATTAAGTTAGGCCCATATTCTAGAAGGTATTCAAGCCTATCCACGGATTTTAGGATAAGTATTAATTATATATATATAATGATGTGGATAATTAACAAAAGAGTTTTAATGATTTAGAAATTCTACCTACGATGACTGTAACGGTCTATCGTAAGACCGCTACATCCATATAACGCGTGGTCTCCAGACCATTACATGCCTGTAAGTTTCGTGAGTGAAGGAACTCATGAAAAGATTAGAACTTGATGTTCCTATTCACTATGGATCGACTTGGGAAGGCTTGTAATGTTACTAAGGACTCTTAGAGATTGGGATTTGATGAAATAAGGACTCTAAACTCGATCTAATCCTTAAACCCTAGCCTAAACTCTGTAAATAGGGCATAGTTCTGAACTGTGCGACCCCTACTTTTGGGACGTAAAGAAGCAAGGTAAGGAGTCATTATCTCAGGTAAGTTCTTTAGAGGTATTTGTTTACAATACTTTAGACTAACTCCCCTCCGAATTTCACATCTTTAGGTCAAGAGGGCGTGGAGTTAGAGCCTAAAGAAGTTGCTGAAAAAGTCACAAGAGAAGGAAGAGATCTAGGGCAGGGTTCTCAACCAAATTCAGAAACTACAGTCTAAGTAAGAGGTAGGTTATCTCATGAACGAAAAAAATAGCATGATAGGACTAAAAGCCCACTGGTTTGATTGAATTCCATGCATTATAGAGCATTGATTTCATGTTTTATTTGTTCTATGCACATCATTCACCTCTTAGCCAAATTAAGAAATTAAAACATGACTATTCATCTATTCATGATTACCTATGCATGTAGATGGCCTTACTTCGTTAACATGACTAGAAACTCATCATGTTTTGATAAAAGATATGATGTGAGTTGATCTCTTAGTTTCTATGATTATTTTCTGTTAACAGATACTGTAACGCACTAGGATATGACCGTCACTTTCAAGTAACGGCCCTACTACAGACCGTTACAAACTCTGTAGTATTTGAATTGCACGGATGTTTCTAACGCGCTTGGACAGACGCGTTACATTAAAGTAACGGCTTGATCATGACCGTCACTTTCACTGTGACGCCCCCTCTTAAGACCATTATATCCTGCGTTCTGTCAACCCTAAGATAGAAAATAACTTGCCAATATTATTTATTGATTAAGCATAGTTACTTAAGTTTTAACCTGATTATATGATTTTTAGGATATCTGATTGTGCATGATAGGTATTACATGTTTTGATATCTTAATGATATTTTAAGGATATGTTAATTTCATGCCAAAATTCTATAGTCTTGTATTATAAAGCATGACTTTTCGACGTTGTATTGACGGAGTTCACCACGATTTTTACTTTGATTATACATGTCTCTCTTTGTCAATAGAGTCAATTCTATAAGTACATGGCACATATTCCGGTATGTTGTCATTAGTTCACACTTTGCACTATAGGAACACCATCTTAGACATGAGGACCTCTCTATTGGATATTCCTTCCAATGGACTAGGAAATCATTATTTCAAGGCCTCCGTAATTCTCTGTGAGCCTGGGATTCTCACTAGGACGCCGAGTTGGTTGTACCAATGAAAGCCCATTAATTAGAACACTCTATCGTGGTTTTTGATTCTTGAAATGTAACGGCCTTGAACTAGACCGTCAGGCTCACATAACGGCCCAGTGCCAGACCATCACATTCCTCTGAGTCTATTTTTATCTTTTTGGACTTGGATCACTTTAATGGCCCATTACTGGCGCGTTACATAATGTAACGGCCCAGCAAATGACCGTTACATAACTTGTTTATGTTAACCCAAGGTTTGACCAATGGTTGATATTTCAATGATTCTAGACAAACCTTGATGATCTAGAACTTGTCATATTGCTTAAATTGATCTAAAATAAATGGAAGTTAAGGAAAATACCGTTATGCTGTCGATTTATTTCTATGAGCATGACCTTGTTTAAAATCTATTTCTTGACTTCTACATTCTTATGTTGAAGCATTCATTCATTGATTTTAGTTTTCATGGAATTATTAGAAGTGCTATATTCTTGGCCATACGTTACTGTTATACTGCGTGGAAGTAGCTTAATTTATAACTGAAGATGCGATCGAGCACTGATTGTGTTCAAGGGCTCTATACTAGTCCCCTCGGCTGATTGCCAGAAACATACTATTTTATAAACCATGGGGTATGATGCTACTGGCGTCGCATTGCACTGGGAGTACTATTTCTATAAATAAGTGAAGATCCACGGCACAACATGACATTCTTGCTTGATATTCCACAGAAATTCACGAAGCACTTGCTCTTAAGCATAAGATGCTAAAGTGAAGAATATGTGGCTTGCTAGTACAATCTCGTTACATTCTTGTTCATGAAAGGCCAATATCATGTTCTTGTTATATTCTTGCTAGCTCATTCTTGATCATTCTATCTTACATGGTTATCTTGTTTCTATTGATTTGATCGCATGATTGATTCGCATTCGCATGATTTTACCTTATTTCTTTAGAGCTAAAATGATAATTACTTAAATAGTGCCTTCATGTTGATGCGAAGATACCTACTGGGCAAGTGTGCTCATGACCTACTTTCCACTATTTTTCAGGAGATGGAAATAGTTTGGATTCGGATTCGGGCTATACCAGTAGCGGGTCTGGAAGCGAGTGAAAGTGTTATAAAGATGAGAGTGAAGACTTAGGAAGTTAAAGTGTCTAGATTGAGTCAATGTAATTTTCCTATTTCTTGAGTCTAGTAGAATGGAAATCAAATTGGTGATTGTATCTTGAATATTGAGCATTATGAAATAAAGTTGAAGTTTGATTAATTCTTGTGCAATTGCATTTACTTGTGTGATTGTCTTGCACTCTGATTGATTCTTGCTTACAAGAGGCTTACCATGCCGGCTGTTCACGCTCCCCGAGCGAGTCTTCCGCTGTAATAAAGGCTCGGGGCGTGACAGAGTAGGCTTTTCTAAGTAGCAGCCACATGGCAGATTCTTTTGATGGACCATCTACCTTGGATCACATGCCAAGCGGACTCAGTTATAAACCCACGTGACCATTTTAATTCTTCAATCGACCAGCTGCTTATCATACATAACCTGTAGCAGAAGAGTTGTTCCATACTCAGAAATTTGCTTTCGATTGACGTTGTCTCTATTTGTACATTTCTTGAACTCTGCACTCTAAATGTTCGAGCTAATTGCAAACTCAATCTAGATACTTTCATCTTGATATTCCTGCCAAAACAAATGTGGAATTTCATCATATACCTTATCATCATATAGCTCATCAGATATTATGATAGGGGCTTGAAGACTGCAGACTCATGTGAGTTTATTAAAATAAACACAACACATGAATGAAAAACATAAAGGTGTACAGATGCGTCGATGCATCAACTTGCTGCATCGACCTGTGTAACCAACATGTTCAATTAATGCATCAAGACAATAACAACTGCATCGACCTGTCTAGCTGAAGCTAGTACAGCAACATTAACCTGTCAAAATAAAAGTTAGTACTGCTAGTACTGCTGCATGGATGCACCGACATAGTGCATCGACATGTTTCCCCAAAGCTTGTTCAGCTGCATCGACCTGATCAAGGTGAAGATGAAAGGTGCATCGACCTGATGCATGTAGAGAACTTAATGGCATCGACCTATCTTGACCATCAGGCAATCTTAATGTTAATGCGTCGAGTCCACTAACTATCGCTTCGACCTTTCATGTATGAGACTCTTCAGGTGCATCGACCCATCAGCAACAAAAACCTTCTTCTACTGCATCGACTTATCGATAGCAACGTGTTTTGCTGCATCGACCTGTCGATCTTGAAGAATGAAGTGCATTGATGCAGAACTCTTAAGATGACTTCTATGACCTTGACTGCGTCAGTGCACAACACTTGGTCTTCTCTCCCACAAGTCACTCTATTTTCTGTATACGGCTGAAGTATTCTTCACTTCCCGTTTGCCTCTTCAAACCTGTTCTTTTTAGCATTCAACCATAGACTTTTACACATAATGATATCATGATATAGTCAATTGCATTAGGTTTTAGAACATATAGATAATGCGCCAAAGCAGCACAAACATTATGCACAGACTCAATGATGACATTATAGTGTTTGACATCATCAAAACCACAAGGGACACAACAATCTCCCCCTTTTTGATGATGGCAACACTATCATACCAACACAATAAGTTATACCAAATTAATACCAAACTATTCTCTCCCTTTGACTTCATCAAAAAGATAAGCGATAGTTTGATAACAACTATACTACCCCTTGACATGATAGAATATATATCCCCCTTAAATAAAGAACACTCCCCCATTGTCAAGCAAAAAAAATTTGAATTAAAATGTAGCATCTGGAGATGATTATGGTAACAAGTAGGTTATGACAATGACATGCGTAAAAGACACAGACAATAAGGATGTCAGCAAAAACACAGGGATATTCATGAACAATTCCAGGTCAAGAGAGATGAACTCAAGAAGTAATGAACCTCAACAAACACCACCTTATTATGGTAACAATTAAGATGTATGCAATGAAGCATTGGATATGATGTGAACAAGCAATGTTACCAATTGATGGGAACAGGCAAGTGTTTCAACAGAAATAAAAACTGAACACAATGATTCCAACTGGAGTTCCAAATAATCAGATAATTTGAGAAGGCTTTCAATGGGATGCCCATTTCATAAATCTGATAGTCAAGAATTTTCAGAGTGTTCCATTATAAGGGCTTATGAATTAATTCTTATTGTTCACTCTGGTTTAAGTTTGATATGTTCAGAGTTTATCAATCAGATTCTGTACTCATATCTTAAATCAAAGTTTAATAAAAATGAGCCAACCCTTATATTAAAGTCTTATTTAACCTTCTTTCATCTTACTTTTTCTCATTTCAATGACTTATTTAGGAGTTACAATCATTAGTATTGAGGTTAAACAGTCGTGATAATATCTGATTTTATCGAGGGTTTCATCAAACTTTTCTTTTGCAATCAATCTTCCAGATTTTTCTTTTATTCAACAACAATTTTCATAACAAATTTTTCAGGAGCAATTGAGTTAAGTACATACCTTGTAACTGGAGGATACACGTTGTTTAGATGCCAGTATCCCTAAGCACTTGGTATGACTAATTGTCATGCTTCATATTGAACAGTGTTAACAATAGTATAGGCTTTTGAAGTGAGGCACAACACGTCTTAGGTGAAGTGACCCAGTTACTCACCTTACTATGTCATCGCTCTGCCAAAAGTTTCACAGATATTACAATAAATTTTTCAGTAGAGATAACTATGACACTTCATGACACAATCCTTTGGACATGGTTTCTCTGTGACCAAGATCATTGCTCTAACTACATTAACCCTTAGAAATTTTTAGATTCTCAGATGTTTAAAAAATAATACTTATTTCATGTATCTCAACCAAATGAAGTCATGTTTTTAAAATTTTTCAGATTTCAGAAGATTTTACATGATACAACATGAAGCAATTGGTTAAGGTTTATTAAAAACATTTTCTCAGATAATTTCAAGATCTCCATATGCAAGCTCAAAGAATACATTAAACTTAAACTAGCTGAATGTTTTAGACATTCATAATCTTGTACAATAGAAGCTTCCTTAATAAAATGGTTTTCAAATTTACGGTCAAGGTACATAAATTGAAATCTTCCTAAATTTCAGATAGATTAGGAGAGTTTCAGGAGCAGCCAATTTAACAATAGAAACACCAACTAGGAGCATACAGCATGTGTGTGAGAGCTTTGAAGACATTTAGCTGACGTTTTGACAAGAATGTTCAAGGTTCAACAAATGTGAAGTGTTTTCAGACAGACTGGTTGTTACAAGGCAACACAGAGATTTTTTAAGTGAAGCTCCCCCTCAGTAAATGTAGGAGCTACAGACAATTGATTCCAGAGTTAAGAGAATTAAGAGATCAAATGATTTTAGAACAGATAGGAATTGAAATCATATGAATCTTGAATGAAGAGTCGACTTGAGGAGTCGACTTTGAAATTTGCATAGAATAGTTGAAGATGGAGAGATTGGTTGACTGAAATGAATAATCTGGTTGACCGAACTAGACAGTGCATGAATTATGAGACAGATAAACAAATTTTTAACTAACCAAACCAAAACTTGACATATGCTCTCTCCCTTAATGTATGCATGAGCTATCAAGCAAAATGTATCAGAGTCAAGATATGATATCCATGAAGAATAAATGCAAATAGTGATCAACCATTATTGTGCTTATGAGCAACCTACTGCACATAAACACACTCTAGAATGCAGGAACTCCTTCTATGTGAGTACTAGTATGACAAGCAATCTTTTTGAATTTTCAACATGAATGCCATGCAATCAGTTTTGAAGTTAGTGTATGCATGAGAATGTTAAGGGGAGTTTGTGGGGAAGAATGTTTTGTCTTCTCTAATTTATGAGCCTCTGAATCTAATGTGTTTTGATGCTGACAATAGTATACACTGTGCTAAATTTTGATATTGGTAAACAATGCATTATGTTCATAATTTTGATGATTGGCTATTCTATTTTTACCTTACATTAGGTCGGTGCACATTTAATGTCTCGTTCATTAGGTCAGTGCACATTCATGTCATATGCATGTAGGTCGGTGCACATTCAAAACTTTCATTCATATAGGTCAGTGCACATTTCATCGGCACATAACAAAGGTCGATGCACATCGACTAGGCATAGTATATAAGGTCGATGCACATTGCTCCATGTGCAAGACCAAGGTCGAAGCACATCTTGACATCGCAGAACAAAGTCTGTGCACATTTTGAATTTAGCATGAAGGTCAATGCATGTTGCGATTCTAGGAAGAGGCAAGTCGGTGCACATTCACTGTAGCACACACTAAGGTCGGTGTACATCTGTCTTAGTCATTCACACAAGTCTGTGCACATTACTGTTCATTAATAAAGGTCGATGCTTGTTTAGCCTTCAAGCATCTAAGGTCGATGCATGTTTTCTACAGTGCATTTAAAGGTCGATGCACATGCTCACTCGTGCGTATGAAGGTCTACCTATGTTACTATTACAAGTCTAAGCACATTTTGCATCCTGCATGGCAAGTCGATGCACATTTGAATTTTGCATAGAACAAGGTCTGTGCACATGCAAGGCCCGTGCACATATAGGTCTGTGCACATTGGGTATTCAGGTCTATGCATGTATAGAAGTCCATGCATTGTCCGTGACTAAGGTCTATGCATATGCAAATTTCAAGTCTGTGCACTTGCATTACGAGCCTGTATGAGGTCTGACCATGTGCATACATAAGTCTGAGCATATGTACATATTACATATTCAAGTCGGTGCACATGCACCGCTTTGCTCAGACAGATTGATGCATTTCTTACACTTACCTAAAATATATTAATGCATCTATGTCTGACTTATACCATGATCATATTTTCTTATAAGTCAGAGCATATTGACTATTCACTCATGACTACAATCTGTTTGACGAAACGCCTTTGTTCTGATTGGTAGGAACTTAAGTCACTAAAGGACCCATGATCAAATATGTAAAAGGCAGCATGCCTTACGCTTAGCATGGTCACGTGGCTCAAAGTCTTCAACTTAAATAGGCACATGATCCAAGAAGGAGCCGTGCCTGGGGATTCAGACACGTGGACAGCTCACCTTTATATCCTGACACGTGGACATCCAGCAACGTACCTGTTCGAATCTCCTTGGGCGAGAACGTGTTTCCCACGTGCTCGTGAGGCTATAAATAGAGGCCTAATCAATCTGAAGAAGACATACACAAAAAAGAAGAAATTTGTGAAGAAAATAAGAAAAATAGGAAGCACAGGGAAGAAGCGAGAGAGTCTGAGAGTCTCCAGAGTTAAGTTGATTTCAGTAGAGAGAAAAGATTGAGAGTGAATAGCTGAGATGGAAACAGGGGATCGGAAAGTGAAGGAACACTCTAAGAGCTGTGAGCGTTCAAGAGATCTGTAAGTGGAGACTTGTTTGTCTCGATCTCTGGATCAAATCCATACATTATTCTGCTCAAAGCGAGCTACAGATTGTCTTGTATTTTACATTTGATTTTGTTATTGAGATTTTCTATTCGCTACGATTTCTGTAAGCTGTGTGTCAGCAGATTATCAAACTGTGTGTCAGTGGCAAGGAAGTAATTCTTGGAAGCAAGCTGTGAGGCTCAGTAGAGCAAGCTGTGAGGCTTAACTGTCTGGGATCTATTCCCCAAAGCTATGGATCAGCGGGTTGTAGGGATCTTTTTCCCAAAGCTGTGAATCAGCAGTTTTTAAGCTGTGTGTCAGCAGAAGCCTTACTCAATTGATTAAGGGGTGGACGTAGATCTCTAGATTGAGATCGAACCACCTTAAAAATCTTCTTGCAGTGCGTGTGATCTGATTGTGCTATTCTTCTTTCTTATTCTGCAATTCGTTGAATGCTCATTACTGATTTCTGAATTCCTGATATTCCGTGTAAACTTAAACTTTCAACCAGTGTTGTATATCAAAAGGTGTAGTCTGAATGATAGGCTACACCTATCTGGAATACTTAACCTTGTGTGAGGATATTCTGATTCCAACCTCCACCTAGTACAGCTTCATCTGGTTGACTGTTTCTTAATCTTGAGTGATATTTCGTTAAATTGGTTGTGTTAGCCGTAGCATTTTAATTCTACATTCTAACTGCTTTAAATTGGCTAAGATTAGGGGTAGATATATTCACCCCCCCTCTAAATCTGTCAATCATCCGAAACAACAATTGGTATCAGAGCCTAACACTCCTTCTAGGGCTTTACATCCCGGAGAGATTAGCAAATGGATGTTAGAGGGTTAACAGCTGAAGGTCACTCTACTACTAAGCCTCCATATTTTGATGGATCCAATTACACTTATTGGAAAAGTCGCATGCAAGTTTTCCTTAGAGCTAAGGACTACGAAATTTGGAAGGTAGTTAACAAAGATCCTTTTGAACTACCTGAGGATGAAGAGGTCTAGACTAGAGAGAATATTCGTAGATCTACTTTAAACTGGAGCGTTGTAAATGCCATGCAGTGTGCACTTCATCCCACCAAATTCTCTAGAGTCTCTTCCTGTTCTACAACTAAGGAGATGTGGGATAAATTGGAGGTGATCTATGAAGGGACTTCTCAAGTCAGGGAGACTAAAGTCAACATGTACGTTTCTGAATATGAGGCTTTCAAGATGAAGCCTGATGAGTCAATCTCTTGTTGTGTCCCTGTGATTTTGAAGTTTTGATGATGACAAAATATTATGTCTTATTATATATATAACCTTGATGATATAATATTGATGCATTTATTAATGACCTCATCATCTCTATAGCAGTATGAAAATCTGTCAGAACAGGTTCTGACAGATGTTCTGAGAATGACTCAAAGTCATGAAATGAAAGACAGTCAATATTGTTAAGATGGAATGACAAAAAGTCAATGCTACTGACTGTTCAGAAAGGTGACAAAATGTAAGACCCGTTTTTTAACGGATCTTTACCGGTAATAATATAGAATTTATTCCATGCATTTAGGTAATTTTTCTAGATTTATTGGGCTTTTTCTGGCATTTAATCCATTTAGTTAAAAGCTTTTAAAAGAATTATTGGGCATAATTACAATTATGCTTCTTTGAGGGTTTAATGTGCAAAACAAGGTTAAAAATCATATATATATATATATATATATATATATATATATATATATATATATATATATATATATATATATATATATCAAAACATTTTTTTCATTTGATCGACCCTCTCTTTCCCCTCACATTTCTCTCACTCTCTCTCTCTCTCTTCGCGGCGACACCCTCCCCCTCTCTCGGATCTGTGAGAGAGAGAGGTCATAGCAGAAAAGAGTTCATGAGTTCGTGAGAATAAAAAGGGGAAAGGGGAAATAGAGAGAGATCTTGAGAGAGAAGATCGAGTGCAGCCAGAGTTCCATGAAGATCTGATCGTGTTGGCCATTGGATCAGATCCAAGCCAACTTGCTCTTGCGAGAGCAATATTCCTTCCTGCTTTACGTTCGTGTTTTCCTATTTCTTTCTTATTATTCCTTGTTCGTATATCAAGTTGTGTGTCAGCATTGCAGAGGATTGGTTCCTCTGGACAGCAAGCTGTGTTGCTCAGCGGATAGCAAAGCTGTAAGGCTCAGCAGATAGCAAGCTGTGGTGCTCAGCGGTGTAAGCAAGTTGTGATGCTCAGCGGTTCAAGCTGTGAGTCAGCAGAATCCTTACTCGGGTTTGAGTGGGGGATGGACGTAGGTATGTGGTAGCAGACCGAACCATCTAAAAATTATCAGTGCATTGTGGTTTGTTTTGCGTTATTAATTTACAGTAGATGTATGCTTAGGCTCGTTTCAATTGCATCTGGTTGGCATGCATCATTCTGAGTACTCTAATTGTTCGAGTGTGAACTTCAATAGAATAACTGTTTAACTGAGCCATCGAGTGTTATTTCTACACAAATTTTTCAGAGAAAATTTTAATTCCGTGAAATTTTTAAAGGGGATTCATTCACCCCCTCCCCCCTCTAAATCTCTGTCTAGCACCACCATTATTCCAACATCTCTGAGATGTTCGCTTGTCTGAATGTGAATACCAATAGCTTAAAAAGTCTGGGAAAAATCTATAGTGAGTATGAGCTGGTCAGAAAGATACTAAGGTCCCTGACACCTATTTGGCACACTAAGGCCACTATCATGGAGGAATCTAGGAACCTAGCCACCACTTCAGTAGATGAGCTCATCGGTTCTCTCATGACATATGAGTTGAACCTTAAGATGGTTGATGAGTCTGAGAAGAGAAAGAAACCCCTGGCTCTTAAAGTTACTACTAGTAACAAAGGGTCATCTAGTGAGCATAGCTCTAGCAGTTCTGATGAACATCAAGGTGAATTCGCCATGTTCACTAAGAATTTTAAAAAGTTTCTCAGAAAGGAAGGAAAGGGGTTTAGGAGAAAATATTTTTCTAAGAAAAGGCAGTCAAAGTCTAAACCTGAAACTGCCAAGGAATCTGACAGCATTGTATGTTATAACTGTAGGAAAGCAGGACATCTCAAGACAGACTGTCCTGAATTGAGAAACAAATAGCCCATGTTGAAAAAGAAGAAGACAAAGGCCATGGTAAGCACCTGGAGCGATGAAGAAGAAGAAAGTTAGAGCAGCTCCTCTGACAGTGAGAAAGATGAGCGGCTATGTTTGATGGCCAAGGATAATGAAGTCAATGAAGATGACATTGAGGTAACTTCGCCATTTGACAATTTTACACTTAGTGATTGGGAAGAAGCATATGCTGAAATACTTGAAAAATATGAAGACATGCGTAGAGAGAACATACATTTGAAAAAGAAAGTAAATTCATTAGTTAATGATACATCTTTGTCTGATAAACTTGCATGTCTAGAAATTGAAAATTCAGAGCTGAAAAACTCTCTTGATGAAGCTGAATGTAATAAAATTATCTTGATTGATCTGAGATTTGAAAATGAGAATCTGAAAAACACCATTGATGAGATCAAAATAAAAATGCAAAAATTTAAGGAAGAAACTAGGATAGCCATTGAAAAATACGAAGCTGTCAATGGTGTAAATGAAGAACTGAAAAGATCAATTGAGAATTTAGAAAAAGAGAATAGGGACAAACAAAATTCCCTTCAGGGCATGACACAAGGAACAGATAATCTGAATGCCATCTTGGGAATAAAAACAAACTTCAAAAGAGAAGGTTTGGGTTATAAGCCAACGAACAAGAAAAGGTTTGATGTAAGAACTATCTCATTTGTGAGTGAAAAGGGAACATCACAACCTTTAATAAAAATGACTTCTAAAGAGAATCAGAATAAAAATCCAGTGAAAATCATTGAGAAAACCAGGAACAGTGCCAAGGACAAGGGCAAAGGGAAAATAGAGGTATCTTGGGAATCATGCTCATATACAACTACACCTCATACCAAAGGTTAGGTTAGGGGTCAATTTGTTAAGGCTAAAGTCCAAGGAAAGTCCAAGCAATAGGAAGGTCCAAGCAACTACCAGAGTGCCTCTACCTATCCTGCATTTCATAATTCCTATCACCAAAATTCTGATAAAAGAGGTCAAGGCAACCCCTACATAAGGTCAAAGCAGCATAACCTCCAGAATTCATATGCTACCTCTATGCATCGACCTTACCCTTGGAACTCCTATGTGCAACCTAGGCACAGAAATCTTAGAAGCCATAACTCTTATGGTTTTATTCATTCCATGTCTGATCAGTCTAGGTTCTATAATACATACACTATTCCCAATGCCCATTGGACTGGTCACTAGCAGAGAAGATATCAAAATGAAATTAAGAAGAAGAATGTCACACCTCAAAAATAATCTTCAAAAATTGAAAGTGACAAGAAAAAGCGGAATAAGCTGAATGACAAGAAATCCACAAGTTCAGTAAAGACACCAAAACAATTGTGGATTCCAAAACACCTCCTGTCCAGCCTGCATGATATAACTGTTGTTGTGGGGCCCAAACATTTTTGGGTTCCAAAATTTTCCCCTTGATCTTGTTTGCAGGTATGCCTGGCAGCCAATCATAATAGGTGGTATCTTGACAGCGGCGGCTCCAGGCACATGACTGGGGATAGAGGTAAATTCTGCATGCTGGTAGAGAAAGATGCAGGTCATGTAACATTTGGAGGTAATACAAAAGGCAGAATCATTGGGTCGGGAAAAGTTGGTAAGTGCTCTTCTTGCTTTATTGAAGAGGTTCTTTTAGTAGATGGGCTAGCATATAATCTGCTCAGTATTAGTCAACTTTGTGATAAAGGCCATAAAGTTCTTTTTGATTCTCTCGCATGCACGATTTTTGAACCAAATTCAGAATCTGTCAAATTTACTGGTAAGAGAGTCAACAACATCTATATGGTAGACTTAGATGATGTAGCACACACTAATCTGTGTCTAACTGTAAATAAGGATGACTTAGCCCACTTATGGCATCGTAGCTTAGGTCATGCCAGTTATGGTGTGCTTCATAAATTGAACAAGCATTGCATGGTGAAAGGACTTCCTGATATTTCATTCAAAAATGATAATAAAATCTGTGAAGCATGCACCCTATGTAAACAAACCAGAAAGTCATTTAAGTCCAGAACTGAAAATCTATCTTCTAAACCTTATGAGCTAATTCACATGTGTTGGCCAGGTTAGGAGGTAATTGAGAGGGGGGTGAATTGATTGCCCACCCTTTTCCACAAATTATAACGCAACCCAAACAAACTGCAGATATGTAGAATAAATGTAAAGCAGAGACTTGATTAAAACGAATGAAATTAAATCAAGCAAGTTCTCACAACTCCCCAGCGCACAGATATGCTCACTCGGACAACTATATTTGGACGGACAGTTGAGTACACTCACGTCTCACCGTCTCACACTCGTATAGTGAACGGAAAATTAGATATCAACCAATACCAATCAAGCAAACCACAGCACAGTATTTTTAGGTGATTCGGACGCACCAAGTGCCGTCCTACGTCCACCCCTCTCACCTCGAGAGGCTTTCACTATAAACGCTGCTCGACGAAAGCAACCACACACACACGGGCTCCACGGCCCACACACGTGGGTTCTCGTACGACGACGAGACAACCCACACACACTCGGAGCAAGCTCCGAAATAGTCTAGATATGAAGAATAGAATGGAAAAATACAAGCCCAGTTATGAGAGTATCGATCTAAGCACAAAATGACTGAGAAGGTGACAAACAAGATGGATCTTCCCCACAAATCCTTAAATATTCTAGGAGTATAAAGAAGGTAGCACATAGATCAAGAAAACCGAGGTTGGATGTAGCCGGTGTAGAGGATGTAGTCGCCCGAAGCTCCGGATGTAGAGGATGTAGACCGCGACCTCCAACTCTAGGCTCGGGCTCGATGGAAGATGGCCTGGCACAGCTCTCCTTCACCTCCAGCAGATGGAAAACCCTTCTTCTCCTGCAAGACAAGAAAACTCGACGTTAGAAGCTCAAAGGATTAGTTCGATCGAATGAAAGGGGCGGCTATGTATACCAAGGGGCTTGAAGCCCCAAAGGACTTAGTACCCCTTCCCAAATCCCCTTAACAACACACACAAGGTTCAAGGGATGCCCTAAGGTCATTAGGGTCAAAAGCCAAGCTAAATGGATCATCCCTAAAAGATTTTGAAACAGATCCGGAATTCCCGTTAGAACGTTCAGAAAAAGTGTCGACTCATAGAGTCGACTCTTTTTCCTGAATGTTCTGCCAGAACATATATAAAAACAAAACCGAGATACGAGTGTCGACCTATGGGGTCGACACTTTTTACAAAGTGTTCTGGCCTGTGAAAGAAACATAATATTCGTGATGAAAAGTGTCGACTTACGAGGTCGACACTTTTTCACGAACATTCTATTTTCACATAAATGAACATACTTACTTGAAAGTGTCGACCTACGGGGTCGACACTTTTTCACGTGAGTTCTGCCTTAGCAGAACAGCAGAACCCTAGTGAAAGTGTCGACCTCCGGGGTCGACACTTTCTGCCAGCGTCCTTATATTCAACGCAAGGCAGAAGCTCCGTGAATAAGTGTCGACTCCTTAGGTCGACACTTTTCCTGATAGTAGAAATACATCAGTAACAGCCATTGAAAGCTTCACATTTCAAATACATATATCAAGGTTGATTAAAAGAGTTCATAAAAGTCAGATTTACATGGTTAAGCATGATTTCTATCCAGATCAGTCCATTTACAGTAAGATCCAAATAGACAAGTATCCATACCTTGGCCTTGAGAGATTGAGTGAAGAACTTCACAAATATCCTGCAAGTTCAATTTGACATTCAACTCAACATTTCAATATAACAAATGAAACTTTCACAAATCCACATGCTAAGTTCCACACTCAAAGCACCCATTAAATTTTTGACAGATCAATTGACTTTTTCACACATATGACTTCATTCACTTGTCTCATTTCTAGCATTTAAGTCCAAGCAACAATTACTCACTCAACATTCAACAAGATAGTCCAAATTAGAGCTACTCATTCAAGATTTAGAATGTAAAATTCATTCAACATTCAAGTTCCACATTCAAGCTTCCTCTTTAATATGACTCAATTGATTGAGCAAACATATTTTCATGAAAAGCCTTCATCTATCAAGCTTCAATAATTGCAAATTATCATTCTGCTCCATCATTCAACAAATTTCAATCAAATCAAATCACATCAATCTTCATCAAATTCAGGACATTTTCTATCAAGATCTTCGTCAAAACAAACCGGGGCATAACAATCTCCCCCTTTTTGACAAAGATAAAACCAATGAAAGCTTACAAGCATTTGGATTCACAATTCAGCACTTTTGAAGTTACCACAAATGTTTGCATTAAAGATAGCATTTAAAATAAAATAGCATTCAAGGTCGCATGCAAACATTATTTCTTATTTCTCCCCCTTTTTGTCATAGTCAAATAGGGGATTATGAAAGCTGTAAAAGGATGAAAGTTAAGCCTCAATATGCATAGTTAACTCAATGAGATGCGTATGAAACGCAAGAAATAAGCAGTTAAGCACATATGCACTCAGTATACCATAAATTAGCAAACATGTTCTGTATGAACGGGTTAAGAAATATGATGTAGATCGAGAATATGAATTTCATGTGCAATAGTAAAAGGGTAGTGCTTACAAGAAGTGGTACTGCAAGACTCATGAAATATGGCTGATTCAAGGTGTACATCCATACAATCACTCCCTAGATGAATATGTGAAATGTGAGTAATGAAATCTAGACAGTATGGATTTTTAGATTTTCTAAAGAACACAAGTAGGAACTTTTCCTCCCTACACTTTCATACAACGTGCTTGACTTTTGGTAGCTTCGCACAACCCCAAGTTTATTTTCATTTTTAAATGACGAGTTGACTAGCCTTTTGACACGAGTCATGCCCTTTGTTTCAGGGGCACTTCCTGGTTACTCGGCATCGTCACTTATGATTATGTGGATAGGACACTTTTCAATGCGAGTTTCCTCCTTTATCTCAGGGGGGATTCCCGATTTACTTGATGTCAAATCACACTTATTGACTATTTTTGACGGGGTTGACAGCTTTTTCCTCACAAGTCACATGATTTCCATGTAGGGGTTCCAGAGTGCTAAAATGTGTTGAATGGAATAAGTGAAATCTTTATTAGTTAGAATCATTAACTCACATGTGTAAATTGTGTGAGAGATTACGTAGAATGTAAGAGATGAATTAGCCTATTCATGGTGATATCTCCCCCTAAGTGTATGCACCGTTATAACAAAAATCTCCCCCTTAATATGTGCCATGTTAAAACATGTCCTAGTCAAAGCATTTTATTTAGCAAGGGCGTAAGGTCATAGAAGATATCAACTGAAAGGTGTGTAATCTATATACACTCAAGCATTTCAAAATGATGTTTTCAAACAATTTGATTACCGGTACATGGCGGAGTACTTAGGTCCGAAGACCACACTCACACATAATGAAAGCTTCCAGGTGGACTTACTCCATCTTTCCACTGACACTATTTTATATACCGGTTAATCATGGCATTCATGCACACATAGATGAAGTATATGCATTTATGTACATGCGGATGCAAAAGGATAAAAGCATGTATGAGAACCAAATTGTTATTTCTTGAAATATGCACAAAAGGCAGAGTTTGAAAAGTAAAGGCAATGAAAGCTTTTTATGTGCAAAGCATAAGGCAATATGAATAGGTTCTTTATGAAAAGAATGAAAAGAGTGTATGTACAATTTCTGCTCAAGATATCTAAGTGTCTAATCTGCACACTCCTAATTCTCTTCTTAGAAAGTAAAATTATTCAGAATTCAAGGGTTTTGTAAATATATCAGCAAGTTGGTGTTTTGTATCAACAAAAACAAGTTCAAAATCACCTTTATTAATATGATCTCGTATAAAGTGGTGTCAAACCTCTATGTGCTTAGTGCGGGAATGTTGGATAGGATTTTTGGACAAGTTTATTGCAGAAGTGTTATCACACATTATGGGAGTTTTTCTCAAACAAAAACTGAAATCAAGCAACTGATGTTGGATCCAAAGGACTTGAGTCGCACAACTACCGGCAGCCACATATTCGGCTTCGGCAGTTGATAAAGCCACACAATGTTGTTTCTTTGATGCCTATGAAAGCATGCAGCCCCCAAGAAACTGACAGTGACCGCTTGTACTTTTTCGATCCATTTTACAACCAGTATATCAGAATCAGTGAAAGCATGTAAATCGAATGAATTATTTCTAGGATACCACAAACCAAGGTCAAGAGTTCCATTCAAATACCTGAAGATCCTTTTCACGGCCGCTAAATGGGAGTCCTTGGGACAAGATTGGTATCTTGCACAGAGACAAACGCTAAAGTGTATATCAGGCCTACTAGCAGTCAAATAAAGCAAGGATCCTATCATACCCCTAAAGAGTTTTTGATCAATTTTGTTACCTTTTTCTTCTTCCATTTTCTGTGAGGTGGACATTGGTGTTGCAAAGGGCTTGGTAGTCTCAAGTTAAAATTTCTTCACAATTTCTTGTGTGTACTTCTTCTGGTTGATGAAGATTCCATCGTCCATTTGTTTTATTTGTAAACCCAAGAAGAAGTTGAGCTCTCCCATCAAGCTCATCTCGAACTCCCCCTGCATAAGTTGGGCAAATTCATCATTCATTTTTGAATTTGAGGCTCCAAAAATTATATCATCTACATAAACTTGAACAATTGATGAATGATTATCACAAGTTTTTGTAAACAATGTTTGATCTATGTTACCTCGTTTGAAGCCATTTTCTATAAGAAATGAACTTAATCTATCATACCATGCCCGGGGAGCCTGTTTCAAACCGTATAGTGCCTTGTCCAATTTGAATACGTGGTCCAAAAATCTTTCATCTTCAAAGCCCGGTGGTTGCTCCACGTACACTTCTTCCTTGATCACTCTGTTGAGGAAGGCACTCTTCACGTCCATTTGAAACAGTTTAATATTCATGTGACAAGCATAAGCAAGTAAAATTCTAACTACTTCTAATCTAGCCACAGGTGCAAATGACTCATCAAAATCAATGCCAAATTCTTGAGAGTAGCCCTTGGCTACTAAGCTTGCCTTATTCCTCACAACCACCCCATCTTCATTAAGTTTGTTTCGGAAAACCCACTCAGTTCCAATGATAGGATGGTCATCAGGCCGGGGCACGAGGAACCACACCCGATTCCTTTGGAATTGGTGTAGCTCTTCTTGCATGGCGAGAACCCAAGAATTATCATTCAAAGCATCATCTAATGATTTAGGCTCAATGCTAGAAAGTAAAGCTAGATTATCATGAATTTCTACTTCCCTCATTGAAGCCCGAGTTCGAATTCCTTCATCCACACCGCCGATCATGTTCTCCAATGGATGGTCCCTGTGCGTGGTCCATTGGTGTCGAAGGTTCAGATGTTGCTCTTGTTTCGCTTCTTCTTCTTATTGTTCTCTTTCTTCTACTTGATTCGCTGCCTCACCTTGTTTGCTCGACTCTCCCTTTTCAATTTCACCCTCACCTGTAATAAGAAAATGATCATCATTTGATTTCCTCATTGTGAATTCATCAACAACTACACGTGAACTTTCTTCGACAACAAGTGTTCTAGTGTTATACACACGGTAAGCTCTAGATGTTAGAGCATACCCGAGGAAGATCCCTTTATCACTTTTTGCTTCAAACTTTTCTAGATTATCTTTTCCATTGTTCAAAATATAACAAATTGAACTAAATGACTTGAAATGAGATATGTTGGGTTTCTTACCTTTGTAAAGCTCGTATGGAGTTTTCTTAAGGATTGGTCTTACCATTGCTCTATTTGTGATGTAGCAAGCGATGTTCACGCCCCTGCCCACAAGTACCGTGGAAGACCATTCTCGGCAAGCATGGTACGCGCCATCTCTACGAGCGTCCTATTTTTCCTTTCGACCACGCCATTTTGTTGAGGGGTTCTTGGTGAAGGGAACTGATGCCCGTACCCCTGCTTCCTGCAAAAAGCATCAAACTCATGATTTTCAAATTCCTTTCCGTGGTCACTTTGAATTTTCTGAATTATATATCCTTTTTCATTCTGAACTTTTATGCAAAAATCAATAAACTCATTGCAAGCATCACTTTTGTTAGCAAGATATAAAACCCATGCATATCGCGAGAAATCATCGACAATCACAAAGCCATAAAGCTTCCCCCCAAGACTGCGAGTCCTGGTGGGACCAAATAAGTCCAAATGCAACAATTGAAGGGGTTTTTCTGTAGAAACAATATTTTTGCATTTAAAGGATGTGGTGGTTTGTTTTCCTTTATTACATGCTTCACAAATCTTTGAAGTTTTAAAGTTCAATTTAGGAAGTCCTCTAACTAAATCATGATAGTTCAACTTCCTAATTACTTTAAAGCTGGCATGCCCAAGACGGCGATGCCACAACCAAACATCTTCACTTCTATTAGCAACTAAACATAGTTTCTTAGATGCAAGCTCATCAAAATCAACTTGATAGGTGTTGTTACATCTCACACCTATAAACTTAATTTTCTGTGTGTTAGCATCAATGATAGTGCAGTGTGAAGATTCAAAAATCACTTTGTGACCCTTGTCACAGAGTTGACTTACACTTAGCAAATTATGATGAAGTCCTCTAACTAGTGAAACATCTTCAATGCAATGGTTAGGATCCTTACCAATTCTCCCAATTCCTATGATCTTACCCTTGTCCTGTCCTCCAAAAATTATCGTTCCGCCATTCTTCTCAGCAAGGTCTGCAAAGAGGTATTTATTTCCAGTCATGTGCCTGGAGCATCCGCTGTCCAGGTACCATTTATTATCTCCCGCCTTCATGCAGACCTGCACCAATTACCAACCATGCTCATTTTGATTTGGGTACCCAAGCAAGCTCGGGTCCCTTCATATTAGCATTCCCAAGTGACTCGTAGTATCTACTGAAAAACAATTCATCATCATATTGCATGAGTTGGCATATATACATGTCATGCCCTATTTTCCCACAATAAAAACACGTGGGTCTTCTCCTACCAAAATTTCTCTTTTATTTACATTTCTAAAAGTTGAGGGGAATTTGGAATTAACAGTTTGTTTTTCGAAGTGTGTGTGTGAACATTCTTCTTGATGAAATGATTTCTTCACAGCATAATGAGCATGATTCTTGTTGCTATGCATTATATTTGGATTCTTTTCAACTTGTTTTCCTTTCTCTTTCACCACTTTTCCATTCACATTTTTCAGATTTTCAATTTCAATGACAAAACTTTCATTCTTCACTTTCAAATTTTCTTTCTCTTTTTCACACTCACTTAGTTGAACATGCAGCTTTTCAAGTTCTTTGTCTAAGAGGTCATGATTTTCTTGGATTTCATCTTTCAGCTTAAATGCATTTTTCTTTTCTATATCTAAGCATGCTATTTCCTCTTCAAACAAAGCTAGCTTGGTTTCCAAAGCATCATTACCATTTTTCAGACTTTTGATTTGTATTTCAGGCAAATTACATTTTCCACATGAATCAGATGAGTGTACAATTTCATGAATCTTTTTCTTTAAAGTCCTATTTTCATTTTTCATTCTTCTATACTTCTCATCTAATTCTTCATAAGCGAGTTCCCACTATTCATTTGAAATGGCCTCAGTGTCAGAAATTACCCGTTTGCTGTCGCTGTTGGCCATCAAACACATCATCTTCACGAGTTTTTCAATATCCTGCTCCTCATCATCAGTCGTGGGATCATCCTCATCCTCGTCACTCCATGTCACCTTCATGGCTTTCGACTTCTTGCCCTTTCTGACCTTTCCTTTCTTCTTTTGGAGCTCGGGGCATTCTCCTCGCATGTGCCCCGCTTTCTTGCATTCATAGCAAATGATTTCGGCGGCCTTGGATGGTTCATTTCTTTGTCTTGGCTGCATCTTCCCTTTTCTGAACTTTTCGCCAAATCTTCTTCTTTGGCGCAAGAATTGTCTTACCTTTCTTGTTAGCATAGCAACCTCTTCATCGTCGGTGGTTCCCAACGATTCCTCTTGGCTCGAGACACTCTCCGGGAGTGCTTTCAAGGCAATTGGCCTTTTCTTCTTCGGATCCTCTTCCGTCCTTTTGATCACATTGATCTCATAGGTCATTAATTACCCTATGAGTGCATCCACGGTGAGCGTTGTCAAATCCTTGGAGTCTTCTATCACGGTCACCTTGGTGTCCCAGCTTGGTGACAGTGACCTCAACACCTTCCGTACCAACTCCTTGTTGGTGAACTCTCTTCCAAGTGACTTTAGTCCGTTGGTGATCTTCATGAGTCGCGCGAACATCTGGGAGATATCTTCTTCATCTTTCATTATAAATAGCTCGTAGTCACGGGTCAGCATATTCGCCTTTGTCTCCTTGACTTCTGTGGTACCTTCATAGATGAGCTTGAGCTTGTCCCACATTTCCTTGGCGCTACTGCACATGGAGACACGAGCATACTCGTTAGGGTGAATAGCACACTGAATTATATTCAAAGCATTAAAATTCACAGTGGCTTTCTTGATTGTATCATCATCCCACATATCCTCATCGGGGTGTACAGCATATGGACCATTCCTAATAACAGTCCATATTTCATGACTTTGTTCTCTAAGGAATACGGTCATCCTATTCTTCCAGTATGGGTAATTACTCCCATCGAAGAAGCGTGGCCATTGAATAGAATGCCCTTCGGGCATCATCCCCTTGTTGAGGTTGTTGGCCATTCCTAACAGATCACTCTAAAACCGCTAGGTTTTCTAGAAAGCAGAGCCAATGCTCTGATACCAATTGTTGGCCCAGTTAGGAGGCAATTGAGAGGGGGTGAATTGATTGCCCACCCTTTTCCACAAATTATAACGCAACCCAAACAAACCGCAGATATGTAGAATAAATGTAAAGCAGAGACTTGATTAAAACGAATGAAATTAAATCAAGCAAGCTCTCACAACTCCCCAGCGCACAGATATGCTCACTCGGACAACTATATTTGGACGGACAGTTGAGTACACTCACGTCTCACCGTCTCACACTCGTATAGTGAATGAAAAATTAGATATCAACCAACACCAATCAATCAAACCACAGCACAGTATTTTTAGGTGGTTCGGACGCACCAAGTGTCGTCCTACATCCACCCCTCTCACCTCGAGAGGCTTTCACTATAAACGCTGCTCAACGGCAGCAACCACACACACACGGGCTCGACGGCCCACACACGTGGGTTCTCGTACGACGACGAGACAACCCACACACACTCGGAGCAAGCTCCGAAATCATCTAGATATGAAGAGTAGAATGGAAAAATACAAGCCCAGTTATGAGAGTATCGATCTAAGCATAAAATGACGGAGAAGGTGATAAACAAGATGGATCTTCCCCACAAATCCTTAAATGTGCTAGGAGTATAAAGAAGGTAGCACTTAGAACAAGAAAACCGAGGTTGGATGTAGCCGGTGTAGAGGATGTAGTGGCCCGAAGCTCTGGATGTAGAGGATGCAGACTGCGACCTCCAACTCTAGGCTCGGGCTCGATGGAAGACGGCCTGGCACAGCTCTCCTTCACCTCCAGCAGATGGAAAACCCTTCTTCTCCTGCAAGACAAGAAAACTCGACGTTAGAAGCTCAAAGGATTAGTTCGATCGAATGAAAGGGGCGGCTATGTATACCAAGGGGCTTGAAGCCCCAAAGGACTTAGTACCCCTTCCCAAATCCCCTTAACAACACACACAAGGTTCAAGGGATGCCCTAAGGTCATTAGGGTCAAAAGCCAAGCTAAATGGATCATCCCTAAAAGATTTTGAAACAGATCCGGAATTCCCGTTAGAACGTTCAGAAAAAGTGTCGACTCATAGAGTCGACTCTTTTTCCTGAATGTTCTGCCAGAACATATATAAAAACAAAACCGAGATACGAGTGTCGACCTATGGGGTCGACACTTTTTACAAAGTGTTCTGGCCTGTGAAAGAAACATAATATTCGTGATGAAAAGTGTCGACTTACGAGGTCGACACTTTTTCACGAACATTCTATTTTCACATAAATGAACATACTTACTTGAAAGTGTCGACCTACGGGGTCGACACTTTTTCACGTGAGTTCTGCCTTAGCAGAACAGCAGAACCCTAGTGAAAGTGTCGACCTCCGGGGTCGACACTTTCTGCCAGCGTCCTTATATTCAACGCAAGGCAGAAGCTCCGTGAATAAGTGTCGACTCCTTAGGTCGACACTTTTCCTGACAGTAGAAATACATCAGTAACATCCATTGAAAGCTTCACATTTCAAATACATATATCAAGGTTGATCAAAGGAGTTCATAAAAGTCAGATTTACATGGTTAAGCGTGATTTCTATCCAGATTAGTCCATTTACAGTAAGATCCAAATAGACAAGTATCCATACCTTGGCCTTGAGAGATTGAGTGAAGAACTTCACAAATATCCTGCAAGTTCAATTTGGCATTCAACTCAACATTTCAATATAACAAATGAAACTTTCACAAATCCACATGCTAAGTTCCACACTCAAAGCACCCATTAAATTTTTGACAGATCAATTGACTTTTTCACACATATGACTTCATTCACTTGTCTCATTTCTAGCATTTAAGTCCAAGCAACAATTACTCACTCAACATTCAACAAGATAGTCCAAATTAGAGCTACTCATTCAAGATTTAGAATGTAAAATTCATTCAACATTCAAGTTCCACATTCAAGCTTCCTCTTTAATATGACTCAATTGATTGAGCAAACATATTTTCATGAAAAGCCTTCATCTATCAAGCTTCAATAATTGCATATTATCATTCTGCTCCATCATTCAACAAATTTCAATCAAATCAAATCACATCAATCTTCATCAAATTCAGGACATTTTCTATCAAGATCTTCGTCAAAACAGACCGGGGCACAATAACATGGATTTATTTGGACCCACTAGATCAGTTAGCTTATCAAGAAAAAGATATGGTTTTGTATTAGTTGATGACTTTTCTAAATTTACTTGGGTATACTTCTTGTCTCACCAAAATGAAACATTTAGAGAATTTCAGGAGTTTTTTCATAGAATAAAATAGACAAGTGAGCATGCTATTTTAAATATATTGTCTAACCATGGTGGTGAGTTTATAAACTCACAATTTGATGATTTCTGCAGGGAGAATGGTATCAATCACAGGTTCTCCTCACCAAGAACTCTAGAGCAGAATGAAGTAGTAGAAAGGAGAAACCGAACTCTTGTAGAGATGGCTAGGACTATGCTGGTAGAAGAAAACTTACCTAGAAGGTTTTGGGCTGAGGCTATTAACACTTCATGCTACATCATTAATAGAGCCATGGTAAGACCTTCTACACAAATGACTCTCTATGAAATTCTTAAGGGTAAGAAAGCTTCTCTAGCACACTTCAAGGTATTCAGTTGCAAATGTTTTATCCATATAAACTCTAAACGAGACCTTGATAAATTTGAACCTAAAAGTGAACCTGGAATTTTTCTAGGTTATTCCGATAAGTCTAGAGCCTATAGGATTTTTAATCTCAATTCTCAAATGGTTGAAGAATCTCCTCATGTTGTCTTTGATGAGTCTGCAATCAAAACTGAAACTGGCTTTTGCAGGGACAAAGGTGATGGAGATATCTTGAGAACTAAAGAAGATCAAAATGGAGAATCTGCTGAAGAAGCTGAGGCTGAAGAATCTGAAACTCAGGAGGAGGTAAATGAAAATCCAGGTAATCATGTTACTTATGTTAGATTTCTCAGAGATCATCCTATAGGAAACATAATTGGTAATTTGAATGAACCCCCTAGGACTAGAGCATATTTCAGAATTGAAAATAATTTGAACTCATTTGCTCTAGTCTCTCAGATAGTACCAAAAAATGTAGAAAGTGCTCTGCAGGATGACCATTGGACAAATGCCATGCATGAAGAACTTAATCAATTTGATAGGAATAAGGTCTAGCACTTAGTTCCTAAACCCTTACATGGCAATGTAATAGGCACTAAATAGATTTTCAGAAATAAAATTGATGAGCTGGGCAATATAGTTAGAAATAAGGCTAGACTTGTAGCTCAGGGGTACAATCAAGAATTTGGCAAAGATTTTGAGGAATCATTTGCCCATGTAGCTAGGATGGAAGCCATTAGGATTCTTTTAGCTATTGCTTGCAGCTTAGGAATAACCCTCCAGTAGATGGATGTCAAATCTGCATTCTTAAATGATGTAATAAAGGAGGATATTTTTGTAAAATAACCCCCTAGTTTTGAGTGTCTTGATTTTCCTGACTATGTTTACAAACTTGATAAGGCACTCTGTGGTTTGAAACAAGCTCCCAGAGCTTGGTATGACAGATTAAGCAAGTTTCTTGTAAAAAAAAGATTTTCCAGAGGTGAGGTTGATCAGACATTTTTCACAAAGGTATGTGACAAAGATATTTTGATTGTTCAGATATATGTAGATGACATAGTGTTCGGATCAACCAAACCATCCATGTGTAAGGAGTTTTCTGATTTAATGACCAATGAATTTGAAATGAGCTCAATGGGAGAACTAAAATTCTTTCTTGGTTTGTAGGTTTGTCAGACTAAGGAAGGGATGTTTATAACTCAAGAAAAATATATCAAGGATCTATTGAAGAAATTCAAACTAGAAAACCTCAAGGCTATCACTGCACCAATGGGTACATCAACCAGTCTTGATGCTGACCCTGAAGGTAAATTGGTAGACACCAAACTTTACAGAGGTATGATCGGATCCTTGTTAAATCTTACTGCATCTCATCTTGATATTCAGTTTTCAGTGTGTTTGTGTGCTCATTTTCAAGATTGTCCTAAGGAGTCATATTTAAAAGCTGTGAAAAGGATCTTTAGGTATCTATCTGGCACCCTAAACTTAGGTTTATGGTATCCTGCTAGGTGTGAGTTAGATCTCATAGCTTACACTGATGCAGACTATGCTGGGTGTAAGATAGATAGGAAAAGCACTAGTGGATATTGTCAATATCTAGGTGCTTGTCTAGTGACTTGGGCATCCAAGAAACAACATATTATTGCCTTATCCACTACTAAGGTAGAATATGTGGCAGCAGGAAATTGTGCAGACCAAGTCCTCTGGATTAAACACCAGCTTATTGACTATCATATCAACCTTGGTTGTATTACAATTCTATGTGATAACACCAGTGCTATTTCCCTTACTAAAAATCTAGTTCACCACTCACGGACTAAGCACATTGAAATAAAATACCATTTTCTTCGAGATGAAGTAAGTAAAAAGAAAATTGAATTAGAGTTCATTGCATCTGAAAAGCAAATTGCCGATATATTCACCAAGCCTCTTAACAATGAAAGGTTTAAATTTTTAAGGAGAGAACTTGGTCTTTGTAAATTCTCAACTTGAATGCTTGTTCTGATTTGCATTATCACTTGGTATTCTGTGTTTTCTGAACAACAATAAATGCTATAACTTCAGTGACTGTCTTTGCATAACTATGTGCTGCATTTCATGGTTGAACCATCGGCATATTAAATGATATGCTGGGAGAATGACATATTATGTCTGTCTAGAAACCTACATCATGCGTGATGGTGGTCCCTTGGACCTCTGTACTCCGCCTTGTACCATGGGTCAACATTACATATATCTAGAATATGACATGGCATTTCTCATACATATCTGAAAACTCATGTATACAGTTAGGGGGAGTTTGTGTATTTTCATATCATCCTTGATTATTCATATTCATTAGCTTTGTGTTTAGAGCATATAGACAGGGTTCACACATGTGATATCATTCATGATTATATCATTTCATACATTTTGATAAGGGAAGTTCAGAAACATTTTTGGTAAGAGAACAGATCTTCAGTTCAGGTTCTGCATAATGTCAACATCCAATGTCGACTCTTTATTGAACACACTCTATCAGTTCAGAATAATTTTGGTCACAGAACAGATCATCAGTTCATATTCTGAATAATGTCGACACCCAATGTCAACTCTTTGTTCAACACACTCTGTCTATTCTAAACTTGTCCTCTTGATCATCTGTAAATTCTTGCTTGATATTTCTCATCTATTTCCATCTTTTGACATCAAGCACTTATATTTCTCTTGACCGTCTGAATAAATGACAAACTTAGAGTGCATTCATTAATCGAAGCTGCTAAAATCAGAAGACTTCTCTTATAAGAAGTAGTAGTGTTCCATGAATGAGCTGATGGTTTAAATTTAATAATCTTTAGAGAGTAAAGACCAAATTCAATGAAAAGAATCTGATGATGACTTTTTAATAGATCTCAACCATATTGATCATGTCATGTCTAATGGAGCCTTTCAGAAACTGAATGCATCTAATTTTAGGATAACTTGGTTGAGAACCCTAGAAATGTGTATTATTTTTAAACAACTCTATCTGAAAATCAAATGGGCAGCTGTGTTAAAATGAATAGTTAAATATGATGATGGCAGAGCAATGGCCAAATGCACTGAGAAACTGGGTTCTCTATCAAAGATCATGTGAACCTATGTCATGAAGCTTCTTGGTTAACTCTGTTTGAAAAATTAAAAGGTTAGTTTCACTGAGTAACTAGGGGTACTGGCGTCGGATAAACGTGTACCCTAATGTAAAAAGGTGTCAACTAAACCTGAAACAGAATAGTAAATTCTACTAAGTAACTAGGGGTATTGGCGTCTGATAAACGTATACCCTTATGTAAAAAGATATGGATTCTACTTGACTGTTCTGAATTTTGTGAGAATATGAATAGAAAAATTTTTGCTATAACCCTGTAGATAATTTTAAATTAGTGGAATTTGTTTAGTCTCAATACATGGTCTAGTCTCTCCTAAGAAAATCTTTGAAATTCTGATGTATAAGATGAAGAAAGGCAAAATCTGATATGCTATATGTTAATCTGGTTTATTGTTATTAATAGAGTTAAAACAGCAATTTCCTTTCAAAGGATGCAGTACTTATTCTCTAACTTTTATCATTTTTAATCCATCATATTTTCAAGGCTGCATTATATGAACTCTTATACCTGAAGACTCTGAGCTAAGTAGGCTTTGTTAATGAAAATTCATTTGGTTTGTCAATCAGATTTCATCTCCATCATACTTTCAACTCCTTCTCCAATTTCTGTCTCCTAATCATTCTTTTTGCTAATGGCAAAGGGGGAGAAAAGGTTTGTTTTGATGATTCTTGTCTGCATGATGATTCTTGTCTACATATCTGTAGTAGTAAGGAAATTTTGGCAAAGGGGAAGTGTGCAGAGAGATAGATGTGCATATTTTTTTGTATCTAGTGTGTGTTGCATTTGCATTGTTTTTTGCATCCAGTGTTGCCATCATCTATTGTTGCCATCAAAATTTATAAGGAATTGCCATCATCAAAAAGGGGGACAATGTTGAGGGGAGTTTGTGGGGAAGAATGTTTTATCTTCTCTGATTTATGAGCCTCTGAATCATATGTGTTTTGATGCTGACAATAGTATACATTGTGCTAAATTTTGATATTGGTAAACAATGCATTATGTTCATAATTTTCATGATTGGCTATTGTGTTTTTACCTTACATTAGGTCGGTGCACATTCAAAACTTTCATTCATATAGGTCAGTGCACATTTTCATCTACACATAACAAAGGTCGATGCACATAGACTAGGCATAGTATATAAGGTCGATGCACATTGCTCCATGTGCAAGACCAAGGTCGATGCACATCTTGGCATTGCAGAACAAAGTATGTGCACATTTTGAATTTAGCATGAAGGTCGATGCATGTTGCATTTCCAGGCAGAGGCAAGTCGGTGCACATTCACTGTAGCGCACACTAAGGTCGATGTACATTTATCTTAGTCATTCACACAAGTCTGTGCACATTACTATTCATTAATAAAGGTCGATGCAAGTTTAGCCTTCAAGCATCTAAGGTCGATGCATGTTTTCTATAGTGCATTTAAAGGTCGATGCACATGCTCACTCGTGTGTATGAAGGTCTACCTATGTTACTATTACAAGTCTGAGCACATTTTGCATCCTGTATGGAAAGTCGATGCACATTTGAATTTTGCATAGAACAAGGTCTATGCACATGCAAGGCCCGTGCACATATAGGTCTGTGCACATTAGGTATTCAGGTCTATGCATGTATAGAAGTCCATGCATTATCTGTGACTAAGGTCTATGCATATGCAATTTTCAAGTCTGTGCACATGCATTACCAGCCTGTATGAGGTCTGAGCATGTGCATACACAAGTCTGAGCATATGTACAGATTGCATATTCAAGTCGGTGCACATGCACCGCTTTGCTCAAACAGATTTATGCATTTCTTACACTTACCTAAAATATATTAATGCATCTATGTCTGACTTATACCATGATCATATTTTCTTATAAGTCAGAGCATATTGACTATTCACTCATGACTATAATCTGTTTGATGAAATGCCTTGGTTCTGATTGGCAGGAACTTAAGTCACTAAAGGACCCAAGATCAAATATGTAAAAGGCAGCATGCCTTACGCTTAGCACGGTCTCGTGGCTCGAAGTCTTCAACTTAAATAGGCACATGATCCAAGAAGGAGTCGTGCCTGGGGATTCAGACACGTGGACAGCTCACCTTTATATCCTGACACGTGGACATCCAGCAGCGTACCTGTTCGAATCTCCTTGGGCGGGAACGTGTTTCCCACGCGCTCGTGAGGCTATAAATAAAGGCATGATCAATCTGAAGAAGACATACACAAAAGAGAAGAAATTAGTGAAGAAAAGAAGAAAAAGAGGAAGCACGGGGAAGAAGCGAGAGAGTCTGAGAGTCTCCAGAGTTCAGTTGATTTCAATAGAGAGAAAAGATTGAGAGAGAAGAGTTGAGATGGAAATAGGGGATCGGAAAGTGAAGGAACACTCTAAGAGCTATGAGCGTTCAAGAGATCTGTAAGTGGAGTCTTGTTTGTCTCGATCTCTGCATCAAATCCAGACATTGTTCTACTCAAAGCGAGCTACATATTGTCTTGTATTTTACATTTGATTTTGTTCTTGAGATTTTCTATTCGCTATGATTTCTGTAAGCTGTGTGTCAGCAGATTATCAAGCTGTGTGTCAGCGGCAAGGAAGTAATTCCTTGGAAGCAAGCTATGAGGCTCAGCAGAGCAAGCTGTGAGGCTTAGCTGTCTGGGATCTATTCCCCAAAGCTGTGGATCAGCGGGTTGTAGGGATCTATTCCCCAAAGCTGTGGATCAGTGATTTTTAAGCTGTGTGTCAGCAGAAGCCTTACTCAATTGAGTAAGGGGTGGACGTAGATCTCTGGATTGAGATAGAACCACCTTAAAAACCTTCTTGCAGTGCGTGTGATCTGATTGTGCTATTCTTCTTTCTTATTCTACAATTCGTTGGATGCTCATTACTGATTTCTGAATTCCTGATATTCCGTGTAAATTTAAACTTTCAACCAGTGATGTATATCAAAAGGTTTAGTTCGAGCGATAGGCTACACCTATCTGGAATACTTAACCTTGTGTGAGGAGATTCCGATTCCAACCTCCACCTAGTACAGCTTCATCTGGTTGACTATTTCTTAATCTTGAGTGATATTACGTTAAATTGGTTGTGTTAGCCGTTGCATTTTAATTCTGCATTGTAAGTGCTTTATATTGGCTAAGATTACGGGTAGGTCTATTCACCCCCCCCCCCTCTAGGTTTGTCAGTCATCTGAAACAACAAAAAACACAGAAATGCACATTACTAAATAATGAAATGCAGGGATTCCACCTATCTATGTGCATGCATGTTTAAGCAAAAAAAATTTAATACTGATGTACAAGTGAATCAGGCAACATCATGCACATGAACAACCTATAAAATGCTGGAACTCCCCTTATCTGAATGCACTTGAAATATCAAATATGACATGAAGACCATGTAGGGAGTTGTTGAAATATGCTCATGAACATCTATACTGCTTTATATGCAAATGTGTCCCATGGTACTAGGCGGAGAACTTAGGTCATATGACCACCTCTCACATAGTATGGGTTTTCAGATAGAATTGATCTGCCCTGCTCCCACTATATCATTTGATATACCATTGGACATGCATGAAAGACCATAACAAATGCAGTGCAGTGCTATATGCAATGCAAGTTAATCGACTGTTCATGAGAGTGCAAATGTATTTTCCATGATTATGCAAATTCTATATGCATATGTGAGGATGCATTCATGAGCAGATCAACATATGCATCTTTATGACTTTGCAAGATATATGTGTAGATGCAACCATTTATGCATGAACTTTTATTTAACAGATTAGGCATGATGTGCCACCTATCAAGCAAATTCCTATTGAACAGACAAAAACAAGATATGCAAATTCACAGATAGAAATTTTCAACACATCAACTAGAACAGCAAAAAAAAAACATTGGGTTTTACCACACACAAGTGCCTTGGCTTTATTGAACCCCTTTTATTTTTCTTCTCTAAAGTACGTCTGCAAAACAAACTCTTATTTAGCATCTTTAGGTACCCAAGTCTCCTTGGGTCCTGAAATATCAGGGAGACCTCTGAAGGGTACTCTCCACATATTATGAGCTTGTATGTCATCAAATTTCATCATATAACAGTTAGACATAGAATGTCTAAACTGTTAACAATAGTGACATGACACAACGGGTTTTGTTTTGTTCTTGTGCACATGAATGTGAGCATGGAATTTATGTGCATTAACATGAGCATTTCTATTTTTAACATGAAAATTTTGTCTTTTATAACCAGCCAGCCAGCAATCCTCAGCTTTGTGGCCTGGCGTTCCACACTCAAAACACACATGAACTACTGTTTAAGACAGTTTTATTATTGACCCATGCATTTCTATTCTCAAGGAATTTAATAGGTTTAGAATTGAATTTTCCTCCCTGGGCATGCCAACAGTGAGCAGTAATGTGACCTATCTTGCCACAGCAAAAACATTCCAAGTTATTTTTTAGAACATAAGAAAATTTCCTATCATGCATTCTATCATTGTTCAATTCATCCTTTTTCATGAGAAAACAATTGTGCATAAGGTGTCCATGCTTGCCACAATAATAACAAGAAACATTAAATTTCTCTGAAGCATGGTTTTTTATATGAGAATTTTTACCATTCAGTTCATTAGATTTTTGATTCTCAGATTTACTTTTCTATTTTTGAATTGTGGGCAGTTTGACCTGAGAGGTGATGGCTACACCAGATGCCTTGACAAAGGATGTCATCAGCTTATTTTCAAAGGATTTCTTATTAACGGGTTTGTAGCCCAGCCCTTCCTTTTGAACATTGATTTTAACTCCTAACAACTTGTCCAAATTATTTTTGCCACTTACAAATTTTGACAATGAGTTTTTTAAGTCCTGAATCTCATTTTCTAAAGAAGCAATCAACAATTCTGAGTTCAGAGTCTCCTCTTCAAATTCAGCGATTCTAATTCTCAGAGCTTCATTTACAGATTTGTCATCTTCAATTTGTTTCTCCAGATTTTGAAGTTTTTCAGGTTCATCTGTACAAACCGATTTCCCCTTCTCCAAGACAAATAGTCTCTCTGACATAGTAGTGTTCAACTACTTTAACTTCCCATTCTCTATTATCAGAATAGCATTTTGAATTAATTCATCAAGTATGATTTGATCATCAGAAGTGACTTCTCGTTTCTGTTTAGTTTCAGATTCTTTCAGATCTTTTTACAATTTTTCAATGTTTTTCTAAAACTCTATGTTTACAGCCCTAATAGCCTCAAATTTCTCAACAGTCAAATTATTCTCTTCCTCAAGGTTTTTGAGTTTTTCTTCACTTTCTTTAATGTATTTTCTGAGGGTTCCATTTTCAGATTTCATGTGATCCAGTTTTGAATTGACTGCGTCAAGATTCTTCAGTTATTTTCTAAAGATATTATTTTCAATTTTTGGCATTTCAACGTCTTCATTTTCAGAATTAGGATTCATGACATTATTCACTTTTCTTTTCAGAGATTTGTTCTGTTTTCTTAACTGTTCATGAGACTCAAGTAAATCACTATATGCATTTACCTAGTCTTCTATAGAATAGTTTTCGAAGATATAACTTACCTCTTGCTCGTCCTCATTTTGATCACTATTGTGATCACTTTTATCTGTCATGAGACATTTGTCTTCCCCCTATCCATAGATGGTCCTCAATTTGTCCCACATCTCCTTGCTAGTCCTGCAGGTAGAAAAACAAGGAAGTATGTCAGTATCAATGGTAGCTGGAGAGGGGGATTTCTATAGCCCATCTAAGAGCAGCCAAACTAGGTCCATCAGGACCAAACGAGGCCTAGCTCATCCAAGTGATAGCCCCACAGGGCCCACTTAGGCTAAAAAGCCCAATAGGGTTACTCGGGATCAAATCCTTCCTCGGCGGCCCTTAGGCTCGGAAGGCCCGAGCGTCGGTCAGAACGGAGGAAGACCCATGCCCGAGTTATCCCCTCATCGGGATAGAGGCAAGCGCTCAGCGCCCACTCCAACCTATCTTCATCCGAGCTATGCCTATCGCCCGGACAGGGTTGGCACCTCTTATGCTCGGCTCGATCGACGATTGCTTATCCACGCTGCCGTTGAGAGCCCTTTATGAGCAGGAGTTTATGAGGATAAGGGACCCATGATCCCTCAAGGCTATAAAGATCTCACAATGAGGACGTAAAGACCCCACGATGAGGACATAACTCCCACCTGAAACTCCTCAGCTTACGGGACTCATGAGGCGAGCACACTATATAAACCTGGGACTCCCTCCAGTGAAAGGTAGGGGCAGTACACGCCTAAAATCTCCTGAGCAGGAACCACTTCACCACCTTGGTGTAGGGGGATCTCGTGCACCTCTTTCTACCTCCCTCCCTATCTTCCACCATTGCTCTACTGACTTAAGCATCGGAGGGTTTTCCCCAGGGAACCTCCCCTGGGCCCCCTGATCCATTTCCCTTTCTCTATAGTTCACTGTTTGGTGATCATCTACCCCGCTCAGGAGCCGCGCGAGATCACGCCCCTTCATCTGGCGGCGTCTGTGGGAAACGACCAAAGAGCCAGTATGGTGCGAAGAAGTTCAAGGAGGAGGCCCGCCGGCGGTAGGGGAAAGACCATGGTGGCGGCGGGAGAAGGCCCTTCTCAAGCCTCCAAAAACCCTCCTCCAATGCCAGCACCACCGCCGACGGACCGCCCCCTCCCGCCGCGGCGGTAGGGATACCGCTTAACGGCGGCGCTGACACCTTCCAAGCCCTCAACGCAAAATTGGATGTCCTCGTGGAACTCATAAGGACTCAGGCGGCCAGGGATGGAAGGTCATGTGCCCCTCCGGAGAGCCCCCCCCCCTCCCGCGAGAACGTGTCCCAGCACACCGTCGGAGGTTGCTTCACCCTCCGAAGGCAGCAGCTTATTCGCAACAAGACAGGAGGACCCTCACAAGCCCCCCCTCCGGAGCAAGAGCCCTCCTCCGCATCGAAACGGGGGAAACAAGGGGCACGCCATCCACTCCCGGAGACCGAAGTCCCCAGGGAGCGCCAGGACAGCCTGCCATCACGCCCCCTTAGCCCTATGGCGTAACAACAGTCTGAGTTGTCCCTCCGTCTACGAGAGTTCGAGAGGCGCTTCACAGCACAGGAGTGTGCCTTACGAGCCTTGCAGAAGACCTCTCCACCAGAGGACGAGGAGAGATCCCCGTTCTCTGACTATATCTTGAAGGCAGAGGTATCTCCCAGAACCTCCATCCCGACCTTCAAGCCTTATGACGGCCAAGGCGACCCGGCCGACCACTTCGACAACTTCGATGCCCTGATGACCTTTCATGGAGCGTCCGACGTCGTCAAATGCCGAGCCTTTGCGACCACCGTGGTCCAAGGCGCCCAAGCATGGTTCCGGGCCCTCGCCCCCGGATCCATCCGAGACTTCAAGTAGTTTGGGCGAGTATTCAAGGAGAGTTTCACCGGCAGCGGCCCCCCGAGGTCGGTAGTTGGCTCTCAAACAGGCGCAAGGGGAGAGACTCCGACCTTAAATCAACCGATTCAAATCGGAAGCCCTGAGAATCCCCCGCCTGGATGTAGCCTCGGCCATAACCGCGTTGACCGGAGGCACCCGGGACGAGAACCTCCGCCGCGAACTTGTCCTCCACCCTCCCTCGACCCTTGCCGAGCTAGTGACTCTGGCCTTACGCCATGCTGAGTGCGAAGAAGTTCTCAGCGCATGCCGAGGCGCAACCGGCTTGGGTCGGGAGGGGGACAAGAAGCGAGCACCCGAGTCAAGCTCAGGCCAAGGAAAGAGGTGAAACCGAGATGGGGAGCACAAAGAACCGTCCCAGAAGTACGAGCGGTACACTCCCTTAACTGCTCCAGTGTACGAAATATATGAAGACATCAAAGGCTTGGGCCTCCTTCGCCATCCCGAGCCGATGAGGTTGAAAAGCCGCAATCGCAGCAAACATTGCCTGTTCCACAGCGACTACGGGCATCACACCGACGATTGCCATCAGCTCCAGGATGAGATCGAGTGCCTCGTCCGCCAGGGACACCTATCCCGGTTTGTGGCCGGGCATAAGGAGGACCGAGGCGCCCCAGAGGAAATCGACAACGCCCCTCGCGGGGTCCATATCAACGTCATCGTCGGAGGAGCTGCATTAGGAGGGGACAGTGGCCGAGGAAGGAAGCGTCATGCTGAGAGGGTGAGCTGAGCCGTCGAGCCTCCCAAGGCCCCGCCGAGTGAGCCTCAGGTCATAGTCTTCTCCGACCGAGACCTGGAAGGGCTGACCACCCCACATGACGACGCCCTAGTCATATCGGCCACAATAAACCATTGTAACGTAGACAGGATTCTAGTTGACAATGGAAGTGCCCTCGATGTATTATCCTATGAATGTTTCCTTAAGATGGTGGAGGATCCGTCTAAACTCCGCCTGATCCGAACCCCCCTGTGCGGGTTCAATGGCCAGGCCACTTATCCCGAGGGAGCCCTCAGCCTGCCGGTTACTCTTGGCACCTCACCCAAGACCGTTACGGTTATGGCGGACTTCATAGTGATCAAGGGTATGATAGCATACAATGCAATCTTCGGCTGAGGAATCCTCAGCCGAACGAAAGCAGTGCCTTCTACCTATCACCAAAAGATGAAGTTCCCCACCAAAAATGGGTTGGGGGAGGTTCGAGGCAACCACGCCATGGCCAGAAGGTGCTACAATATCTCGGTTGAAGCCACAAGGCCGGACGGGAAGAACAGGGGCCCCCGGGAAGTTGAGGAAAAATCCGCAACCGCCGAGCCTGGAGGCGAATTGCTAGCGGTTTTCCTAAACAACGACCCGACCCTTGGAGTAAAGATTATAGCCGACTTAACATCTGAAGCCCAACAGCTATACAAAGAGTTTCTTTCCGCGTACGTCCGAGTCTTTACATGGTCTGATGATCAACTCCCTGGGATACCAGAGGAGACGGTGATGCATAAGCTCAACCTCGATCCAACCATCAAAGCCGTACAACAACACAGAAGGAAGCACGCGCCAGAGAAGCAGGTGATCATCAAGGAGCAAGTCACCAAGGGGTAAAAGACTGGTCTTTTCAGACCGGTCCTGTACCCGACATGGCTGGCTAACGTCGTTCTGGTACCAAAAGCTTCGGGAAAGTGGCGAATATGCGTGGACTTCACTGACTTGAATAAGGCTACTCCAAAGGACTGCTATCCATTACCGAGCATCGACCAACTGGTTGACTCAACCTCGGGCAACGAGATACTCAGCTTCCTAGACGCCTATTCAGGTTATCATCAGATCAGAATGAATCCAGAAGACATCGAGAAGACCGCCTTTATCACCGACTTCGGCGTATACTGCTACACCCGGATGCCTTTCGGGTCGAAGAACGTTGGAGCCACATACCAGAGGCTGGTCAATCATATGTTCGAGAGACAGCTCGGTCGGAATGTCGAGGCCTATATTGACGACATGCTCGTGAAGACCCCCAAGGCCGAGGACCACTTCGCCGACCTAGCCGAAACCTTCGACACCCTCCTGAAGTACAACATGAAGCTCAACCCTGCCAAGTGCACCTTCGGAGTAAGGTCCGGGAAATTCTTGGGCTTCTTAGTCACCCAGCGTGGGATCGAGGCCAACCCCGACAAGGTCCAGGCCATCCTGGACATGCACCCACCCACCTGCATCAAAGATGTTCAACGCCTTACCGGGCGCATTGCCGCGCTCAGCAGATTCCTGTCCCGCGCGGCTGAACGATACCTACCCTTCTTCAAACTATTGAGGGGGCCTAAAATGGCATCTGCTACATTCACGTGGGATGAGGAATGCCAAAAAGCGTTCATCGAGCTTAAGGAGTTCCTGGCTTCGCCTCCGGTGCTTTTCAAGCCTGTCCCAGGTGAAACCTTGCATCTCTATCTCTCGGCGACTCCATCTACAGTTAGCTCGGTCCTAGTCAGAAATGACTCGGGAGTCAAGAGAGCGGTCTACTACACCAGCAAGGTTCTCAATGAGGCTGAAAGAAGGTACCCCGCAACTGAGAGACTCGTGCTAGCGTTGGTTACCTCGGCCAAGTGCCTCCGACCCTATTTCCAAGGGCACTCCATCACCGTGCTGACCGGCGAACCATCGAAGAGGATCCTCGCTCACCCTGAAGCCTCGGGATGCCTCATCAAGTGGGCCATCATGCTCGGGGCCTACGATATATCGTAACGGCCTCGCTCGGCTATCAAAGGCCAGGCGCTCACTGACTTCATCACCGAGAGCACCATCCTGACTGAAGAAAGATCTCCATCCGCGCCCGGGCCGACCTGGGAACTGTTCATCGATGGATCCTCCAACTCAGCCAGAAGCGGCTCCGGGATCCTCCTGAAGTCCCCCGAAGGAGCAGAGCTACAGTACGCCCTGAAGTTCAACTTCCAAGCATCTAACAATGCTTCCGAGTATGAGGCCCTCATATCGGGAGCCCGTATGGCCCGGTGATTGGGGGCTGAGCGAGTCAGGATTCACACTGACTCCCAAGTGGTCGCTAGCCAGGTCAACGGTGGTTATGAAGCTCGAGAAGCACCGATGATCAAATACCTCCAGTTGGTCAAGACCGTGGCACAACAGTTCGAGAGTTTTGAGGTAGTCCGAATAGCTCGGGAGGAAAACTCCCGAGCGGACGCCCTCTCTTGGCTGGTCTCCTCTCTTGACCCCGAGGGTACTCGATCGATCCTTCTCAAAGAGCTAGAGCGGCCGAGCATCGATTCGAAGCTCCTAGCTGTTGACTCGGCCTCCCCAAGCGACTGGCGTACCCCGTACCTGTCGTGGCTCCAAGATTCTCAGGAGCCCCCCAACCCTCGGGAAGCCCGAAGATTGAAGTACCAAGCTCGACGATTCGTCACTCTGGATGGCGCTCTCTACCACAGATCCTTCTCCGGTCCTCTCTTGAAGTGCCTCAGCACTGACGAAGCCAACCGAGCGATCGAAGAAGTTCACGAAGGTCTGTATGGAGCGCATTTAGGAGGTAGGTCGCTCGCCAGGATCTTGCTACGGCAAGGTTATTGGTGGCCCACTCTGCAACGCGACTGCTCGACCTACACACAACACTGTGACCGGTGCCAGCGATTTGACCACTTGGTCCATCATCCAGCAACAGAGCTCATCACCCTAGCCGAGCCTTATCCTTTCGCTCGCTGGGGAATCGACATCCTCGGGCCATTCCCCACGGCCCAGGCCCAGAAGAAGTTCATTATCGTCGCCATCGATTACTTCACTAAGTGGATCGAGGTCGAAGCCACAGTAAGGATCACCGAGACAGTCATCTGGAATTTCATCTGGAAGTCAATCATCTGTCGTTACGGCATCCCCCGGGTGATAGTAAGCGATAATGGTCGGTAATTTGATTCTCATTATTTTCGAGACAGATGTGACGACCTGGGCATTCGCAATCACTTCACCTCGGTCATCCACCCTCAGGCTAACGGGCTGGTCGAAAATGCCAATAAGACTATCTTAAAAGGTATCAAGACTAGGCTCGGCAAAGCCAAGGGCAGCTGGCTTGAGGAATTGCCAAACGTACTTTGGTCACATTGAATGACTCCCAGAACGGCAACCGGTGAAAGCCCCTTTCAACTGGTATACGGTACCGAGGCCGTGATCCCGTTGGAGATTGGCAACCCCTCCCTCCGAGTCATCTGCTTCTCGTCCGAGGCAAATGACCAGAAACTGCTCAAAAACCTCGACCTAGCAGATGAAGTCCGAGAGATTACCAGCATCCGAGCAACGGGATACCAACGCCGCCTCACTCGATACTACAACGCCAAAGTCCGAGATAGACACTTTCAGCTGGGAGACTTCGTCCTCAGGAAAGCCGAAGCCTCTCGACCACTTGAGGCGGCTGGCAAGTTATCCCCTAATTGGGAAGGCCCCTACCGAGTGGTCGAGACGCTCGGAAAAGGAGCATACCGTCTATCCACGATGGAAGGAGAACTCATCCCTCGGACCTGGAACGCGACTACACTACGCAAGTTCTACTTCTGAATACTGAGCATTGTGTAAACAACATGAGATAAAACAAAAGCCTCCTTTCTTTTATTCAAACAACTCGCTTGTACATTAGGAAGGCCGAAGCCGAGAAAATACAGGTCAAAAAAGCAAAAAATTCATCTGGCGTCGCCGTATGAGCCCATCGCTCGGCTGACTCGGTTGACCTTCCTGCGTCCAGCCACTGACTCTGCCTCGTGTAGAAACTAGCTTGGATAAAGGGTAGTCGACCCCGTTGACTCGGGCAGCTCGGGACAAAGGTGATAGAGGGATTAGGGAGGAGAAGGCTACCTTCCAAGTTGAACTTGGAAGAGAAAGGGGAGAGGGAACGCATATGAAAGCATCCTCCCCGCCAACCTGCCAACTCTTGGGGAGGAAGAGAGTGCAGGCACCCTCCGAAGAGTGAAAGAAATGATGAGAAGAGCATAAGAGGGAAAAAGAGGCTGCGGGGGGGAAAAAGAAACCAGCAGAGCTTGACGAAGAGGCAGGGGAAAGCCCGGGAAGGAGGGAGCTTAATTGGCTTCCTCCTCACCTCCATGGAGCGAGCAGGAAGGGACGGGTGGTAGGGATGCCTGATGCCCCCATCCGTCCACCATCTCGCCCCCCTGCAAACACCGCCGGAACTGATAAAAAGAAGACGACGTGCCTCCACACGTCGGACCTTCTTCAAACCCATCCACAGGTCGTCGGACCTCCTTCAAACCCGAAGCAGCAAGGACTCTCTGCCCTCCGTCATCGGCAGCTTCATCCTCCGGGGCATCTTCCATGCTCCAAATATAAACGGCACAACGCTACGTGAAGAAAGAATGAGGAAAGACTGTCAGGGAAAACCCTAAGCGATGGAGAGGAAGGGACGCCCTTCAGACCTTTTATAGGCGAAGGGAGGCTATTTGCCTTAAATGATTCTCTCCTCGAAAACACGCCAAAGGGATCTCTCCCTACGAACGGTCACCTTAAACTTCTCATTTCCGCCCCAGCAGGACACATGAAGTGGCCAAGCATTCAAAGTATGAGAAAATGGAAAGACACCCTGTTAGACGCTCACCCAACCATCAGGCGAGATCCATGCAGAAAGTATCGGCTCTTTCCAACCACTGCAGATACGCTGAACAAAATACGGCAATGGCGATACGGAACAGTTAAGTCTTCGTCCTAACGCTATTGCCTTATCTATTTTTCCACACAAAGGAGAAAGTTTTTTCTTCAAAAGGAAAAAGACATACAAATAGAGGAAGCAAAGCAGATACATCAGGCCTCCGACCCACCTTGAAGCTCGGAAGTGGAGGGCTTAAACGGTCTGCCCCCGGCACCCTCGGCGACGGCCGACACTGGCACTGACCCCACCGGCGTGGGAACTGCCTCGGTTGCGTGCCCTCCCGAGGCATCCGGAGTTGGCGACCCCTCGGACGAAGAGCCCCCATGATCCTCTTCATCCGGCGTTGAAGTAGAGGAACTAGAGGATGACACGTCCGAGTCATAGCATTGCCCGGACGGGAAGTCAACTACCCCGAATGCCTACTCCTCGGCATAAGAGACGGCCCGGTCGTAGCCTTGCTTGAACCCCTTGCGGATGCCCCGGCGAAGTGCTGACTCGTAGTAGGGAAGGGAAGCCTCCTTAAGGTCGACCCGATAGGCCTCTGAGCTTTTGTACTGCTCGAGAGCCTCCGCCCCGGCCGATCCCACCCTACCAGCGAGCACGGCCTTCTCCCGCTCCACCTCAGCTAACTTCCGCTCGGCCTCAGCCGTCCGCTTTTCGGCCTCTGCCGCCTGCTTCTCCGCCTCGGCCCAATCAGCCTCGGCCTCCCGCCGAAGGCGCTCGGCTTCCTCCGCTCGGTCCGCCAGCTCTGCACTTTCGGTCTCCCACCGGCCATCCAGCTCAACACGTGCAAGGCACTCCCATTCAAGAAGCCTATTCTTCCTCTCGAGCGATTCGCGGGCCTTACCTAGCTGCTTGGTTAGCGCCCGGGTCTCCACCTGGCTCGATCGCACCAGCTCCCTGACTGAGGAAACCTCCCACCGAAGCCCATCACGCTCCTCGGCAAGCCGAGCCAACCTCCTGTCAGACCCACCAAGGGTCCAGGCCAGGTTCGCTCGCTCCTACTCTGACCGAGCGTACGCTTCTGCCAGAGTGGCCCCCATATGGGCCAGGACAAGGCTGCCCTCCATAACCCCCGCGAGGGCCGCAGACGAAGAGTACTGCCTACCTCCCCCCCTCACCTTCGCGGCTATACCGCGGCATACCTGGTGTAGAGGGCCCAGGATACCAAGCCTCTACAAGGCCGCCGGAATAGAGAACCCCCCATCGGTCGGCGCCCCACCGAGTGGCTCGGACCAAGCCCCGGCCTCGGTCTCCTCTCGTGCCTCGGTCAGATTTTCTTGCGGCCCCCCAACCTGGACCGGCTCGGCACCTGCACCACCACCTGAAGCGCCAACCTCGGCCGCAGCCCCAGCATCCCCTGCCTCGTCTACGGCCCCCTCGGCTCCTACCGAGGGGAGAGCCGGGCCAGCACCGTTGCCAGTCGCAGGAGCAGCCCTGGCCCCCTCGGCTCCGACCGAAGGAGGAGCCGAGCCAGCATCGTCGCCGACCACAGGAGCAGCCCCAACCTCCTCGGCCCCCTCTTGCTCGGCGGGTGGGAGAGCTCGCCTGGTAGGGTTGGCCCCATCATGCTCGGCGGAGGGGCGAGCCGCAGCAAGGTTGCCTTCGACTGCGAGTACGACCCCGGCCTTCTTGGCCCGCTTCCTGGCCTTCGCGGTGGCCCGGATCATGCCTTCCATAGGATCCTTGCGCTTGGACCCCCGCGGCTTGGAGGATTCACCCTGGGCTGCCCACTTGCCCTTATCTCTAGCTCAGGAGCGACCCGTGGGAGCAGCTGAGTTATCGCCAAGCTCGATCACCTCTGTGGCCTCCTCCAAAGCCTGCCGCCTGGTGTGTAGCAACCCTAATAAATGAATAATTGAAATGAATTAAAACATATATATTACAGAAGTAATATATATAAAAGGAATAGGGTTAATTGGACGAAATAAAACAAATTAAAAATAACGCCTCTTATTAAGGCGTTAATTTATAAAGAAACGCCTCTACCAATGGCGTGAATAAAGAAAGGACGCCCACACCTACGGTCGTCAGTTCTCACGCGACCAAATGGGTAAGTAAAAGAAACGCCTCTATCTTGGGCGTGTTTTAAAACAAGAAACGCCCTTTTTCAAGGCGCTTTTTAATAAACGCCCTAAAGCAAGGCGTCAATTAATGAATACACGCCCTGACCTAAGGCGTTAATTCAGTTCGTGAACCGATCGAACCCAGAACTTATCCAAGGAAAGATTAACCTAATCTAGTAAGTGTCTATTAGAGTAAGGACTCTATTGGGGATATGTTACCCTCAATCAAACACTACCTTTAATAGGACTTCCATAACCCTATAAATAATCTACTGCTCGAACCCGTGAACGCTATTTGGCGTTCGAGTTCCCTGAAGGTAATTACAGAGCAATAGCTCTTCCTTCCCTCTGTCCCTTTTTGATTTGGTGGACGGTCATTAATTCGACTTCTTCCTTCTTCCAGGTTGAAGAAACATTGGGGTTGTAAGGTAATAATCTTTCTTTTACCTTCGGTCAGGAAGTGTGAAGAAATACTAATATTTCTTCTTCTGTTCTCGTAGGAATTACAGGACCGAAGAACTAGAGCTCCTCTTCTCACAGTTCAAATCATCAAATTATCATAAGGTAGGTTTTCTCAAGATACTGTAGCCCAAATAAGATTAGTGAAAGATATTATATAAGCATGGCATGCATACGGTCTATATATATATGGTTTCGGTGTGTTTTCTGAATTGTTTGAAAGAAACGCCCTGGAATAGGGCGCTATTTTAAAATAAACGACCATAACAGCGGTCGTCAATTTATTAAGAAACGTCCTGTACACAGGCGTTAATTTTACGAGATCATGACTTAAGCATGTTAAGAACGGATTATATATGAAACCTTGATTATTAATGCATGATCCTGTCTCCAAATCTAATGTCCTGCAATTTCTTGAATTCACGGCCTGTACAAGGTCGTTTTCCACGTATTAACGCCTTATCATAGGGCGTGACTTTAAAAGTAACGCCCCTTACTAGGGCGTGTATATGTTAAAATCTTGAAATTCACGACTTGGACAAAGTCGTTTTCCATATGTAAACGCCCCATCATAGGGCGTGAATTAAAAATAAACGCCCCTTACTAGGGCGTGTATCTGTTAAAATCCTGAAACTCACATATTCTGTAAAATGGAATTAGAAAGTAACGCCCCTTCCAAGGGCGCGTTTTTGATAAATTTCTGAGAATAATTATATCCTGTCGAATATGTAAATGATGAGACGCCTGCCCCTGCAGTCGTCAACTTGGAAGAAACGCCCCCAGGAAAGGCGTGTTTTTGATAAATTAATGAAATAAATGGAAATTCTGCAAATTGGCAATACATGTAAACGCCCTTCTGTTAGGCGTTAATTATTCAATACACGACTTGACCTAAGTCGTTATTTTACTGTAAACTGATTTTTCCTCTGATTTGCTAACCGATGGTTTATATATTATACATATATATATATATATCGGCACTATTCTCCACTCCGTGAGTATAGTCCCACGTTTCATGTTGATTTATCGATCACACTCAACTCTCATTGACATACAAGCTCTCCATTGGACATTCCGTTCCTTTGGACTAGCAAGTTAGTCATAGAGACCTCCGTAAGACTCCTCGTAGCCTTGGATTCCCTCAAGGCCGACTGAGCTGGTTGTACCCTAAAAACCCATTACACAGTTTTTGCCATGTCAATCTAAAGAAAACATGGTATACCGGCCCTTATGATTATACAAAGAGTATATCATAAGAAATTCTTAATGGGATGATGATATCATGCCATATCATGTCGTTCTTGTAAACCTCAATTCTATGATAAGAATGAGGGTATCTTACCTTGATATACTGTTCATGTGGACCTCAACTCTATATAAAGAATGTCCATATTGATTTGTCATGGTACCTAAGTTAAGGGAACCATATTCTACCTAGTTTTATCGAACTCGTGATTATACCGTTATTATCGCCATTCTATGTCCTTTGTCATATTTTGGACTCTATTCTATCAAAGTTGTCATACGTATCTACAAGCTTGATTATTGAAATTCTATATTGGCTATATAAACAAGAGTGGATGTCAAAACACATGATAAATGCCTGCGCATATAGGGCCCGATCTGGTCCTGGGAGGAGCACCCGAAAGTACTTGTGCCCATGGGAGTTAAAATGATAAGGTATCTGGCATTATACCGAGTACTTGACTTGCTTGATTGGACATTCCACACACATCTTGTACTTGACTCGTACTTGACATGAAATGAAATGCGTGGCCCGAAAAAGGGTAATTTACTTGCTTGATACATGATAGCCAAAGTTCTTGACATGACTCGATAATGGTACTTGCTTGAATATCTTGAATAACTTGTATCTTGTTCATGAAAGTTCATCTTATTTCTTTGATATTACATTCTCTCTATCTTGTCGTTTCATGCGAGCATGCATAGCTTTATTGCATCCATGAAAATGTAATTACTTAAACCACTTGCTAGTACTTGAGATATAATTTCCTACTGAGCGTTCGCTCATTCCGTTTGTCCCTTTTTACTTTTCAGGTAAGTCCGACGACGATGGAAGTCAATCGGATGGGAATGGTCAAGAGTGAAAGTGATAGAGCTTCTACAAGTGTCGTCTAGTCTTTTCCATAGTTTCTTGAGTCAACTATGTATTCTTTTCCTTTTTATTTAACAGAGTATTGGATTTGTAATAGTCTATCCATTATGAAATAAAGGATTGGGTTATCTTGCTATTTTGCGCATCTCTGTCTTTGTGTCGAATACACGACCACTCTGATTGACATGATTGATATAGACACGTCGCGCATCTCCGGGTATCTTCCGCGCTCGGGGCGTGACAGTCTTTGTGGTATCAGAGCCTAAGGTATTCAATTCCTAGGAAACCCAAGTCCAAGGATAGGTTTCAAAACCTTTAACCAAGTGAGAGTGGGTAGAACCAAGGGTTAAATGATCAATGAGACCTTTATAAGATCATAGTGATATAATACTAACATAGCTATTGTAATTATAGGATAATGGCTGCCGAACGTGCTCAATGGCGCAACATGCAGCGTACCCTTCAAGGGATGACCCAAGTGCTACAACAGGTAGCACAAGGTGGTGCTCCACGAGCTGGAAGCTTACACCAAGCATTCAAGAATATGAATCCCCCGAAGTTCATGGGATCGACCGATCCAGACGATGCCGAGCATTGGGTTCGGGAGATTGAACGTATATTCCGTGTTATGCAATGCACGGATCAGGACAAAGTCTTATTAGCTACTTTCCAGTTAGAAAAGGATGCTAGATGCTGGTGGGAGTCGATTGAAGCTACTATTGACCCAACTCAAGTTACATGGGGTGAATTTGTTGAATATTTCAACGCCAAATATTTCTCTGATAGGGTCCAGGAAAGGAAGGCCGCCGAATTTGCCGCATTAAAGCAAAGATCTTTATCGGTGGCTGATTATGAAGCACAGTTCTCTAGACTGTCTAGATATGCTAAGCATTTAATTGGCACGGAAAAGATGAAAGCCCGTAGATTTCTTAATGGGCTTAGGCCCCACTACATTACTCAACTGGCGCCTATGGATATTCAAGTTTATACTGAAATAGTGCGCCGAGCTCAGTTGCTTGAAGATGCCACGGAACTATCTGATAGGATCCGTGGGAAAGACAAAAAGGAGCAAGTCACAAGTTCGGGTTCTTTTAAACCCAACTTTAAGAAGAGGCCCAATAATGGAGGTTCTTCCTCTCAAGATCAGAAGTTCAAGAAATCCAAGCCTTTCTCTATCACCACTACCCCTTCAAACGTAGTATGCAAGCATTGTGACAAGGCTGGTCACAAAACAGAAGAATGCTGGAGGAAACTGGGAGCATGTCTCCGTTGTGGGAGTCGTGAACATCGGATTCCCGATTGTCCATTAATGAATGACCAAGACGGTGAGGGTAAACGCCCAGTGACAAGGAACGCGCGTCTTCATGCAATCCAAGAGACCGAACCAGAAGAAGAAGGCGGATTGGTGGAAGGTACATTAAAAATTTGTTCCAAATATGCACATGTCTTATTTGATACGGGTGCATCGCATTCCATTATTTCCAAGAAGTTTGCTGACCCATTACCTCTAGAACCAGAATGGATGAAGATAATATTGTCTACTCCTCTCGGAAACGAGACGGATATCACACATCATTACCAAAATTGTGAGGTATTGGTTCGAGGAAAGAATTTTCCTATTGATCTTATCTGCTTAGATCTAAAAGAATATGATGTTATACTAGGAGCAGATTGGTTATCCAAATACCAGGCAACGGTTGATTGCCGTGATAGCAAGATTGTTTTCAAGGAATTTCCGGAACTGACTTATACTAGTCCTAAGAGTCGAAGCAAATCCCCTCTTATTTCGGCTCTTCGAGCAAGCAAGCTCGTCAGGAAAGGATGTGTATCCTTCCTTGCTTTTGTCACTAATAAAGAAGCTAAGGAAACCAAGATAGAAGACGTTCAAGTAGTACGAGAATTCCCAGACGTATTTCCGAAGAATTGCCGGGATTACCCCCGCAAAGAGATGTGGCCTTTACCATCGACTTAGTCCCTGGTGCTGGTCCGGTTTCAAAGGCACCATATAGAATGTCCCCTGCTGAACTCAAGGAGTTGAAGGAGCAGTTGATGGAACTAATCCGAAAAGGGTTTATTAGACCAAGTACTTCCCCGTGGGGAGCACCAGTCTTATTTGTAAAGAAGAAGGATGGATCCATGAGATTGTGTATTGACTATCGACAGTTGAATCATCTTACTATCAAGAACAAGTATCCACTGCCGAGAATCGATGAATTGTTTGATCAGATTTCAGGATCCAAATATTTCTCCAAGATTGATCTCCGGTCAGGATATCATCAATTAAGGATCAAGGATGATGACATTCACAAGACCGCATTCAGAAGCAGGTATGGCCATTACGAATTTGTTGTTATGCCTTTTGGACTAACAAATGCCCCTGCTGCCTTTATGCAGTTAATGAATAGCATATTCAGGCCTTACTTGGATCAATTCATAGTAGTCTTCATCGATGATATATTGATATATTCTAAGACTAAGGAAGAACATGAAGAGCATTTGAGGATTGCATTGCAAGTCTTGAGGACAAATCAATTATATGCTAAACTCAGCAAATGCGAGTTCTGGCTTGAAGAAGTGGCTTTTCTCGGACATGTCATATCCAAGGACGGTTTATCTGTGGATCCGTCAAAAGTTGAAGCTGTGAGAAACTGGGAGAGACCCACTAATGCAAGCGAGATCAGAAGTTTCTTAGGTCTTGCAGGCTATTATCGGCGATTTATCAAAGATTTCTCTAAGATCGCCGTACCACTTACAAGATTAACTCGTAAGGAGATCCGATATGAATGGAGTGAGGAATGTGAAAGCAGTTTCCAAACTCTCAAGGATCATCTCACCACAGCTCCAGTCTTAGCCCTACCAATTGAAGGAGAGAAATTCGAGGTCTACACTGATGCTTCTGGCATTGGCCTCGGATGCGTTCTAATGCAACATGGGAAGGTCATAGCATATTCTTCTCGTCAACTGAAGAAGCATGAGGAGAATTACCCCGTCCATGACTTGGAATTGGCCGCGGTAGTATTTGCCCTAAAGATATGGAGACACTATCTCTATGGGGTACAGTTTACTCCGATCACAAAAGTCTCAAATATCTATTTTCACAAAAGGAGCTGAACATGAGACAAAGACGTTGGCTAGAATATCTCAAGGACTTCGACTTCAATATACAATACCATCCCGGAAAGGGTAATTATGTTGCTGACGCCCTTAGTCGAAAGCCGAGAGCAAAGATAGCAAATTGTATGATACAAGAATGGAGGTTACTTGAACAATTCTCCGAGCTCAATATAAGCTTGGACACGGAATCCAAATTTGTCACACTATCCCATGTAAGCATACAGTCAGATTTGTTATCTGAGATACAAACACTTCAGGATGATGATCCTATGTTAGTAGAAATCAAAAGCAGATTAGAAGGACAATCTGATTTTCAACTAACTTCTGATGGAAGATTATCGTTCAAAGATAGAACTTGTATACCCGATTGTCCGGAATTAAAGAAGAAGATCTTAGATGAAGCTCACAGATCAAGATACACTATTCATCCTGGATCAACTAAAATGTACCAAGATGTAAAGAGGAACTTTTGGTGGCCCAATATGAAAAGAGAAATAGCGGACTATGTATCACGCTGTCTCACATGCCAACAGGTCAAGGCGGAACACCAAAAGCCTGCGGGAAAACTACATCCTCTAGATATTCCTAAGTGGAAATGGGAGGATATTGGTATGGACTTCATCATGGGTTTGTCTAAATCTAAAGGAGGACATGATGGAATCTGGGTTATCATTGATCGATTGACTAAATCGGCACATTTCTTGCCAATCAAAAGCCGATGGTCGATTGATGTGCTAGCTGCACTATACATTAAAGAAATAGTCAGGATACATGGAATTCCTGTCTCAATCGTGTCTGATAGAGATCCCCGTTTTACTTCTCATTTTTGGAAGGGATTACAACATTCGTTGGGGACAAGGCTCAACTTTAGTACTGCTTTTCACCCACAAACGGATGGTCAGACCGAGCGAACTAATCAAGTTGTTGAAGATATGCTGAGAGCATGCATTATTGACTTTGGAGGAAGCTGGCATGACCACTTACCTTTAGTTGAATTTGCATATAATAATAGCTACCAAGCTAGTATCCAAATGGCACCTTTCGAAGCCTTATACGGAAGGAGTTGCCGATCTCCCATATGTTGGAACGAAGTTGGAGAAAAACAACTATTAGGTCCAGACATGGTAAGGGATACAACCGAGAAGATACAAGTAATCAGAGAAAGATTACAAGTTGCTCAGACAAGGCAAAAGGCTTATGCTGATACCAGGAGAAGAGATCTTGAATTCCAGGTTGGAGATCATGTATTTCTTAAAATATCCCCTGGACGTGGCATACGAAGATTTGGTGTTAAGGGCAAGCTTACGCCAAGATTCATCGGACCATTTGAGGTACTCGAAAGAGTTGGCGAGGTTGCTTATCGCATCGCGTTGCCTCCTCAGTTGTCCGAGGTACACAATGTATTTCACATATCTATGTTGAAGAAGTATGTGCACGATCCGTCACATATTATTGAGCATGGAGATCTGGTGATCCAGAAAGATCTCACATATGAACAGAGGCCCTTGAAGATATTAGATCGAGAAATACGAGCTCTAAGGAATAAGGTTATTCCCATGATCAAGGTGCAATGGAATAAGAATCCTGAACGCGAAGCGACATGGGAGACCGAGGAATCTATGAAGAAACGATTTCCCGAGTTATTCTAAGAGGTATATGTCCTACACTCTCCGCATGTATAATTATATATATATTGAATTTGGGGACCAAATTCTTTTTAAGTGGGGGAGGGTGTAGCAACCCTAATAAATGAATAATTGAAATGAATTAAAACATATATATTACAGAAGTAATATATATAAAAGGAATAGGGTTAATTGGACGAAATAAAACAAATTAAAAATAACGCCTCTTATTAAGGCGTTAATTTATAAAGAAACGCCTCTACCAATGGCGTGAATAAAGAAAGGACGCCCACACCTACGGTCGTCAGTTCTCACGCGACCAAATGGGTAAGTAAAAGAAACGCCTCTATCTTGGGCGTGTTTTAAAACAAGAAACGCCCTTTTTCAAGGCGCTTTTTAATAAACGCCCTAAAGCAAGGCGTCAATTAATGAATACACGCCCTGACCTAAGGCGTTAATTCAGTTCGTGAACCGATCGAACCCAGAACTTATCCAAGGAAAGATTAACCTAATCTAGTAAGTGTCTATTAGAGTAAGGACTCTATTGGGGATATGTTACCCTCAATCAAACACTACCTTTAATAGGACTTCCATAACCCTATAAATAATCTACTGCTCGAACCCGTGAACGCTATTTGGCGTTCGAGTTCCCTGAAGGTAATTACAGAGCAATAGCTCTTCCTTCCCTCTGTCCCTTTTTGATTTGGTGGACGGTCATTAATTCGACTTCTTCCTTCTTCCAGGTTGAAGAAACATTGGGGTTGTAAGGTAATAATCTTTCTTTTACCTTCGGTCAGGAAGTGTGAAGAAATACTAATATTTCTTCTTCTGTTCTCGTAGGAATTACAGGACCGAAGAACTAGAGCTCCTCTTCTCACAGTTCAAATCATCAAATTATCATAAGGTAGGTTTTCTCAAGATACTGTAGCCCAAATAAGATTAGTGAAAGATATTATATAAGCATGGCATGCATACGGTCTATATATATATGGTTTCGGTGTGTTTTCTGAATTGTTTGAAAGAAACGCCCTGGAATAGGGCGCTATTTTAAAATAAACGACCATAACAGCGGTCGTCAATTTATTAAGAAACGTCCTGTACACAGGCGTTAATTTTACGAGATCATGACTTAAGCATGTTAAGAACGGATTATATATGAAACCTTGATTATTAATGCATGATCCTGTCTCCAAATCTAATGTCCTGCAATTTCTTGAATTCACGGCCTGTACAAGGTCGTTTTCCACGTATTAACGCCTTACCATAGGGCGTGACTTTAAAAGTAACGCCCCTTACTAGGGCGTGTATATGTTAAAATCTTGAAATTCACGACTTGGACAAAGTCGTTTTCCATATGTAAACGCCCCATCATAGGGCGTGAATTAAAAATAAACGCCCCTTACTAGGGCGTGTATCTGTTAAAATCCTGAAACTCACATATTCTGTAAAATGGAATTAGAAAGTAACGCCCCTTCCAAGGGCGCGTTTTTGATAAATTTCTGAGAATAATTATATCCTGTCGAATATGTAAATGATGAGACGCCTGCCCCTGCAGTCGTCAACTTGGAAGAAACGCCCCCAGGAAAGGCGTGTTTTTGATAAATTAATGAAATAAATGGAAATTCTGCAAATTGGCAATACATGTAAACGCCCTTCTGTTAGGCGTTAATTATTCAATACACGACTTGACCTAAGTCGTTATTTTACTGTAAACTGATTTTTCCTCTGATTTGCTAACCGATGGTTTATATATTATACATATATATATATATATCGGCACTATTCTCCACTCCGTGAGTATAGTCCCACGTTTCATGTTGATTTATCGATCACACTCAACTCTCATTGACATACAAGCTCTCCATTGGACATTCCGTTCCTTTGGACTAGCAAGTTAGTCATAGAGACCTCCGTAAGACTCCTCGTAGCCTTGGATTCCCTCAAGGCCGACTGAGCTGGTTGTACCCTAAAAACCCATTACACAGTTTTTGCCATGTCAATCTAAAGAAAACATGGTATACCGGCCCTTATGATTATACAAAGAGTATATCATAAGAAATTCTTAATGGGATGATGATATCATGCCATATCATGTCGTTCTTGTAAACCTCAATTCTATGATAAGAATGAGGGTATCTTACCTTGATATACTGTTCATGTGGACCTCAACTCTATATAAAGAATGTCCATATTGATTTGTCATGGTACCTAAGTTAAGGGAACCATATTCTACCTAGTTTTATCGAACTCGTGATTATACCGTTATTATCGCCATTCTATGTCCTTTGTCATATTTTGGACTCTATTCTATCAAAGTTGTCATACGTATCTACAAGCTTGATTATTGAAATTCTATATTGGCTATATAAACAAGAGTGGATGTCAAAACACATGATAAATGCCTGCGCATATAGGGCCCGATCTGGTCCTGGGAGGAGCACCCGAAAGTACTTGTGCCCATGGGAGTTAAAATGATAAGGTATCTGGCATTATACCGAGTACTTGACTTGCTTGATTGGACATTCCACACACATCTTGTACTTGACTCGTACTTGACATGAAATGAAATGCGTGGCCCGAAAAAGGGTAATTTACTTGCTTGATACATGATAGCCAAAGTTCTTGACATGACTCGATAATGGTACTTGCTTGAATATCTTGAATAACTTGTATCTTGTTCATGAAAGTTCATCTTATTTCTTTGATATTACATTCTCTCTATCTTGTCGTTTCATGCGAGCATGCATAGCTTTATTGCATCCATGAAAATGTAATTACTTAAACCACTTGCTAGTACTTGAGATATAATTTCCTACTGAGCGTTCGCTCATTCCGTTTGTCCCTTTTTACTTTTCAGGTAAGTCCGACGACGATGGAAGTCAATCGGATGGGAATGGTCAAGAGTGAAAGTGATAGAGCTTCTACAAGTGTCGTCTAGTCTTTTCCATAGTTTCTTGAGTCAACTATGTATTCTTTTCCTTTTTATTTAACAGAGTATTGGATTTGTAATAGTCTATCCATTATGAAATAAAGGATTGGGTTATCTTGCTATTTTGCGCATCTCTGTCTTTGTGTCGAATACACGACCACTCTGATTGACATGATTGATATAGACACGTCGCGCATCTCCGGGTATCTTCCGCGCTCGGGGCGTGACAGTCTTTGTGGTATCAGAGCCTAAGGTATTCAATTCCTAGGAAACCCAAGTCCAAGGATAGGTTTCAAAACCTTTAACCAAGTGAGAGTGGGTAGAACCAAGGGTTAAATGATCAATGAGACCTTTATAAGATCATAGTGATATAATACTAACATAGCTATTGTAATTATAGGATAATGGCTGCCGAACGTGCTCAATGGCGCAACATGCAGCGTACCCTTCAAGGGATGACCCAAGTGCTACAACAGGTAGCACAAGGTGGTGCTCCACGAGCTGGAAGCTTACACCAAGCATTCAAGAATATGAATCCCCCGAAGTTCATGGGATCGACCGATCCAGACGATGCCGAGCATTGGGTTCGGGAGATTGAACGTATATTCCGTGTTATGCAATGCACGGATCAGGACAAAGTCTTATTAGCTACTTTCCAGTTAGAAAAGGATGCTAGATGCTGGTGGGAGTCGATTGAAGCTACTATTGACCCAACTCAAGTTACATGGGGTGAATTCGTTGAATATTTCAACGCCAAATATTTCTCTGATAGGGTCCAGGAAAGGAAGGCCGCCGAATTTGCCGCATTAAAGCAAAGATCTTTATCGGTGGCTGATTATGAAGCACAGTTCTCTAGACTGTCTAGATATGCTAAGCATTTAATTGGCACGGAAAAGATGAAAGCCCGTAGATTTCTTAATGGGCTTAGGCCCCACTACATTACTCAACTGGCGCCTATGGATATTCAAGTTTATACTGAAATAGTGCGCCGAGCTCAGTTGCTTGAAGATGCCACGGAACTATCTGATAGGATCCGTGGGAAAGACAAAAAGGAGCAAGTCACAAGTTCGGGTTCTTTTAAACCCAACTTTAAGAAGAGGCCCAATAATGGAGGTTCTTCCTCTCAAGATCAGAAGTTCAAGAAATCCAAGCCTTTCTCTATCACCACTACCCCTTCAAACGTAGTATGCAAGCATTGTGACAAGGCTGGTCACAAAACAGAAGAATGCTGGAGGAAACTGGGAGCATGTCTCCGTTGTGGGAGTCGTGAACATCGGATTCCCGATTGTCCATTAATGAATGACCAAGACGGTGAGGGTAAACGCCCAGTGACAAGGAACGCGCGTCTTCATGCAATCCAAGAGACCGAACCAGAAGAAGAAGGCGGATTGGTGGAAGGTACATTAAAAATTTGTTCCAAATATGCACATGTCTTATTTGATACGGGTGCATCGCATTCCATTATTTCCAAGAAGTTTGCTGACCCATTACCTCTAGAACCAGAATGGATGAAGATAATATTGTCTACTCCTCTCGGAAACGAGACGGATATCACACATCATTACCAAAATTGTGAGGTATTGGTTCGAGGAAAGAATTTTCCTATTGATCTTATCTGCTTAAATCTAAAAGAATATGATGTTATACTAGGAGCAGATTGGTTATCCAAATACCAGGCAACGGTTGATTGCCGTGATAGCAAGATTGTTTTCAAGGAATTTCCGGAACTGACTTATACTAGTCCTAAGAGTCGAAGCAAATCCCCTCTTATTTCGGCTCTTCGAGCAAGCAAGCTCGTCAGGAAAGGATGTGTATCCTTCCTTGCTTTTGTCACTAATAAAGAAGCTAAGGAAACCAAGATAGAAGACGTTCAAGTAGTACGAGAATTCCCAGACGTATTTCCGGAAGAATTGCCGGGATTACCCCCGCAAAGAGATGTGGCCTTTACCATCGACTTAGTCCCTGGTGCTGGTCCGGTTTCAAAGGCACCATATAGAATGTCCCCTGCTGAACTCAAGGAGTTGAAGGAGCAGTTGATGGAACTAATCCGAAAAGGGTTTATTAGACCAAGTACTTCCCCGTGGGGAGCACCAGTCTTATTTGTAAAGAAGAAGGATGGATCCATGAGATTGTGTATTGACTATCGACAGTTGAATCATCTTACTATCAAGAACAAGTATCCACTGCCGAGAATCGATGAATTGTTTGATCAGATTTCAGGATCCAAATATTTCTCCAAGATTGATCTCCGGTCAGGATATCATCAATTAAGGATCAAGGATGATGACATTCACAAGACCGCATTCAGAAGCAGGTATGGCCATTACGAATTTGTTGTTATGCCTTTTGGACTAACAAATGCCCCTGCTGCCTTTATGCAGTTAATGAATAGCATATTCAGGCCTTACTTGGATCAATTCATAGTAGTCTTCATCGATGATATATTGATATATTCTAAGACTAAGGAAGAACATGAAGAGCATTTGAGGATTGCATTGCAAGTCTTGAGGACAAATCAATTATATGCTAAACTCAGCAAATGCGAGTTCTGGCTTGAAGAAGTGGCTTTTCTCGGACATGTCATATCCAAGGACGGTTTATCTGTGGATCCGTCAAAAGTTGAAGCTGTGAGAAACTGGGAGAGACCCACTAATGCAAGCGAGATCAGAAGTTTCTTAGGTCTTGCAGGCTATTATCGGCGATTTATCAAAGATTTCTCTAAGATCGCCGTACCACTTACAAGATTAACTCGTAAGGAGATCCGATATGAATGGAGTGAGGAATGTGAAAGCAGTTTCCAAACTCTCAAGGATCATCTCACCACAGCTCCAGTCTTAGCCCTACCAATTGAAGGAGAGAAATTCGAGGTCTACACTGATGCTTCTGGCATTGGCCTCGGATGCGTTCTAATGCAACATGGGAAGGTCATAGCATATTCTTCTCGTCAACTGAAGAAGCATGAGGAGAATTACCCCGTCCATGACTTGGAATTGGCCGCGGTAGTATTTGCCCTAAAGATATGGAGACACTATCTCTATGGGGTACAGTTTACTCCGATCACAAAAGTCTCAAATATCTATTTTCACAAAAGGAGCTGAACATGAGACAAAGACGTTGGCTAGAATATCTCAAGGACTTCGACTTCAATATACAATACCATCCCGGAAAGGGTAATTATGTTGCTGACGCCCTTAGTCGAAAGCCGAGAGCAAAGATAGCAAATTGTATGATACAAGAATGGAGGTTACTTGAACAATTCTCCGAGCTCAATATAAGCTTGGACACGGAATCCAAATTTGTCACACTATCCCATGTAAGCATACAGTCAGATTTGTTATCTGAGATACAAACACTTCAGGATGATGATCCTATGTTAGTAGAAATCAAAAGCAGATTAGAAGGACAATCTGATTTTCAACTAACTTCTGATGGAAGATTATCGTTCAAAGATAGAACTTGTATACCCGATTGTCCGGAATTAAAGAAGAAGATCTTAGATGAAGCTCACAGATCAAGATACACTATTCATCCTGGATCAACTAAAATGTACCAAGATGTAAAGAGGAACTTTTGGTGGCCCAATATGAAAAGAGAAATAGCGGACTATGTATCACGCTGTCTCACATGCCAACAGGTCAAGGCGGAACACCAAAAGCCTGCGGGAAAACTACATCCTCTAGATATTCCTAAGTGGAAATGGGAGGATATTGGTATGGACTTCATCATGGGTTTGTCTAAATCTAAAGGAGGACATGATGGAATCTGGGTTATCATTGATCGATTGACTAAATCGGCACATTTCTTGCCAATCAAAAGCCGATGGTCGATTGATGTGCTAGCTGCACTATACATTAAAGAAATAGTCAGGATACATGGAATTCCTGTCTCAATCGTGTCTGATAGAGATCCCCGTTTTACTTCTCATTTTTGGAAGGGATTACAACATTCGTTGGGGACAAGGCTCAACTTTAGTACTACTTTTCACCCACAAACGGATGGTCAGACCGAGCGAACTAATCAAGTTGTTGAAGATATGCTGAGAGCATGCATTATTGACTTTGGAGGAAGCTGGCATGACCACTTACCTTTAGTTGAATTTGCATATAATAATAGCTACCAAGCTAGTATCCAAATGGCACCTTTCGAAGCCTTATACGGAAGGAGTTGCCGATCTCTCATATGTTGGAACGAAGTTGGAGAAAAACAACTATTAGGTCCAGACATGGTAAGGGATACAACCGAGAAGATACAAGTAATCAGAGAAAGATTACAAGTTGCTCAGACAAGGCAAAAGGCTTATGCTGATACCAGGAGAAGAGATCTTGAATTCCAGGTTGGAGATCATGTATTTCTTAAAATATCCCCTGGACGTGGCATACGAAGATTTGGTGTTAAGGGCAAGCTTACGCCAAGATTCATCGGACCATTTGAGGTACTCGAAAGAGTTGGCGAGGTTGCTTATCGCATCGCGTTGCCTCCTCAGTTGTCCGAGGTACACAATGTATTTCACATATCTATGTTGAAGAAGTATGTGCACGATCCGTCACATATTATTGAGCATGGAGATCTGGTGATCCAGAAAGATCTCACATATGAACAGAGGCCCTTGAAGATATTAGATCGAGAAATACGAGCTCTAAGGAATAAGGTTATTCCCATGATCAAGGTGCAATGGAATAAGAATCCTGAACGCGAAGCGACATGGGAGACCGAGGAATCTATGAAGAAACGATTTCCCGAGTTATTCTAAGAGGTATATGTCCTACACTCTCCGCATGTATAATTATATATATATTGAATTTGGGGACCAAATTCTTTTTAAGTGGGGGAGGGTGTAGCAACCCTAATAAATGAATAATTGAAATGAATTAAAACATATATATTACAGAAGTAATATATATAAAAGGAATAGGGTTAATTGGACGAAATAAAACAAATTAAAAATAACGCCTCTTATTAAGGCGTTAATTTATAAAGAAACGCCTCTACCAATGGCGTGAATAAAGAAAGGACGCCCACACCTACGGTCGTCAGTTCTCACGCGACCAAATGGGTAAGTAAAAGAAACGCCTCTATCTTGGGCGTGTTTTAAAACAAGAAACGCCCTTTTTCAAGGCGCTTTTTAATAAACGCCCTAAAGCAAGGCGTCAATTAATGAATACACGCCCTGACCTAAGGCGTTAATTCAGTTCGTGAACCGATCGAACCCAGAACTTATCCAAGGAAAGATTAACCTAATCTAGTAAGTGTCTATTAGAGTAAGGACTCTATTGGGGATATGTTACCCTCAATCAAACACTACCTTTAATAGGACTTCCATAACCCTATAAATAATCTACTGCTCGAACCCGTGAACGCTATTTGGCGTTCGAGTTCCCTGAAGGTAATTACAGAGCAATAGCTCTTCCTTCCCTCTGTCCCTTTTTGATTTGGTGGACGGTCATTAATTCGACTTCTTCCTTCTTCCAGGTTGAAGAAACATTGGGGTTGTAAGGTAATAATCTTTCTTTTACCTTCGGTCAGGAAGTGTGAAGAAATACTAATATTTCTTCTTCTGTTCTCGTAGGAATTACAGGACCGAAGAACTAGAGCTCCTCTTCTCACAGTTCAAATCATCAAATTATCATAAGGTAGGTTTTCTCAAGATACTGTAGCCCAAATAAGATTAGTGAAAGATATTATATAAGCATGGCATGCATACGGTCTATATATATATGGTTTCGGTGTGTTTTCTGAATTGTTTGAAAGAAACGCCCTGGAATAGGGCGCTATTTTAAAATAAACGACCATAACAGCGGTCGTCAATTTATTAAGAAACGTCCTGTACACAGGCGTTAATTTTACGAGATCATGACTTAAGCATGTTAAGAACGGATTATATATGAAACCTTGATTATTAATGCATGATCCTGTCTCCAAATCTAATGTCCTGCAATTTCTTGAATTCACGGCCTGTACAAGGTCGTTTTCCACGTATTAACGCCTTACCATAGGGCGTGACTTTAAAAGTAACGCCCCTTACTAGGGCGTGTATATGTTAAAATCTTGAAATTCACGACTTGGACAAAGTCGTTTTCCATATGTAAACGCCCCATCATAGGGCGTGAATTAAAAATAAACGCCCCTTACTAGGGCGTGTATCTGTTAAAATCCTGAAACTCACATATTCTGTAAAATGGAATTAGAAAGTAACGCCCCTTCCAAGGGCGCGTTTTTGATAAATTTCTGAGAATAATTATATCCTGTCGAATATGTAAATGATGAGACGCCTGCCCCTGCAGTCGTCAACTTGGAAGAAACGCCCCCAGGAAAGGCGTGTTTTTGATAAATTAATGAAATAAATGGAAATTCTGCAAATTGGCAATACATGTAAACGCCCTTCTGTTAGGCGTTAATTATTCAATACACGACTTGACCTAAGTCGTTATTTTACTGTAAACTGATTTTTCCTCTGATTTGCTAACCGATGGTTTATATATTATACATATATATATATATCGGCACTATTCTCCACTCCGTGAGTATAGTCCCACGTTTCATGTTGATTTATCAATCACACTCAACTCTCATTGACATACAAGCTCTCCATTGGACATTCCGTTCCTTTGGACTAGCAAGTTAGTCATAGAGACCTTCGTAAGACTCCTCGTAGCCTTGGATTCCCTCAAGGCCGACTGAGCTGGTTGTACCCTAAAAACCCATTACACAGTTTTTGCCATGTCAATCTAAAGAAAACATGGTATACCGGCCCTTATGATTATACAAAGAGTATATCATAAGAAATTCTTAATGGGATGATGATATCATGCCATATCATGTCGTTCTTGTAAACCTCAATTCTATGATAAGAATGAGGGTATCTTACCTTGATATACTGTTCATGTGGACCTCAACTCTATATAAAGAATGTCCATATTGATTTGTCATGGTACCTAAGTTAAGGGAACCATATTCTACCTAGTTTTATCGAACTCGTGATTATACCGTTATTATCGCCATTCTATGTCCTTTGTCATATTTTGGACTCTATTCTATCAAAGTTGTCATACGTATCTACAAGCTTGATTATTGAAATTCTATATTGGCTATATAAACAAGAGTGGATGTCAAAACACATGATAAATGCCTGCGCATATAGGGCCCGATCTGGTCCTGGGGGGAGCACCCGAAAGTACTTGTGCCCATGGGAGTTAAAATGATAAGGTATCTGGCATTATACCGAGTACTTGACTTGCTTGATTGGACATTCCACACACATCTTGTACTTGACTCGTACTTGACATGAAATGAAATGCGTGGCCCGAAAAAGGGTAATTTACTTGCTTGATACATGATAGCCAAAGTTCTTGACATGACTCGATAATGGTACTTGCTTGAATATCTTGAATAACTTGTATCTTGTTCATGAAAGTTCATCTTATTTCTTTGATATTACATTCTCTCTATCTTGTCGTTTCATGCGAGCATGCATAGCTTTATTGCATCCATGAAAATGTAATTACTTAAACCACTTGCTAGTACTTGAGATATAATTTCCTACTGAGCGTTCGCTCATTCCGTTTGTCCCTTTTTACTTTTCAGGTAAGTCCGACGACGATGGAAGTCAATCGGATGGGAATGGTCAAGAGTGAAAGTGATAGAGCTTCTACAAGTGTCGTCTAGTCTTTTCCATAGTTTCTTGAGTCAACTATGTATTCTTTTCCTTTTTTATTTAACAGAGTATTGGATTTGTAATAGTCTATCCATTATGAAATAAAGGATTGGGTTATCTTGCTATTTTGCGCATCTCTGTCTTTGTGTCGAATACACGACCACTCTGATTGACATGATTGATATAGACACGTCGCGCATCTCCGGGTATCTTCCGCGCTCGGGGCGTGACATGGTGTCTTCACGAAAAGGAAGACATATTCAGAAAAAGAAAAATGATCTCAACATCCAAAGGAGAACCTAGCTTGTGGCACCTGAACCCGACGGATGCAACCACGTAAGAAGACACCGCTCGATATTCTCTAGAGTAACCAGCTCTTCCGTGGATTGGCGGTGCTTCAGCAAGATAGCCGCATATTTCTCCACATGTAGAGGGAACTCATCCTGCCTGGGAGGGATATTCGGGTGAAAATTGGGGATTATTGGACACCTCCAAGTTTCCTCCACCGAACAAATCCCCACACAGAAGAATTGAGTTTTCCACCCCTTATGCGAAGAATCCTTCGCAGCAAAGGAGATACAGCTCCTATTCCGCCTCACCTAGATGAAATAGAAACCCTTCCCGGCCGAAGTATGTGCTTTCAACTCAAAGAAATAGTGAAAGAGGTCCAAGGAAGGAGGAACTCTACACTGGTGGTAGAGAATGCAGAAGGCAGAAAGAAAAAGATAAGAATTTGCTACCAACTGAATGGGCGCCAACAGGAAAAAATTGAGAAGCTGAAGAACGAAAGGTTCGAAGGGAAGGCGGAACCCACCCTTCCACGACAGAAGGAAAGCACAGATATGGCATGTACAAGAGTCCAAGCTCATCTCGTATGGAGAGGCCGCGGCAAAGCGGAACTTGTGCGGCAGGCGATACTGGTGCTCCAGCCTTCTCGCATCCGCCTCCCCCAGTTCACTATAGTTTGGAATCGGCGCCTTCACCACTGGCTCGTCCTCCCACTCCTCAGCATCCGAACGCTGGTCCGCCATGGAATCCGGAGAAGAGTTTGAGGAAAGGCGATATCGGGACCCCGAAGATTCCGGGGGAAGAGGAAGCCGCCGGACTGCCTCCGCGGTTATCTCCGCCAACTCCACGAACGCCGCTGTAAGTCTCTACTCTTCCGTCGTGTCCTCACGACGCATCGAAGAGCCCAAAAGCAAGAACGGAGGAGAGTCAGAACCCTAAAGACGGAGGGAGTCTAGAATGACAACAAGCGCCCAACATCTATATCCCCACGCGGAAGGCGGCGCGTCGTTCCGACCTCCGAGAAAAGGGGGCCCCTTCAGTTCAAATCCGTCAGGATCATCATTATTACGGGCCCAGGTGACCACGACACGTGGCTTCCTAACACCGCCAGATCTCCACCCACCTGAGCCACGCTGGTCTGAAACCCCAAACAGCTACTCTTCTGAGCTTACTAAAGCTCGGGAGTAGGAGGGGGACAAGTGGAGAGGGGGATTTCTGTAGCCCATCTAAGAGTAGTCAAACTAGGTCCATCAGGACCAAACAAGGCCCAGCTCATCCAAGTGATATCCCCACAGGGCCCACTTAGGCTAAAAAGCCCAATAAGATTACTCGGGATCAAATCCTTCCTCGGCGGCCCTTAGGCTCGGAAGGCCCGAGCATCGGTCAGAATGGAGGAAGACCCATGCCCGAGTTATCCCCTCATCGGGATAGAGGCAAGCGCTCAGCGCCCACTCCGACCTATCTTCATCCGAGCTATGCCTATCGCCCGGACAGGGTTGGCACCTCTTATGCTCGGCTCGACCGACGATTGCTTATCTACGCTGCCGTTGAGAGCCCTTTATGAGTAAGAGTTTATGAGGATAAGGTACCCATGATCCCTCAAGGCTATAAAGATCCCACGATGAGGACGTAAAGACCCCACGATGAGGACGTAACTCCCGCCCGAAACTCCTCAGCTTACGGGACTCATGAGGTGAGCACATTATATAAACCTGGGACTCCCTCCAGTGAAAGGTAGGGACAGTACACGCCTAAAATCCCCTGAGCAGGAACCACTTCACCACCTTGGTGTAGGGGGATCTCGTGCACCTCTTTCTACCTCCCTCCCTATCTTTCACCATTGCTCTACTGACTTAAGCATCGGAGGGTTTTCCCCAGGGAATCTCCCTTGGGCCCCCTGATCCGTTTCACTTTTTCTACAGTTCACTGTTCGGTGATCATCTACCCCGCTCAGGAGCCGCGCGAGATCACGCCCCTTCAGTAGCCTTCATCAAATTCAGAGCTCTTAGATTCTCAGCATTCTTGGATCTATGACTATCAGTCCATTTAGACTTATCCATAGGTAATCGGTGTGGACCGTGTGAAATTAACGTCCATAGATCAGGATGAATTGATCTAACAAGCTTGTGCATGCTGCTAAGCCAGGAATCAAAATTGGAACCATTAAAAACATATGGATGAACCATGGAAGCAAAAAAATTCAAGCAATAGACTAATGCACAATCAAAAATTCACCTAAAAATAGCAGGATCCTCTGTAGATCGGGGGATCTGATGAATCAGAACCCTCTCAGATACCAATTGTTAGGTGCAAGGATGAGATCTAGAGGGGGGGTGAATAGATCCCACTAAAACAATTTATATTCAATTAAAACTACACCCTACTTATTCTCAACTACTTAGCGCATGAGTATTATTGCAATGCTAAACGAACTATAACGGAAGCAAATTCTCCAGACCTTCTTCCCAAAGAACTGAACAACACTCAAGCACAACTTCTCACTCACACTGGAAGAAGATCGAACTCTAACTCACACTCAAAGCAGTTCGGTCAGGTACTATTTTAACACACAACATTAGTTCAGACAAGGCAACAATTCAGAGATTAATCCAATAGTTAACCCTTCAATCAAAACTGATATCAAACACTTGAACACTACTCCAATTCCAAACATTGAGGTTAGATCTAATCAGTGATGTGCGTAGCACTCATACCAGCCTGTGAAAGAGATAAAGAAAATGGACTCCCACACAATTCGGACAGAACAGAATTAAATCGAAGCTGACCTTGGCATGCACTGGATCATGCAGAACAGATAACAAACACTTAGCTTATCCCAAGTTAAATGAGAATGAATAATAGATCGTAGAACAATCTCTCAGAACAGATGCTTCAAGCAGAACTAAACTAAAACACAATGCACTCAACCAATCAGACGACCGACTCTGTGAAGGAGGTAGAGGAATATGGACAATCAGGCGCACAATGTAAGCCACAGTGCAAAGAGGTTTTTAAGATGGTTCGATCTCAACCTTGAGATCTACGTCCACCCCTCACTCAACATGAGTGAGGCCTCCCTTGCTCAAGCAAGAACGTGGAGAACACTCCAACACAACCGCTGATCCACAGCTTTGGGGAACCGATCCTAAGCCGCTGAGCCTCACATCTTGCTCTCGAGGAACAAGTCCTCAACACTGCTGAGCCTCACAGCTTGCTCCCGAGGAACTGATCCTCACTGCTGAGCAACACAGCTTGCTCCGCTGCCTAACAGCGTGGATTCAAGGATTTAAAGGGAAAATGAAAAGATTAAAATAAAACAACGATAGAACTTAAAAGCAATATAGCTCTATTGAGCAGATGACTCTGGATCTGATCTAGAAGTCAGAACTCCAATAGCTCTTCAATAGATCTCCAACTTCACCCAATTTCTTCTCTCACAATCTCCTCTCAGATCACTCTCTTACTGCTCACTTCTACAGCTCACACTATCTTCAATATCTATTCTTTCTCTACTCATGAACCCTTTTCTCCGATACTCTATTTTTCTTTTCTTCTTTCTCTTCTACTTCTTCCTTCTCTCTAGGCTCTCCAACTCTTTCTTCGACGCTCTACTTCTCTGTAGCTCTCTCTCTTTCAATTTTTTTCTCTCAATCTTCTCCCTCCGATCGGAGCTGTTTCATCCCGTTCTTGTGATGCCTTTTATCCCAGCGAGGATGAATCTTGTCCCACAAGATTCCCTTGGCGTGTGGAGGGAACACTCCCGCCAAAAGAGTGCTTCTAGAATGTGCAATCGAGAGTCCACATGTCAGATGAAGCGAGCAGGCTTTTCTAAGTAGCAGCCACGTGGCAGATTCTTCTGATGGACCATTCAGCTTGGATCACGTGCCAAGCGAACTCAGTTACGAACCCACGTGACCATTTTAATTCTTCAATCGACCAGCTGCTTATCATACATAACCTATAGCAGAAGAGTTGTTCCATACTTAGGAATTTGCTTTCGATTGACGTTGTCTCTGTTTGTACATTTTTTGAACTCTGCACTCTGAATGTTCGAGCTAATTGCAAACTCAATCTAGATACTTTCATCTTGATATTCCTGCCAAAACAAATGTGGAATTTCATCATATATCTTATCATCATATAGCTCATCAGGTATTATGATAGGTGCTTGAAGACTGCAGACTCATGTGAGATTATAAAAACAAACACAACACATGAATGAAAAACATAAAGGTGTACAGATGTGTCGATGCATCAGCCAGCTGCATCGACCTATTGATAGCCACTAAACTTGTCGTTGAAAAGCCGTGCCATAATTTAAAAATAATCAAACTCACTCACTTTAAAAGATTTGAATAAGAGTAAAGTGATAAGAACGAGTCGATCCCACGGAGAAGAAATATTTTCAATTAAGTATGTGATGAAAAATTCTTATATTTGAAAAGATCAGAATTTTGAGTGAGATTAAACTAATGAAAATAAATTACATGAAAACAAACTAAGTAAAGAATATGAGAGGGTAAAAGAAGAGAAATTTGGAAGATGGAGAGATAAAAACATAATTTACCAAAATCTAAATTTTATTACTATGAAAGGTGACAAGTATAACTCTATAAAAAATAAAAATACAACTTGCAAATAAAAGAGAAAAGGGAGAAATAAGAGCCAAGATGATGAATTTTAACGTCGCCGCCTCCTTGCCGAGCCTTGGAAGAGACCGCCCTACTTTGGAAGTAGATGTCGCCTTTAGAGCACCGAAGGAAGAAGATCCACCAAAGGGATGTGTAAAGAAAATAGTGGAGAAAGAGATAGATAGAAGAAAAATAAATATGGTGGAAAAGGTGAAAACATAGTAAAAATAAGATGAAAATAGAGGGTGATTAAAAGAAGAATAACTTTAAATCTAGAAGAAGTAGAAGAAAGAAAAGTTGTAGATCTGAAAAAGATGAAGAAGATTGCTGAAGAATACATAGGGAGAAAATGAAGGGAAGATGGTGAAAAATGAAGAATAACAGGGGTCTATCTGTGCAGATGAACAGTAATCGCCTAAAAAAATTGAACTTTGAAAAATAATTAATAACTTGAAAATGGTAGATATTTGGAGGAAGGGGAAGATGAAGAGATTCTAGATCTAATAAAGATGAAGAACTTTTGTGAAGAGACTATGATGAAAAGAGGAGCAGAAGAAGAAGAAAACGGAGGAAGAATAGAGTTGTGTAAAAATAGGTGAACAGTAAAAATATAGAGATAGAGCTTTGAAAAATTAAGAATAACTTAAAAATGAGAGAGAATTAGAAGAAGATGAAGAAGAAGAAGAACTTGTAGACGACTTAAAAATAAAGAACTTTTTAGAAGAAAGAAACTTAAAAATATAACTAAAAGAGTATGAAAACTAGGCTAGAAGAAAAGGCTAACTCCTCCATCGATCTGCTCTTGGACAGTTTATATAGGGTTCAGAGAAAACCCACGAAAATCTCTCCATATTTAGCTTGAATCCACCTTATCAGCATCAAAGATTGATCAAAGTAGGTCTCTTGCCATGTTTAGAGTCCTCCTTTTCTCAAACAAGAGGAGAAAAGCTCAAAAAGTAGAAGATAACTGCGATCGGGTTCCGTGTCTAGTTCAGACTGAAAATAGCGACCTCCTTAGTGTCGTTTATTCCTTAATAAGCGACTCCTCACTCGGGCACACATTCTTCATTTCCTTATTTTAATATATTTCCAACATTTTTGTCGTTTCCGTACATCAGGTGTGACGAGTTGGACTCCGGATACCGGATATACCCGATAGGATTACCGAGTAGACCCGATACCACTTGGAACCCGTGAAGCCTCCCAAGAGCTGTAAAGCTCCGAAGGGATAAAAGGATTGTCGTGTAGTGCATTGAAGCCCCAGATATAACATTAAGCAATAATATTTCATTAATCAGGTTTGCTAAAGTAGCAGAGATAAAATTACTTTTTAATTAACAGTTTAGATTAACAATTATGCTTCAGTCCAGTCCAAAGGAAAGACAAGTACAGTCCAATAGAAAGAAAAACGTACACTGAGATCAGGGGAAGCCCGACGCAGGTACCGCTGGCAACTACGAGGATGCCACACTAGGAACTGCGAGGAAGCAGAGACGACCACACCTGAAAAGCAGGGGTGAGCCTCGTGTCACTGGCTCAGTAGGGGTCACGCGGATCCCCACTGAAAAATAACGCAGTAACACAGAACACCAGCTAAAACAGCAGAAGTAGCAAAGCAGGAAAAGCTAAACTAAAACTAGAAAGCTGCAAAAGAAAGTCATAACAGAAGGAGTAGAATGGCTAAAAGAAAAGTGGAAAATCGTACTGAACAAAACACGGCTGCCGAACAACCTTCGGCTCTATAACTACTCCAAACAATGATAGAAGAGCGAATCCTGATCTCACGAAGTCAGGAGTTATCGATCTGTCGACAGGCACAAGGCCCAAAGTGAAGGTCCTACAAAACTAGGCAAAGAACCCTAGATAAGACCTAGACAACACAGACACCAATGCATACATGACCAGATCGTCATGCACGCAATAGGGAACTGATCTTGGACGAAACCAAGAACAGACTAACTCGAAAGGGGAACAGAGACTCTGAGAAACACGAGAGTCATGCGCCAAGTGACGGAAGCACCTCCTCACTAGAAGAATAGCCAGATGCGTCCACTGACATCTTACACTGCGCCACAAGTATCTCCCTATGGACGTCGAGAACGACAGAGACTGAGATACTCACTGAACTGAACCAGGAACTATAGTAACGAATGACTAGTCAGGGTCACGTCCGTCGGCGTTCATCCAAACGCCCCTGACCACGTGTGCACACACAAGCTCAATGCCTTGAGCCAGGCCTCTAGCTACTTTTCTCCCCCAGTAGGATGCTACTGCAAGGCAAGGGAGCCCAGGGAAACTAGCCTACAAACTGTATCTCGGGAACTGCCCCACCACCACTCCCCGGTGGGCCGACACGCGAGGTCATCGGGCTACGACTAGTGGAGGCTCACTAGACACAGAGACTCTGAAACACGAGTGCTGAAGTACAGACAGGCTAAGCACGCACTGCCACACGTACTGCGAAGCACCAAGGCAGTACACCAACTGCCAACAGACTCAGGACAGGGCAACTAGACCTACCAACGCAACGATCCTTGAGTCTCATGACTCGGAGTCAAAATCTTCGCACAACGGCGGTGACAAGCCGCCAATTAGCCTAATCCTAAGTCGAGGAAAATGACACTGGATCATCAGATCCACACAACCGTATAAAACGACACACTGAGACCTGAGGGAGCATCAAGACCCTCAAAGCACCTGGACACACAAATCGAGGTAGGACAGTACCTCAAGGCATCTAGAACCACTGTCTTGAGCTATCTAAAATAGTCGAGACACACACACGGTTACTTGTCAACCACTGGGTTTCACCGGGTTGACCAGAACCTAAAACGACTCTGAAGCAGTACAGAAACCTAACCAATAGCAGGGTACGCCTGGCTATCTGATAACATGGTTGTAGCCCTCATAGGACATCAAAAGACGTCAACGGGACAATGGGCAAACCACGAAGTCAAGCCAAGGCACTTGGAAACCAACACATCATGAAACGACACGCAGGAGATAAGGGGAGGAACATACGCTGGCGGTCATAGAATGGACCGCTAGGGGACTGTAGCGGTCAAGGATTAGGCCGCTAAACCCAGTCAACCCTGAACTGACCTATTCGGACAAAAAACTAAAGCGGTCAAATATAGACGCGCTACACGGACTAGGCGGTCTAAGAGTAAACCGCCACACTAACCGCCTTAAGCTATTGACCTAAGACAAACGGACTATAGCGGCCTAAGAAAGGCGCGCTACAACGAAGAGACGCACAAAGGTTGGGCCGCCAAGCCCAACCGACTTAGATCCTTGACCCGGTCAAAACACACCGTAGCGGCCTAAACAAGGAGCGCTACAGCACGTTGGTGGTCAAAGCTTGGGCCGCCAGCCCAAACCAACCTAACCCGTTGACTAACGTCAACGACCCATAGCGGTCTAAGAAAGGGCCGCTAGAGCAAGTAGCGGTTTATCGTAAGACCGCTAAGACTTGAACCGATATACACTAATATCGAGGAACCACGGAGCTTGGTGGTCTCCCATAGGTCCGCCACAGCAAGAGGCGGTCTCTGGAACAACCGCGAACACGTTACGGCGGGAAAACCAGGGGAATGGCCGATCTCAGCCATTCCATGCCCCATTCACGTCTAAACAAAGAGGAAACAATCCTAATCGACGAAAAACACCTTCCACAGCCCGGAAGGGACACATGCAATAGCTTACGCGCAAGAACCGGGCGATTCCATCGAATCGACCCTAATTGGGTCACCGGGGTTCCCAGGCTCGTACCGGCCCCAAATGACGACCAATCGCGATAAAAATAGCAGATCTGGAACGCTAACATGCTGGGGGTCACAATGAAACTAACTAGGCCAAAAACCGACGCCGTTTTCTGGCGAACCCGACGCACACCCCCCGAGCATGCTTTTCCCGAAACTAAACGAAACACACTCGTACGCACACCGTTTGGCGTAAAACTGCGAGGGAACGCAGAGGAGAAGTAGAGCGTCCATCTTCCTACCTCCACTGAAGATTCCATGCGCCGAAGCGACTAAACCGCGTCAAAAACCGTCAAATCAACGAACTGCGTCGGCTTTGAATCCACCGACGGATCGCGCCACGCTCAATCTGCCACTCCATCACGCTCCAGGTTCACTCCATCGCGTTCCCACCTCAGCCAGCTCGCCACGGTCGCGCGCCCCGCGTCGAGAGGACCAGAGAGGAGAGAGAACGAGAGAGAGAAAGTGAGGGTGAGAATGAGGGAGGGGAGAGGGTGAACGAAGAATAAATAGAAAAGAAATTAGGAATTTTCCTAATTTTTGAAATTTTGATTTTTATGCCTAAAATCCATTAATTCAGAAAAATACGTAAAAATAGCCGAAACGATCCTCTCAAAGAGTACATCGCAGCTATAGCATCCTCGAGCCGATGAACTGAGAAATAAACTCACCACAGAGTTTCGTAACTTGTACGAGAGAAAAACCCACGTGGATCGTAAAACTCAACTCAGGACCCACAAAAGCGATCCGAAAGCTCTCCGATAAGGATCCGAAAGATTCAGGGTATTACATCAGGAATTAGCGCCCGTGTAAACGGTCGCAGGTTCGTCAATGGGCGACCCTTCTAACCGTCGCTTAATCTTTTCCTTTTCTTTCTATTTTCTGATCAAAATAAATGGGCATCCGCCAAGCTGTCGCAGTTTCTTGAATCTGCGCCCTCTCATAAGGGCGTTCATTAATTAGCGACTAGAGCTTGGTCATAATTTCCTGAGAATTCAGAAATTTTAAAATATCAATATACTTTATCAGAAAATAAATTATAATGGTTATGCATTTTTCTAAATATTTCTCACATGGTCATTTTGACTCAAAGTTTAATGATAAAATCATGAAAGCTCTAATTAATGGTGAGAATGAGATATGGGTGATATTAATGCACAACTATGTTCAATAAATGCTCAAAAGTGATGAATGTGATGTAAATTATGATATGAAATATAGCACTTATCACACACCCCCAACTTACTCATTGCTATTCCCTTAGCAATGTAAATAAATTAAAATTTAAGACTAACAAGAGTTTATAAAATCCATACTCTCATATCTAGCTCTCCATTCAGAGAATCAACCAAAGATTAAGAATCTGGAATCATTAATGCACAATAACCTTATGTAGGAAATTAAAGTACATGATCAAGAATTCAAATCAAAGCTCAATAGCACTTGTGCATGTGTAACTACCAAGTCCACAGCTTAGATAATTGTGCCCCCCATTTACTATTTCAAGCAAGTGCCTTTCAATCCTACACCTCCTAGATTAGATCATTAATCATACTTGCTTTCTGTCTGCCTTATTTATTTTGTCCCTTTGAGATCTTTTATATATTTTCTACACACATGATACTGCACTACCCTTCACTGTTTAACATGAACCTCGACTCTTACCTTAGGAAAAATAGGCCCAATTACACAGATCAAGGTTTCCATTTCCTTTTGACGCGAATCTCAACACTTGTTAGGTGAAGTAGGCACGGTTACTAAGATTCGGGATATTTTTCATGGTGTTCTCTTTCTTCTTCTTTTTTCAAATGATGTGATATTTGTACTAATTTAACAGATAACTTAGCTGAAAGCTTAAAAATATCTCTTTCTTGAGAAGTGCAGAATATCAGACACAATACCCAAAATAACAGAAAGCGTGTCTTACTTATTTCATTAGCGTGCAACGTGATTTTTATTTTTCTAAAGTGCACATGAACTTTTAAGAGATTCTTATATCAATTTTCCATGGCTAGATCGAATAAATTTTCCATCATCCTTTTTCTTAGTCTTTTCTAATCCAGAAGCACTTTCAATTTAAGCATGAATCAAGAAAACTCAAAATGGGGATTTCATTCATTTTTTTTCATTTTTATATAGAACAAATATGCATTTCAAGTTGTACTATATGCATCATAAAATTTTTCTCTCCCCCCCCAACTTGAATGACATTATCTTCAATTGCATATATAATAGAAAGCAATAGAACAATGTAACAAAGAATATAGTTGAGATGGAAGGATATAACCTGGTGTGCGGGGCAAATCGTGCCATTATGACGGCTCCTTCTTCACTTTACCTGACTACTAAAAATATACTAAAACAAAACATCAAATAACAAAAACCTTAGGTTGCCTCCCAGAGGCGCTAAGTTTTCCGTCTTCAGCCAGACGCATGCATAAAAGGTGCAAGCTTTATAACCATAGAGTTGAGTTAAGAATGAGCCATCACGTGATCTCATCTTCTTTCAATTTTTAGCATTTGTGCCACGAGAAGATAAGATTTTGTATGTACATGCATGGGCTAAAAGTATGTTGGTTTCGTATATTATTGAGTTGAACATTAGAAGCATATGTGAACCAATTTTCTTCCTTAGGGGGCATATGCAAATCCATGGCCATTAACCTAGCAAGATCTGGGTGGAACCTTTGCCCAGTATCTACCCACTGGACCCCTTGTCCTGTATCTACCCACTTGACTACCCATTTATTGGCTACTTCCTCCATGTCAGCTTGTTCATGTGCCGGTGGCTTTTGAATGAGATTGGCATTACTTAAACTATGATGCATGCATGCCAGCGAACTAATATCTTTCAAATCTGCCACACTCCCCTTAATGATATCCTCTGGTGCATTAAGAGCACTAATCAACTGGTCTTTCTGATGGGGAGTCAAATCAAAGGTGAATATAGCTGCCATATCCCCCTCAGGCCCTAGAATCTCATAATGAAGAGACTTAACATTCAGGGGAATCAAATTGGAAGGAAGCATAAGCCCAGAATCAGGGGTCAGATCAAATGTGAAATTCTCTAATACCTTCATCAAATTCATCAATCGACAGATTATTCATCAAATTATCCAATAACGGGGTAGGTAGATTAAATGTAAACTTTTCTAACCAGGCCCCTTCATCATATTCTTCTAAAAAAGGAGAATGTTCAGAATTCGTCTCCAATACATCGTCACAATTATTAACCACAAAGTAATCTTCCTCTTCTTGTATATCTTTAAATGAGTTCTTTGGGCCACTATTCTTCTTAATGATACTCTCAGCCTCAAAACATTCATAGGATGGGATAATGATATCAAGATAATCATCATTATTCTTCAATCCACCCCCTAATGCCTCTCCTTCCTTCATCATGGTGTTGCTAGTGCACTCCCCCTCACTCTCACTATTGACGTCTTGAGCCAAAATGACAGGCATAAGATCAGCATCATCATCATTCATGTGTTGAGGAGGTTGATGTACTATTGAAGAAGGGTCATGGTAAGTAAACTGAGAATACACAATCTGAGGTTCAGAGTAGTGGCATAGGGAATCTCCCTTGGAATTGATATTGCTGTTGAAGTTAGGGTGAGATGAGTTGGGCTGAGGTTGATTACACCTGAGTTGATCATGGACTTTTTGGGGTGAAAGTTTAGATGAATGGACTTGAATTGTTTGATCCATCCAAGAGAAATTTAGGTGATTGCTCCAGCCAAGATTATAATCATCAGAGAATGTATCATACTTGAGCTGAGAGAACCCTAAGACATATTGGACTTGAGCTCGGATGACTGGTGGGAGTCGGGCTATAGTAGGACACTCACTCACGTGGTGAGTAAGACTGGCACAAAAATTGCAGGTTTCCTAAGAAGTTTGGGATGGACTTTCATATAGACTTGATGAGGGTTGGACAATGGCATTATCGTTTATCTTAGAGTCAAGCCCTACCCATTTTTCTATCTCACGACACCTATCCTGCATGAAAGGTCCTACATATTGTATATGAGATGAGATTGAGGCAAGATTCATCGATTTTTCACTCAAAATTTCAAACAGATCATAAGCATCATCTTCGCTACTGTTCATGAATGCCCCTCCACAATATATGTCCACCATTTGTCTATCATAATCAGATAACCCCTCATAAAATGCATACATAACTTGCCATTTGGGCAACTCATGATGTGGACACTGACGTAACAAATCATTCAACATTTTCCAAGATTCATGAATCTGCTCTCCCGGAAGTTGAGTAAATCCTACAATCGTCCTTCTCATAATGTTGGTCCGGACTATGGGGTAAAATCTTTACAAAAATTCCAATTGCATAACTTCCCAAGTCCTAATGATCTTTCCAAAACTCCTTAACCAATATTTTGCTTTATCTTTGAATGAGAATGAAAATAAGATCAACTTAAGGGCATCATCACTAAAGTTCTGGATTTTGACCAGAGAGCAAATTTCTAAAAAGTCATCAAGATGTCTATAGGGATTTTCATCGGGATTCTCATAAAAAGATGGGAGCATCTGGATGATACTAGGGCGAATCTCATACTGATCTATAAGAATATCAGGTAGTTCAATGCAGGTGGAGGGTTTATAAGTAGAAGGAATAAAGTGTTCCTTCATAGGCATAGCTTTCATTCCTTGATAGATAGCCATTGATGTTGATTGAAATAAATGAGACCCAAAGGATTATTTTTCAAGATTTTTTTTGTTATTTTTTTTATTTTTAATTTTTTTTAAAAGTAATGCAATCAACAACTATATGAATAATGCATGCAACATGATGATTTTTTTAACAAGAGAAAAATTGGCACTCACTACCACGTTGGTTCACCGGCCAAGTAAGAGGTGGGGTTGTGGGAGGCTCCCCCTACTTTCGTAGGGACCTAATTAAATAATCACAAGTCCGCTTAGGCGTTTGTCACTTAACCTCTGACCTAGACACCAATTTTCTAAAATAGCAATAAATCCCAAAGCTCTCTATTTTTTTCTTTTTTTTAACCTTCTAAGGGCAAACTAACTGTAGGGTACTTCATGGTACAACCTGCCCGACGTTCGTGAGAGAATCCAAGGGTGTGGAGACTTATGGAGGTCTTGAAAAAGGAGATTTCAGTCCAAAGAGACAGAGTGCTCAATGGAGGGTCCTTCCAAATCCAAGAGGGGTGTAAGGAACCTAAATTACCCTTAAGAAGGGGGAAAAGAGAAGAAGAGAAGGATTTTCTTTCACATGATGCAAGTAAATAATCAACTAGATGCACAAATGCATGCAAGAGATGCAACTAAGATGAGAGCATGATAACATGATGGGATTTTTTTTCTGTTTTCTATTTTCTATTTTTTTCAGAGAATTTTTATTATTATTATTTTTCAAAAAGAGAGATAGATAAAATGTAAATAGCAACTAAAAACACTAAACAACATGCAACCTACTGAACAATCAGACCTAAAAGCATGATTTTTGAGTTTTATGGTTTTTGATTTTTTTTATTATTTTTCATGAATTTTTCTGATTTTTTGAGATTTTTTTAAGAATTTTCAAAAAAGGACATGTTCCTACGTTTACTGAACTTTAGGGATGTTTGAATTTTCAAGATTTTCAGATTTTCTACTTTCTACTTCCTGTTGTGACATATACAAATTTTCAGCGACGCTTCCTATTTTCTGCAATAGTTTATTTCCTGAGAATTTCATGTCCGGATTTTCTTCTTTTTTTCAGATTTTTAGATTTTTTTTCTTTTTTCATGTAAAATAAAAATAAAAAAATTAGTATACAAATATACACATCAAACACAAGAATTTCTAACTATAAAAAATCATTTTCCACCCCCGCAACGGCGCCAAAAATTGATAGCTACTAAACTTGTCGTTGAAAAGCCGTGTAACAATTTAAAAATAACCGAACTCACTCACTTAAAAAGATTTGAATAAGAGTGAAGTGGTAAGAACGAGTCAATCCCACGGAAAAGAAATATTTTTAATTAAACATGTGATAAAAAATTCTTATATTTGAGAAGATCTGAATTTTGAGTGAGATTAAACTATTGAAAATAAATTGCATGAAAACAAACTAAGTAAATAATATGAGAGGGTAAAAGAAGAGAAATTTGGAAGATGGAGAGAGAAAAACATAATTTTCTAAAATTTGAATTTTATTACTATGAAAGGTGACAAGTACAACTCTATAAAAAATGAAAATACAACTTACAAATAAAAGAGAAAATGGAGAAATAAGAGCCAAGATGATGAAGATTAACACTGCCGCCTCTTTGTCGAGCCTTGGAAGAGATCGCCCCCCTTTAGAAGTGGACGCCACCTTTAGAGCACCGAAGGAAGAAGATCCGCCAAAGGGATGTGTAAAGAAAATAGTGGAGAAAGAGATAGATAGAAGAAGAAGAAATATGATGGAAAAGGTGAAAAAATAGTAAAAATAAGATGAAAACAGAGGGTGATTAAAAGAAAAATAACTTTAAATCTAGAAGGAATTCGAAGAAGTGGAAGAAAGGAAAGTTGTAGATCTGAAAAAGATGAAGAAGATTGCTGAAGAACATAGAAGGGGGAAACGAAGGGAAAATGGTAAAAATGAAGAATAACAGGGGTCTATCTGGGTGGATGAACAGTAATCGCCTAAAAAAATTAAACTTTAAAAAATAATTAATAACTTGAAAACGGTAGAGATTTGGAGGAAGAGGAAGAAGAAGAAAATCTAGATCTAAGAAAGATGAAGAACGTTTGTGAAGAGACTATGATGAAAAGAGGAGCAAAAGCAGAAGAAAACGGAGGAAGAAAAGAGTTGTGTGAAAATAGGTGAACAGTAAAAACGTAGAGACAGAGCTTTGAAAAATTAAAAATAACTTAAAATGAGAGAGAATTAGAAGAAGATGAAGAAGAAGAAATTATAGACAACTTCAAAATGAAGAACGTTGTAGAATAAATCAACTTATAAAGATGACTGAAAGAGCATGAAAACAAGGCTAGAAAAAAAGGCTAACTCCTCCATCGGTCTGCTCTTGGATAATTTATATAGGGTTCAGAGAAAATCCACGAAAATCAATCCATATTTAGCTTGAATCCACCTTATCAGCATCAAGGATTGATCAAAGTAGGTCTCTTGCCATGTTTAGAGTCCTCCTTTCCTCAAACAAGAGGAGATAAGCTCAAAAAGTAGAAGATAACCGCGATCGGGTTCCGTTTCTGGTTCAGACTGAAAATAGCGATGTAATACCCTAAGATTTTGTAAATAATATTTTGAATTTTTTAGAATATATTCAGATTTTCTAAGATTTTTTATAGAAATAAATAGAAGTTAATTCATGGGTAATGGGCTATTAAATGAATTATAGTTAATTAAATCAAGCCCAATATTTATTTAAATAAATCTAATCTTTTTAGGCCCAAAAGATCCAAAACCAAGCCCATAAGTCTTGGCCCATACTCTAGAAGCTTAAAATATCCTATTTACGGAATTTAAGTAGATAATAGGAGATAATATCAAAAGAGTTTGAAAACTGTTCAAATTCGGCGCCCAACAGTAGAAACGGTCTATCGGGCGACCGCATGGGGCATAAAACAGTCTAAGACTAGACCGCTAGGCATTGCAGATTCCGTGAATGGAAGAAGGCATGAAAAAAAATGGGAACTTTGGCATCCTAATCACCTAGGATCGATGCTATCCCTTATTTAGAAGAGTCTAGAATGTTAGAGGATCGAATTAAAAACCTAAATTGGACTCTATGTTCGTTCTAATCCCCAAAACCCTAGCTAACCCTATAAATAGACCTAAGGTTTCACATGCGCGACCCTTACATTTGGCTCGCGTGGAGGTAGGGAAGCATTATCTGAGATATGTTCTTTAGAAGTTTTTGTTCATAATAGTAAGGTCTAACTACCCTCAAAATTTCGTTCTAGGAGATCAAACTTACAAGGAGTTAGAGGTCTGCAAAGTCACTGGTTCGATACAAGCGACCCAGGAACCTGTGCGACCGGGCCAGATTAAACAGTAAATTAGAAGCCCTAAATAAGGTAATTATACAGGGGTTCTTTAGAGTTATTTGTTCTTGTTAGTACCCTCTTCTTACCCTCCAAATCTCGTGGTCATAGGTGAAGAGGATCAGAATTTAGAAGGACACGACGTTGCTGGTTCGGTTTTGAACGAGCAGAAACTAGGGTCTACTTCCAGCACTAAATTCAAAGTCTAAAGCCCAGATCAAAGGTAGGTTATCTCATGAACGGCTTAAACATGATCTTAGGAATAAAAGTCCTCTTCTTGCAGTCAATTTCATGTTTTCTACACGGAGTATTTGATGTTTTATCTCGACTATGCATCTAGGATTACATAGCATGCATGAACCTTACCTTTAAAATAAGAAAATGGTAATTCCAATTTATTTTACTCAAACCCATGCATCTTCATGTCTTAGTATGGTGTTATTAGGCCATATTTATCTGTTGCCATGTTTCATTATGCATGTAAAGGCCCTAGATTAGTATATATTTTGGTGTTAATTATGTTTGCAGTAGACAGGAAGAAACGATCTTCCACAGACCGCATGTGTTTCCTTAGCGGCCCAGCGATAGACCGCTAATCCCAGTGAAACGATCATCACGAGACTGTTTGGTTTGTTGAGTTCTGTATAGATATGTTAACTCAAAACATATTGCAAAATAGCCTTAATTATCATATAGTAAGCCTAGCTAATGAGGTTTTACTCATGTTTTAAGTATTATATCATATACTTGGTTACATTTATTGTTCATCTTAGTTGATTTCATGTTCTTTTTGCACTTGGAACATATTTTAAACTTATGTTAATTTCATGCCAAAATATTATAATTTTGTAATTAAATGGTTTCTATGTTGTGCATATAGTACATATGGAATTTTGACCGTATGTTTCACTGTTTCACTCTATCTCTTGAGTCATTTTCTTAAGCATATGGCACAAATTTCGGTATGATGTCATCAGTTACACTTTGCACTTATAGGCACACTCTCTTGGACTTATGAACCTCTCCGTCGGATATTCCTTCTGTCGGACTAGGGGATTATGTTCCAAAGCCTCCGTAAGACTCCGCGAGCCTAGGATTCCTACTAGGACACCGAGCTGGTTGTACCATCAAAGCCAATTATCTAGAAATCACTTTACCGGTGTTTTATGTATTCTGGACCCTAGCAGCCCTATGGATGACTGCTAAAAGGCACCAAGCGGCCATTTACTAGACCGCATAGCTCCAGAAAGTCTTCATGAATCGACACTTCTTTTTTTTTCATGCGTAGACTCTATTTATGAAATGGTCTAGACTCTGACTGCTTTCTGCATGAAACGGTCCAGTAAATGACCACTTTATCTCTGAGCCTATCTAACCCGAGGTTTGACCTTTAGGGTTGGTTTTCTTAAGTTCCTAGATGGTCTTCGGATTATCTGGAGTCTCAACACATGTTTAACAAGTCAATATTAAGATATGAACTTAATGAATGTCCCGTTATGCTGCCGGAATGCTGCCAGAGTATAATATTTTTTTAATTCTTCTTTGATATCTCATAATCAAATTTTGGTACGTTCTATGCCTTGGTTGCTTGGTCATGAAACTTATTATTTGGAATTGAATTATTAGCTGAAATTATTATTATATCTCGTGAAAGTAGCTAAATTTATAATTTGAAGATGCAAGATCGGGCACGGATTGTGTCCAAGGGCTCCATGCTAGTCCCCACGGTCGATGGTCGGAAACGTGCTATAAACCATGGGGTACGATGATACTGGCGTCGCATTGCGCAGGGAGTACTTTCTCTTATAAATGAGTGAAATTCATGAGGCTCGTTATGAAAATTTACATGCTTGTTAATGCATAGCCTTTACAAGGTTGTGTAAAGTACTTTCTAGTTATATGCTCGAACATTCTTGTTCATGAAAGGCCAAATTATATTTACATGATTAATCTTACTTATTCATGGTCTATACTCACATCTACTTGCTCAATTCATTGGTTATCTTGGTTTATATCGCTTGTTTATCGCATTCTTATTTTTATCTTAATTCTGGAGCTAAGACATTAATCACTTAAATATTGCCTTCATGTTGATGCGAAGATACTTACTGGGCAATTGTGCTCATACCTATTTTCTTGTCTATTTCAGGAAGTACTAGCGAATCGGATTCGGATTATGCTAGCAACGGGTCCGAGAGTGAATGAAGATTTTCAAGATGAGAGAAGCCTTAGATGATCAAAGTGTCTAGTCTAGTCATATTGAAATTTTGATTTTTATTGAGTCATAGTGACGAAAGTTGTCAAGAAGTGATCTTATGTAAATTGATTATGGTTATGAAATAAAGTTAGGAGTTTGAGAAAAAAATTACTTGTACAATTACTTTTGTGTAATTGTCTTGCGCTCCGATTTTCTTGCTTGCGAGAGACTTACCATGCCGGCTGTTCACGTTCAGATATTCCTTCTGTTGTATTGAAAGCTCGGGACGTGACAGTTAAAGTTGTATCAGAGCCTAGGTCTAAGGATTTTACTTATTCCTAGAAAAAAGAAGTCATGTCATAGGATTAAGTCCAAGGTTTAAGGACCCATGCCTATGAACCTAAGCAAAGAAATACCGACACATGAGAGAAATTCGGTAGAACCGGGTTGAGATAGTTATTTAGAAATTCCTCTAAGATTAAACCCACCAACTCAATTAGAATTAACAGACTTATTACACTTCTCAGGTACCTTATTCTTACAATGGCTCATCGTGTCGATTGGAATGGAATGCAACAAACCGTTGCAGGTCTCACACAAGCTTTACAAACTATGGCCCAAGCTGGCGCGAGGGCAGGAGCTGGTGATCTACACCGTAATTTCAGGAGTTTGAATCCTCCACGATTTAATGGTTCTTCCAATCCAGACGAAGCGGAAAACTGGATTGACGAGATGAATCGTATCTTCGAGGTCATGCAATGTGCCGACCAAGAGAAGCCTCGTCTTGCTACATTCCAGCTCAACAAAGACGCATGTATCTGGTGGAAGTCTATTCCAACACCACCTGCAGACGCACCATACACATGGGATGGATTTCTTACTCTTTTTCGAGCCAAGTATTTCTCCGAGCATGTCAAGGAGAGGAAGGCGGCAGAGTTCGCTTCATTGCGTCAAGGTATGATGACGGTGGCCGAGTACGAATTACAATTTTCTCGCCTGTCACCTTATGCTCAACATCTTGTGAGCACGGATCTTCTTAAAGCAAATCGCTTTATGGACGGGTTACGACCCATTTTCATCCAGCAACTTGGCCCACAAAACATTCGGACCTATGCAGAGATGGTCCAAAGGGCACACCTATGTGAACGACCTTGGAGAAGATCGATAAACTCAAAGTCAAAGTGGAGGAGCCGAGCCGAAAGTCTGATCGGCGAGGTAAGAAGCAAGAAAATTTCAGCATCACCTATAACTCTCGGGATAGCAAGAAGAGATCCCGGAATGGGGATGGCAAGGACGATCGTCGGAACAAGAAGACTAGGGAAGAAGATAAGTAAATCATGACGGCTTGCTCGTTCTGTGACAAATTCGGTCATGCGGTCAAAGAATGTTGGAAGCGTTTGGGCACATGCCTAAGATGTGGAAGTCGGGAGCACCGCATGCCTGACTGTCCTCTAATGAAAGAGTAATCATCCACGAGGAGCAATGGTGGACGAAAGCGGCAAGCTAGATTGAATGCCGTGTTGAAGGATGAACCAACCAAAGAAGGGGAGCTCATTGAAGGTACAATTCATATTCATTCCCATCCTGCTTTTGTGTTATTTGATACAGGTGCTACTCATTCCTTTATTGCTAGTTCCTTTACAAAAATATTATCTATTTTGCATGTTCCCTTACCATCAGATTTAACCATAGTCACTCCTTTAGGGTCGGGAACGGAATTGAAAACCTATTTCCCCAATAGTGAAGTTACTGTAGAAGGGCATAATCTTCCTGCTAATCTCGTATGCCTTGATATGGAAGGCTACGATGCCATATTAGGAGTTTATTGGCTTGTAGAACACGACGCCTATATAAATTGTCGTAGTAGGATAATTTCTTTTGAAAACTAGGTCTTTCACGATTTTCCTTTCTTGGCGTCAAATACCGGAAGCATCCCTCTCTTATTTCTTCTCTTCACGCTTGCAAACTCATCTCGCAAGGATGTTAAGCTTTCCTTGCCTCTGTAGTAGTTACTGAGTCTAAGGAAATTCAAATAGAAGAAATCCCCGTAGTTAGGGAGTTTCCTGACGTTTTCCCTTCCGAGTTACCTAGTTTACCGCCCGCAAGAGAGGTTAACTTCACCATTGAACTTACACCCGGAGCAGCACCTGTGTCAATAGCTCCTTACAGGATGTCCCCCACAGAACTGAAGGAATTAAAGAAGCAACTTCAAGAGATACTAGAAAAAAGCTTCATTCGACCTAGCACATCCCCTTGGGGTGCGCCAGTCTTATTTGTCAAGAAGAAGGACGGTTCCCTCAGATTATTCATTGACTACCGGCAGTTTTATCAACTTACCATCAAGAACAAATACCCACTACTGCGTATTGATGAGTTGTTTGATTAACTTTCTGGCACAGAATACTTCTCCAAGATCGATCTCAGGTCAGGCTATCATCAACTGAAGGTCAAGGATGAAGACATTCACAAGACTACTTTTCGAAGCCGATACGAACATTATGAATTTATGGTTATGCCGTTCGATTTAACTAATGCACCTGTTGCATTCATGCAACTAATGAACAACGTATTCCGACCATATCTTGATCAATTCGTGGTCGTGTTCATTAATGATATCCTCATCTATTCAAAGACAAAGGAGGAACACGAGGATCATCTAAGGGTTGCCTTGCAAACTTTGCGAGAACATCAACTTTATGTGAAATTAAACAAATGTGAATTTTATCTTAAGGTGGTCTCTTTCCTTGGCCATATCATTTCTAAAGAAGGCATTGCAGTAGATCCTTCTAACGTTGAAGCTGTTAATAACTGGAGCCGACCGAACACGGTATCTGAGGTTCATAATTTCATTGGCTTGGCCGGTTACTATCGGCGATTCATCAAGAATTTTTCCAAAAACGCCGCTCCTTTGACCAGACTCATTAGAAAGGAAAATCCTTTTGAGTGGACGAAGGAATGTGAAGAAAATTTCTTGGCTCTTAAGAAGCATCTCACCACGGCACCTATATTGGCCTTGCCTGTTGAAGGTGGCAGATTTGAAGTATATACTGATGCATCTGGCATTGGTTAAGGGTACGTACTCATGCAAAATAACAAGGTCATTTGCTAAGCTTTAAGACAATTAAAGAAATATGAGGAAAATTATCATGTACATGACCTAGAGCTGGCTGTTGTAGTATTCATTTTGAAGATTTGGCGTCATTACCTTTATGGAGAGAAATTTATTGTGTATTCAGATCACAAGAGCCTGAAATATCTCTTTTCTCAAAAGGAGTTGAATATGAGGCAAAGACGATGGTTGGAGTATCTCAAGGACTTTGATTTTGCTATTCAATATCACCCTGGAAAGGTAAATGCTGTTGTCGATGCACTCAGCAGGAAACCGATAGGGAAATTATCCAGTCTGAAAGGTATGTCCAATCTTATTTCTAAGTTTGCTCAGTTGAATTTAGATGTTGATTTGAAGATAGAAGATTACTTTATAGCCAATATTAGAATACAACCAACATTGATTGAAGATCTAGTAAAGTTACAAGAAAATGATCCAGTATTGTTGGAAATTAAGGTTGATATGGAGCAATGACCGGATTTCCCTATTGCAAATGATGGAAGATTATTGTTTCGAGGTCGAATTTGTATCTCAGATCATGTTGATACTAAGAGGATGATCTTAGAAGAAGCTCATAAGTCCAAATATACTGTTCATCCTGGTGCTACCAAGATGTATCAAGATCTTAAAAAAAATTATTAGTGGCCCAATATGAAGAGAGAGATGGCAGACTACGTGTCACGTTGCCTCACTGGTCAGTAAATTAAGGCAGAACATCAAAAGCCTGTTGGAAAACTACATCCCTAGAAAATTTCGAAATGGAAATGGGAGAGTATAGGGATGGATTTTATCATGGGACTGCCTAAATCAAGAGGTGGACATGATGGAATATGGGTAATCATAGACATTTTAACAAAATCGGCTCATTTTCTATCTATTAAAAGCTGATGGTCTGTAGATATCATGGCTACTTTATATGTGAAGGAGATAGTTAAATTACATGGTGTCCATGTCACCATTATTTTTGATCGAGATTCACGATTTACTTCACAATTTTGGAAAGGGCTACAACACTCTCTAGGAACCCAATTGAAATTCAGTACTGCTTTTCATCCACAAACTGATGGCCAGACAGAAAGAACCAATCAAGTAGTAGAAGATATGCTCAGGGCTTGTGCTCTCGATTTTGGAGGAAATTGGCATGACCACTTGTCTCTAGTGGAATTTGTATACAACAATAGCTACCAAGCTAGTATACAGATGGCACCATTCGAGGCACTATATGGTAGAAGTTGTCGTTCACCTATATGTTGGAATGAAGTAGGATAAAGGTAATTTCTCGGGCCTGATATTATAAGAGATACTACCGAAAAGATAAAGCTTATTCGGGAGAGACTTCAGATGGCCCAGGACAGGCAGAAATCATATGCTGATAACAGAAGACGCGACCTGGAATTCCAGGTGGGAGATCATGTGTTTCTCAAAGTTTCTCCGGGTCGAGGTATTCAAAGATTTAGTATTAAAGGTAAGCTCACTCCAAGATTCATTGGCACCTTTGAAATTCTTGAAAGGGTTGGTGAAGTTGCATATCGAATAGCTTTGCCTCCTTAACTAGCTGGAGTTCATGATGTGTTTCACGTATCAATGCTTAAAAAGTATATCTCCGATCCATTTCATGTCATAACTTATGACAATCTAGAGATTAAGAAGGATTTGACGTACGAGCAAAAGCCAATCAGAATACTTGAATGAGAAGTACGCCAACCTCGGAATAAGACTATTCCAATGGTCAAAGTCCAATGGACCAAATTACGGTCACATGAAGTAACATGGAAAACTCAAGAAGCTATGCGCAAGAGATTTCTCGAGCTATTCAACAGTAAGTACACTCTCCGTAAATTCCATAAATTGAATAGGGGGACCAAATTCTCTTAAGTGGGGGAAGGTGTAATACCCCAAGATTTTGTAAATAATATTTTAAAATTTTTAGAATATATTCAGATTTTCTAAGATTTTTTCTGGAAATAAATAGAAGTTAATTCAAGGGTAATGGGCTACTAAATGAATTATAGTTAATTAAATCAAGCCCGATATTTATTTAAATAAATCTAATCTTTTTAGGCCCAAAAGATCCAAAACCAAGCCCATAAGTCTTGGCCCATACTCTAGAAGCTTAAAATATCCTATTTACGAAATTTAAGTAGATAATAGGAGATAATATCAAAAGAGTTTGAAAACTGTTCAAATTCGGCGCCCAACAGTAGAAACGGTCTATCGGGCGACCGCATGGGGCATAAAACAGTCTAAGACTAGACCGCTAGGCATTGCAGATTCCGTGAATGGAAGAAGGCATGAAAAAAATGGGAACTTTGGCATCCTAATCACCTAGGATCGATGATATCCCTTATGTAGAAGAGTCTAGAATGTTAGAGGATCGAATTAAAAACCTAAATTGGACTCTATGTTCGTTCTAATCCCCAAAACCCTAGCTAACCCTATAAATAGACCTAAGGTTTCACATGCGTGACCCTTACGTTTGGCTCGCGTGGAACTAAGGTAGGGAAGCATTATCTGAGATATGTTCTTTAGAAGTTTTTGTTCATAATAGTAAGGTCTAACTACCCTCAAAATTTCATTCTAGGAGATCAAGCTTACAAGGAGTTAGAGGTCTACAAAGTCACTGGTTCGGTACAAGCGACCCAGGAACCTGAGCGACCGGGCCAGATTGAACAGCAAATTAGAAGCCCTAAACGAGATAATTATATAAGGGTTCTTTAGAGTTATTTGTTCCTGTTAGTACCCTCTTCTTACCCTCCTAATCTCGTGGTCATAGGTAAAGAGAATCAAAAGTTAGAAGGACACGAAGTTACTTATTCGGTTCTGAACGAGCAGAAACTAGGGTCTACTTCCAGCACTAAATTCAAAGTCTAAAGCCCATATCAAAGGTAGGTTATCTCATGAACGGCTTAAACATGATCTTAGGAATAAAAGTCCTCTTCTTGCAGTCAATTTCATGTTTTCTACACGGAGTATTTGATGTTTTATCTCGACTATGCATCTAGGATTACATAGCATGCATGAACCTTACCTTTAAAATAAGAAAATGGTAATTCCAGTTTATTTTACTCAAACCCATACATCTCCATGTCTTAGTATGGTGTTATTGGGACATATTTATCTGTTGCCATGTTTCATTATGCATGTAAAGGCCCTAGATTAGTATATATTTCGGTGTTAATTCTGTTTGCGGTAGACAGGAAGAAACGGTCTTCCACAGACCGCATGTGTTTCCTTAGCGGCCCCGCGATAGACTGCTAATCCTAGTGAAACGATCATCACGAGACCGTTTGGTTTGCTGAGTTCTGTATAGATATGTTAACTCAAAACATATTGCAAAATAGCCTTAATTATCATATAGTATGCTTAGCTAATGAGGTTTTACTCCTGTTTTAAGTATTATATCATATACTTGGTTACATTTATTGTTCATCTTTGTTGATTTCATGTTCTTTTTGCAGTTGGGACTTATTTTAAACTTATGTTAATTTCATGCCAAAATATTATAATTTTGTAATTAAATGATTTCTATGTTGTGCATATAGTACATATGAAATTTTGACCATATGTTTCACTGTTTCACTCTATCTCTTGAGTCATTTTCTTAAGCATATGGCACAAATTCCAGTATAATGTCATTAGTTACACTTTACACTTATAAGCACACTCTCTTGGACTTATGAACCTCTCCGCCGGATATTCCTTCTGTCGGACTAGGGGATTATGTTCCAAGGCCTCCGTAAGACTCTGCGAGCCTGGGATTCCCACTAGGACGCCGAGCTGGTTGTACAATCAAAGTCAATTGTCTAGAAAGCACTTTACCGGTATTTTATGTATTCTGGACCTAACGGTCCTATGGATGATCGCTAAAAGGCACCAAGCGGCCATTCACTAGACCGCATAGCTCCAGAAAGTTTTCCTGCGTCGACACTTCTTCTTTTTTCATGCGTCGACTCGATTTATGAAACGGTCTAGACTCTGACCGCTTTCTGCATGAAACGGTCCAGTAAACGACCGCTTTATCTGTGAGCTTGTCTAACCCGAGGTTTGATCTTTGGGGTTGGTTTTCTTAAGTTCCTAGATGGTCTTCAGATTATCTGGAGTCTCAACACATGTTTAACAAGTCAATATTAAGATATGAACTTAATGAATGTACCGTTATGCTGTCGGAATGCCGCCGGAGTATAATATTCTTTTAATTCTTCTTTGATATCTCATAATCAAATTTTGGTACGTTCTATGCCATGGTTGCTTGGTCATGAAACTTATTATTTGGAATTGAATTATTGGCCGAAATTATTATTATATCTCGTGAAAGTAACTGGATTTATAACTTAAAGATGCAAGATCGGGCACGGATTGTGTCCAAGGGCTCCATGCTAGTCCCCACGGCCGATGGTCGGAAACGTGCTATAAACCATGGGGTACGATGATACTGGCATCGCATTATGCTGGGAGTACTTTCTCTTATAAATGAGTGAAATTCACGAGGCTCGTTATGAAAATTTACATGCTTGTTAATGCATAGTCTTTACAAGGTTGTGTAAAGTACTTTCTAGTTACATGCCCATACATTCTTGTTCATGAAGGGCCAAATTACATTTACATGATTAATCTTGCTTATTTATGGTCTATACTCACATCTACTTACTCAGTTGATTGGTTATCTTGGTTTATATCGCTTGTTTATCGCATTCTTATTTTTATCTTAATTCTGGAGCTAAGACATTAATCACTTAAATATTACATTCATATTGATGCAAAGATACCTACTGGGTAAGTGTGCTCATACCTATTTTCTTGTCTATTTCAGGAAGTACTAGTGAATCGGATTCGAATTATGCTAGCAGCGGGTCCGAGAGTGAATGAAGGTTTTCAAGATGAGAGAAGCCTTAGATGATCAAAGTGTCTATTCTAGTCATATTGAACTTTTGATTTTTATTGAGTCATAGTGACGAAAGTTGTCAAGAAGTGATCTTATGTAAATTGATTATGGTTATGAAATAAAGTTGGGAATTTGAGAAAAAAATTACGTGTGCAATTACTTTTGTGTGATTGTCTTGCGCTCCGATTTTCTTGCTTGCGAGAGGCTTACCAAGCTGGCTGTTCACGTTTCAATATTCCTTCCGCTGTATTAAAAGCTCGGGGTGTGACAAGCGACCTCCTCAGTGTCGTTTATTCCTTAATAAGCGACTCCTCACTCGGGCGCACATTCTTCATTTCCTTATTTTAATATATTTCTAGCATTTTTGTCTTTTTTCGTACATCAGGAATTAGTGCCCGTGTAAACGGACGCAGGTTCTTCAATGGGCGACCCTTCTAACTGTCGCTTAATCGTTTCCTTTTCTTTCTATTTTCTGATCAAAATAAATGGGCGCCCGCCAAGCTGTCGCGGTTTCTTGAATCTGCGCCCTCTCAGAAGGGCGTTCATTAATTAGCGACTGGAGCTTGGCCGCAATTTCTTGAGAATTCAGAAAATTCAAAATATCAATATACTTTATCAGAAAATAAATTATAATAGTTGTGCATTTTCCTAAATATTTCTCACATTGTCACTGTGACTCAAAGTTTGATGATAAAATCATGAAAGCTCTAATTAATGGTGAGAATGAGATATGGGTGATATTAATGCACAACTATGTTCAATAAATGCTCAAAAGTGATGAATCTGATGTAAATTATGATATGAAATATAGCACTTATCACATGTGTAACCAACATGTTCAATTAATACATCAAGATAATAACAACTGCATCGACCTGTCTAGCCGAAGCTAGTACAGCAGCATTGACCTGTCAAAACAAAAGTTAGTACTGCTGGTACTGCTACATGGATGCACCGACATAGTGCATCGACATGTTTCCCCAAAGCTCGTTCGGCTGCATCGACCTGATCAAGGTGAAGATGCAAGGTGCATCGACCTGATGCATGTAGAGAACTTAATGGCGTCGACCTGTCTTGACCATCAGGCAATCTTAATGTTGATGCATCGACTCCACTAACTATCGCTTCGACCTTTCGTGTATGAGACTCTTCAGGTGCATCGACCCGTCAGCAACAAAAAACTTCTTCTGCTGCATCGACCTGTCGATAGCAATGTGTTTTGCTACATCGACCCGTCGATCTTGAAGACGGAAGTGCATCGACGCAGAATCTTAAGATGACTTATGTGACCTTGACTGCGTCAGTGCACAACACTTGGGCTTCTCTCCCACATGTCACTCTATTTTCTGTATACGGCTGAAGTATTATTCACTGCCCGTTTGCCTCTTCAAACCTATTCTTTTCAACATTTAACCAAAGACTTTTACACATAATGATATCATGATAGAGTCAATTACATTAGGTTTCATAACATAAAGATAATGCGCCAAAGCAGCACAAACATTATGCACAGACTCAATGATGACTTTATAGTGTTTGACATCATCAAAACCGCAAGGGACACAACACCTTTTTCGTTGAAGCCTTCACTAATCCTTAATCCGACGGCCCCATTCACTAGTTGATCCGGCGCTAGGCCGCACTTTGGTCAGCCTGTGATCTGGCGAACTTTTCCTTGGCTGATCCGGTGCACGTGCGTGCATGCCTCCCCTGGACGGTCCAATTCCATCACGAGCATGCCCAAAAGTTGAACCGGAGCATCCTTATATGGGTGATCCGATGCACCGCCAACATCTGTTCTGGTGCAGCAACGGCCATCCCTTCGGCTTTCTCTTCCGGCTTTACTCCGCTGCTCTGGTCATGATTTCTCTATTTCCCCGTTCCTCTCAGGACGTCTGGGCGATTTTGATCCCCTTGTAGGCTGGCCCTCGGGGATACGGCATCACGGGTAACTCAGTATGCCATTATGATGGGCGTATCTGAACATTTAAGGGATCGTCTTAGATTCTCCATGGACAAGTACCCGTTGCTCACCCCAAATGCCTCGGGTCTTGGGGAGATGCTACCGAAATCTCGTTAGAGGTTCAACCAATAAATAAATGAATGATGGACTAATCATAATTCTTGAAGAAAGGATAAAAAGAAATGATAAATAAAAAATGTCAATAATAATAACGAATGATCACAACGAAGAGAATAGAAAGATGTTAACCAGGATGATGAATGAATGAACGAATGAAACAAAAACAAAAAAAAGAAAGAGAAATTATGCAAATGAAACAAGGAGATAAGTAAATAAACAAATATATATATATATATATATAAGTATAAGAATAAAAAAATTGATGATAGAGAGAGAGGGAGCAGAGAGCTCAGTCGACCTGCAATGGAGTAGGTCGACCTACCCCTATTAGGTCGACGCACCCAGGGACTCAGCTGACTTGAGCCTTAGCGGCCCATTTCTACCCTATAAGAATCTCATACACCAAAACCAATAATTATAAGGCAAACACAAAAAAAGAAGAATAAGAAGAATAAAAAAACAAAAAAAGGAAAGGTGATGAAGTCAGTCGATTGACCTCTAGATCAGTCGACTAACATTGAAGTCAGTCGGTTAAGTTCAGTCAACTGACTTCAAAGTCAGTCAACTGAGTTTGGTCGACCGGCTTTGAAGTCAGTCGACCGAGCATGAACTCGGTCAACTGACTTCAAAGTCAGTCGACTGAGCTCTTCCTCCCCTATCATCTATTTAAAAAAAGAAGAGAAAAGAATAAAAAAATATTATTAAATGATAATGATAATATGAAAAGAATGATGATAATAAAGCAGGAGACAAAGGATAAAAGTGATAGAAACGATAATAAAAAATATGCAATCAGATTAAAAACAAAGATGTACACATGCATCCAAAAGTAATTGAAACAGTAAATAAAAATGTACATATATATAATAATGTCCGTTCTGGAGGCCTCACCTCCCCCAGACCCTATGTGAAGGGAACATAAATGACGCCCTTGCAAGTCAAGCTTGGATCTCGGGGACCACCCCGCCATAGCCATAGCCTGACTTTACCTCGGGCCAACAATACTTCGAAGCTGACCGTCCTCACTGAGATTCTTCTCACTCCTTTTATTATCAAATATCAAACTTGTCGTATTCCCGGCAGACATTTTTTTCCAAATATCGTTCATGTTTTCACTGTGCCCCCGACTCGGAATACTTTCCGAACACGGGGCACGCGATGAACAAATGAACCGACTTAAATGCCCTTGCCCTAATGCCGAACATCCCGCTTTGTTCTCAAATTATCCATCCTCTTTTATTAATGCAGATTTTAGGCTATATGGCCCCTCTTCCTGACGATTAATCAAGGGTTATCTCCCCTTCGGAGAGACGTAATTAACGTCATGGCTTTTATGGCACGATGGGTTCCAGTCCTGATACGATACCCACTATCGTCTAATTAGTTGGACGGCGCGCGTTAGCGGCTCCAGGCCACCTTGTTCTTTGGGGTCCGAATAAATCATCATTTTATGACTGGCACGCTTGCACACTGATAAACAAAAATTAATAAATAAATAGATAAAAGTAAATAAAGAAAAAAGTGCATCCACATGGGGACATTTTCTCAACAATTCCTTTAATCTCTCCCAAGACTCATAGATCAATTCCCCAGAGGTTTGAGTAAAACTCGTGATGGCTCTCCTCATGGTATTGGTCCAAACTATAGGATAGAATTTTTCAAAAATTCCTTTTACATTTCTTCCCATGACCGAATGGGTCTTCCTATGGTCCCCGACCAATATTTAGCTTTGTCCTTTAATAAGAAGGGGAAAAAGAGTCAACTTCAGAGCATCCTCTGTAAAGTTTTGAATTTTCACTGTGGAGCATATCTCGAGGAACGCATCCAAATGCTTATATGGATCCTCATTGGTGAGCCCATGGAATGATGGGAGTATTTGGATGGTGCTGGATTTTATCTCATACTAGGCTGATGGCACTTCAGGCAGATGAATACAGATGGAAGGTTTGTAACTAGAAGGAATGAAATATTCCTTCACCTGTTTGGGTCACTTTGATTATCCATATATTGGATTGGATTTTGGGCTTCATGTTGAATTAGGTTGTGGATCAATCTCTCAACTTTCTGAATGGGCTTAACTAAATGTGGGTGTTGTGATCTTCTCCCTTACATGTACCCAGGCCCCCAACTTTTAGAAACGGGCTAAGCCCAACAAACGTTTACCTAATTTTTTCTTTTTCTTGATATTTTTATTTATTTTCTCTCTCTCTTTCTCTCTCTCTCTTTTTCAAACACAATCAAGTTGTCAAACAATTAGTCTATGAGACCTATGGATCCTTGGACCTAAAAGCACCCCAATGTTAGCTTTCTCACAAATTGACTTAAGCCTAGTCTAAATCCACTATCAAATTTTATCCACCAGCCAAGTAAGAGGTGGAGTTGTGGGAGGCTCTCCCTACTTTCGTAGGGTTTTAATTAAGTAACCACAAGCCCACTTAAGGTGTTTGCCATTAGACCTCTAGCCTAGACACCAGTTTTCAAAATTGATAATGGGCCTAGGTGGGGCCAAGTCTCAAAGTGAACCCTAGGGCCAATGTCTACTGAATTTTATTGGACTTAGATCATGCAAAGATGCAGGAAACTTATGGTTTGTGGGCTAAACAATGGTGATCAAATCTCCACCTTTTGTGATTACAAGTTTTACCCTTAAAAGTGTTTTAGAATGAAATGTAATACCACACTTCAAATAAGAGGTTCTATGTAAGCATACATGAATATGTGCTTAATGAGAAGTTTAGAGGAACTCACCTTGTCCCGCAATCTTCAACAATAAAAATCGGTAAAATTTTAATTCTATCCTAAATGACACCTAATACATGGAGGTGTGATTTCTACTTTTGGAATGATAGTTTGTATTAGGTTCAAGTGATTTTTTTTAATCGGTGAACTTATCTAACCAACAATATAAAAAAATTTAAGAAAATGAAACCAAATGAAACAAGGAGAATTTATGATATTTACCTGGAACGCAATCCATCTTACTTTTTTTTACTATGAAATGACAGAGGAAAGGCAAAGGAGATTTACCTCAAAATGTCCTTTTTCAGATTTTTTTGTATTTTCAGGCCTTTTGCTTATACTTGTGATCTCCTGCGACAATTATTTTTTTTCTATATATTTTCTGGATTCTGTCCTCTGTACCTACACTCTTTAACTTTTTGCAACAGATTTCCTGACATATTTTTTTTGTAACTTTCAGGTCCTTTTTATTCTTTTTTTCTGTAAAAAAATAGAAAAAGGAAGACTGATATCCCACGCAAATGGCAATCAAGGGGGGTTGAATTGATTGCCCTTGAAAATTTTCCGCACACACGAAATTAATTACAAATACAATTTTAAATGAGCAAGTTATAATCAGAACTTCAGCAATGCCCTCATTCTCCCCTCTCACACTCGAATGAGTCTCAAGATGCCCAAACAATCGAAAAAAGAATTTCTTTGAAAACAAAAATTGTTGAATATCTATGTCAGCCTAAGAATTTAAATGTGAATAAAACAAATCTACATAAAGAAATGTGAAGAATTGAGGGAGAAAAAATTTTAGAGAGGAACAAGAATCGAGAGAGAGAGAGAGAGAGAGAGAGAGAGGCAAAGAAGAGAGTACAAACACACGAGGGATAGGTGCACAGTGGGTACCCCAACTATTAAAATAAATCCATTGCATCCACTTTAACTATTAGAAAAATAAGTCAATACACCTTATTTCTGGAAACAAAGTAAACAATTAATAAACTGAAAATCTCTGGAGTCGACCAAGTTGCTGATGGATGGGCCTGGAATGCTATGCGGATCCAAATGCTTACAGGTGGTCATTATGAGATCCGAGATTAGTGGGACTGTGATATTGATAACTACACTACGCACTTTTAGATCCAGTGGCAGCGTAGGTCTCTTAGCCCAAAAAAATAAGGAAATACATGAAAGGAAAAGAGAAGGCAGATGCATGAAAGAAGATTCACAACTTCCTTGTCCGTGTATGTGGAATTCAAGAAACGCGTTTCACAAGATACAAAAAAAACAAGACAGAACTATGCCTCAAATGGCAACCTCACATCTGTGCCACCATGCAGTCTCCACCTTCTGTCGAAGTCCTAACCTAGACATTGAGACAATGTGGAACATCAATCCATCACTGCCAAGATCATAGAACGAAACAGTGTCCGACAAATTGATGAATTGAGACTCACCCTAACAAGAATTAAACAATGCTATCAGAAAGGCCAATTTGGCCTATAGCATCCACCAACAGATATATAACAAGCATCACATTTCATGTTGGAATCATCAGCCGCAATCGTGAACCATCGAAAATTCACAAACACTTGTGATATAATACAACATGAATCAGAGATCAACCACACTTCCTTTGGTAAAACCTAACAACCTAAAGAAGCCTGAGATGTGCAGTATCATTGAACCTCTTTATCTCCCAGCCAGTTCTTTGTGAGTGCCACAGGACTGTCATAGAAGAATCATCTATACATAATCGATGTGACATTATGGGACTACACCCTAGCAAGCCCGTCAGGAGACACTTGATAGGCATGGCATGAGTGAAGATTGCAACGGCGGAGGTTGGGTTTCTGTCATTTACTTCATGCAGAAGATGCCCATGGTTGGTATCCCTAGGAGAGAATTCTTCTTCAGTCTCATTGTCCCCAGTAGTCACGAATTGAAGCCTGCTTTTGCCAGACCTTTTTCGTGCAACACTTTGCCTATTATGCCTGTGAAGCAGATCCCAGTGCGGAAGAATAGGTCCATCGCGGTCTTGAACAGAATTGGTAGAGCTTTGACGTGGAAATCCTTTGCTTTCACTCTGATGCATTAAAAACTCTCCTGTAAACATCTTGTCAGGCATTCTTAGGATGGTTCTGTTAACAAACTCCACCATTCGAAACTCCACCTGCCTAAGCGATTCTCCGGAAGGTGCACAAAAATCTGGCTGAATTCTGTCAACCAAGCTTACCATTTCAGCAGTGTAAATTTCAGATCGATGGCAGCCCTCCCACTGGCCTTGACTCATCTCAATAAGTGAATCTGAGGATTGTATCTGCTCCTCTGAGAAACCCAATTCCTGTATAGATGGTCGATGTCAGTTTATGATACATAATCCATTTAAGTAATATAATGATAGTCAGTCTAGAAATTACACAAAAATCATATTTGCATTCCTAATGAAGGCATGGTAAGACTGTCAGGTAAATATGCAAGAAATCAACATAAAACAATCAGGTTATCAAAGCATGAATTACAGAAGAAAAACCGAGTCTCCTGATAATCTGATTTGCAAAAAGCTTAATAAGACTAGAAATTTTATTTCTTATGAATGAAGCATCTACTTTGAAATAAACAACCAAATGTAAGAAACAAGGCCTCAAAATGAAGATGCCTCCGAAACGTGCCCCTCTCTTCACAGGATGAACCACATTGACCAGAGTTATGTTACTCAACAGCAAGAGATACCAATTTTTTTTCTCTTGCCGTGAGCAAAAGCTTCTCTGGGATAAATGAAAACACCAAAACAGAATGTTACTCTCTAACTCACAGGGAAGACATATTTTGAAGTTCAATCATTTTTCAAGTGGAGTGACATAAACTCCATGTATCACATCCAAAGTGCACTCTAGGGTAGTCAAAAGGACACAAAGTAGACCTAAGTGCAAGTGCAACATCAAATTAACTTATGTCAGCACTTTGATCAGATTACCATGTTTTACAAGGAACGTCTATGATTTGTGGTCTCAGAACAATATGAATTGGCCAATGCTAATCTGCTTTCAGTGGTGAAATTCCAAACCTTATTTTAACTAAAGAAAAGAAAGAAGAAAAATTGTTCAGCTCGCATCAGCCGAAATTGGTCTGAAATTGACTGATCCAAAGCTGAACCCAATCCTCATCTGGATCAGATAAGGGATGGCCAATCCCAGGACTAATTCTGCAATCCTTGCCATGATTATCGAATACACTTTAGGATTTTATGCATATGTGCCTCTATTATAGAGTAAATTGTGGAATTGCAACTCTTTCAATATATTTACTTACATACCTTTATCCACATAAAAAAGCTTTAGATTTGTCCTTTGACATAAGTGATGTTCTTTTTCAGAATATTCTACGCATATTTAGGATTTTATGCAGTTGTTCATCTATTATAGAGTAAATTGTGGAATTGCAACTCTTGCAGACATACTTACTGACGTGCCTTTCTCCACATTAAAAAAGCTTTAGAATTGTCCTTTGACTTAAGTGCTGTTCTTCTTTTTCAGAATATTCTACGGATATTTCATTTATTCATTAGCTTTCAAAATCACCAAACTCATCCTCTTAAGGGAGAAAAATGGGAAAGAAATAGAAAACCGATGATAAACAGATGTTTATTGGTTACAACTCTGCCTATAGATTAACAAAAGTATGGTTAAACAAAATGATATTCTGTTGCGAGGAGAAGCCTGAAGCTATTTTCAGGCAGTGGGTGTGTATAAGTGACTGCATATGACAAGTCATAATTCTGCAATTTCTTATACAACATGGTATATATGCAGCAATCCCTATAGTTTACACCAGAATCACTTAGCACTTCTATTCAGATTGCACAAGAACACCGAGTGTCATTGTCATCATTTCTCAACTAAATAGGTTTAGGCATGGTTCAAAAGCTTGGGATTGGCTTCTAGATCTGCAAACTAAGCAGGGTCGCACCAGATCTGGCCTGACCTTGACTTTACATAATTTGTTTCTACACCTTTTATGCCATTGCATCCCCGGGCACCCTAATGTGGTGAGGGCAGCAGCAAAACAAGGTGGCTTTGGTGGAGAACATAGTTGTCAAGGCGACCCAAGACGGTCATGAGGTGCCTAAACACTTAGGTGATAAGGCATTGTGAGACACGGAAAATCTAATCTTTTTTATCGAAGATAAAATATAGATTTTTTTTTTTTAAGAAACATCCCCCCCTATGTGTAGAGGGTGATTCCGTAGATGCGCATAGTATCAGACGATTTAGGTTCGAGTGCTAGACCTCTCCCCACTGACCGTAATCAGTGTTGATTTACATCGGCCTAACGTCCGAACACTTTTGTTTAACTGTCAAAGAAATCCCAAAATCTTCTATAGAGGTTCTGATGTGGAGGGCAGGCTCACTCGAGAGACTCTCCGTGACCACTCATTTACCACCACCATGTTAATAGAGTTAGGGCTAGGTCTGAACAAAACCCTAAGATTTAGGAATAGAAATGCAAATATGCGGAAGCCGTAGGCATTTTTGAAGTAAAGGGGAGTTTTCTGGACCCCGAGGGGTATTTTGGTAATTTTATCAACCCATGGATATTTTGATAATTAGGGCTAAGTCTGAGCAAAACCCTAAGACTTAGGAGTAAAAATGCAAATATGCGGAAGCCGTAAGTATTTTTGAAGTAAGAAGTTTTCTAGACCCCAAGGGTATTTTGGTAATTTTACCAACCCAGGGGTATTTCTAAAATTTCTGGACTGGAACGGAAGTAGGATCAAGTTCCTGGCTTCCCAAGACGCTGAGGCTCTTTCTGGAAGATCTTAGGGGCTGCTAGGCCATTTCTAGGTCACAGGGGTATTTTGGTAATTTTACCGTACCCTACATAGACCTAAGTTTGGGGTAATATCTGAGTGGCGAACTGCGCTGACAACGTTTCCAGACCAAAGGAATGACAAGGGGCTTCGTAGAAGACACAAAATGTCAATTTGGTCGAAGGAGGGGTTTATATGCAATTTTGACAAGTCGGGGGGGGGGGGGGGGGGGTTTCATGTAATTTTCCCCAGTCAATGCATAAAGAAGTCATAGATTGTATTTATGGCCCAAATGGGTACAAGGGTTGTCGGCGAGTTGTCGACTGTATAAAGATCCACACCAACGCGGGAAGTAGGGGCATAGCCCCAATTATAGAAAGTTGCAGGGTATAACTGCAAACAACATGACATTTTTGTTTCTTAGGCCCCAGAGAGGACGTTTTTGTAATTCTCCCGTTATACGAACGGAACTACGTAATTTAATCAACCCATGACGTGGAAACTTACAAACATGGCTCACTGAGAGACGTAATTATAAAATTGCCCTCATAGGGGCATATACACAAGACCCGACAACTTACCCTCGCGGGCCAAAACAAACGAACAAACGAACGCTGAATACTCCAAGTGTGCTCCGTAGGTTGTCGAATGTAGTTCTCTTTCCTTCTGGACCCTGGGGGTCTATTTATAGAAGTAGGAACCTCCCCGGGGTCGTCCGGACCCGTACGGGTTAAACGGGAGGAAAATGACCCCGGGGGAGTCATTTTTTCAAAATTTTTTTGGTTTCTGCGCGGGAGAGAGGACCTCCCCGCGGTGGGAGGTCCACGGGCCCCACCCGGGTTCGCGCGGCCCCCGGGGGCCTACCCCAGGCAGGCCTGTCCGGGCAGACCCCCCCCCCGGTGGGGGCGACCCCGTACGGGTCCCCCCGACCCCGAACAGGTCCCTCCGACCCCGGACAGGTCTCTTCTACGCCGGGTTTCAATAAATAGAGGCCTTGAGGGGCTTTGAAGCCTCGTTTGCTCGCCGGAGAAGGGAAGACACGCTCCTCTTGTTCGTTTGTCGTTCTCCTCGTGCCGTAGGCCGCGAAGGGGAGATTCGTGGTTGTCCGTGCTTCGTGGTACACGTGCGAGGGACCTGGATTGCAGTGCGTAGACCTTCGTTTCTGTCTTCCGTCTTCTTGTAGGAGCTTCCTTTATCCGTAAGTATACGTCCAAAGGAGGGAGATTTCATCCCGTAGGGATTTTTCCCGGAACCACACGACCCTGACATTCGTGATGAGTTTAGTCCGGTTCTCGACCACCCCTCTTTGCTGCGAGAGGTCTGTAATTGCAGCAATAGGTAGGCTATGAAACCTTAAATGTATGGAGGTACTCCACGGGGGAGGGGATACGCCACATGTTAAACCCGTGTGTGGAGATATTCCATAGAGGCGATATGCCAAATATTTGTAGACCTCGACCAATGCGAGGTTAACATAATAATATGCTGATTTCGTCGGGATAAATCATGGATACAACAAATGCCCCTCAAGGGACATCCGTCAACACCGGAGGTAAAGGGGACGGGTGGCCCGTGTCTTCCATGAATTTTGCTTATCCCCGAGTTCCCTGACGAAACGAAGGGTCTTGTAGGACTGCTTAGTAACTTTGTTGTTGTCCCTTGACTAATTTAGCCCTCGACTGAGCTTCATTACTGATCTTTATCTTTCCGGTATTGGCTTTGCAGATCTTGCAGACATGGCTCGCCCTAGCCAGAGTAGAGAGACCTCCCGGAGATCCAGGATCAGCGGTTCTGACGACCACTATGTGCGGAGGACGGATAGGCCTATGCCACCATTCCCTCCTCGCAGCATCACTTCAGAGAGTTTTGATGCAGTAGACCGCGGGTTTACTTGGGTCGCGGAGGGCCCGACAGAAGAGACTACTACCCCTGAGGGCACTGTGGATGTCTCCCGGATCACGAGGAGGCAAGGAGGCTATATTTATGATCGCTCGGGCAGCTATCCATCACACTTCCCACTGGATCGTCATCTCCTGCCTTTCATCCAAAGCTTTGTGCCACCTGGAGTAGAGGCCGACGACTCCCGACTGCCGGGAGAGAGACGCCGTCTCGAGCGGGCCATATTGCTTGGACGGGACAACGTGCATGGCACTTGTAGTTTCTCCTATCCGAGCTTCCCAAAGGGCTTTGTGCGATAGGAGCAGTACCCTGACCAGAGGAGCCTGGGTTTCTTCAGGGAATTTGATAGTTTCACCGTCCGAGCGGTGCCATCTTTGCCAGCCGTTTGGCATCTGGCCGGGCATCATAGGGTTGCGGACGTCTCCATCGACGGGATGTTTCTGACTCCCTCTGGCGCGGCTTTTGCCCATGATGATTATGACCATGACTGTTTACTGGCGCGGATTTTGGCACAGAAGGCCCCCAGCTGGTATGGGAGGTGGTCCGTCACTCCTTCCCACTGCTACCGTCGTGGTGCCACAGAGTGACTGTGGGGTGTGCTGACAGTCTACAGAGCGGTACTTGACAGGGCAGGTATACGCCATGCAGTGACAGCAGCTTTGTACTCGTATCCTTGCCATACAGGATTGATCCAGGCCTTAACTGAGAGGTTTAATAGGCGCTGGAACACATTTATGACTGCTGAGGGAGAGACTTCACTGGGCATGTGGGCCTTCCACAGGATTTCTGGCCTCCCCGTCTGCGGACAGCCTTACGAGGAGTTGTCTTTGGATGACATGCATTTGAGTGCTTTAAACGGAGCAGGTCAACACCTCCTACCGTACTGCTTCAGGTACTTGATGAAGACCTGGAGAGATTTGGCCCTTGTGGGCAAGGAGAGAGCTGCACGGACACCGAGGGTGACCCTGAATGCTTGGGTCACACACTTTTACAGTGGTCCTTATTACTTTTACGAGGAGTTTGCTTCCTCAGGTATGACTTGGGAGCAGTGCCGAGAGGTAGAGCTCCGATTTGCTTCACACCCTCGCCACCTACCTGCCCCAGCACGGGGGTGGAACTCGAGGGAGATACCGCCGCTGACGTATTTGGCGGACTATCTGGCTTACTGGCTAGCCAGTTTTGTGACGGAGAGGAAGGGGTTCTGCGAGGAGAGGTGATCTACCCGGCATGTTTGAAGGCATGTGCTCGTAGAATTGCTATAGCTCCGGCCGCACTGGCGAACGTTTACCATTCCTTCGGAGCCCTGACTTCACAATCATCGTCGAGGGATAAGCATATTTTGATGCCCACCCATATCTAAGTGCGTGGGCTGGCTTGTTGCTCCCGGAGCTGTCACAGAGGACCCCGGTGGATAACCCAGTTGCACCACTTATTTTTGCTTTTGCTGGTCACCCGGACCAGGATGTAGTTTTGCAGTTGGCTAGTGCCCGCCGTGCTTTGTCTTTCCACCATACTAGGAGGGATGAGAGTCTGGAGTTTGATCACAGCTCTCGCTCGTACCGTCCCTACTCGGAGCGACAGGGTGACACTGTTGTTTGCAGGTTGTCCTCCTGGGCCCTGCCTTCCCTCCATGCACTGGCCGATTAGGTTGTCTATATACGGCCCGGAGTTCTGGTCTACCGCCGTTCCAGCACAGCGGTTCTTGAGCCATACTATCCGCACAGGTTTGTCAGGAACTTCGGATATGATCAGGCCATACCGCCAAATGCAGATTTTCCGCTGGCACTTCGGCAGTATCGACAGAGGGACATTCACCTGGTAGCAATTTCGTGGCACGGCTTCCTCTTCCGTAGCGTGAAAGAGGAGTACCCTGTCCCCGAGCAGACACGCAGAGGCTTTTTTGATATATATTATACGCGCTGGTGGTTTAAAGTCAGCAACATCTTCGAGCAGCGAGCTGACACTATTCGAGCTGCTGAGGAGCAACGTTTGAAGAAGGAAGACCTGCCTCCCTTGTCACTAGCTCCTGAGTTTGTCAGATCTCATTTTTCGGGAGCTGCGAGAGCTATTCATGAGATAAAGACCCGCTGGAGGGAGGAGGGACTCCCCGTTCCTGTCGATAGGAGCCAGTACATTGGGGCTTTGAAGTCCCTGAGGAGTACACCGACAACAGCTTATACTTCTAGGTCTGCTCGCCGAGGAGTAGCCCCTGGGCCTTCAGCGCCATATTCCTGGTGGGAGGATTTGAATGCCTCTTGTGGTCTGAAGACCAATTCCCAGCTATCTAAGGCTGTTCTAGAGGGGGCGTTTGCAGGTAGTGCCTTCACTGACTGGAGGGCCCACATCATCAATGTTGTGGGCTACGCGGGCCCCATAGAATACATTTCAGACTTGGAGGTGGCTGCCACCCCCAATACCATCTTGGCGATTGTCAATAAGGTTGCTCGGGCGCTTGGCTTGAAATCCGAGCAGATTATTCTGAAACCCGAGAGAATCGTCGGGGAGCCAGGTATATGCTAAATTATTTAGCCTTGTCCTTTTTTTTCGTTCTGCCATTGAAGATGCTAACTTCATGCAATCTTTTATTACTTGCAGAGCACACCAGTGGTTCAGAGGCTAATGCTCTTGAGAAGAGGCCTCGAGCGGGAGACCGAGAGGGCGACCTGCGGCCCACCTCCCGTCTGCGTTCTGAGGAGGCATCTCCTACCCCGACAGAAACTTCCAGTAAGGGCGAGAGAATTTTATTTCCAAATCAGTACTACAACCCGTCTATGTAATGTTGTAGCCTGACTGTTTTCCCCCCTTTTGTTTTTTGATGCAGCTCCTCCTGAGGCTCGGGCTGCTGTGAGCTTTTCTCCTCGCCCCAGGAATGCATTCACAGAGGCGGGGTTAGAGGTGGACGAATCCATCGCTGATATTAGTGTGGATACTGAGGGGTTGGACCCTCTCACCGACGACTACACGCCTGTGACTGGTGATTCTCCCGCACTTGACACGGGAGGGACCTCCCTCGCTCATGACTTGGGTAAGTGCCTTTCATACGCAACCCTTCTTTCCCTCTCTTTCACATAGGGAAAATATGTGCTTTGGCTAATATAGCATTGCCTGTTACAGAGACTGTCAGAGCTCAGCCTACTCTCCCCGTCGTTGAAGAAGGGGAAAAGTCTCCTAGAAATAAGGAGATTTCTTCGCCATCAGATTCTCCCAATGGGAGAAGCTCCGGTACTTCATCGAGTACAGGGACCTCCAGTACCTCCTCCAGCGAGGGCTCTTCTTCCTCTTCCTCGAGTTCTTCCGAGGAGGGAGAGATCAGGATGAGCCCAAGTAATTTAAGGTTAGATTTTCTTCATGGATGGAGTTATGAAACTCCCCTCCTGACTTCTTTTATTGCTCATCACATAGCCGCACAGACGACCTCCTCCTTGGATGAGCTCTCTAGGCTTATGGAAACAGGGTCCTTCGCTGACTTGCCAGCTTATGACGAGGATATAAGGGCTCCGATCGCCAGGGTCGAAGTCTCTGATGGGGGAGTCGTCTCCCTAGCCGTGGGGCTATCAGTAGGTACTGCCGATGTTGTGGAGTCTGGTGAGGTGCCGGCTTCAGGTATGCACAAAGTATTTTGTACAGTCCCTCCGCCATGCCTTGCTGCATATTGACATTGTATAATGCCCCTATTTCGAACAGCTGACGATTCTCCCGAGGAGAGGCGTTGCCACCAGCTTACAGGGGTTGACATGACGACAAGTTCCGGCCAGACGCCCACAGAGGATCGAGACACTGAGGACCAGGCCGCAGCCTCCACCGAGCCACCAGCTCTGCGTATGTTGTTGAATTAGGAACTTGCGCCATTCATTCAACAAGACTTCCTTCCTCTGTGATATTGATCACTATTTTATGTGTTGGTGTCTTCTTTCAGCTATCTCTCCTTCTATGGAGCCCACGACAGGGGTCGACACAGCTACAGCTGAAGAGGAGTTGCCTGTAGAGACTGGTATGTCTTCGTCACTATAAAGTGCACATTGTGATTATTGGTGTCGCGGGAATGTTAAGACTTTCCATTCTTTGCTTCACTTGCAGAGAGACCAGCTACACCTGTGTCGCCCACAGAAAAGGGATCGATGCTTGTAGATAGCTCTTCTACAGTCTCGGAGGAGGGGTCTTCTCTCGGGCCTAGCCCGGCGGGCATAGCTGCCTCAGGTAAAAGCCATCGCGATTTGCAACTTTGGACTTTTACCCTGGTGGCTTCATTGTGGTGGTACACTCACATGTTTTCTTTTTTTTTAACTCAGGACCGGCAGGAGGGGCAACTGTGGTGCCCGTGGACTTTCCTGTTCTTGGAGTGGAGTGGCCTGACACCCCTGCGCCTGGAGCAGCATTGGATGCCACCATGGCTGACCATCTCCTCCAAGGCCTTGATCACCTGGTTCAGGTCGACCCCTTGCCGACGGTGGAGGTTTTGAGGAGCAGCTTGGAGACTTTCACCCGAGGTTATCACATGATGGGTCTCCCCCAAGATATATGGGCCGCGAAGCTGGGAGCCATATGGAGTGAATTCGCCCGCCTTTATGTAGCACAAGAGCAGAGGCGGAGAATTCGACCGATGATCCAACAGGAGGAGCGGCTTAGCGAGCTCCGGGCGGCCCAGGCTGAGGCGAGCCTTCAGGTTGAGAGGGACGAGGAGTGTAGTCGGAGGATCCGCCTTCGAGTTGAGGAGTTGCAGCGGAATCTTCGAGCTGCCGAGGTGGAGCAGTTGAGCGCACAGGCTGTGGTGGAGGCGTCCCGCCATCGGGTTGGAGGGCTCCAGGAGGAGGCTCTTGAGAGCGAGACTCGCATTGCTGACCTGAGGAAGAGCGAGTCTGGTGTTTGATACCCTCTTGTAGATAGGGCCTTCGTGCCCCATTTTTTTCAAGTCACCCCTGTGGGCTTGTCTAGGGCTCCATGGATAGCATTGATGAATAGAGGACAGAATTCAGCAGCTTTTTGATTCCATCCTTTTGCATGTATGTTTTTTTTTGTTTTTTTTATCACTTTACCAACCCTACCGCCCTTTCGGGTTTTCGTCAGAACTGGCCCCCTTTAGCTTTTTCCAGTGCGCCCTTGCGGGTTTTCACACTGAGGGGTACCCATTTTTACCTAAGGCGCCCTTTCAGGTTTTCACCTTAGCCGGGTTAAAACCTTTTTGCCCTTGATTGCTCCCCTAACAGAAACAACCAAGTCCGCTGGGACATCAATATTTTTAACCCCCTTTTTTTTTCTTTTTTTTATTGAACCTATAAAGCCAAAAGGCAAGGAGAAAATGGCACTCCCATAATGACGTGTGTGCCACATATGGAACAAGGTGGGTGGATTCGACTGCCCTAGTGGGACGCAATTAGCCAAATCCAAAAGCTGAAGGTTGAACGGGTTGGCAACCCGAAAGGGGTGTGTATGTGCCAAGCCCGGTTGGGACAGCAAAGGAGCAGGTTTAACAATCCGAAAGGGACATGCCTGGAGGCCGATAGGCGAGATGGGTTGACAGCCCGAGATGGCAGACTGAGGCCAAACCCGAGAGAATGAAAGGAGGGGATTTGACAGCCCTAATGAAACGCATGAATCAAATCCATGAGCCGATAAGCGAATAGGGTTGGCAGCCCGACAAGGGGATGCGGCCAAGCCCGTGGGGACAAAGAAATAGACTTGGCGATCCCAGTGGGATATATGAGTCAAGTCTAGAGGCCAAAAGGCGAGATGGGTTGACAACCCGAAGGGGGCCTACTGAGGCCAGACCCAGGAGAAGGAAATGATGGATTTGACAGCCCTAGCGGGGCGTAAGAGTCAAACCCGAAAGCCGATAGGCGAGATGAGTTGGCAGCCCGAGAGGGCATACTGAGGCCAATCTCGATGAGACAAAAGTAGGTTTGACAGTCCTGGTGGGACGTGAGAGTCAAACCCGAAAGCGGATAGGCGAGATGGGTTGACAGTCCGAGAGGGCATGCTGACGCCAAACTCTGGAAGATAAAATAAGCCGAAAGGCAAGATGGGTTGGCGGCCCGAGAGGGCATGCTGAGGCCAAACTCAGGAAGGTAAAATAAGCCGAAAGGCAAGATGGGTTGGCGGCCCAAGAGGGCATACTGAGGCCAATCCCTAGAAGGTAAAGTGAGCCGAAAGGCATGATGGGTTGGCAGCCCGAGGGGCATGCTGAAGCCAGACCCAGTGGGGCAAAAGGGTAAGTGGGTTTAACTGTCTGAGAGAGACATATGAGCTAAACCCGGAAGCCGATAGACGAAATGGGTCGGTAGCCCGAAAATGGCATGCACAGGCCGAACCCGATGGGACTAGAAGGACAGATTGGATAGCCCGGAGAGACACGGGATCCGAACTCAGAAAGTTCAAGACATGGGTAATCCCGATGGGACAGAGTATGACAACGTCAGAACGCCGGTGGGACTACGTGTCATAGGATGACATGTAAGGCGTAGCCATGGCATCAATATGATGTTTTGGCCATGATGTGGTGGAGTCATTGACTTAGAGCCACCCATAGAATAAGCAGAGGATTTTTTTTTCACATTACCAAACCTCACCGCCCTTTCGGGTTTTCGCCGAGGCTAGCCCCCTTTAGCTTTTTTCGATGCGCCCATGCGAGTTTTCACACCGAGGGGTTGCCCATTTTTGCCCGAGACGCCCTTTCGGGTTTTCACCTCGATCGAGTCTATGGCCTTTTTGCCCTCAGCTAACCGTTGAAGGATGACTAAGTCCGCCGAGATATCAATATTTTTAACCCCATTTTTTTTTCAAACTTCACTGAGGAGAGGTCATGTTCTGTGAGGATTGCTGTAGAAACTCTTGCGGTGGCGCATAATAGAGCTTCATATGCTTGCCGTTGAGAGGAGGGAAGGGATTATCTCCCTTGTGGTCAAGAACCGTATAGGCCCCTCCTTCATAGACCTTCTGAATGACAAAAGGCCCCCGCCAATTGGGTTGGAGCTTGCCGCTGGATCTTCCCGCGAGGACCTCCTTTTCCTTAATCATGACGAGGTCGCCTTTCCTGAATGCCCTTTACTTGACCAGCTTATCATAGACACGTGTCATTCGGGGTTGATACACTTGTAAGTGCTTGTAGGCTTTGAGTCTTTGACCTTCAAGGTTGGACAGCTCCTCAAGCCTTCTTTCTATCTCGGACCGGTCTTTGTCTGACAATCCGGCGTGCACAGCAACGCGATAGGATGCCAATTCGATCTCCACAGGGACCACCGCTCGGCTCCATAGACCAGGGAGAATAAGGAACATCCCGTAGGGGTTTTGTAGATAGTCCGATAGGCCCATAGGGCTTCGTGGACCTTCTCACCCCAATCTCGTTTGCGACCACCTACTATCTTGGACAGCAGTTTACAAAGGGTCTTGTTGAAGGCCTCGGCCAACCCGTTGGCTTGGGGATTGTAGACTAATGACGTCCTCTAATCAATATGGAATTTGGCCGCCAAAGCATAAACAGTCTTGTTCTTGAATGGCGTCCTATTATCGGATATAATCCGGCTGGGGGTGCCGAATCTATATATAATGTAGTGCCTCACAAAGCGGGCAACTATCTCTCCTGTAACTTCTCGTAGAGGAACGGCTTCGGCCCATCTGGATAAGTAATCAGTGGCGGCCAGTATGAACTTGTGACCTTGAGATGATGGTGGGAATGGTCCGATAATGTCCATGCCTCACTCTGCAAATGGCCAAGTAGGCGCTGTTGAATGAAGCGGATTGGGCGGCCTCCGAGGGACTGGCCCGAATGCTTGGCATTGGTGACACGTACGAGCATATTGGTTGCATTCTTCGTACATGGTGGGCCAATAAAACCCTTTGAGCTTAATGCTATTCTTCATCTTGGCTCCTGCTTGGTGGGCCCCGCACAATCCAGAGTGGACCTCATGCATGACGGTCTTTGCTTCCTTGGATGAAAGGCAACGTAAAAGGACCGGTCGGTCCTTTTCATGGACGAGCCTGAAAAGCAAACCGTTAATCAGCTGGTAGGATGTCGCCCTGCATAGCAGTTGCACCCTCTGAGCCCGATCGGGGGGGAGCCAGCCGTTCTTTATCTTTATGATCGGCTCACGCCAATCTTCTTCTTCGAGAGCATTCTCCTCTTGAATGTTGTCGACCTCATAAACAGTGAGGTCGGATTCTTCGTCGAGCACACTTAGCATGAGCCTTCGGTGTCTGACTGTAATGTTTAATTCTCCCTCAGGCGGGAGTTTTAAGGCTGCTGCCAACTTTGCCAAAGCGTCAGCCTGGGAATTGTTGCCTCTGAGGACATGGCCTATTTCGAATAGGTAGAATTTTTCTTTGAGCCTCATGACGGCTGCATGGTAGGGGACGAGCTCCTTTTTCCGGACGTCATAGACGCCCAGGACTTGTCGAATGACGAGCTGAGAGTCCCCATACACTTTGATGCACTTGATGTCCATCTCTAATGTCAATTGAAGCCCAATAATTAGCGCTTCATACTCTGCCTCATTATTAGTCAGTGACTTCATGAGAGCGCAAGAATTATGGAGGATGTCGCCTTGCGGAGATACAAAGACTATCCCCGCGCCCGAGACATAGTCTGTGAGGCCGCCAGCCCTTTTGATTGTCCGGGAAGCACCATCAAAATACAACTCCCAGTGTGGGAGGTCAAGGGTGAGAACGCCCTGCTCCATCTGTGGTGAGACTTTTTCAGAGTGCTCCCCAGTTTCTTGGGAAGGTACTAACACCTCTTCGTCGGGCAACTCGAAATTGAGCGGCGAATCTACTGGCACGGGGTGCGCAACTAAGAACTCCGCCATTCCTTGCCCCTTGATCGCCTTGCGTGGGACGAAGGTAATATCGAACTCCATGAGGATAAGTGCCCACTTGCCGAGCCTACTAGAGAGGACGGGCTGGCTGAGCAGGAACTTGAGTGGATCACATTTTGAAATGAGTTCCACTCGGTGAGCTAGGAGGTAGTGTCTGAGCTTCTTGACGGCAAACACCAGAGCCAGGCACACCTTCTCCATGAGAGCATACCGGTACTCGGGCCCGATCAACTTCCGGTTGAGGTAGTACAGCAGTTGCTCCTGGCCCTCTTCATTGATCTGGGCTAGCAGCGCCCCCAAAGAGGCATCCATGGCAGCAATGTAGAGAATAAGGGGCTTCCCTCTGACGGGTGCCCCTAAGACTGGAGGAGTCAATAGATACTCATTGATTTGCTCGAAGGCTTTCTGACAGTCTTCATCCCATATGAAGGGTGCTCCTTTCTTCATCAATTTGCCGAAAGGTAGGCATCTTCCAGAAAGATTAGAAATGAATCGCCTAATATAGGCGAGTCTTCCTTGAAGAGATCTGAGCTCTGTCAAGTTCTTGGGCGGAGGCAGTCCCCTTATGGCCTTGATTTTGTCAGGGTCAATTTCTATGCCCCGATACTTGACGATGAAGCCAAGGAATTTGCCGCTGGAGACGCCAAAGGCACACTTCATGGGATTCATCTTGAACTGGTACTGTCGAAGCCTTTCGAAGACTAGACGCAGATCAGCCAAGTGATCTTCCCGCCTTTTTGTCTTGACGACCAGATCATCGACGTAACATTCGACAAGGTCATGTAGCATCTCGTCAAAGATCTTGGTCATTGCCCTTTGATAGGTTGCGCCGGTATTCTTCAGGCCAAACGGCATCCTTTTATAGTTAAAGATCCCCATAGGAGATCGAAAAGCCGTATGGTCTGTCTTTGACGGCCATGCGGATCTGATTGTAGTCCGACGACCCGTCCATGAAAGATAAAACTTCGTGACCAGTGGTCATATCAACCATTGTCTCAATGATTTGGACAGGGAAGTCGTCCTTCGGACATGCATTGTTCAAATCCCTGAAGTCGATGCAGACTCGGACTTGGCCATTCTTCTTTTTGACGGGGACTATATTGGCGAGCCACAGAGGATACCTGCAAGGCTCTATGAAGTCCACATTGAGCATCTTGTCAACCTCAGCATTGACCTTTAGCTCCAGCTCGTGGCGCATACGCCTTTGAACTTGCTTGACTGGCTTGACTGTTGGAAGTATTGCCAGCTCATGTTCAACCATAGAAGGGTCGAGCCCGGGCATTTCTTTGTAAGTCCAGGCGAAACAATCCCTGAACTCTTCTAGGAGCTGCCGATACGATTGCCTTTCTTCCTCGCTGAGGAGAGCACTTACGAAGGTGGGACGATAGTCTTCTTTGCTTCCGAGATTGATCTCGATCAATTCATCCACAGTTGCTTGGCCACAGTCTTCAAGCTCCGGTGGAGCTGGTTGGAGGTCGACGAAGTCTCCCTCATCATCAGTGTTTGCTTCATAGACTTCAAATTCTTCGAACCACTCTTGCTCGTGGCTTGAAGTCGAAGGACTTGCTTCGTCTTGCTAATGGTTAGCAGGCTGAGCTGCTCTTCCCTCTGAAGGGTGGTCGTTGTCAACTTCCGATGAAGGTGATGGTGTCATTGATGACTCACTGGACTCTCCTACAGAGTCGCCGATCTCGGGCTCAACTTCTGTTTGCCCGTTAGGGAGAGGCAGCAGTCCTATGGCATTGACTGCATAATAGACCTCGAAATCCGTCTCCTGGTCATAGCCGAGTCCCAGCGTATCTTTGCGGGAGAAAGGAGGTTGCCCACGGACCTGCGGAGGGTTCCACAGCTGATGGAAATATGTCGCTCGTGTGGGGTCCTGAGCTTGTGGGATGTGTTGCTTTTTACACATTTCCTTGATGTGCTTCGGCATATCATCCATCTCCTGGACTGGCTCTGACTCCAAATCGGCGGGAGTATCCCAACCGAAGTCATCTTCAGGAGGGCCCGGTGGGACTAGGTCACCTTTGTAAAAGATGATCGGCTTGTCTCCCTTGCCCTTGTTGCGTCTCCTTCTCCGTTGATAGGAGACTATGAAGATCTTCAACTGCTCCACCTCATACTCTTCCCGTTGGGACGAGAGTTGACGGCATTTGGGCGGTAAGGAGATACTCCCATCAATGACCCGGCTGATGAGGTTGGCTTCAAAGTCAACGCTTCGCCTCTCCAGCTGAGTCGGCTTGGAGGCGACATGGAGGCTTAGCATGTACAACTTTACCATGTCTTGGTTGACAGTGAACAGCTGCCCTTCCTCAACTTCATGGTCTACTTTCTGTTTCCCTTTGTCTTTTAAAGGCTCAGGGATTGTCAGAGTGGGCTTTCTAAAATATAGGGAAGCATCGGCCAAGTGGCACTCATTGGGGTGGAACAGGGCCTAATCTGCAAAGACCGTATGTTGCTCTCCCATATTTAATGCACTGGTGCAAAGTTGAAGGAACGACCCAATTCTCATGGAGCCAGGGTCTTCCAAGTAGCACCTTGTAGGATGTGTCGGCGTTGATGATATAAAATGTCGCTTGGGTGACAAAATCACCCAAAGTAAGCTTGACTTCAACCCGACCAAGCGTCTCTTCGGACTTCAGATTGAATCCTGAAATTTGGACCGCGCTCACCTTTTGTAAATAAGGTGCCAAGTATAGAGACTTGAAAGTCTTCAAAGGCATGATGTTGACGGCTGCTCCAGCGTCAATCAGAATGTGATTCACGTCATGCCCATTGATCGTCCCCCTCATATATAAGGGGCGATTGTGGCACGGAGAGGACAGCAACATGTCTTTTGTCCGTGAAGGAGATGTTGGGTGTAAATGCCTCATATGCCTGGGCCTGCAACTCTGCAACATGGGCTTCATAGGCCTCCGGGTCTTGGAGTATCTTGACAAGAGCCTCCCTGAGGTCTTTGCTCCAGACAATGACTTCCCAAATGGTGACATTGGTTGGGAACCGCTTCATATGATGGATGATTTTGCGGTCTGCCCTGGCACGGGTCTTGTCAAATGGCGGGATGATCTCCGCCAGATTCTTCGGCGCCTGACGAGGCTTCTCCCGTTTAGAAGGGCGCTGCTCCTCATGCTGGCCTTCCGCATCTTCTTGGAACAGCGGAGCCAAAGACTCCTCCGGGGGTGGCAAAGGCTCATCATGCTGGACTTCATTGGAAGGACCGGCCCGGCTCGCGGGCTCGACCCTATTGGAGGGGCCGGCCTGCTCCGACGCCTCCTCGCGCACTGGTGACTTAGCTGGCTCCTCTTCTTCATCAGAAGAAGCGATTATAAAAGAGACGCCACCCGATTTAGCCGCTGAGACGGGGGTTGAACCCTCTAAGGGGCTGAGGATAAAAGGGATTCCCCGAACTTGAGTTTCTGGGAGAGGACCCGACTTCTCCCCTCTGAATATTATGACCCGGTCGAGAGTCAGGGGACCTTCACGCCCACGTCCTCGTCCTCGTCCTCGGCCACGACCTCGGCTATTTCTTGCCGAGCGACGTTGATATGTTGCCACAGGAGCCTTGCCTCCAGTGCTACTAGCCGCGGGAGAGTTAATGTTGTCGGGCGGCGGGATCACCACCATGTTGCAGGAGAGCTCTTGCAGCATTTCCTCGAGCATTTCGACGGTCAGCTCTTCGTCTTTGTAAAATAAGGAGAGCTCCTCCGGGATTGGGAACTCCTCTCCCTCTTCAAGACGGTGAGCCATTTCTCGGAGCCAATGAAGAAGCCGGGCTTTTCGCACAAGCTTGTCCCAAGGAATGTATTCGTCCAGAGTGACGGCCCTGGTGGGACGAGGGGGAGTGTATTCCTCGAGCTCATCTATGAGGTTTTGAAGTCTTTGTAAAGGAGTTGGCTCCTTAGGAGCCTCCATAGCTGCCGCTTGCTCAGCTTGTTTCTTCAACCTCCTCTTCAAATTCTTCATGCGATTCTTCTCTTGCTTCTTTTGGCGTGCCGCCTCTTGAGAAGAGAGAGGACTTTGCTTTGGAGGTGGGACATGTTTGCCCCCGAAATTTTGCTTTTTGTTCCGGGTTGGCTCCTTAGGAGCCTTAGTGCCGCGGCTCTTTTTGGGAGTGACCTTAGTCCAGTTGGCCTCTTCCGGTTGCACCTGGAAGGTGGCATTGATTGCCTGAGCAATTATTTCAGGAGACAACTCCTGGAACTCTGCCAATCCACAGTGGGGCCCTTGGGGGCGTTGCAACTCCACCGATTTTGCTTTGACTGGCGGCCTTGCTTGTCCGAGTTGTTTAGGTCTTTCTTCAATTGACGACCTTATTGGCTCGATAGGAGCTTTTGTAGGAGCTCCGGTTTGAGGCTCCCTCACCTTGGCCTTGCCTTTGCCATCTGGCAAAGGGTTTCCCCTTATGACGATGCCGAGTTGACCCAGCCTGGACAGAGGTTTAGAACCTTCCCCCTCGGCTTGGCTTTTTGGACTTCGGGCCTTAGGCCCCTCGCACCTAGACTTGCCTTTGGGGTTTGGCTGAGGATTGCCGCTTGTGGGCTTGCCCGTAGACTTGCCCGGTTGGGCTTGTTGAGAGGTGGGTTTAGTCCCACGCAGCTTGGTCTGCTCCTGTTGAACTTGCTGGAGAATCTTCTTAGCGGCCTCTTTAAGACGCCACCTCGTCATAGAGTTCCCCTGCGCATCGATCTCCCCTCTTTGGATGAGGACTTCAATGCAATCTTGCACTTCCGGGCATTCCCGGGTGGGGTGAGATACCCTGGCATGATATTTGCAGTAGTGGGGATGACTCTTGACCGTCTCATTGTAGTAAGACGGCGGATCATGTATCAGCACCCGACCATCTTCCAGGAGCTTGTCAAAGATCTTCTCAGTGTCCTCCTTGGGGAAAGAACACTGATGAGAGGGTCGCCACCCTGGGTACCACAGTGTAGATTTAGGTGGCTGGGAACTGGCTCCCTGGGAACTGACTCCCTCCTCCTGTGGCTCCGGAAGCTGGAAGGCGGCTGAAGCATGTATGACGTTGACGGAGAAGTGAAGACTCTCCCGTGCGTGCGGTTGCGGTGGATTGACCAGGAATTCACCCATATTAACCTTTCCTCGCCTGATTAAGTCTTCAGCGAGGTCCTTGAACGGTTCACAGTTATGGATGATATGGCAATAGCCCTGATGAAACGCAGCACCTGGTGTCTACTCCATGGGTGACGGGCTAATCAGTCCCGCCCGCTGGCATGAGAAGAAGATGTTTGGAGTCTTCTCGCAAGGAAATGAGTATAACTTCTCTGGCAGCCCAACTTGAAGTGGAGCCTCCTCGCCTTCCGATGAGTCCTCCTCGTCTTCAAATGAATCTGAGGACTCTTCAGAGAGCCAACCCCTGAGCGGAGCCCGGACAGTGGGTGGTACACCTGCCTCCCGTATATGGGTTGGAGCTAACCCCTGGCAAATGGGCCAAAGGGGAAGGTGGACAACTGCTGATCAATGCTCTCTAGGAACTACAGCATACGCCTCTGTTCTAGTTACAACTGCCGGATTTCTCCTCGGATTTTTCAAATAATCCTCCGCAGTGCTAGACATCCTGGGAGTGAAGGATGAACGACTCTAAGACCGCCATTGGGCTGTTGATTAGAGGGCGGCCCGGCTTCGGAGGCATTGGAGCTTGAAGCCATCGCCACCAAGTGGACCACATTAGCCGGTCGGTTCGAACAACTCCAAGCATGAGGCTGTGGTGGGTCGACTGCGTGACCCAGCATATTTACCAAGCCCTTTTGAATGAGCTCTTCTGCGATATTCTTGAAAACATAGCAGTCCCCGATGGTGTGACCCAACCTTCGGTGATACACACAATAGGTAGGATCGTCTATCTTATCCACCTCCGCGGGCTTCCGCAGATCCGGCAGGGTGATGAGCTGCTCTTTCATACAGAGATCAAAGAGCATTTTAGTATGCTCTTTCCTGAAGGAATAAGGTGTCTTCATGTTCTCCGCCAACCGAGACGCACTTGCTTTGGCATCAGGCTTCTTGCCATTACCTTTGGATTTTCCTTCCCCTTTTTCTCCATTTGTCGGGGAGAAGTCGACAGCATTTACCTCCTTGCCGCTAGCCAGACGGTCTTTGGAGGATTTGCCTTTGGCAGAAGTTTGTACTGGGTGGTCGGCGAAGAACATTTCAATCTCTGCCACCACCGTGTTAAGTTGGTCGAAGCTCCTGATGTTTGAGCCCAAAAGCTTTTCGCTGACTTCTGCCGACAGGCCCCTACGGCAGATGGTGATCACGTCTTCAGGCGTTGGGAGATTATCGCAGCGTATGCTAACGTCCCTCCATCGCTTGATGAAGTCCAACGCTGTTTCACCTTTCTTTTGACGGAGGGCACGGATCTCCGCCAAGGACATTTTGCCTTCGACCATCTGGAAACGGTCGACGAACTTCTTTCACCTTTCTCTAGGACATCTTGCCGGCTCCTCGACGCCTTTGCCCTCGTAGGGACTGATTTGTAGACCTCGGAGAGGCCGAGGCCTCAGTGCTTGTCGGACTCCGCATATGTTACAAGTCCGACGTGCGGAAGGGCTCCTCCGCCCTTGCGCGCCTTATGATTCGGGCCTCCTCCTTGGTGACCCATATTTTCTTCAAGCGGAGCTGACGCTCCTCAATTGGGTTGCCCCTTGACTGCGGTCGGGGAGCCGGTGGCTTGGGCCGTTGCACTGGGCCCTGGTTTACCGCCAATGCGGCGGATTTCTTCTTTTTCGCTCCGTCTTCCCGAACTTGTCGGAGAAGCTCAAAGCGATTGGAGGTAGAAACAGTCGGGACGTGGGTGTCCCGTGGCAAGATCGACTCGCCTCCATCGAGCCGGATGCGAATGTCCCCGACAATTACAGTTTTGCCGGAGCGAGATGCCGCCGCTGCAGGCTTTGTACCCTTGCGGCTACGACGTTGCCCCCGTTGAGCAGGAGCAACGTTGGTGACGCCTACCGTAGGGATGGCGTCGTTAGGGCGACGGCGCTGCCCCCGTTGAGCAGGGGCGGTACCTCTGAGGGTGGCCGCAGTGGATCTGGTGCCGTTACGACGACGGTGTTGCCCCCGTTGAGCAGGGGCGACGCCAGTGGTGACTTGATTAACCGAGAAGACTCGGCCAATAGCTGGGGCAGAAGACCTGACACCTTCGGCCGTTAACATGGCAGCCGAGTAAGCTCGACTGGTTGTCGGGATGAAGGGCTTGACACCCTTAACAGTTGAAGAGTTGACCAGACGAACCCGGCCGGCTGCTGCAGTAGAGGGCCTGACACCCCCGACAGTTGTCTTGCTGACCGGGCGAACCCGGCCGGCTGCTGAGGTCGAGAGTCTGACACCCCCAACGGTGATCTTGTTGACCGGGCGAACCCGGCCGGCTGCTGGAGCCGAGGGCCTGACACCCCCGACTGTAGCTGCAGGTGTGGCTGAGCTGGCTTCAGCCATGGGTGTAACGCCCAAGAAGAAGGGCGAGCCGACGACTGCTGGGAAGTCGCCGAAGACAAGCGGGGTCGCCAGGTATCCGAACCTGGCGTGGTTGGCGATGATCTCGGGGCCGTAGGTGACGGCGGCCATCGCTGCTGTTGCTTTTGGTGGTGGTGGTGCGTAGCACGACCGGAGAAGTGTGAATGCACGAAGAGCTCTCAAGCGAGCAGAGAGATGTGTACCCTCCTCTTCCCGTCCTGTAAAAGGAAGAGAAGGGAAATCAGAACCTTAAAGAAGGTTTTAGGGACTGACTTTGACAAAAAGAAGAAAAGCGAGAAATGTCCCACCGGGCGTGCCAGTCTGTGAGACACGGAAAATCTAATCTTTTTTATCGTAGATAAAATGTAGATTTGTTCTTTTTGAAAAGAAACATCCCCCCTATGTGTAGAGGGTGATTCTGTGGGTGCGCATAGTATCAAACGATTTGAGTTCGAGTGTTGGACCTCTTCCCACTGACCGTAGTCAGTGTTGATTTACATCGGCCTAACGTCCGAACACCTTTGTTTAACTGTCAAAGAAATCCCAAAGTCTTCTATAGAGGTTCTGATGTGGAGGGCAGGCTCACTCGAGAGACTCTCCATGACCACTCATTTACCACCACCATGTTAATAGAGTTAGGGCTAGGTCTGAACAAAACCCTAAGATTTAGGAATAGAAACGCAAATATGCGGAACCCGTAGACATTTTTGAAGTAAAGAAAAGTTTTCTAGACCCCGAGGGATATTTTGGTAATGTTACCAACCCAGGGGTATTTTGGTAATTAGGGCTAAGTCTGAGCAAAACCCTAAGACTTAGGAGTAAAGATGCAAATATGCGGAAGCCATAGACATTTTTGAAGTAGAGAGAAGTTTTCTGGACCCCGAGGGTATTTTGGTAATTTTACCAACCCAGGGATATTTCTGAAATTTCTGGACCGGAACGGAAGTAGGATCAGGTTCCTGGCTTCCCAAGGCGCTAAGGCTCTTTCTGAAGGATTTTAGGGGCTGCTAGGCCATTTCTAGGTCACAGGGGTATTTTGATAATTTTACTGTACCCTATATAGACCTAGGTTTGGGGTAATATCTGAGTGGCGGACTATGCTGACAACGTTTCCAGACGGAAGGAATGACAAGGGGCTTCGTAGAAGACACAAAATGTCAATTTGGTCGAAGGAGGGTTTTATATGCAATTTTGACAAGTCGGGGGGGGGGGGGGGGGGGTTTCTTGTAATTTTCCCCAGTTAATGCATAACGAAGTCATAGATTGCATTTATGGCCCAAATGGATACAAGGGTTGTCGGCGAGTTGTCGACTGTACAAAGATCCGCACCAACGCGGGAAGTAGGGGCGTAGCCCCAATTGTAGAAAGTTGCAGGGTATAACTGCAAACAACATGACATTTTTGTTTCTCGGGCCCCGGAGAGGACGTTTTTGTAATTCCCCCGTTATACGAACGGAACTACGTAATTTAGTTGCCCCGGGACGTGGAAACTTACAAACATGGCCCACTGAGGGGCGTAATTACAAAAATGCCCTCATAGGGGCATATACACAAGACCTAGGGACTTACCCCTCGCGGGCCAAAACAAACGAACAAACGAACGTTGAATGCTCCGAGTGTGCTCCGTAGGTTGTCGAATGTAGTTCTCTTTCCTTCTAGACCCTGGGGGTCTATTTATAGAAGTAGGAACCTCCCCGGAGTCGTCCGGACTCGTACGGGTTAAACGGGAAGAAATGGACCCCGGGGAGGTCATTTTTTTCAAATTTTTTTTGGTTTCTACGCGGGAGAGAGGACCTCCCCGATGTGGGAGGTCCCCGGCCCCCACCCGGGGTCGCGCGACACCGGGATGACCTCCCCGGGGTCGCGCGGCCCCGGGCAGGTCTGCCCGGGGTCGCGCGGCCCCGGGCAGGTCTGCCCGGGGTCGCTTGACCCCGGCGGGTCCCACCAGGGGTCGCGCAACCCCGAGCGGGTCCGCCCGCTCGCAGGCGGCCCTGCGCGGGCTTGCCCGCCTCCGCCCGGACTCCCCCCCGGGTGAGGGTAGCCCCGTACGGGTCCCTCCGACCCCGAACGGGTCTCTTCTACGCCGGGCTTCAATAAATAGAGGCCTTGAGAGGCTTTGAAGCCTCGTTTGCTCGCCGGAGAAGGGAAGACACGCTCCTCTTGTTCGTTTGTCGTTCTCCTCGTGCCGTAGGCCGCGAAGGGGAGATTCGTTGTTGTCCGTGCTTCGTGATACACGTGCGAGGGACCTCGATTGCGATGCGTAGACCTTCGTTTCTATCTTCCGTCTTCTTGTAGGAGCTTCCTTTATCCGTAAGTATACGTCCAAAGGAGGGAGATTTCATCCCGTAGGGATTTTTCCCGAAACCACATGACCCTGACAATCGTGATGAGTTTAGTCCAGTTCTCGACCACCCCTCTTTGCTGTGAGAGGTCTGTAATTGCAACAATAGGTAGGCTATGAAGCCTTAAATGTATGGAGGTACTCTACAGGGGAGGGGATGTGCCACATGTTAAACCCGTGTGTGGAGATATTCCATAAAGAGGCGATACGCCAAATATTTGTAGACCTCGACCAATGCGAGGTTAACATAATAATATGCTGATTTCGCCAGGATAAATCATGGGTACAACAGGCATCTGCCTAGGCGGCACCTTAGCTCCTTTTTAAAAAACCCCAAATATATCTATCCCCAATATACAAACTAAGAATAAGATACATGGAAAATTTATAGATTTAATATCAAAAACTGAGAGAGAGGAAGGGATAAGAGAGGGGGCAGAGAGAGAGAGAGAGAGAAACAAGAGAGAGAGGTGTTGGAAGAGTGTGTGGAGTGATCTACCTATGACCCGGCATCACATCAAAGATCGAACCTTAGCCTGAAATATTTTGGGGGGTGGGGAGACGGGAGGTGTAAATAGGCTATGCCCATGCCAGGCAGCCCAAGCCACCCAGGCAGGGCACATTGACCCGCCTGGCTTGCCTCAACAGGTGCCTTGCTTGCCTTTCTGTAGGGCAAAAATGTAGACTGGTGGCTTGGCCCCATAAGAGTGCCTGGTCACTTAGGCAACGGCCCAGGCATTGGGCCCAGGCATTGCCTAAGCGAACGCCTTCACCACTATGGACAACAGTCAGTAGCAGCGATGATGGATGAGATACCACTGTTGTCTTGATGTTTGTCTTCACTATCTGCTCCATCTTTTTCTTCTTTATCAATTTCATCCTCTTCTACATCATTGTCTGCAGGAGCATTAGGGGTTGGGAGAGAAAACCCAATGGGTAGGGGGTAAAGAGGGAAGAAAGAGAGCCCTCTAAATAATCTTACACAGTGGGACAAATCTTTGCGTAGGATCAGCTAACATGAAGATCCATTTCAAAAACCTTGCACTATGAATTCCAATAAGGGCATAGTTGTCAAAGAAACAATACAACCCAAGGAGTTCATAGAGACCCTAAGCGCTTAGACAACAAGGTGCATCGCTTAGATAACACCTTGGCCACTAATTAAAAAATCCAAAATACATATCCCCCAATATACAAATCAAGAATAAAATATATGAAAAAAATACAAAAAATTATAGAGAATTAAATTGCTTGAAGAAATTGTAGTAATTAAATTGCATGAAAATTGTAGAAAAATAAATTGCATCAAAAATTGTAATAAATATAAGAGATTTTTGCATGAAAATCACTGTTAGAGGCGAATTTGTATAAAAATCATTCTTAGAAATACATTAGCAAGCATATCACTAGGTTAATTCAAATAGTTCATAAATGCCATTTAAGCGTGGTTCTTTTGCAAGTTTTTAGTTAAAAAAAGTGATATGTATGTAAATAAATTTGATATTTTTACACAATTCAGAATTACACAGTGATATACCTGCTAATACATTTACAGGAATGATTTTTTTATAAATTTCCGTTTAACAATGATTTTCATGCAAAAAATTTAAAATATAATTAAATTCAAAAAATTATGAAAAATATATAGCTTCAAGAAAATTGCAGAAAATTAGGAGTTAAATGGACTACCCTAAGGGTTAAAATTTGTTAACTTCATCTCACAAGATATAATATGTAAAACATATTCTTCACGGAGAGAGAGAGAGCAGGAGGGGAGACACCATTGGCCCCTTGGTCCTTCTGTAGTCCCCTGTTGGGGCTCCGGGAGAGCAAGCGAACGAGCGAGAGAGAGAGAGAGGAGGAGGGAGGGGGCACCATTGGCCCCTTGGTTCCCCTCTACAACCATTGGCCCCTTGGTTCCCCTTTGCAACCCCCTATTGGGGCTCAGAGAGAGAGAGAGAGAGAGAGAGAGAGAGAGAGAGAGAGAGAGAGAGAGAGAGAGAGAGAGAGAGAGAGAGAGAGAGAGAGAGATTGGCCCCTTGGTCCCCTCTGTATCCCCCAAACCTTTGGTCCCCCCCTAGCCCCTTGTTGGGTCTGAGAGAGGGAGAGAGAGAGAGCATTAGCCCTTTGTTCCCCTCTGCAGCCCCTGTTGGGCCTCAGAGAAAGAAAAAGAGAGAGAGAGAGCATTGGCCCCTTAATCTCCTTCGTAGCCCCTGTAGAGAGAGAGAAAGAGAGAGAGAGAGAGGGCACCATTGGGACTTGAATAGATAGAGATGGGGGACTCGGGGAGAGGAAAAGTGAGGGGAGAGAAAGTGAGTGTGTGAGTGAGAATGAGAGAGAGTGATTGTGCGCAGGAGAGAGAGTGGTGGCAAAGACCCTGTGGAAGCACACCATCTCAGACAGAGACACGGAGAGAGAGAGATGGGGGAGTCCGGGAGAGGAAAAGTGAGTGTGTGAGTGAGAATGAGAGAGAGTGATTGTGCGCAGGAGAGAGAGAAAGGTGGCAAAGATCCTGTGGAAGCACACCATCTCAGACAGAGACACGGAGAGAGAGAGATGGAGGAGTCGCTAGACATAGGTGGGGCAAAGGAGGAAGAGGGATCTAAGAGAGGGAGGAAGGCGACAACCTCGAACAAAAACCAGGAGGGTTGACCACAGTGAGATTGAGAGTGTCTGCATGTGTGAGAGTTTGTGAGAGAGAAAGAGAGGCATACCGAAAGTCGTGAAGGGAGGCACAGACCATGACATATTGGTGGCAGAGTCAACGAACCACAACGGCTGACAGCGGAAGAAAATGGGTAGGGGCATAGAGGATGATGGACTGGTGCAAACGGTGCCCCGTGGAGGAAGACGACGGCTCCGGTAGCAAAAGGTGGTAGTAGAAGGTGGCAGCTCTGGTGGCAAAGGATGACGGCCCCGACAACAAACTATTGTGGCCGCATAATGAAGGACAAGCACAAACCCTAGAGATAGAATGACCGAACGGGGGAGAGAAAGGGATGGGGCCATGGGGATCGCAGCTGGAGATCGAGGGTTTTAAATAAAGGATCCAGTTTGTCCGAACCCAGGTAATTCTATCTTGGCCCGCTTGGATGTCTTCTCATGTTAGAACAAGGTAGTCTAGCGCCTCGAGGTTTGAAAAGTGCCCGGTCATCTAGGCGAAGAATTTAGCCTAAGCGACACTTAGGTGCCCACCTTGACAACCATGTGTAGGGGTCAATTTTTACAATATTTAATTCAAAGAAAGAAAAATATTTTTTTAGTTTTAGCCCATAAAAATTGATATTAGGAAAACGCCCTCATAATCTACCTATTTAGTTAAAAGCCCCCTGAAGAGGCGTGATCTCGCGCTGGTCCTGAACTGGGGAGATGATCATCGAACAGTGAACTGCAAGAAAGGGAAACGGATCAAGGGGCCCAGGGATAGTTCCCTGGGGTAGACCCTCCGATGCCTAAGTCAGTAGAGCAATGGTGGAAGCTATGAAGGGAGAAGGAAAAAGAGGCACGAGATCCCTCGACACCAAGATGGTGAAGTGGTTCCTGCTCAGAGGGTTTTAGGCGTGTGTTGGCCTTACCTTTCGCTGGAGGGAGTCCCAGTTTTAAATAATGCGCCGGCCTCATGAGTCCCCTAAGCTGAGGAGTTTCAGGCGGGAGTTACGTCCTCAACGTGGGCTCTTTACGTCCTCGTCGTGGGATCTTTATAGTCTCGAGGGGTCATGGGTCCCTTATCCTCATAAACTCCTGCTCATAAAGGGCTCTCAACGGCAGTGTGGATAAGCAAATCGTCGGTCAACCTAAGCATGAAGAGTGACAACCCTATCCGGGTGATAGGCATAGCTCGGATGAGGATCGGTCGGAGTGGGCGCAGAGCGCTAGCCTTTATCCCGACGAGAGGATAGATCGGGCGTAGGTCTTCCTCCGACCTGACCGACGCTCGGGCCTTCCGAGCCTAAGGGCCGCCGAGGAAGGGTTTGATCCCGAGTGTTCTTATTGGGCTTTTTAGTCTAAGTGGGCCCTGCGGGGCTGGCACTAAGATGAGCTGGGCCTCGTTTGGTCCCGGTGGACCTAGTTCGGCTGCTCTTAGATGGGCTACAGAAATCCCCCTCTCCACTTGTCCCCCTCCTACTCCCGAGCTTTGGTAAGCTCGGAAGAGTAACTGTTTAGGATTTTGGACCAGCGCGGCTCATGTGGGTGGAGATCTGGCGGTGTTAAGAAGCCACGTGTCGTGGTCACCTAAGCCCGTAATAATGATGATCCTGACGGATTTGAACTGAAGGGCCCGCCTTTTCTCGGAGGTCGGAACGACGTGCCGCCTTCCGCGTGGAAATATAGGCGTTGTGCGCAGAGTCCCTCCGTTTTTAGGGTTTGGCTCTCCTTCGCGCTTGCTTTTGGGGCTCTTTGATGCATCGTGAGGACACGACGAAAGAGCAGAGGCTTGCAGCAACGTTCGCGGAGTTGGCGGAGATAACTGCAGAGGCAGTCCGACAGCTTCCCCTTCCTCCAGAGTCTTCAGGGTCCCGGGAGCGTCTTTCTTCAAGTTCCTCTCCGGATTCCATGGCGGATCAACGTCCGGATGTCGAAGAGTGGGAGGGCGAGCCTGCGGCGAGGGCGACGGCTCCAAACTGCAGTGAACTGGGGGAGGCGAAAGTGAAACGGCTGGAGCACCAGTTTCGTCTGCCCCATAAATTTTTCTTCGTCGCGGCTGCCCCGCAAGAGACGAGCCTGGACTCTCGTACGGGCCACATATGCACCTTTCTTCTATCGTGAAAGGGTGGGTTTCGCCTTCCCTTCGAGCCCTTTGTTCTCAAGCTTCTCAATTTCTTTCGGTTGGCGCCCGTACAGTTGGTAGCCAACTCTTACCTTCTTCTTTCCGCCTTTCGCATCCTCTGTTGTCAATGCGAGGTTCCTCCTTCCTTGGACCTCTTTCATTATTTTTTCGAGTTGAAGGCGCACCCCTCGACCGAGAAGAGCTTCTATTTCATCCAGGCGAGGCGGAATAGGAGCTGTGTCTCCTCGGCGGCGAAGGATTCTTTGCATAAGGGGTGGAAAACTCAGTTCTTCTGGGTGGGGATTTTTTCGGTGGAGGAGACTTGGAGGTGTCCCGTAATCCCCAATTTTCATCCGAACATTCCTCCGCGGCAGGACGAGTTTCCTCCGGACGTGGAGAAGTATGCGGTCATCTTGTTGGAGCATCGCACGTCTACGGAGGAACTGGTGACTCCGGAGAATATCGAGCGATGCCTTCTCCATCGGCTAAATCCGACAGGTACGGACATCATGAGCTAACCTTCTGGTTGGGCGATGAGGCCTTCGTTTCTTCTCTTCATTATATCTTCCTTTGCACAGACTCCAGGCGGCCGGCTTTGGAGGAGACCGCAGAGGTGATCGACCTCGGCGAAGACTCGACTGCTCCCACGGGTCGCTCCCGATCCCGAGATAGGGGCAAAGGGAAGGCCCGGGAGGGGTCTTCCAGGTCACGGGGGTCCAAACGCAAGGATCCCGTGGAGGGCATGATCCGGGACGCCGTGAAGGGCAGGAAGCGGGCCAAGAAGGTCGGGGCCGCCCACGTAGTCGAAGGTGACCCTGCCTCGGCTCACCCCTCCGCCGAGCATGATGGGGCCGACCCTACAGGGCGAGCTCTCCCACCCGCCGAGCAAGAGGGGGCCGAGGAGGTTGGGGCTGCTCCTGCGGTCGGCGATGATGCTGGCTCGGCTCCCCCCTCGGCCGGAGCCGAGGGGGCCGAGGCTGCTTCTGCGGTTGGCAACGGTGCTGGCCCGGCTCTCCCCTCGGCAGGAGCCGAGGGGGCCGTGGACGAGGCAGGCGACGCTGAGACTACGGCCGAGATTGGGGCGTTGATCGAGGCGAGCGACGCTCCAGGTAGCGGTGCAGGTGCCGAACCGGTACAAGGGGGTCGCAAGAAAAGGCGACGTAGCCCCAACCGACAGAGGCACGAGGGGCGAACGAAGCCGCGGCTCGATCTGGGTCGACCGACGGGACGCCGAACGAAGAGGGGGTCTCTATTCCGGCGGCCTTGGAGAGGCTCGGCATTCAGGGTCCTCTGTACCAGGTATGTCGCGGTATAGCCACGAGGGCGAGGGGAGGAGACAGGCAGCACTCCCCGTCTGCGGCCCCTGAGATGGTTATGGAGGGCGGCTTGGTCCTGGCCCAAATGGGGGCCACTCTGGCAGAAGCTTATGCCCGATCGGAATCAGAGCGGGCGAACCTGGCCTGGACCCTTGGTGGGTCTGACAGGAAGATGGCTCGGCTCGCCGAGGAGCGTGATGGGCTTCGGCGAGAGCTTTCCTCAGTTAGGGAGCTGACGCGGGCGAGCCAGGCGGAGGCCCGGGCACTAACCGAGCAGCTAGCTAAGGCCCGCGAATCGCTCGAGAGGAAGAGCATGCTTCTTGAAGAGGAGCGCATTGCTCGCGTCGAGCTAGATGGCCGGTGGGAGGCCGAGCGTGCCGAGCTGGTGGACCGAGCGGAGGAAGCCGAGCGCCTTCGGCGGGAGGCCGAGGCTAATCGGCTGAGGCGGAGAAGCAGGGGGCGGAGGTCGAGAAGCAGACGGCCGAGGCCGAGCGGAGGTTAGCCGAGGCGGAGCGGGAGAAGGCCGAGCTCGCTGGTAGGGTGGGATCGACCGGGGAGGAGGCGCTCGCGCAGTACAAAAGCTCGGAGGCCTACCGGGTCGACCTTAAGGAAGCTGCCCTCCCCTACTACGAGTCAGCACTTCGCCGAGGCATCCGCAAGGGGTTCAAACAAGGTTACAACCGGGCCATCTCTTATGCCGAGGAGCAGGCGTCCGAGACAATTGATTTCCCGTCCGAGCAATGCTATGACTCGGACTTGTCATCCTCCGGTTCCTCTGGTTCGGCGTCGGAGGAAGAAGATCAGGGGGGCTCTTCGTCCGAGGGGTCGCCAACTCCGGATGCCTCGGGAGGGCACGCAACCGAGGCAGTTCCCACGCCGGTGGGGTCAGTGCCAGGGTCGGCCGTCGCTGAGGATGCCGGGGGCAGACCGTCTGAGCCTTCCACTTCCGAGCTTCGGGATGGGTCAGAGGCCTAACGTATCTGCTTTGCTTTCTCTTCTTCTTGTATGTCTTTCCTTTTTCGAAGGAAAACTTTCCTTATCGTGTAAGAAAAAACGTAAAGGCAGTAGTATTATGATGAAGACTTAACTTTTTTGTATCGCCATTGCCGTATTTTGTTCAGCGTATCTGCAGTAGTTGAAAAGTGCCGATACTTTCTGCGTGAATCTCGCATGATGGTTGGATGAGCGTCTGACAGGGTGTTTTTCCATTCTCTCATGCTTTGAATGTTTGGCCGCTTCGTGTGTCCCGCTGGGGCGGAAACGAGGAGTTTGAGGTGACCGTTCGTAGGGAGAGGTCCCTTTGGCGTGTTTTCGAGGGGAGAATCATTTAAGGCAAATAGCCTCCCTTCACCTATAAAAGGTCTGAAGGGCGTCCCTTCCTCTCCACCGCTTAGGGTTTTCCCTGACAGTCTTTCCTCATTCTTTCTTCACGTAGCGTTGTGCCGTTGTATTTGAAGCATGGAAGACGCTCTGGAAGATGAGGCTGCCGATGACAGAGGGCAGAGAGTCCTTGCTGCTTCGGGTTTAAAGGGGGTTCGACGGCCGGCCGGCGGGGTTAAAGAGGGTTCGACGTGCGGAGGCACGTCGTCTTCTTTTATCAACTCCGGCCGGCGCTTGCGGGGAGGGGCGAGATGACGGACGGATGGAGGAATCAGGCATCCCTACCGCCCTCCCTTCCCGCTCGCTCCATGGAGGGGATCTCTCTCAAGATTCCTCTCCACTTCCTGCTTCTCCTCTCTTCTTCCGCAGCCTCTTTCTCCCTCTTCTGCCCTTCTCATCATTTCTTTCACTCTTCGGAGGGTGCCTGCACTCTCTTCCTTCCAAAGAGTTGGCAGATTGGTAGAGAGGAGGCCTTCATTCGTATTCCCTCTTCCCCTTCCTCCATCTCTGTCAACATGGAAGGTAGCCTTCTCCTTCCTAATCCCTCTATCACCTTTGTTCCAAGCTACCCGAGCTAACGGGGCCGACTACCCTTTATCCGAGCCAATTTCTGCACGAGGCAGAGTCAGTGGCTGGACGCAGGAAGGTTAACCGAGTCAGCTGAGCGATAGGCTCATTCAGCGGCGCCAGATGGATTTTTTACTTTTTTGACATGTATTGTCTTGGCTTCGGCCTTTCTGATGTACAAGCGAATTGTTTGAATAAAGGAAAAGAAACTTTTGTTTTATTTCATGTTGCTTACACAATGTTCGGTGTTCAGAAATAGAACTTGCGTAGTGTAGTCGCGTTCCAGGTCTGAGGGATGGGTTCTCCTTCCATCGTAGATAGCATGTATGCTCCTTTCCCGAGCGTCTCGACCACTCGGTAGGGGCCTTCCCAATTAGGGGATAGCTTGCCCGCCGCCTCAAGTGGTCGAGAGGCTTCGACTTTCCTGAGGACAAAATCTCCCGGTTGAAAGTGTCTATCTCGGACTTTGGCGTTGTAGTATCGAGTGAGGCGACGTTGATATTCCGTTGCTCGGATACCGGTAATCTCTCGGAGTTCATCCGCTAGGTCGAGGCTTTCGAGTAGTTTCTGGTTGTTAGCCTCGGGCGAGAAACAGATGACTCGAAGGGAGGGATTGGCAATCTCCAATGGGATAACGGCCTCGGCGCCGTACACCAACTGAAAGGGACTTTCACCGGTTGCCGTTCTGGGAGTCGTTCGGTGTGACCAAAGTACGTTCGGCAATTCCTCAAGCCAGCTGCCCTTGGCTTTGCCGAGCCTAGTCTTGATGCCTTTTAAGATAATCTTATTGGCATTTTCGACTAGCCCGTTAGCCTGAGGGTGGGCGACCAAGGTGAAGTGATTGTGAATGTTTAGGTCGGCGCATCTGTCTCGGAAATAACGAGAATCAAATTGCCGACCATTATCGCTCACTATCACCCGGGGGATGCCGTAGCGACAGATGATCGACTTCCAGACGAAACTCCAGACGACTGTCTCGGTGATTCTTGCTGTGGCTTCGGCCTCGATCCATTTGGTGAAGTAGTCAATGGCGACGATGACGAACTTCTTCTGGGCCTGAGCTGTAGGGAGGATGTCGATTCCCCAACGAGCGAAAGGATATGGCTCGGCTAGGGTGACGAGCTCCGTTGCCGGCTGATGGACCAAGTGGTCAAATCGCTGACATCGATCGCAGTGTTGTACGTAGGTCGAGCAGTCGCGCTGCAGAGTGGGCCACCAATAACCTTGCCGTAGCAAGATCCTGGCGAGCGACCTTCCTCCTAAATGCGCTCCGCACAGGCCTTCGTGAACTTCCTGAATCGCTCGGTTGGCTTCGTCAGTACTGAGGCACTTCAGGAGAGGACCGGAGAAGGATCTCCGGTAGAGAGTGCTGTCCAGAATGACGAATCGCCGAGCTTGGAACTTCAATCTTCGGGCTTCCCGGGGGTCGGGAGGCTCTTGAGAGTCTTGGAGCCACAACATGTAGGGGGTGCGCCAGTCGCTTGGGGAGGCCGGGTCAACGGTCAGGAGCTCCGAATAGATGCTCGATCGCTCTAGCTCTTCGAGAAGGACCGATCGAGTACCCTCGGGGTCAAGAGAGGAGGCCAGCCGAGAGAGGGCGTCCGCTCGGGAGTTTTCTTCCTGAGCTATTCGGACTACCTCAAACCTCTCGAACTGTTGTGCCACGGCTCTGACCAGCTGGAGGTATTTGAACATCGGTGCTTCTCGAGCTTCGTAATCACCGTTGACCTGGCTAGCGACTAGTTGGGAATCAGTGTGAATTCTGACTCGCTCGGTCCCCAGCCGTCGGGCCATGCGGGCTCCCGAGATAAGGGCTTCATACTCGGAGGTGTTGTTGGACGCCTGGAAGTTGAACTTCAAGACGTATTGTAGCTCTGCTCCTTCGGGGGATTTCAGGAGGATTCCAGCGCCGCTTCCGGCCGAGTTGGAGGATCCGTCGACAAATAGTTCCCAGGTTGGCCCGGGCGCGGACGGAGTTTCTTATTTGGTCGGGATAGTGCTCTCGGCGATGAAGTCAGCGAGGGCCTGTCCTTTGATAGCCGAGCGAGGCCGGTATGATATATCGTAGGCATAGTTGTCAAGGCGACAAGGCGACCAAGGCGAGCTTGGGGTCCTCGAGTGCCTAAGCGCTTAGGCGCCTGCCTAAGCGGCGCTTAGGCGAGATGTTCATAAATAAATGTGATCATTAATATATATATAATTTTCTATATAAAAGTTAATCATGATCATTACAAATAAAGATAACAACAATAGTATAGACAAAAATAAAAACTAATAGAAATGACATTGCAATAACATATAAAAAATGAATTTTGAGATAAAATTAACACCAAAAATTAGACTTTTAGAATGAAGAATCAAATACTAACCTGATATTTGTCAATTTCTTCCAAACATCTGCAAATCATATTTAAAACAGCATACAAGTAATATAATTCTTATACCAAAAGAAACAAACATCACCAATTATCACCACATGGACAAGCATATATTTGGACAAACAAGCGAGTAATTAAGGAAGTAGCATAGACAATAGTAGACATAAAAGTCATACAATATCCAGCAAAAAAATAACATGTCTAAATTTTAAAACCAAACATTGCATTCTCAAGTGCTCTCTCATTTGAAGCTTCAAGATCCTCATCTCCATCTTTATCACCACCTTCATCATTTGACTCCCATGGTGCATCACCATCATCTGTCTCTTCTTCCTCATTCTCCAATTCATCTTGTTCATCATCACCCTCTTCTATAGAATGTGAAGTGCTTCCTCTTGAGAGTGTGTCTCTTCTAGTCCTTTGTTCTGATGTGCCCATTGCTATATCCACCATTTCCCAGGTAAGGTCATCTCCTTCATGAACTACATCATCGCCATCTTTAGTCATCCACTCACTTCCCCAATTTAAATCTCTTAAACATATTGGATCATATCTCTCTGGATGTTTCTTCCTTTCTAAGAATCTTTCACGAAGGCGCCGATTGTATTGAACAAAGACTAAATCATTAAGTCTTTTGTGCTCTAATCTATTCCTCTTTTTTGTATGAATCTGTAAAAACACAAAGATAAGATTAATGACTTTAACACAAATAGATTTCTTACAAATTTATTTTAAATGACTACTTACAAATTCAAATATGCTCCAATTACGTTCACAACCAGAAGAACTGCAAGTCAAACCTAAAATCCTCAAAGCAATGTTCATGAGTTCTGATGTATCTCCATATTGCATCCACCAATCAGCTAGAGTAACATTTAACAAGGAAGAATTATTTAAAATCACACATCCTCATGAAATCAGAAATAATACACAAAATAATAATTTAATCAAATTACTCACTTGGCAATCTCCTATCACGAGCTCTGATTGACATTGAAGTTCCAAAAGCGCCTCTTGCATTCATATATAATACCATCTGATCATTGATCTTGTCTTGTATATCAGTATTTGGCTCCATCCTTTCAACACATACTAAGAAAGAATTTGAGAATTTTGTAACTGCAGCCGGACCATCTCTCGTACGGGCTTCATAATATAATTTCGGGTTCAAGAAAAATCCTGCTTCATGTAGAGGACGATTCATTTGATCCTTCCAACGTCGCTCTACAATTTTCAACACAGGTTGATACTTAGTTTCCTTAGAACCAAAGTTCTCAATTATTTGCTTCTTTGCATGTTCCATTGCAACATAAATGTATCCCATTGCAGGTTTCTCATCTACATCAACTAACCTCAAAACCTGCAAAATGGGTTGAGATGCTCTCAATATCTCTTCAATGGCATGCCAAAACTTCACTTGAAAAACAATTGAAGAAACATTTTTTCCCTTATTTGTCTTTGCCCATACACTGTTATGCCATGCATCTGAAGTGAACAATCTTCATAAACCTTTCTTTACGGCATCGTCATGCAACCTTTCCAACGTGAGAAAGGCTGTGGCAAATCTTGTCACTCCAAACCTTACAAGCTCTCTTCCTTTTGTCTCCTTCCTCATGTGGTCAAGCAAACGAGTGTGGGTGTATATATATATTGTCAACTTTTTAGCTTTTGAGATGGTACCTACATAAGCTTTCAATTTGCCAATGTCTTCTAGCATGAGATCAAGACAATGGGCAGCACAAGGCGTCCAAAATAATTGTTTCCTTTTCTCCATCAACATTCTACCTGCTGCAATGTTATAAGATGCATTATCTGTCACAATTTGAACAACATTCTTCTCTCCAACTCTTTCAACCATCCTATCCAACAATTCATACAACAATCCTACATCTTCTCTCTGATGAGAAACATTAAATGATTCCATAAAGTTCTTCAGGACAATTTATCAAGAAATTGATTAACTTTCTTTGCCTTTTGTCTGTCCACCCATCACACATGATAGTGCACCCATAAGTCTTCCAATGTTGCATATATTCAACATGCAAACTTTTTGTTTCCTCTACCATTTCTTTGAGGAGAGGCACTCTCAACTTATGGTAACTAGGTGGCTTAAATCCTGGTCCAAATCGCCCTACAAGTTCAAACATTATCTCAAAACTTCTTAATTTGGCCGCATTAAAAGGCACTCCACCTTCATAAAACCATGTTGCTATAGCTTTCTCAACTATCTTTTTTTCTTCTTTTTTCATTCTAGACTCCAACGTACTTTGCACTCTTTTCCCACTCCTCCTTGCATCTACAAAATCTTCAGCACTCATTCTTGCAAAAACATCCATTGAACCTTTGACAGCCTTTTTACTTGAACTTGACAGTGGCACTGACACATTGGAGCCCTTCTTTGATCTTTCAACTGTCTCATCCTCAGAAGAATCATCATCTACAGTTGTACTCTCACAACATGACATCTTTCTTTTCTTATTTTTGTTTAGCCAACTAAGCATCTCATCAGCAATCTCATTTGTAGTTTTTGGGCATTTCTTCACATCACTAAACCCTCCTATTAAATGCTCCTTCTGTCTTTTGATTCCTCCATTTGTTATCAAACCACAAAACTCACATTTTATTTTATTTTTATCATGCTCATCTGGCCAATATGCATACTTCCACCCAGGATAGTTAGATTTGGCCTTCTTCTTCACTTCTATACCTCCTGTTGAACCAGACTCTTCCATGATGACCACTGCAAAAAAAAATAATAATAATCAGAACATACAGAACTTAGCTAGTAGCTACACCCTATAGATTACTGTGTGACTATTGACTGTGTGTGTGAGAGAGAGAGCAAGGGCGGGAGAGCCAGCAGCCCCTCTCTCTGTTAGTCTATCTCCCTCCTCTCTCTCAGTCTCTCTCCCTCTGTCTCCCTCCTCTGACCTCTCTCTCTCTCTCGGCTCTCCCCCCCGCCCCCTCTCTCTGTCTCCCTCGTCTCTCTCAGTCTCTGAAAGAGAGAGGGGGCGGGGGGGAGAGCCGAGAGAGAGAGAGAGAGGTCAGAGGAGGGAGACAGAGAGAACAGAGAGGGAGAGAGACTGAGAGAGAGGAGGGAGAGAGACTGATAGAGGGGGCGGGGGGGAGAGCCGAGACAGAGAGGGGGCGGGGGGGAGAGCCGAGACAGAGATAGAGAGAAGGGAGACAGAGAGGGAGAGACTGAGAGAGAGGAGGGAGACAGAGAGAGGGGGCGGGGGGAGAGCCGAGACAGAGAGGAGGGGCGGGGGGGGGGGGGAGAGCCGAGACAGAGAGATAGAGAGTAGGGAGACTGAGAGGGAGAGAGACTGAGAGAGGAGGGAGACAGAGAGAGGGGGCGGGGGGGAGAGCCGAGAGAGAGATAGAGAGTAGGGAGACAGAGAGGGAGAGAGACTGAGAGAGAGGAGGGAGACTGAGAGACTGAGAGAGAGGGGGAGTCGGGCTCGGGTGAGGAGGAGGGGGCCGGAGGGGGAGACAGACAGAGTGAGGAGGAGGGGGGCCGGAGCGGCCGGAGTGAGGAGGAGGGGGGACGGAGGCGGAGGGCCGGAGGGCTGTGGGACTTACCGGAGGCCGGCGGAGGATTGTGCTACTGCCGACGACGCACCGGCCGCACCGGAGACACCGGAGCTCTGAGCGGGGGATCTAGGGCTGGGAGGGGAGAGGAGAAGCGGGACGAGCCGAGGGGGATCGAGAGAGAGATTGGAGAGGGGTCGGGACTCGGGGGGGTTAGTGGCGAGTCTCGCGGATCCCGCTGTAGCGGGTTATCGGGTTAGCGGTTAGCAGGGAAGCGTTAGCCGCGGTTAGCGGGGTTAGCGGGTTAGTAGGTGAGGCGACCGGGCGGTCGCCTAGGCGCCCAGCCCGCCTAGACGACCACTCAGGCTGCCTTTTCGTCGTGTAATAAGGCGGGCCGGCGCCTTACCCAGTGAAGACAGCCCGGACGCCTAGGCGGCGCCTAAGCGGCGCTTAGGCGTCCGCCTTGACAACTATGATCGTAGGCCCCGAGCATGATGGCCCACTTGACGAGACGTCCCGAGGCTTCAGGGTGAGCGAGGATCCTCTTCAAAGGCTCGCCGGTCAACACGGTGATGGAGTGCCCTTGGAAATAGGGTTGGAGGCGCTTGGCCGAGATAACCAACGCTAGCACGAGTTTCTCGGTTGCGGGGTACCTTCTTTCAGCCTCGTTGAGCACCTTGCTGGTGTAGTAGACCGGTCTCTCGACTCCCGAGTCATTTCTGACCAGAACCGAGTTAACTGTAGATGGAGTTGCCGAGAGATAGAGATACAAGGCTTCACCTGGGACAGGCTTGGAGAGCACCGGGGGCGAAGCCAGGAACTCCTTAAGCTCGGCGAACGCTCTTTGGCATTCCTCGTCCCATACGAACGTAGCAGATGCCATTTTGGGCCCTCTCAACAGTTTGAAGAAGGGTAGGCATCGTTCGGCCGCACGGGACAGGAATCTGCTGAGCGCGGCGATGCGCCCAGTAAGGCGTTGAACGTCTTTGATGTAGGTTGGTGGGCGCATGTCCAGGATGGCATGGACCTTGTCGGGGTTGGCCTCTATCCCACGCTGGGTGACTAAGAAACCCAAGAATTTCCCGGATCTTACTCCGAAGGCGCACTTGGTGGGATTGAGCTTCATATTGTACCTCAGGAGGGTGTCGAAGGTCTCAACTAGGTCGGCGAAGTGGTCCTCGGCCTTGGGGGTCTTGACGAGCATGTCGTCAATATAGGCCTCGACGTTCCGACTGAGCTGTCCTTCGAACATATGATTGACCAGTCTCTGGTACGTGGCTCCAGCGTTCTTCAACCCGAAAGGCATCCGGGTGTAGCAGTACACGCCGAAGTCGGTGATAAAGGCGGTCTTCTCGATGTCTTCTGGATCTATTCTGATCTGATGGTAACCTGAATAGGCGTCCAGGAAACTGAGTATCTCGTTGCCCGAGGTTGAATCAACCAGTTGGTCGATGCTCGGTAATGGATAGCAGTCCTTTGGTGTAGCCTTGTTCAAGTCGGTGAAGTCCACGCACATTCGCCACTTTCCCGAAGCTTTTGGCACCAAGACGACGTTGGCCAGCCACGTCGGGTACAGGACCGGTCTAAAAAGACCAGTCTTTTGTCCCTTGGTGACTTGTTCCTTGATGATCGCCTGCTTCTCTAGCGCGTGCTTCCTTCTGCGTTGTTGTACGGGCTTCACGGTCGGGTCGAGGTTGAGCTTATGCATCACTGTCTCCTTCGATATTCCGGGGAGTTGATCATCAGACCATGCAAAGACTCGGATATACACGAAAAGAAACTTTTTATATTGCTGCTGAACCTCAGACGGTAGGTCGGCTCCAATCTTTACTCCTAGGGTCGGGTCGTCGTTTAGGAAAACCGTTAACAACTCGCCTCCTGGCTCGGAGGTTGCGGGTTTTTCCTCGACTTCCCGGGGGCCCTTGTTCTTCCCGTCCGGCCTTGTGGCTTCAACCGAGATATTATAGCACCTTCTGGCCGTCGCCTGGTTACCTCGGACTTCCCCCATCCCGTTTCTGGTGGGGAACTTCATCTTTTGGTGATAGGTAGAGGGCACCGCTTTCGTTCGGCTAAGGATTCCTCGGCCGAAGATTGCGTTGTATGCTATCATACCCTTGATCACTATGAAGTCCACCATAACCGTAACGATTTTGGGCGGGGTGCCGAGAGTAACCGGCAGGCTTAGGGCTCCCTCGGGATAAGTGACCTGGCCATTGAACCCGCAAAGGGGGGTTCGGATCGGGCGGAGTTTAGACGGATTCTCCCCCATCTTAAGGAAACATTCGTAAGATAATACATCAGGGGCACTTCCATTGTCAACTAGAATCCTGTCTACGTTACAATGGTTTATTGTGGCCGATATGACTAGGGCGTCGTCATGCGGGGTGGTCAGCCCTTCCAGGTCTTGGTCGGAGAAGACTATGACCTGGGGCTCACTTGGCGGGGCCTTGGGAGGCTCGACGGCTCGGCTCGCCCGCTCAGCATGACGCTTCCTTCCTCGGCCACTGTCTCCTCTTGATGCAGCTCCTCCAGGGATGACGTTGATGTGGACCCCGCGAGGGGCGTTGTCGATTTCCTCTGGGGCGCCTCGGTCTTCCTCACGCCCAGCCACGAACCGAGATAGGTGTCCCTGGCGGACGAGGCGCTCGATTTCATCCTGAAGCTGGTGGCAATCGCCGGTGTGATGCCCGTGGTCGCTGTGGAACAGGCAATGCTTGCTGCGATTGCGGCTTTTCGACCTCATTGGCTCGGGTTGGCGGAGGAGGCCCGAGCCTTTGATGTCTTCATATATCTCGTACACCAGAGCGGTTAAGGGAGTGTACCGCTCGTACTTCCGGGACGGTTCCTTGTGTTCCCCTTCTCGGTTCCGCCTTTTTCCTGGACCCGAGCTTGGCTCGGGTGCCCGCTTCTTGTCCCCCTCCCGACCCGAGCAGGTTGCGCCTCGGCACGCGCTGAGGACTTCTTCGCACTCAGCGTGACGCAAAGCCAGAGTCACTAGCTCGGCAAGGGTCGAGGGAGGGTGGAGGACAAGCTCACGGCGGAGGTTCTCGTCCCGGGTGTCTCCGGTTAGTGCGGTTATGGCCGAGGCTACATCCAGGCGGGGGATTCTCAGGGCTTTCGATTTGAATCGGTTAATGTAAGCCCGGAGTCTCTCCCCTTGCGCCTGTTTGAGAGCCAATAGCCCCGCTACCGATCTTGGGGGGCCGCTACAAGCGAAACTCTCCTTAAATACTCGCCCAAATTGCTTGAAATCCCGGATGGATCCGGGGGCGAGGGCCCGGAACCATGCTTGGACACCTTGGACCAGAGTGGTCACAAAGGCTCGGCACTTGATGGCGTCGGACGCTCCGTGAAGGGTCATCAAGGCGTCGAAGCTGTCGAAGTGGTCGGCCGGGTCGCCTTGGCCATCGTAGGACTTGAAGGTCGAGATGGAGGTTTTGGGAGATACCTCTGCCTTCAAGATGTACTCAGAGAACGGGGATTTCTCCTCGTCTTCCGCCGGAGAGACATTCTGCAAGGCGCGTAGGGCGCGTTCTTGTTCTGCGAAACGCCTCTCGAATTCTCGCAGTCGGAGGGATAACTCCGGCTGTCGCTGCGCTGTGGGGCTGGGGGGGCTTCCTTGGCGCTCCCCGGGGGCTTCGGTCTCTGGGTTTGGAGGGCGTGCCCCAGGTTTTCCCCTTTTCGGCGTGGAGGAGGCCTCTTGCTCCGGGGGAGGGGCTCGTGAAGGTCCTCCTGACCTGTTACGGATAATATGCCGGCCTCGGAGGGTGAAGCGGCCTCCGGCAGTGTGCTGGGATGTGTTCTCGCGGGAAGGACTCTCCAGAGGGGCGTGTGACCTTCCTTCCCTGGCCGCCTGGGTCCTCATGAGTTCCACGATGATGTCCAGCTTTGCGTTGAGGGCTTGGAAAGCGTCAGCGCCCCCGTTGGGTGGTAGCTCCACCGCCGCGAGAGGAGGGGGTGGTCCGTCGGCTGGGGTGTTGGCGTTGGAGAGAGGGTTTTGTGAGGCCTGAGAGGGGCCTTCTCCCACTGCCACCATGGTCTTTCCCCTGTCACCGGCGGACCTCCTCCCTAAACTTCTTAGCACCATACTGGCTCTTTGGTCGTTTCCCACATACGGCGGCAGATGAAGAGGCGTGATCTCGCGCTGGTCCTGAGCTGGGGAGATGATCAACGAACAATGAACTGCAAGGAAGGGAAACGGATCAGGGGGCCCAGGGATGGTTCCCTGGGGTAGACCCTCCGATGCCTAAGTCAGTAGAGCAATAGTGGAAGCTATGAAGGGAGGAGGAAAAAGAGGCACGAGATCCCTCTACACCAAGGTGGTGAAGTGGTTCCTGCTCAGGAGGTTTTAGGCGTGTGTTGGCCTTACCTTTCGCTGGAGAGAGTCCCAGGTTTAAATAGTGCGCCGGCCTCATGAGTCCCGTAAGGTGAGGAGTTTCAGGCGGGAGTTACGTCCTCAACGTGGGCTCTTTACGTCCTCATCGTGGGATCTTTATAGCCTTGAGGGGTCATGGGTCCCTTATCCTCATAAACTCCTGCTCATAAAGGGCTCTCAACGGCAGTGTGGATAAGCAAATCGTCGGTCAACCTAAGCATGAAGAGTGCCAACTCTATCCGGGCGATAGGCATAGCTCGGATGAGGATCGGTCGGAGTGGGCGCTGAGCGCTAGCCTTTATCCCGACGAGAGGATAGATCGGGCGTGGGTCTTCCTCCGACCTGACCGACGCTCGAGCCTTCCGAACCTAAGGGCCGCCGAGGAAGGGTTTGATCTCGAGTGATCTTATTGGGCTTTTTAGTCTAAGTGGGCCCTACGGGGCTGTCACTTAGATGAGCTGGACCTCGTTTGGTCATGGTGGACCTAGTTCGGCTGCTCTTAGATGGACTACAGAAAACCCCCTCTCCACCCCCAAAATCTTAAAACCCTTAGTAAAAAAATCCCTCCGGTTAACAACCGTCCGAAAAATAAAATATGCCATCCCATTTTTAGGAATATTCCATCCGCTCACTCCCATTAACTCTCTCTCTCTCTCTCTTTGTGTGTGTGTGTGCGCGCGCGCGCATGCGCACGCGCGGTGGCGATGCCGCCGCCAAAGGGGGAGACCCCCACCGGTGCCCTCCCCCTTCTCTCTTTCTCATAGCACCCCCACCCCATTGGGTGGGGGTGACGACCCCGGAGGGGGGCACCCCCTCCGGTGCCCTCCCTCCCCCCTCTCTCACCCTCGGCTGGTGTCGGAGAGGTATGTTCTAACCGAGCTGGCCCCCAACGACGAGGCCATGAGCCGCCGACCAGTTCAGCAAGCCCAGGGCGCTGATCATGTACTACCAGCTTATCCCCGAGTACCAAACAGAGGAGAGCATGTACAATGTCGTGCGGCACTTCGACAGGGTTCGGTATGACATGCTGTGGTTCCCGCACAAGGTGGTTGCGCATGAGGCCGACAGCAGTGTCAAGTTTGACCACGGGAACAGCTCAGCCTACCTGTTCGACACTGACATCTACGCAGATGGTCGCACCTCCGTGCAGAGCGTTGACTCCATGTTGTTCCCGCCAGAGGAGGTGGCACCAATGTCATCGACAAGGACGACGATGACGGCGGCAGCGAAGAAGGCAACAACCAGGCCAGCGGCGAAGCCAAGGAGAGGTCAGTAGTCGTTACTTGCCCTTCCTGTCCTCCTTTCGTCTGCCATTGATTCCCTTCCTGCATGCATCACCTGCCATTCGTCGGAAGGTGACCATAATCACTTGCAGGGCTTCTGGAACCCAACACCTACAGAAAGAAGTTCTCTCTGGTCACCGTTGATGGGTTTGCTGTGGAAAAACAGAAGAACAGATAAATGGCAATTCATTAGCCTTTCCGTCATTCATATCAAATCACAGCTAACAAATGAAGGAAAACCCCCTTTTTCCCCTTCTTCTCACCTTTTCATCAGGCCAAGCTGCTGAGATCTACAAAAGACGTGAGGATTGTAGAGAAGAGCCAGGAGCTGGAGTGAAGCAAAACAAAAACAAATGAGGGAGATGGGCTGAAGAGATTTTATACTATTTGAACTTGTATTTATGTTTAGTACTGTGGCAGGCCTATGCTTGTAAAGAAGTATCCAAGGATGCATTACAGCATGTATTACTCTTACCTTTTCATAGATGAAAAGAACTAGCCCGCTTGATATCCTATGGAGTCATTTTTCAAATTTGTTCTGCTCGCTCTCCCTCTCCCCCCCCCCAACCCCCTTCATGGTTCTCCTCATCTTCCTGAAGCTGACGGATAGGGAGGGCTATGAGGAATCACCCCAAGGTGGCAGCTCTTGCAGGTCAGATCTCCCTAGACATGTGGTTCTGGTGCTACTCTCTCTCTCTCTCTCTCTCTCTCTCTCTCTCTCTCTCTCTCTCTCTCTCTCTCTCTCTCCCCACTGGGTGGGGATGCCAACGCCGGAGGCAAAGACCCCCCTCTCCATTGCCGGAAACCTCTCTCTCTCTCTCTCTAGGTGGGGGTTAGAGGAGTTTTTTTGTGATTTTATCACATCGAGTTAAGTTTCACCGTAGTTAGGTTAAATATTGTACAGAAACCGATGGCAGCAAGCTTTTTCATGTAATGGAGAAAATTTTGGGGAGTTTTAACTAAATAGGTGGATTAGGAGGGTCTTTTCCTATTATCATTTTTATGGGCTAAATACTAAAAACCCTAAAGAAAATAGAGATAAGAATGTAAGAAGTCAATAGAATTTGTCGCATCATTAATTGACTAAGGAGTATCCAATTGATGTTGAGACCAACACAGGCAGAATCAGGGAGCAGGCACAAAATGTTGGCCCATTGACCAGTAGAGTCAGCCAATCTGAGTTGATCAGGTCTGGCCTGGTTACAATTATATATAGGGACTCTTAGTTTTCAACCCCTATAATATTTGATTTTTATGGATTGACTCGAGAGTCAGATAGGTTTGGGCAAAATCTGATTGTATTGGCTGATCTTGGCCAATCGAATCCAATTCTGCCTTCTTTGGTCGACACACCTATATGAGAGGAAGAACCAGCCACTTATAGAATATACATCCCAATCTATATTATGGCTCTTTTTTTAGGTAATCTGCCTGTACTACATTTGGAAAAGAATAATGTCATAAAAGGTCATAAATCCCTCAGTTTGAAATTAGTTTTCCCTTGAGGATACCCAAAAGAGCTCTATACATGTCTTCTAGAATGTTAATCAGCCTTGGCCAACTACTAGACCGATTGCAAGTACATTTATCAAAGGAACCATGATAGAAAACAAAAGATGAAAAATGGTTTTGAGTTGAAGGAGAACGAGTCCTATTGGCCTCCCAAATATTTTTTGGGCATTCATAAAAGAGAATGAAACACATTTTGCATCAAATTAGACTTTATAAATATTGAAAGTAAAATTGAGGCTCACCTAATACAATCATAGTTAGCTGCTGTAAGTAAAACTGAGGCCCACATAATACAATTATAGTTCATACTTCATACAAAAACTGCTCGAAACACCAAAGGCTGAACATTTTTCCAAGACACAAGGATATTGGACAGTCTAACTCGCAGAAGTTGTACTCCTAGTAGCCCATCAATAAGTCCTAGTAGCCCATCAATAAGTCAGTCTTCCGATGAGATCGCCACTTTAACCAACAAGATGAAAGTTATCTTCTATGTGATCCCCCAATTACTCTAAGTTCCAAATAGGATGATGTGATGTGTTACTGTTGACAAAACCTTACAAGTTTCTAGTAGCTACTCCTAGCTTGATATAGGATGACTCTGATATATGTAAATATTTGTACCAGATGGGATGCAGAAATGCAAGGTCTATGCTCCTTAGAGTGCAATAATTTTCACCATACAGCAATAGAATTTCAGAAACTGTTCAACCCTGTGGAAAAGAAAATGCACCATGATACATCTAAATCTGCAGAATTGAAATAACGGACGATGGATGAAAAACTCATGTGGATACAAAAATGTGAAAGCCAATGAAGAATAGCTGAGTTTCATTTCCGTGATTGTTAGATGTGGTATTCCGTGATCTGCGAAAACTCTATTCTCTGCCTAATCAAAGACTGGTAAAATTTTACTCCACATCATGGAGAAAACTGATCCGCTTCACGGCAGAGGTATAAGGCTTCCAAAAGGTACCTGCTACTTCTTTTCCCAGTGAAGCCCAACAGAAATATTCATAAAATAATAGCATATGAAATTCCAGCGAATCGGAGACACAGCAGGAATATCCAAAAAAACATTAATGATCAGAAGTAAATGACCCTTTAATTTTGTTATAATTTGAACTCACATAGACTGTTGCAATTATATAAAGATATGTCAGCATGAAACTGAACTGGGCGATCCGAATCATCGAAGTCACCAAATATGACGACGCAAATTGACCCCTTTCGAGGAAACAAAATGGGACTTCTTTTCGCCTAATGAGATCATTACCCGGCAGACGGCAGTCGCTGTTGCCATAGCACGATCCAACGGCGACGCGTAAACAGCATTGAAGCGCACACACTGCGAATTCAGGAACACGGCCAGCGCCCGCGCCTGGCGCTCCCCGTTCCCCGTCAGCCCCGCGGCCGGCCACCGCCCCCCCACGAGATCCGGGCGCAGGCTCAGGCTGCACTCCCCGTGGCTGATCAGGAACACCTCGGTGACCCGATCCCCCCCGACCCCGAATACCTCCGGCGCCCCGAACCCCCTCGCGAACACGGGCGGCGGCGCGAGCACGTTGCAGGGGTCCCACACCTTGATCCCCCCCGTGAGCCGCGGAGTGCCGGCAGCCGACAGCTGCGGGGACAGCGGCGACGCTGACGCGCGGCAGGGCAGGATCTCGGGCTCCTGCTCCAGGACCTTCTTCTTCGCCATCTTCGGGAGCTGCCTCCCCTCCTCATCGTCCTCTTCCTCCTCGTCCTCTTCTTCTTCCTCCTCCTCTTCCTCCCTCGTCCGGGAGGACTGGGCGGACCCCATTGGCGGAACCCCCAGGAAAATGTGCAGCAGCAGAGGCGTGCGCCTAGCAGGCGAAGTACATCATCTGCTCTTCCTCGGCCCCTTCGCTCCCTCCGCTGCTGGGACCTGCCGCAGGGGTGGGTGGGATCTAGGGTTTGGGGCGGGGGCAGGTAGATCTGGGAGTAAGGAAGGGGAAGTTTGATGGGGTGGGGGGGGGGGGGTGGTGTGGTGTGGTGTTGTTGATCTCGCTGCTGCTGTTTACTTTGTTACCGGCGGAGGTTTTCGCACCTTTTTTGATGTGGTTGTGGTGGGTTATATACATAAATATAAATATAAAAGTAGGGTGAAGGAGGAGAAGTGGGAGTAGAGGAGAGGTAGGCTGGGCATGGCAGAGGGCCGCGGCGGGTCGGGGGCGAGGGGACGGACGACGGTTGGGTGTGCGGAGGGTGATTCGGCCATTTGGCGGCCAGGATTTCGTCAGCCTCGGCTGCACGACGGTCCAGGCTCCACGTCATCTGTCGACTGTCTGGTAGCGGGGCACCCTTGGGCAGTGTTTGGTATCACCTTGAGAGGGGATTCTAATGATTAAAATTTTTCGACAAAATTTTATCTTTGTCAAAAGAATAAGATGATATTGAGAAACGTGCGTAATCAAATTTTCATTTTTAGAGAGAGATTGGCATAATTTGTTTCACGTCCCCACGGTTGTAAAAGTTCACGAGAGCTTTTAGACGATGAGGAAAAAAAATTTGAATGAAAAAGATAATTACATCCCTGACGTCCCATTGTTTATGAGGATGTGGCACGAGCGTCGATGTCGGGCTAAAAAAGGAATTCGCGCGCTATTACCTCCGCTCTCGCTATTACCTCCGCTCTCAAGTGTTTTAACAAATAAGCCACGTTCACTTTTAAACCTGTATATTCTGACCCGACAAATCCTCGTAGCTTTAATTGTCGCACAGAAAAGTTGCTTTTGAAAATTTTTAACCTTTGGGCAGTGTTTTCAAATGCAACCTTAGAATTGGCGGCAACGCCGCTCGGGATTGATAGTGTTGGGCGCATCGCGTTCGAGGGTTATCTTGACTCTGGACAGCTTGGTGTTCCGCGCTCAGTTCGTATCCTTTCTTAGGATGCCACGTGTCTATGAGTACAAAGATCGGACAGATTGCTTAGGACGCGTTTGAAAACTATCTTTGAAAGGGATTTTGGGGATTCCAATGATTTGAATCCCCCGACAAGAGTTGATTCTTTCTAAACATCGATGAGGATGCGTCGATTTGCAAGCGTGATGGATTCGCAAGGAGAGAGAATACAGACTCAATCTCGAGTCATTTTCAAAATCCGTCAAAGCTTGTTGGGAAGAGCTTTTGGGCGGATTTGGGAAATTAAACTAACTAGGACATTAAATGAACATATCGCTCCCTTCTTCCCCCTCTCCCCAATCTCGCCACAATGGCTGGAGCTGCACCTCTTCCGAAAGGGATAGCAGGAGGACGCCCGTGAAGAAGGGGAATGACGGGAACGGGAAGCTTGGTGGGACCGACGTTGGTGGCATCAACTTGGGAAGGGGAAGGCTTGCGATGGCGGTTGGAATGACAGGGAAGGCAGAATTGAGAGCGGAGGTTGGATGGGTTTGGTGGACAGGAATGGCATTGGCTGGAACGGGCGGGAAGGGGTTGGTACGCCGCCGAAGCGTTGATGAGTGGTATGTGGGGAGGTGAATAGATCGGCACCAATAAAACTTGCCCAATCAGAAATTCAAAAATGCAGCAGAACATATTAAAACTCGGTTGCAGACCAGAAATAGAATTGACGGTGAATGGAATAGAGGATGATGCATAGACTAAACGATTGAACTTGTGAAGGGGGTGGAAGAGATGGATCAAACCATGCAAACATGCACACCACTGCTCAGAGATTTTTAGGTAGTTCGGTTATTATCTAGCAGACCTACATCCCCCCCCACCAACCCGATGAGGATTTCACTCTTGGCCAAAGTGAAACACACACACACACACACACACACACACACACGTGGAGCTAGTCCGCCACATACGTTGACAGACAGCTTGACTCGAGGAACATGCTCCTCAACCACACACACGGCTGCTCAGCAGCCAAGTACACTCTGATCCCTAAAACAGGGTACCGGAAGACGCTGAAATCACAGCTACTACACATGGAAAATAAAAGAAGAAGTTCAAAAGGAAAACAACAAATCGAAACAATACAGCGCAAATGTAGCTTCAAATATAAATCTAGAAGCTGTAAAATGCAGATCTTGACTTAGATCTGGAACTGCTCCACACCTCTGTTCAGTGGCCAGACGATGACTTGGGGAAGAAGAATCTCTCAAATTGCTTTCAGATCATCCCTCTCAGCACTGAGATCGCTCAGGGCAACTGCTAGGATGCTCTCCTCTCTTTTTCTCTACTCGGATGCTCTTCGAAATGCTCAGGGCATCTCTTGTCTTCTCCAGGGCGAAGGTTGATATTTATGACAGAGAATGATGGATAATTCTCCATTTTCGAGCCATTTTCTGATTGGTCCATGTCAAAAATAGAATATTCTTACTTAGGACCTTTCTAGAAACTGAGGCACGTGTCTCCGTGGTGTGTGCAATGATTGGGTTGAGTGGCACGTGACTGTGGGGTCCACTCTTTAAGTTCAGGAAATCTGGAACTGAAGTGCAAAAGTCTGTCAACTGAAGACTCACCAGGTCGACTTGTTCTGTCAGCTACGTCCATGCTACTCTGACCTTGACTTTAGCATAGTTGCTGACTCTGTTGATATGAACCTAGGTCTGTCGACTTAAGCTTGTCATTCCTGTGAAGTTCCTTGAAGCTTTGGTCTGTCGTCTTGAACTTGTTAGTGCTGCGAGCTTTCTTTACATCTGTGTTTGTCGACTTGAACTCCATGTCTGTCGACTTGGACTCCTTATCTGTCGACTTATCTTTGTACACTTTGTGAACTCTGATGGCTTTCCATTCCATGACCTGGCAGGTTAGTGGTTGACTTCTGTTAGCTTAAGTAGAATGCTCTGTCGACTTAGGATCTTGTCTGTCGACTTTGGCTTGCAACATGGGTATTCTGTTGGCTTGAGTTGCTTTGTCTGTAGGTTTAAGTATTAGCAGATGTTGACATATCTATCGACTTGAACCTTATGTTTGCAGACCTAAAATCCAGACACTTAATCAATTTTTCAGTATACCTCATAACTTATGACTTTATGACATTTGTCTGAGTTTTATATTCCTGATGAGAAGACTCATTAATAGGTCATAGTTAGATATCATCAAAACACTGTACATAACATTCTCCCCCGTTTTGATGATGGTAACTATGAGTCATTGAGTTCTTTCATTTAGTACATTTTTTTTTCAGAAGTTTCATTAAGTGACTGAAATTTGGTTTTCATGGGTCAAGTTTGGAACAGATATGACATGCAATATGAAAACAAAATTTTGACAGTCTAATATCCATGAATACTTTTCAAGAAGTCAGAGAGATTTTCAGAGGGACAAAGAAAGGTTCATTCATTCCAAAAGATTATCCATACAAGAAAGATTTCAACTTTCAGTTTTTACAAACATACAAGACTGACTGACAGACACTCAAAATACTGAACAACACAAAACATACATAGACCTCTATTACTGAGACTAACTTAACATGACAAAGAGATGACTCAGCACACTTCTCCCCCTTTGACATCATCAAAAGATGAGGAGAGTGGACATCAATCTGAACAATCAGATGGAGCCAAGTCTAGAGTTGGGGGCTCCACTTGTCTTCCTGGGTGTCGGGCTGGTTGTTGAACTGGCTGAGAGGGTCCAGCTTGTGAAGCTACCGGCCTCCTGGGTCTCCAAGTGTGAACTCGGGTGAACTACGATCTGGATGGCCAGAACATCTTGAGCACTGCTCAAACTGATGTTGGGCCTATTGGGTCCCAAGCATGGGTGCAGTCGGATCTAGAGGGGGGTGAATAGATCCATGCAAAATATGCCCTCTTAAAACTCATTTGACCAGATAAAGTTCTGGTTTGAACACAATAGATATAGCAATGATACTTGGACATGTAAGTGCTTGAAATAGATCCACAAGGTATCAAGCTACTCAAGATTGAGAGCTAATCACCGGAAGGAATACATCATGAATAATCAGCAGTCAGACAAGTCTGCTGCACCACAAGCATTGATTTACTGAACATCTGCTACGGGTAAGAGTGCTCACAGTGATGAACACACTGGGGCTCATGGACTGTCCTTGGGACAGCAATCAAACACATATAACCATATAAAAGATAATACGAGTAGAGAGCCATTAAGGTGAGAACCTGAGATTGCAAGTGTGACGACCCGAGGATCCGAGTACCGGAAAGGAACCGGCGCGTCTCGAATCTCGGCCCGCCAACCCACGAGCCCGAAGACTCGGAAGGGTAGAAAGGAGTGGTGTGGGGTATAAGAGAAGCTGCAACGTCCACAGAGATAGCACAATAATCCAAAGGAAATGCACATAATAATAAATAAATCAAACTGCTACAAAGTCCACAGTGTCTCATGTCCAAAGAAAGTACAGTCAACAGGAAAAAGTACAACTACACGGGGCATCCCCCGGCGTACAACAACACGGGGCATCCCCCGGAGTACAACTACGCGGGGCATCCCCCGGCTCTGGCAGACTGGCAACTAACCCTGGCTGGAAGACCCACGCTGAAACTCGGCCGCGCCTCCCGCCGACCCCGCCTCACCTGAAGAGCAGGGGTGAGCCTCATCTCATTGGCCCAGTAGGGATCCCGCGAATCCCCACCTCGCACGGAAAACGAGGAAGAAGAAGACAACCCTACCAAGCGAGAGTACGGTAGAACCAACAAGCTAAAGTAAATAAACGGAAAAGTCGTCTACTCTAACGGTACCGTAGTACGGAACCTCGGTCCAACAAAACACGAGTCCACGCCTGCCAGTGAACAGGAGCACCATCCACAAGAAGAACGACAGGATGCGTCCCCTGACGTCTTACACCGCGTCACAAGTGTCTAGCTACAACGCCCCGGGCGCGAGACTCAGACACGCAACAAGTACCACAACAAGGACTAGCTGGGGTCGCACTCGTCAGTGCGTGCCCTAAGCCCCCAACTACGTGTGCACACACAGACCATCTGCTCTAGGTCGGGTCCTCTAGCTGGTTTTCCCCCCCACCGGACTCTGGTGGCAAAGGCAAGGGGCCCTACGGTAACCAACCTAAAAACCGCGTCACACTGGGTCTCGCTCTCCACCACTCCCAGGTGGGTCCGCACACGCGTGCGCAGAAAGCTACGACTAGTGGACAGGTCACTGGAAGTAAGGACTAATCCACGGAAACCACCGACCAAACACTAGCACAGACTCACGATGATCATACGATAGGCATAGATGCCGGGGACATGCATGAGGTCCAACCGTCCCTCAAGTCACGCGGCACCCCTACCGAGGTAACTGACTCTCCGGGGAACCCCGGGCGCCCCTGTGGCCCTCACTGGGTGCCCACGGCATCCCTAGGGCCACACGCCACAACCGGGTCCGCAACTCACCCAACCGGAGGTCACGCTATCCACAAAAACACGGTTCGGGGGAGGGGATGGTCGCGCTAGGTATCCCTAGCGCGACACCGAAGAACGCGCTAGCTAAGGCTAGCGCGATCTTCCATGTCGCGCCGCCCAAAGCCAGCGCGTTCACACCTGAACGCGCTAGTTTTGGGTAGCGCGATCTGGACATCGCGCTACCTGAACCAGGCGCGTTCCCCACCGCCTTACTGTTCGTCTTCTCAGACGGACACGCTCGGACGACATGGCGCGTTCATCAAGAACGCGCCACTGGACTATAGCGCGACAACGGGCCGAGCCCGGTTTCACGAAACACGCCCAAAAACGTAGATCCACGCCCATTCACCACTCCTGGTGAAGGGAAAACAGTGGGGAATCACCCCACAACACCCTAGCATGCATCTAGGACCCCCAAATCGATTAAAAACCTCACGAATCGACGGATCCGGCGCTCAAGCCCCAAACATGGAAATAACCCTCCCGGCATGAATCTAGCCCCTCTCGGCCTCTCCACGGCCTAGAAATCACGGGGAATGCTAGAAAGAGGGTAAGGATTCGTCCCCCTACCTCAAGGAAGCTCGAAATCCACCGAATCACCGCCGAAATCAAAGATGAAGCTTTTACTCCCACGAACGCCCCGCCTCCCGCCGCGAAAAGCACGCCACCGGGACCGCCTTGCCGCCGCCGCCGTTGCCGGAGTGAGAGGGGCCGCGTCTCGGTCGCCCGGGGAGAAGAAGATCGGCCGCGGGGGAAGGGGGAGCTCTCACGGTTGAAGGAAGGAGGGAGAAGAAGAAAAGAAAAAGGTAAAAGAAAAAGAATTGATATATATAGAAAATCCGAAAAATACAAAAAAATACCGAAAAATAGAAAAATACACCTCCTCGACCGTCTCGACGCGCTGATCGCAATGGTACCACTCGCGGGCTGGTGAACGACCCGGTTCACCCGCTACAGGGTTCCGAAGGATTCGCCGAAACCCGTACGCGGAAATCGGAAAACGCGCACGGAAAAGCCACGGACACACTCCGGGCCTCCGAAACGACTCCGGATCGCGCCGATCCGAACACGAAAGATGTCCGAAATGAAATTTCGGACACAACAGGGTCAGACACTCCGACAAACCAGATCCAAGACCCATAACGAAGGATCCGAAAGATCCGGGACATTACAGCCCTCCCCCCTTAAACGAATTTCGTCCTCGAAATTCAAGGACAAGGCACAAGGACGGGGGAAAGACTCACACAAACAAATAAGGATACGACTCCCGCATCTCATCCTCGCGCTCCCAAGATGCCTCGCCGCCAGAATGACGCTGCCAGACCACCTTAACCAGAGGAATAACCTTGTTCCGCAGGCGCTGCTCTCGCCGATCCTCAATGCGAACAGGAAACTCCGGAAGGGACAGATCTGGGGTCACATCAGGCCAAACGGCATCCTCGAGAACATGAGAGTCATCGGGCATATACTTCCGAAGCATCGATACGTGGAACGCATCATGCACGGCGGAAAGCTCCGGAGGTAGCTGCAACCGATAAGCAACTTCCCCAATGCGCTCAACGATGGGAAAGGGACCAATGTAGCGGGGACTCAGCTTCCCACGCCTACCGAAGCGCATCACGCCCTTCATGGGAGACACTCTCAAGAAAACTCGATCTCCCACAGCAAAGCTGAGGGGTCGCCTCCTCCGATCGGCATAACTCTTCTGCCGGCTCTAAGCTGCCAACATCTTCTGCCGAACGAGATGCACCACCTCAACGCACTGCTGCACCAAATCTGGTCCGGTCAAGGCACGCTCGCCTACCTCGAACCAATCAAGCGGAGTCCGACAAGGTCGCCCATACAACGCCTCATAGGGAGCCATACCGATGCTCGAATGATAGCTGTTGTTGTAGGCAAATTCCACTAATGGCAAATGGTGGGTCCAACTCCCCTGCCATTCCAAGCAACATGCTCGCAACATGTCCTCCAAAGTCTGGATGGTCCGCTCAGACTGACCGTCCGACTGAGGATGATAGGCCGAGATGAATGCCAACTCGGTGCCTAGAGCCTTCTGGAAGCTCCTCCAGAATCCAGAAGTGAAACGGAGGTCACGATCCGATACAATGGAGATAGGAACTCCATGCAACGGGACGATCCGCTCCACATACAACCGAGCCAAACGCTGTACGCTCCAACTGACTTTGACCGGCAGCAATCGCGCCGTCTTCGTCAGTCTATCCACTAGCAACCAGATACTATCCTCCCCACTGGACGTCCTCAGTAATCCAACCACAAAGTCAGTGGTCACATGGTCCCACTTCCAAGCAGGAACATCCAAGGGCTGAAGTGTGCCTCCTGGTCGCTGGTGCTCAGCTTTCACCTGCTGACAGGTCAAACACCTGGCCACAAATTCCGCAACATCTCTCTTCATGCCAGGCCACCAAAACTGCCTCTTCAGGTTCTGGTACATCTTAGCCGATCCGGGGTGCACGGCATACCGACTCCCATGAGCCTCGCGCAAAACCGTACGCCGTACCTGCCCCTCGGCTGGCACGTACAATCTACCTCTGAACCTCACAGCTCCATCCTCGCCAAACTCCACCTCGGCCATCGACAAAACACGAGGTAGCTCGGGGTCCGCTCGCTGGGCCTCAGTCACCTGTCGACGCACCGCGGGCGTGACAGTCAGACTTGCAAGGACAGCCGAACCCTGGTCCTGAGGGACCTTGAGCCTAAAAGTCATGGCCGGGACCTGCTCCCAAAGCTTCCACTTCCTCAACAACATCTGACTGACCGTTACCCTCCTGCTCAGAGCATCAGCCACGACGTTCATCCTGCCAGGCTGATAAGACAGAGTAACGTCATAATCCTTCATGTACTCCATCCATCTCCTCTGTCTGAGGTTAAGGTCCCTCTGCGTGAACACATACCTCAAACTCTGGTGATCAGTGAAGAGCTCAAACCGCTCGCCGTACAAATAATGCCTCCAAATCTTCAGAGCGAAGATCACCGCTGCCAACTCAAGATCATGAGTAGGGTAGTTCGCCTCATGTGGCTTCAACTGCCGCGACGCATACGCCACAACTCTCCCATGCTGCATCAACACAGCACCGAGGCCTACCCCGGAAGCATCCGTACATACCACAAAACCACCCGAGCCAGATGGCAACACCAAAACCGGAGCAGTGGTGAGCAATCTCTTCAGCTCCATGAAGCTCCGCTCACACTCCTCCGTCCAGACGAACTGCACCTCTTTCCGCGTAAGCCTGGTCATCGGGGCCGCAATACGAGAGAAATCCTGAATAAACCGCCGATAATAACCTGCAAGCCCCAAGAAACTCCGAATTTCCGTGACAGAACTCGGCCTCGGCCACCGCACCACCGCCTCGACCTTGGCCGGGTCCACGGAAACACCATCACCAGAAATAACATGTCCCAGAAAGTGCACCTCTCGGAGCCAGAACTCGCACTTGCTGTACTTGGCATACAACTGGTGATCGCGCAGGGTCTGCAATACCGCTCTCAAATGCTGTACATGCTCCTCAGCAGACCGCGAATACACGAGGATATCGTCCACAAACACGACCACAAACTGGTCCAAGTACGGACGAAACACCCTATGCATCAAGTCCATGAATGCTGCGGGGGCATTGGTGAGCCCGAACGGCATCACCAAGAACTCATAATGCCCATACCTCGATCGGAACGCCGTCTTCTCCACGTCTGACTCTCGGATCCGCAGCTGGTAATAACCCGATCTCAAATCGATCCTCGAAAACACCTGGGCCGACTGAAGCTGATCGAACAAGTCATCAATCCGCGGCAACGGATACCTGTTCTTGACAGTCACCTGGTTCAACTGACGGTAGTCGATGCACAGCCTCAAACTACCATCCTTCTTCTTCACAAACAATACCGGCGCACCCCACGGGGAATAACTAGGACGAATATACCCCTTGGCCAGCAACTCCTGCAACTGCGCCTTCAGCTCTCGCAACTCAGCAGGCGCCATCCGATAAGGGGCCTTCGACATAGGCGCCGTACCTGGCACCACCTCAATCACGAAATCAATCTCTCGCTGCGGTGGCATCCCTGGTAGTTCCTCGGGGAAAACATCAGGAAACTCGCACACGACAGGAATGTCCTCTACCTCAGGACCCTGCCGCTCGACCAAAACTACGGATGCGAGAAAACCCTGACAACCTGCATCAAGCAAACGACGTGCACGGAAAGCCGAAATAAGCAAGCGGGAAGAGGAAGACCGAATACCTTGGAAATAGAAGGTGGGTCCACGGGGCTGTCGGAAGTAGACCTTCTTCGAGCCACAATCCACCAAGGCATGATGAGCCTCGAGCCAATCCATGCCCAAAATCACATCGAAGTCCTGGAGCGGTAACGCGTAGAGTCTAACCGGCAGGTTCCGCCCTTCCACCCACACAGGTACCTTCTCAAAGCAGTACGGGGTGACCATGAAGTCACCGGTTGGCAACTCTACCGCCAAGTCACAGGACACCTCGGTCACCGGGTCCTCCACGCTCTGAGCGAAAACCTCCGAGATGAACGAATGAGAAGCACCTGAATCGAATAAAACACGAGCCGCACAACCCAAAATCGAAAGAGTACCTTCCACCAAATGCGATGCCTCAGCCTCCGCCCTGGTCAGATGAGTCACTCTACCTCGGGATCTCTGCCCACCCATAGTAGCTGACCGTGCCAACTGAGGGAACCGTCCCTGCTGTGGCTGTGCTGACGACTGCTGGGGCCGAAACTGCTGCTGCTGCTGAAACTCGTGCGGCTGGCGCGGTCTCTGCGGACAGTCACGTGCCATGTGCCCTGGCTGGTCGCACCTGAAGCAAATCACGGGCGCCGAACACGGTCTGCCTGGATGAGAACCACCGCACCTGGGACAGCCATCTCGCGAACCAGTCATCGAACCCTGACGCTGAAAAGCCGCCGACTGCTGAACACTGCCCAACGACTCCTGCCCCGACTCCTTACGATCCTGACGCCTCTTGCTAAAACCAGCTTCCTTAAGCAACTTCTTAAGCTTCGACTTGAAGGATGAACCTGGCGCCGGAGCCGCAGTCTGTGTCGCCACTGATCCACCTACTGAGAGCTGGGCGGTACTCTACTGCTGCATCCCTGTCGGCTGGCTGAAATCTGCCTGCACCTGACTAGCACTGCTCTGCCCTCGAACCTTCTGCAAATCTCTCTCCAGCGCCGCTGCTGCCTTACATGCCGCATCCAAACTAGTCAAACCCGATGCAAGAAGATGATGCCTCAACTCTAGCCTCAGACCACCAACAAACTGGTCGGTCTTCACCTCCTCGTCTGCCATAATATGAGAAGCGTAACGGCCCAACTCGATAAACCTGGCACGGTACTCCATCACCGTCATGTCACCCTGAGCCAGCTCCATGAACTCACGCAACCTCTGCGACCTGACAAAAGACGGACAGAAGGCACGCTCGAAAGCCGTGACGAACTCCTGCCACACGATCTGCCGAAGAGGACGAGACTGGAACACTGAACCCCACTCCGACGTCCACCAAGTACGGGCCGATCCCTGAAGACGATGAGTGGCCAGCGCCACTTGCTCCTCCTCGGAACACTCCATCGCACTGAAAATCCGCTGCACATCATCCAGCCACTCTCTGGCCACCTCAGGATCTGACTGCCCACCAAAAGAAGGAGGCTGATACAGCAAAAACTCCTTCAGCACACGACCGCGACCACCTCGAGCCTGATCCTCACCAGCTTCGCCACCCTGCTGCTGATGACCTCCCTGCTGCTGACCTCCCTGCCGCTGCTGAAACACATACTCAAACATGCCTCGGAAGAAATCGTCCATCCCTGGAGCTCTCGCATCTCTAGATACACCCTCAGAAATCGAAGCCCTGCTCTGCTCCTCTGGACCACCACTAGACTCTCCCTGCTGGGCACGAGTCCTCCTCCGTGGCGCCATAACACACCTGGCATCAAAAGCACCGGAAATCAATAAAACACACGACCCTAAGCCAGTCGCCGACTGTACAGGACATTCATGGACCTTCTGGACCACTGCAATTCGTTCCAAGTTCCGATATACCTCCACAACCTCGCTCTGATACCAGCTGTGACGACCCGAGGATCCGAGTACCGGAAAGGAACCGGCGCATCTCGAATCTCGGCCCGCCAACCCACGAGCTCGAAGACTCGGAAGGGTAGAAAGGAGTGGTGTGGGGTATAAGAGAAGCTGCAACGTCCACAGAGATAGCACAATAATCCAAAGGAAATGCACATAATAATAAATAAATCAAACTGGTACAAGGTCCACAGTGTCTCATGTCCAAAGAAAGTACAGTCAACAGGAAAAAGTACAACTACACGGGGCATCCCTCGGCGTACAACAACACGGGGCATCCCCCGGAGTACAACTACGCGGGGCATCCCCCGGCTCTGGCAGACTGGCAACTAACCCTGGCTGGAAGACCCACGCTGAAACTCAGCCGCGCCTCCCGCCGACCCCGCCTCACCTGAAGAGCAGGGGTGAGCCTCATCTCATTGGCCTAGTAGGGATCCCGCGAATCCCCACCTCGCACGAAAAACGAGGAAGAAGAAGACAACCCTACCAAGCGAGAGTACGGTAGAACCGACAAGCTAAAGTAAATAAACGGAAAAGTCGTCTACTCTAACGGTACCGTAGTACGGAACCTCGGTCCAACAAAACACGAGTCCACGCCTGCCAGTGAACAGGAGCACCATCCACAAGAAGAACGACCGGATGCGTCCCCTGACGTCTTACACCGCGTCACAAGTGTCTAGCTACAACGCCCCGGGCGCGAGACTCAGACACGCAACAAGTACCACAACAAGGACTAGCTGGGGTCGCACTCGTCAGTGCGTGCCCTAAGCCCCCAACTACGTGTGCACACACAGACCATCTGCTCTAGGTCGGGTCCTCTAGCTGGTTTTCCCCCCCACCGGACTCTGGTGGCAAAGGCAAGGGGCCCTACGGTAACCAGCCTAAAAACCGCGTCACACTGGGTCTCGCTCTCCACCACTCCCAGGTGGGTCCGCACATGCGTGCGCAGAAAGCTACGACTAGTGGACAGGTCACTGGAAGTAAGGACTAATCCACGGAAACTACCGACCAAACACTAGCACAGACTCACGATGATCATACGATAGGCATAGATGCCGGGGACATGCATGAGGTCCAACCGTCCCTCAAGTCACGCGGCACCCCTACCGAGGTAACTGACTCTCCGGGGAACCCCGGGCGCCCCTGTGGCCCTCACTGGGTGCCCACGGCATCCCTAGGGCCACACGCCACAACCGGGTCCGCAACTCACCCAACCGGAGGTCACGCTATCCACAAAAACACAGTTCGGGGGAGGGGATGGTCGCGCTAGGTATCCCTAGCGCGACACCGAAGAACGCGCTAGCTAAGGCTAGCGCGATCTTCCATGTCGCGCCGCCCAAAGCCAGCACGTTCACACCTGAACGCGCTAGTTTTGGGTAGCGCGATCTGGACATCGCGCTACCTGAACCAGGCGCGTTCCCCACCGCCTTACTGTTCGTCTTCTCAGACGGACACGCTCGGACGACATGGCGCGTTCATCAAGAACGCGCCACTGGACTATAGCGCGACAACGGGCCGAGCCCGGTTTCGCGAAACACGCCCAAAAACGTAGATCCACGCCCATTCACCACTCCTGGTGAAGGGAAAACAGTGGGGAATCACCCCACAACACCCTAGCATGCATCTAGGACCCCCAAATCGATTAAAAACCTCACGAATCGACGGATCCGGCGCTCAAGCCCCAAACATGGAAATAACCCTCCCGGCATGAATCTAGCCCCTCTCGGCCTCTCCACGGCCTAGAAATCACGGGGAATGCTAGAAAGAGGGTAAGGATTCGTCCCCCTACCTCAAGGAAGCTCGAAATCCACCGAATCACCGCCGAAATCAAAGATGAAGCTTTTACTCCCACGAACGCCCCGCCTCCCGCCGCGAAAAGCACGCCACCGGGACCGCCTTGCCGCCGCCGCCATTGCCGGAGTGAGAGGGGCCGCGTCTCGGTCGCCCGGGGAGAAGAAGATCGGCCGCGGGGGAAGGGGGAGCTCTCACGGTTGAAGGAAGGAGGGAGAAGAAGAAAAGAAAAAGGTAAAAGAAAAAGAAAAAGAATTGATATATATAGAAAATCCGAAAAATACAAAAAATACCGAAAAATAGAAAAATACACCTCCTCGACCGTCTCGACGCGCTGATCACAACGGTACCACTCGCGGGCTGGTGAACGACCCGGTTCACCCGCTACAGGGTTCCGAAGGATTCGCCGAAACCCGTACGCGGAAATCGGAAAACGCGCACGGAAAAGCCACGGACACACTCCGGGCCTCCGAAACGACTCCGGATCGCGCCGATCCGAACACGAAAGATGTCCGAAATGAAATTTCGGACATAACAGGGTCAGATACTCTGACAAACCAGATCCGTGACCCATAACGAAGGATCCGAAAGATCCGGGACATTACAGCAAGGTTCCATAAGGACCACACAGCAGAATAACATTGATCATTGGATCTTTCTCAAGTATAAGATGATCCTTCATGGATGTGAGTGTGAGCCTATGTTCATTCAACAAGAATGCTGGTAAACGGTGGAAGGCTCACAATATGTGCAGTGTTCGGCCATAATAGAAATTCTGAAACATAACAATAAATCTCTGTCAGGTGAAGATAAGAGAATGGAAGCAATCACACAAGGACACACCACTGCACAATGGATTTTTAAGGTGGTTCAGTCTGCAGACCCGCAGACCTATATCCGCCCCTCACCAAACCGGTGAGGCTTTACCACACGAGGATGAAGTCCTCAACACACACACACACACACACACACACACACACACACACACACACACACACACACACACACACACACACACACACACACACACACACACACACACACACACACACACACACACACACACACACACACACACACACACACACGAGGAGCAAGCTTCTCATGAGGACGAAGTCCTCAACACACAAGTGGATGAACCCCCCCCCCCCCACACACACGGGGACAAGCCCCCCCCCCCCCCACACACACACAAACAAAGAAGAAAACAAGCTGCAAGCGTAGCAAAAAGCACGGGGACAACTCCCCAAGATTCCCACAGCTGCACAACAGCATGCTGTGAACGTGTCACTTTGAGTGATTGAAAAGAGTGGTGAAATGAAGACTAATCGGAGAAAATGACAATATAGGAAATAAAGGGGAGCACGTGGTTCTCAATGGAACGTGATCGCTAGAGAAAATTCCCCAAATTTAAAAGGGAAATGTGATCGCGGAAAATACCTTGCAAAGCGGGGATGTGGGTTCTGCTTCCACATTCAACCGGCCAGCCGACTAAGGAGGGTCTTTTCTTTTGATTACCCTGAAACAAACAAAGACAAGCAGAGAAAATGCCAAATTAGCATAGGTCGTGCAGTATCAACTCTCGATAACAATAAACATATGCATACGGGAAGCGGACACACCTTGTGTGTTTTTAAACCCATGTAGTGTAAAGGGTGGGAATATGAATGCTATGCAGTGAAGTGCACAGAGATCTAGCGAAGGCTAGATATAACGTGTGTAAGCAGTGATATGCATGCGATATGCAAAACTAAATAAAGAAAAAAAGATATGGGGGAAGAAACGGAGGAGGTCCTCCACTCGGATGCCACTGCAGAGAAGAAGAGCAATGGGAGAAGCTTTTCCATTGGATCGAAACAGAGAATCGACTGAGCACATCAAAACCACAGAGCTCCCTTTGTGCATCTCTGTGTCTCTCCTCCTTCTTCTATCCTCTTCCCCCGCGCCGGGCATAAGGGAGCCCAATTTATAGGAGAAGAGACTTGGTTCCGAAGGGATTCAATCAAGGAAGGGGATAAACTCCCCCAAGAAGTGGAGAGATCAAAACGGGCGGGAACCAACGTGCGGAAGGAGCGCATGCCTCCGAGATAAAAATAGAAAATGGGCATTAATCCGATCCATCGCCAATTTAACGGGCCTCCACTTCATCGGACGCTCATTCCTGGGTTTAATTTATTAATTCCTGATTTTCCAAAAGAATGGGTGACTCCCAAAGTAGCCGTTAATTAATTAGTGTCCACTATATGGGACGCACGTTCTTGATCAAATTATTAATCCAGGAATTGGCATCTCAATTGGCCGTCGCCCATAACAATTAGCGTCCAACAAAATCGACGTGAATTTTAAAACAAATCTGAAAAAATAGAAAAAAACCTTCCTAATGAGCTCATAATGAAATCCACTTTGGGGCGTTGTATTGCGACTTGAGATTTACTCAGCTTAGCGTCAATTTTAGTGTGTCTACAGCTGCCCCGCCTTGGCATCTGCTTTGCAAGGGAGTGAGATGAAATGAAGCGTAATAGAATGGAGTATAATAAAGTGAGGACGGACTGAAAAGTAGATGCCAAGGTGTGATGTGACATGCTTCTGACATCAACTGTTGAAAATCTCTCTATAATTCAGAATGAAACAATCTTGGATGATTTCAAGAAAGCAGCAATTACTTGGATGAAAGCTAAGCTAGAAAATGTACGCGCGGACACAAGGGAGAAATAAACACCGTTGGAGAGCGATTACCAGTCAATGTGGACGTGCTGCAACCAAGGTGGAAGAGAAAAATAAAGAAATTAGGATAAGAATCCAACCAAGAGTGCTATCAAGGAATCAGCCTCAACAGCTCCGAGGAGAACGTAGTACTTGATTTGGAATAGAATTTCTCACGTCAATTGTAATTAAGAGCTAGTGGATTCCACTATTGCCCTAAATAAGAAGATTTTTCCACGATGAAGCTCAAAGTCCTATATGATACATGCTGGCCTAAAAGAAAAATTAAAATAAACTAAAATAGAAAATAATCAAAGATAATATTGCTAAACCTTCCAGACTAGGTCAAGAAACAAGATCTCTAAGTTGACACTAAGCCGAAGCTCGTTTATCCACGCATCAACTTAGAAATTGAAACCATCGTCTCAAGTCTTGATGACTTAACGGCCTATCTGTGTAGTTAAGACTCCCCTAGAGCTATCACTGTTTTTGTTAAAGAGGAACTCAAATTCCATGTTCATCTAGACCACAAGGTCCTTGATATGCTCTAGTAACGTAGATAATTATAGTAATAATGCATACAGGAGGGTACACAGAGTTGAAATGATGTTACCAACACAGTAGTTCAAGCACCTCGAAATCGAACACAAAACTTAACCTTCCTGTACTCACAACTTATTAGCTCAATAATCATACATGCATCAGAATTAAGGATGAAGAAAAATCCTGTATTTTCAACGAAAGCACTGTAAGTGACCAATTCAACAATGAAATAAAGAAATGGCGTTAGGATATTAGGTCGCCCATTAATGTGCATCCACCAGATTAGACGTTAATCCCCCAATTTTTGAATTTATTAACGCACGCGAACTCAAACCGAAATCAAGAAATAGCATTCGTTTCATTAGACGCCTGTTGGCACTCAAAATGTGATGCACGGCGACCGAGCCGCAGAGATGAATGATACGGGCCATTGAAGCACAAAAGCCGATGAAGAACAGCCTGCTGAAGACTTCTCAAGCTGCGAGAGCCTCGAGTCACCTGGAATGAACATCGGGGACTTCACCTCGGGAGAATCGAGATGAATCCACAACCAACCGGTAGTGCGACCAAGCCTGCCTAATGATTTGGCATCGACTCCATCGTGTCGCTACCCTACACCCGTCGCCCGACCAAGGACGACGGTCTACCCGATGGCTCGCCACCTGAATGAAGACTCTTCTAAGGAGGAAGAACGCCATCGATCCTTCATAACAAGGAACCGGAGGCTCTGGCAGCGGAAGGTCCCGATCACCCCACACGGGTTCGACTTCTCGCTATATTGAGTCCGTTAGTGGCCGAATGATCGCCAATCAAGGCGAAATTGTCTCGGATGTCATACCATCCCACAAGGAAGCTCCAGGCACGAGTCAAGTTGAGTCGGAAGCACAAATCATAGTGCCGAAGGCCGTGTCAGCGGGAAACCCGCGTGCTCAAGCCAAACACACACGGAGTTCGGATTGAGGTCGTATGCCGTACCGAGAGCTTCGTCAACACCCCGTCAAGGTTTTCCAAGGACCGTGGCGAAAGGAAGAGTCAACGGGGGCTTCCGGAACCATCCCCGGACCCATCGGCTATCCTGCGTCGAGCGAACAAGCTAAATCGGCGCACAAGAGGTCACCGGTGCCCCTTGATCCGGCGCCACCAAATCCGACGCGCCAAAGCAATTGGGGGACATTTTTTCCCGGCGCCACTAAATCCGGCGCGCCCTCTGTGGCGCCGGATTAACTGGTTGCTATAAAAGCAACACCTCGTTCGACCAATAAAAGGGGGGGATTTTTGGAAAAAAGAAAGAGGAGAACATTCGGAGAGAGGAAGAATCCAGAGAGCCTGAGGGTTTTCGTGTGGGAAAAACCTCCCGTCTGAGCGTCTCCACGGCCGCCACCCCTCTCTGCACGAACATCCCGGTGCCGGAGAAAAAGTTCAGTTGCTTCCTCGTTTGTTTAGGTGGGTCGTTGTAATTTCCCCGTCAATCCCCTCTCTATTAGGGTACCTTCCCCGATACGATGTAAGTGAGAAGGGGGGAGGATGGCAATGATATGAGCCTTCCTTCCTCCCCCCTCTCACCGTCTCTGCGATCATCCCTCTCCCCTCTGTAGTTTCTTCCCTCTCTATTAATGAAAACGGTGACCGTGCGACAACGCCGACACCGGAATGATAACCTGTTTAGCTTTTTTTTTTCGTTTATGGAATGAATGGATATGTCAACGAGCCGAGGGGTCTAATGCTCTTATCCTTCCTCTGCACTGTTCCTTTTCTTTCATTGCATTTTTTTCTTGAGGCTGGTGAAACGGCGCCGTGCAATAGTGCCGGCGCCAGGGAGGGTGATGTGCATAGAACGAACGGACGTGTGCCCGGCGCCGTGGTTATGATGCGGGACGCTATGCAAGCTAGAACTCTATATGAAGACGTGACTAAATGGACAACTAATACCAACAACTTGGCAATAGATCGAATGGCGTAGACTCGACACCTAACGTTCCCCAGAAGGAAATTATGCCAATCAACAAGAAACTATAGCTCACAGGCGTCCCAAGAGAGGGAAGCGTGCCGATCTGCACGATTGAGAAACCGGCGAGTCTAGGGTGGGCAACTCCACACTCGTGACTCGGATGAGTCACGGGATGGTCACTCTCTCACTGTGACAGTGACATATCAAATGTAAGAGCTAGGCGCCTATGATCTCACAAGCAGCGGCGTCAAGAAACTATACTAAATTAGCAAGCTAAACCAAGGAAGGAGCAGACGCATACATCCACGCTCGGAGCATGGGGAAGAGACCCGGCCAAGTCACACAACCACCTGGTACAAAGCCAAATAGAAGTACAACCCAAAATAATAGCCCACTCCTCGCAGGGAGGTAAAAGGCTACACAACACAATCCGGGGGTCGCGCGAAGTGTGGTGACGGGCCGCGAGTGGATGACGTGTCACAGAAGCCGAGGATAATGCCCACGTCCCTGGTAGCACGTTGTAGTTGATGGAGAGCCTTCTGGACGACGAGGAAGTAGATGGCGCCGGTAGGGACCTCCGGAATAGCCTCGAGCGGAGGGCAGACTACATGCTAGTCTACACGCGCGTAGGGAAGCAGCAGGAAGACAAGCCCGACACGTCACCTTTGGCTTGCCCGTCGGTCACGAAGCCTAGCGTGGACGCTACTGGGAATGTCCAAGGGACGCCGCTGGAGTGGTGGCTGCAACTGAGCACTGTGGTAGTCTTGGCGAATTTCTCAGCGGGCCCTGCGCAATCTGGACAGTCTGCTGGCAGCTTGACAGGGGATCAAAGATGGGGCTGGAACCAGGGTTTCTTGGAGGCGAATGGGGCGGGGTTTTCTCTGGTGGATAGCTGATAGATTTGTGATGACTGTAGAGCAGAGGCGGGGTGGTGTACAGTGGAGTTTTTGGGCGTGGGAGGGGCAAACAGACTGGTCTCAGTGTTGCTGTTCAGTGCAGCCAGAACTGAGGGGGGGTGAAGGTGGACGTGGCAAGCAGGGAAATAGGGTTTTAAAGTGCACAAGAAAATTCTTGAGAGGGGTTTAGGATGTGTTTAAGAAGTTCTGAAAATCCCCGATCGTTCTGAGATGATTTTGGGGTCATCTCTTTGGAGGGGCTTGAACACTATTTCGGCAAGGCTGCACAAAGGCAGTCTGCGCGACCAAAAGGGATCCAAAGAGAAGTTTTTTTTACAGAGCTAATTTTGTTGTGGGATTTTGAGGAGAGGTCGTGGACAGGAAGAGGAAGAAATGTTGTGAAGGGGTCGAAGGGATCAGAGGCCTGGAAGGGGGCGTCCCAATCTAATCTTCTGGGTTCAGGTTTTCTACAGGTCTGCACAGAGGCAGCCTGCGCAGTAAAAAGGCTTACAAAGGAAACGTTTCGTACAAAGAGAGTTAGGGCATGGGATTTTCAGGGTAGATGGAGGACATGAAGAGGAAGAAAAGTAATGAAGAAGCAAAGGGGTTTTGAGGACGGAAATATGTGGTTCCAACCTGGTCTTTGAGGCCTAATTCTCCGGGCAGACAGCTAGAAGGGGGCGCAGGACAGCATAGATCTACCTCCTCCATGCTTGCAACACGACCACGGTCTCTGAGCTCCGAGCTTGGGGAGAGGTTGGGGAGGTCGTCTCCCAACAGCTTGAGTAGCAAAGAGTGAGAGAGAGAGAGGGCTAGGGCATCGCACCCTAGAGGAAGAGGAAGAAGAAGAGAGAGGGAGTCACACCCTTCAAGGAGAGGGAGAGGGGAGGGAGAAGAAGGAAGGCTCTTGGCAAAAATTCTGATTTTCATTCATTCATCAAATCCCTCAATGGGGGGGGGGGAATACATGATAATATATAGGGTTTGGGATTCACTTTCCCTCTTTGGAGTTTGAATTTGAATCCATTTGAAATGGGCTCCATCATTGCTCCTTGGAGTTTGTGTTTGACCCATTTGAAATTTAAATTCTATGGGCTCCATCTTCCCTCCTTGGAGTTTCGATTTGAACCCATTTGAAATTTAAATTCTATGGGCTCCATCATTGCTCCTTGGAGTTTGTGTTTGACCCATTTGAAATTTAAATTCTATGGGCTCCATTCTCCCTCCTTGAAGTTTGAATTCGAACCCATTTCAAATTTGAAATCCCAAAACGATGCAAACCCAAATACATGCCAAAGACACACCTAAGACGTACACAATACAAAATACGACCAAGTACGTACAAAATACCAAAATACGTATAAAATTTAAATACGACCCAAATACATACAAAATACAAATACGACCCAAATACGTACAAAATATATATACGTACAAAAATACGTACTAAAGTGTCAAAGCTCCGGGGGAGACTCCAGACTATCCCCCAGCCACAAAGAGGTCGGTGTCGACCGAGTCGTGCTGTGTGTCCGGTACTGGCGGCTCTCTAAGTCGAGCCGTATTCTTGCTCGAGTGTCCTCACCAGGTTACCTCTCCCGTATACTTCTTCTTCTGTCTGTATGTGCGTCCACCGGATTTGCTTCCCCGACGCCGATTATGCCCTGCTATACAGTGGGCTACAGCAACTACTCCCCTCTTCCCGGGGTTTCTCTTCCGTTCGAACGCCAAAGGTTTTCACCGCCGGAGGCATACATATATGTGTGTTTCTCCGATCGATATCGGGCTATCCTCTTACCTTCCTTCCTGTTCTCGACCATGAACAGGAGGGGATGAGGCCATCCCCATGCTCCTCCTCTTCGCTTTCTAGACTCCTCCTGGTGAATGTTTCGTTGAACCTGCTAACATCTATATGTGCAAACATACGCACACCCACAGACATTAACATTAGTCTGCTAACTGTACATGCTTTCCCACCACGCCGTATTGCCATCTCGTTAGTGAGATTCGAAAACCCGGGGAGGGGAACATTCCCCAATACTTCATCCGAATCACTCAGTCTATAGGAAATCATCTATTAGTGATGAGTTTCCCCGCGGACCAATGAGTGTACAGTAACATGGGTTAATCCCAACACCTTAAATCCACAGCCCTTAGTGGGCCTTGTGGTGGCCGTGAGATGGGTGCCCCTCGTAGGCTGGCCCTCGGAGTTTTCCCTCTCTATTGGTCGTCCCGACTTAGACATGGTACCGACTCAGGTCGCGTGCCCCTCGTAGGCTAGCCCTCGGGGTCTTCACTCCCGCTATGAGTCGCGCTATATGTCTACTTCCCACCCATGGACTTGGTGCCCCTAGTAGGCTAACCCTCGGGGTTCTCCTATCCGTTCGGGTTTACCGACTGCCGTTCCGCCACCCGACTTTCAGGGGCTGCTCCGCCACGTGAGTACTCCCCGCTTCTCCCTGACAATCCTCTGGGAGGGGAGATGCTGCCGAAATTTTGGCTCGAACGAGTTTGACTCGGAACGATCGATGCGCTCGAGTACGAACCTCGCGCAAGCCTATGACTTGACTTCCGGACGGCCCAGGACCGACCCGATGAATGGCTGATTCAATAAACTTCAGAAATCTTCCAAAACTTATTAATAAGTCCAAAAATAAGTCTATAAAACCTCGGTTTCCGTGAAGCAGAGCTAAATCGGCGCCATCGACACTCGGCGCGCCTTAATACGGTGCGCCCTAAAACGGCGCGCTTTATTCCTGTGCGCCAGGAAGAGAGGCGCGCCGTTTTCAACCCATCCTTTATACCTACTCCAGGCGGCACCGTTTTAGGCCTTTACCCACGCTTACTGCGTCATTTTAAACCCTATACCTACGCGTATTTTGCCATTTTCGTTCCGAACCGCGTCGTCGTGCCGTTTCAACCCCCTCCTCGTCTCCGAGGTGATTTCTAATGCTAATGATAGAATTAAATAAACCCTGTAATCAATAAATTAAATAAATTGGTTTGTCTAAGCCTGAATTAGCTAGTTTCATAACTTCATCATCATGTTTTAGTCTAAGCATTCGTGCCGCATCAATGTATGCCTGAGTGCACGAGCCCTTGGTATATCAAATGACATGAGCAGAAAATCGGGCGACGTCCGACAGGAAGCTCTTGCTACGCGTGATGGTGGTCTTCAGACCTAAGTCCTCCGCTACGTACTGAGGGTCCACCCTAATAAACCGTGCATGGTAGATCATAGTATCTTGCATGATCATTCGCATCCTTTGCATCTTTTATTTCGGCCTCGACAGCCCACTATCTTGGCAATTAATCAAAGATTTTCTCTCCTCGCGGGGGATGTAATTAACGCCTTAGCCTTTATGGTATGGCAGACTGCTGGTCCCGACCGAACCTCACTCTCGCCCGAAACGGGTCAGAATGAGCGCACAATAAACTCGTCACTTATGTGACTGGCACGCCTGCGTAGTCAATCAGTCAGTTAATTATCGGTTAATTAATTGGTTGATCGACGCATAAACAAACCAAATAAACCCACCAAATATAATAAAATACCCATGGTAAAATAAACCTATCAAACAAGTCTTGGCACGTCCGGTGGGACCAGTGTCACCTTTCATCTCTTTGTCGAGATGCTTGGGCTTCGGGGCCCTCTCAAAGGTTGCTGATCGTCAGTTTGTTTGTCTTTTCAAGCGAACGAGGACGACAACTGGGTTGACTGGCGTCAGCTTTGGCCCTTCAGTTGTTGTCGGTCATGCGCAAGGGTACCTGGTGGTGCCCACGGCATTCGACAACTTCCCTACTGCTGTTGGCTTCCCCAATTTCTTGGGGTTAGCCTTTGTAGATATGCTGGAGGTGGAACCCTCGGAGCCTGTCGAGGGAGCTACAAAGAAGATGGAGCCTCTGAAGGCTCGATGCTGCCACGACTCGCCCAAGAGTCCAACCCTGGTCGCCAGCTGCCTGGTGCACCATGCTATCCATGGGGTCCGCCCCGACGCTGCTAACAAGTCCGGAGGTCACCAGCGCAAGTGACTCCGGAGGAGTGCTGCTGTGGTTACTGGATCCCTGTCTCAGTCCAATAAATCTATGATGGTTGGTGGCGTACGCGTCTTCCTCGACGGATGCGAGGCACGAATAGTCCCGGACCGGGTCGTCCCCGCCGTCCCCATCTACAACTCATACCAAGCCCTCGCTGGAAGGAGGGCAGAAAGAGAAGAAGCCGGCCGCTACGGCCAAGAGAGGTTGGCCCCCAGGCCAAAGAAGTTTAAAAAGGTGTGGGTCCCCAAGAGGGTCCAGCCTGTCTACCAAGCTGCACCTGCCCGCTGTCGCCTTGCTCGCGACGGAGCGGAAGGAAGGAAGGAAAGGGGCCTGGCCCCGAAAGAAGAAGAGGTGACTACGGACCCTTCGCGCCACGAAAGCTTTCGGGTCTGTGCCCGCCAAGCCAACGTCCCTGCTATGGGACAAAGATTTCAGCAACCTGCCGATAGGGCTCGGCTGGCTTACATCCCTCCTGCGGGAGGTCGATAGCTGTCCCCCGTGCTGCATCAAGAACGAGGTCGAGAAGAGATGACCAACATGGTCAAGAACTATTTCCGAGGGCTAGGCAACCCCTCGCTTGGACAGCAGCGGCTGATGCAAGCAGCCGCAGCCAATGAAGACTACTGCCCATCAATGGTAGTTGAAGAAGATGCAGGAGAAAGGATGATGGTGTCGTCAGTTGACGACAATGGCTATGATGACGGCTTTGAGACCGAAGCCGATGAAGCCGCCCCTAGGCGGGAAGAAACAAGAAGGACTTATCTGTTCGAGAGGCTGACCTTCCCGGAGCAGGCTAAGAGGAAGGTCCATCGATGGAGAAGAATGATGCAGGTCTTCACCTGCAATATGGCTAGCACATTCAGTCGATATGGGGGACTTCTCGAAGCCCCCCGCGAGTTGGCTCAATTGGCCGCGAGGCCGGGGCCGAATAGTCGAAGAACAGAAGCTGCAAGGGAGCTTCTGGCGACAGCTAAAGGAAAACAACCCCTGGGCTATCACTAGTGGAATAATGGAGCTGCTATCTTAACCGCCAATGTAGTGACGGCGAAAGAAGAAGATGACGTCCTCCTCGACATCCTGCCCAAGGGTACGTCCAGAGAAGCAACAGAGGCTATCCCTAGCGCGGCAACTATGGACCCGACGGTCCTGATGCTACTTCAGAGATACCGGCAAGAGATAGACTTGCTGAAGAAACAGCTGATGGAGAAGACAGAACAATCATCAGCTTCCAAGCCGCCCGAAGTCCAGGGCAAGTCATCCCGGGGAGCAATCCATCATGTCGACCCTCCGTCGCTCTACACCATGCCTCAGTCGTCAGAGCCGAGCATGGCGACAACTCAGGAGCGGCCACCACAGTCACAGCCGTTGATGCCACCGGTGCTCCCCCAAGTGCACCAGACACCCCCACTGTTGCGTCCTCCACAGGTGACCACTCTGGTCACCCCGTACCTGCAGCCGTCACACTTCTATCCGGACCCAGTCGACCCCACGGTCATGAACCGGATGATGGTGGAGAGGATGATCGAGCTGAAGCTCGCAGAAAGGAGCGAAGGAGACTACGTCGCATTTGATGCCTATCGGGTGCCATATCCGCAACATCATGCTGCCAAGCGGCTTCCCCCAGGGATCAGCAAGCCGCCCAAGTTCGACAAGTTCAACGGGAAGGGATCCCCGAAGGAACACGTCGCATATTATATGACTGTCATGGGTGATCTGGCCACCGACGAATCATACTTGTTAAAGTTTTTCGGGTCCTCACTGACAGGGCTCGCATTTGAATGGTACTCCAGCCTCCCGGCCGGGTCGATCAGCGACTGGTCGGATATGCAGAGGAAGTTCAGGGAAAGATTCCATGTTACAGAGAGGGAGGTCACAGTGGCTGAACTCTACTCAACAAAGCAAAGGGCAGATGAGACAGCCCTCGACTATATTAAGAGGTGGATAAACCTCGGAATGAGGTGCAAACGGCCCCCACATCAAGAGGACGCTGTGCAAATATGTAAACAGAACCTCGGGAGGGAGGTTCTGAAAAAGATGATTGGAATGGAAATACAGTCGTTTGACCGATTAAACAATGTCGTGGCTGAGGTGGAAGCCTTTTTAGCCAGACCTGCCCCTACACAAACTGGCAGCACAACCCAGAAGGGCAAGGCAGTGGAACGGCGCCTGGTGCCTAAAGAAGCGAACGCTCTTGACATCAAGGCGTTCGAACAACAGAAAGATAAAGGCAAGAAGGCGGTTGCCCCACAGCCTGCAAAAGCCCCAGACGGCAAAGAAGATCCCTCGTTGCGGGACAAGATGAAGAAGGCTTACTCCTTTCCGAAGGACAAGACCGGGATTCTATTCGACTGGGTAACGGAGTATGGCGCGGTCACCTTGCCAGAGCCGAAGAGGCCGGAGGACCTGAAAAGAAAAGACAGTCCAAGATTCTGTGTAATACCCCGGTTTTTGAAAATTTAAAATGAAATGGAAATGAATGAATTTCGGAATTTAATATTTAATTCCTTAGTAAATAGAACTAGTGAAATTTTGACTACCTTATAAAAATCTATAAAAATGGTAAATTGGTAAAGGATAATTTATTTAACAACTTTATCTTCTGTGGTCGACCCAGTAAAAATCCGTAACTAGGTCTAATCAATGGTTTGAGCCCAAAGTGCACACTTACCTAACCTTAACTTAAACCGCAGAATTAGGGCTTAATACTCCATCAAATGAGCCCAAATTGGTGGCAAATGAAAGGCCACGATCTAAGGATCATTTCCCCTCTGCCAATTCATCGAAACCTTAACCCTAAAACTTGTAGTCAGCCGAGCTTTGGTGAGGCCAACTACTGCGGTGCCGTTTCAATCACTTCACTTGCTTCGACGAATTCTCCCAGCACCGAAGGCTCCAGAAGGTGTATGAGCTATAAAAATGAAGCTCTATAACCCTAGAATCCTTTGGTAGCTGTGACGGATGCAGTGGAGATCAATCAAGGGAGATCTCTGGTAATTAGTGGAGACGTGTCGCCGTCCGTTCTTCTTCCTTTCTTCTTCCTTCTTCACTCGATTGAGGTAGGTAATAGCGAGCCCAATATAAAGTGTTATATATGGATGGAATAAGCGTCTAGTCCTCTTTCTTTTGAGCCTGAAAGCCCTAAATTCCATTAGGTATCATGCGTTAATTTAATGGTTTAGTAGAGGCATGTCAGAATTAGGGCAGAACCTGTTCCCCTTTGATTTTAGTAGCGATTTCAGGCTGTAAATCTCAAATTGATTCATACATCTCGTAGAGTTTTTTATGCTCTTTCAATTGGTATTAAAAGCCCCAAATTTCATGTTGTATACTCTTCGAATTTCGTGTTTTATTGAGACCCTTTAAACCTCGTCGAAGGCGGGCAAGGGTTGGTTCAATCGGCTTCTTACCAGACTTGGACGGTCTTACGATAGACCACATAACCTGGGATGGGCGGCCATCACTGGACCGTCCAACCCCTTGGGCGGCTCCCAGTAGACCACACAACAGAGGATGGGCGGCTCCCAGCTGACCACACAACCAGGATGGGCGGCTCCCATCTGACCACTCAACCCTGGCAGGGATGGGCAGCTCCCAGACAACCACATAACTGGATGGGCGGCCATCCCTGTGACCGCACAACCCAGGGATGGGCGGCCATGCCCATGACCGCCCAACCCAATGGGCGGCTCCACCCAGACCGCCCAACCCTTGGGCGGCCCTGCCATGGCCGTCCAAGTCCCCTTCAGCCCAGGGGATATAAACCCTAGTCCCTTCAGCCCAGTAGATATAAGGTCAGCTAAGGACCGTACATCTATGCAGAAAATGACTTAGTGTGAGCTCTACATGATTCATATTAGTATCTTAATTGATAATTAGTAAATTAGAAACCCATATAATAAGTGGTAAATTATGCAAGTAAATTTTTGTAAAATGCATACTTTTTATTCCCACGTGATCTTGTTCATTATCATTATCATCTTGATTAATCTTTTTGGCAATCAAATTAATGTAAATCATGATCCTTGATAAATTGACATGAAAAGTAGGACTAAAATGAATACTAGGTTGCTGGATAGCCATTCTACTCCAGTAGAACAGTTTGACCCTTTGGCGGACTTCTAATAATTCATTAGCCCCATTAGTTGTGCTAGTCTTGAACTTACCCCCGGACACTCCATCCGGCGGACTTAGCATTATCTTGGGATCTCTGTATATCCCTGCTAAGAACCTAATGAACCACCAGAACATCGATTTACGTGACTGAACCACTGGTTTATAAGTCTTGGATCGAATTGGGCTAAGAGAGGCATGTGCGGCCAGTAGTGGAATGTATATCCTCGTAGGCGGCCTAATAACGACCGTATATACCTGGCTTATGCCATTAAGTGTTGGTCAATTAACCTTGATCAATCTTCGACCAAAACATTAAGCCCTGGACTGACCAATAGACAGTAGACTAGGCCCTGATTTAGTTTTACCCTATCTTTGGCAGCACGGAGTCCAATAGGGTGATTTCTTAGCTTTCTAGCCAAACCCGGGTGGTGCGGCTGGAATATTACCTTTCAAACCTTATGCGGATTCTCTTGGACCGCATATCTTTAATACGGCCCTGTATGGACCGTATATCTTGTTCATGGGTCTTAAGGTCTTCTTTACCTGCACGGCCCAGAACTTACCGTTCGTCCTTTAGAGCGGCACACTGTCAGTCGTTCATTCTTGACCCCGTGGGCTGAGTATTAGTCCAGCTCCTGTAAGTGCGGCCCCTTGTTAGCCGTATATATCTCTTGAGCCGTGTATGTATGACCGTACATATCTCAGAGATGAGTTTTATCGTGTTTCGTGCTCTTGAATCCAAGGACGGATTAGTCCTTTAAATCTTGAACTTCTGGACAGTAATTCCTCTGATTATTTGGCCATAAACTTGACTAAATGTCTAGACGGAACTTGGGATCTTGGATCTGATAAATCAATGCCAACGCATCATAAGGGCCCAGTCTGGTCCTGGGGAGAGCGCCCGAAAAGTACTTGTGCCCATGGGAGTTTGTAATGACAAGGTGAGACATTGCACCGAGTGCATGACTAGCGTGATGTCTATGACAGAAATCTCTTGTTATCTCTTGTTACTTGATCATGCTTGACTTGTTTAAATTACTTGATGATGGCCATTTCCTCGTTACAATTTTCTGTTACACTTATTACATGATATTCTTGTTGAAATCCAGATATCTTATATTTCTTGACCTTGCAAGATCTTTATATTATGTTATTTTTCTTCTGTATCGTCATTTCATTTCTTATCATTGCATATGAAAATGGAATAACTGGTTAATTACGTAAACTTGCATGTTATTATCTACTGAGCGTCAGCTCATAGTTGTTGTTTTCCCCCTTTCCAGGCAGTTCAGGTGACGATGCGCATACAGATGGGGAGGGACAGGAGTGATATCTTTAAGTGTACCAGTTATTAGATGGAGTTGGCATAGATTATTTACCTCTAGTTATTCCTTAGAGTTGTGTTAGTACTTTATTACCTTTTGGAGTCAGTTATTGTATTAGAATTAGTTTGGAAGTTATGTTTGATTGTGTTTAAGTGGTTGATGGTTATTGTAATAAAGTTTGGTATCTTCTTGACCAATAGATTTACTTCTTTCCGTAGCACCTGTGTAATTATTTAGTTTAGCATATTAATGTGATTTCTAGCTAGTTTCTGATTGTACGACCCGATATTCCGCGTCGGGGCGTGACAGTTTAGGTGGTATCAGAGCCTAGGTTCCACATTCCTAGGTTTTCTAAGGTTCTAGGTTTTCTAAGTTCTAGGGGTCTAAGTGTTGATTTAGGACCCATAACCTTGTTATAAGTCTAAGAACCCAGCCTGGTGAGATTTGGGTAGAAACTTGGGTTAAGTTCATACCTTAATTGTGATATTATCTATTTTTAATGAACCTAAGTAATCTATTCCACGTGTAGGCCTTTGCAATGGCAGCTGATCGCGCGGAATGGAGGAACTTACAGCGCACGGTTCAAGGCCTTACTCAAGTTTTGCAACAAGTGGCCCAAGCAGGAACTGCAAACCATGGCACTGGTGATTTATATCGGAACTTCCGAGGGATGAATCCGCCGAGATTTGGTGGCTCGACTTGTTGGGTTCGGTGCTATGATTCAGAGGGGGGGGGGGGTGAATGAATCTCCCTTTAAAACTTCGCCCAGTTTTAAAATCTAATGCTCACTAAAATTGCTAGTTCGCTAACTAGACAAACTTGAAAGCTAATAAGCAATTGCGGAATTAAACAAACACACAATGAGCAATCAAAGCAAAGCGCACCTAAGCATTCATCTAGCGCCAATCAGATAGAATAAATTAAACCACTGCACAATGGGTTTTTAGGTGGTTCGGTCCTGCAGACCTACGTCCACCCCACACTCAAACCGAGTGTGGATTCCGCTGACTCACAGCTTGAACAGCTGGGCATCACAGCTTGCCATACAACCGCTGGGCATCACAGCTTGCCATCCTGTGGAATCCACCACTGCAACCGCTGACTAACAGCTTGAAAGAATGTATGAAAGGAAAACGAAAATGGGAAACAAACAGCAATCGGAAGGTTGTAAACAATGAAGCACAATGTGGCTCTTAAAGAGCTGACTGGAGTGGATCTGATCCAACTTCCAGTAGGAGCGATCTTCTCTGATCTTCTCTTCTCTCTCTCTTCCTTCTTCTTCTTTTCACAATCTGCTCGAGCTCCCTATCTCTTTCCTTTTCTTCTTTCTCTTCTGCTTCTTCTCCCTTTTTCTTCTCTCTGTCTGGATCGTGGTGGCTCTCTGCTGCTATGGCATTCTCTGCTCAAGCTTCGCCTCTTGAATCTCAATCGACCTTCTTCTGTGGAAGAAGGCTTCCTTATGTACGCAGCAGCAGCAGCACCTGGGCGCGTGTTCTCCACAGTTCCCGCCCAAATATTTTAGACCACGTGGCAGCATCCAGACTTGCTTCAGCACACGTGTCATCATCTGGTCAGGTCTTCCAGCCTCAGATCACGTGCCCTCCTTAAGCTTCACGAGCAGAGGCACCTGTCGGACATACGGATAAGTCATCAGTTTATCAGGTTAAGTATAAACCCTGTACAGACTTTAATGAAGGCACTGCAGTGTGTAGACTTGCAATGTATATACTTAGCATGGAGACTGCCAGTCGATGTATAGACTTGGCTGAATCAATCTCTGAAGCAATGTTCAGACTTTGCTGAAGATAATGCATGAGGTGATGTTCAGACTTTGTGCAGTGTATGGACTTCATGCAATGCAATGCAGTCCAATGTACTGACTTCCTAAATGCTTCAAGACCATGCACATCAAATGTCTAGACTTCACAAGGTGAACGGCTGTACTGACTTCCTATGTGAAGACAGCCGCTGTACAGACTTGTTGAAGTGTGAAGGAGTTGAGTGTATAGACTTCACGATGTGAAGACTTGCCAAAGATAGCAGGCCGATGTACAGACTTGAGCGAATCAAGGTCTGTATAGACTTGAAGATCATTCAGCAGCCAATGTATAGACTTTCCAACGGAAAGGCTGTACAGACTTTGAAGTTCAACGTAGGTAAAAGCTTCCAATGTATAGACTTCGAAGTTCACTGAAGGATGTACAGACTTGAAGCATAGAACGTGGGTAAAGATGCTACAGTCCAATGTATGGACTTAGCTTAGACAATGCATGAGACGAAAGCTCTGTACAGACTTGTAAAGCCTGAAGCCCAATGTGATGTATAGACTTACGTGAGACGCTCAATGAGACGCTCAATGTACACACTTCAATTTCCAGTGTATAGACTTACCTTAGACGCTAAATGAGACGGACGTTGTGTAGACTTGCTGTGCCGTGCATGAACAGTGCAATAGGATGTACAGACTTCCTATATGAAGGCAATGGCTGTACAGACTTCACCTCGAGCTATCTACAGTGCATCAATGTGTGGACTTGAATGAAAGTGCATGCATTGTATGGACTTGTACAGTGAACGATGTATAGACTTCACCAAGACACTGCATGAACATTATGATGCGATGTACAGGCTTGGGCTGTACAGAGTTCATGAACAATGCAAGCTATGCATGAATAAGAGGACGATGTACAGACTTTCAACAAGACTCTGTACAGACTTAATATGATACACTGACAATGTACAGACATGATTCAAAGGCCAGTGTGAAGACTTCACGATGTATAGACTTTCCAATCCTGAAGGCCAATGTGTGGACTTCAGGTGAAGACCAATGTGCATACTTTGAATATGAAGACTCATCGTGCAATGTTGTCTAGACTTAGAATGCAACGCATGAAGCAGTGAATAGACTCTGAGTGCAACCAATGTCCAGACTTGATGGTGTGCTGTGCAAACATGCTAAGATGCAATGTATAGACTTATGCGAGCATGCTGCAGCCATTGTACATGCTTGTCAATGTATGGACTTTAAGTCCAATGCAAAGCAGCAATGTATAGACTTTGGACTTCGCCATGCTTACACTAAGCGATGTACACACTTGCTGAACCACTGTATAGACTTACAGAGTTGACGCTGCAGACTTGAGAATGCTGTGTACACACTCACAGCATTGACGCTGTAGACTTGAGACACACTCATAGCCTGCAGACTTGAGACACACTCACAGCGTTGACGCTGCAGACTTGAGACACACTCACAGCGTTGACGCTGCAGACTTGAGACACACTCACAGCGTTGACGCTGCAGACTTGTGACACACTCACAGCGTTGACGCTGCATGAGACACTAAATAAGAGGACGGTCTGAGGGAGTCGACCCATCAAGGATATCAAACATGGCACACTCATGCAATCTCCACAGACTAAATCAGATATAACACACTCAAGCATTCTCCAGATAATATATCAGTCATATGCATTCATGTTGCTATCATTCAATGTGATTTTTTTAGCAAAGCAATATGGTGACTCATTCATGTTGCTATCATTAAAACACCACATAATCATCAAAGCATAAGGGGCACAACAATCTCCCCCTTTTTGATGATGGCAACATAATGAGTCACACTAACTCATCAAACTATTCTCCCCTTTTGACATAATCAAAAAGAGAATCACATTGAAGCAAATAAACATACTGAATCACATTAAAATGAAGTTCTTACTTATGACAATGAAACAGCTCTCCCCCTATCAACATGCATGATTGACTACTCTCCCCTCAGAAGCAAATAAACCATAACTCCCCCTGAAGTGCAGGATTGAACTCTGGTTATCCAATAAATCAATCTGAAATCAGCCATTACAAAGAATCTGAATTCTGGTGAAAAGACCACATATGCAAGAACAGGATGAACAGGTGGAAAGTCCACAGAACCAGAACTTATTGCAAAACAATATGGAAGATTCCAACAGTGTGGAGAGTAAAGTGATTGATGATAGAAGGGCAACAGTAGACAACAATCATCAGAAGACATCTCAATGAATAATCAGACTGAATCTGATCAGGCTATCTGGAAAATCTGATCATGAGGGATTTTAATGCATACATCACTTCAATAAGTCTTAAGAAGAGTAGACTCTCTTATCATAAAGGGTTATGAAGTGGCAACTTAACCAATCTGATTTAATTTTGATGTATACCAAATTTGTCAAATTAAACTCAATAATCATATCTGAATCCAAGTTTTAATAAAGGTGAACCAAATATTCAGAAAGCACTCAAAAACACTCATCTTTTATCTTACACACATGATCTCAATGACTCTTTCAAGAGTTACACAGATTAGTATTGATGTTAAACACTTTTTCCAAGAATATGAGTTGACAGACTTTTCAATATTTTTTTTTGAAGCACATTATATTTTTCCTAAGCCATTTAAGTTGATCAACACCTTTTTACATGAGGCACAACAAGTCTTAGTTGAAGTGACCCAGTTACTCAGAGTGATAACTGTCATTGCCTCTCAACATTGAGACTAGAGTTAGCAATATAAGTGTCTTTTTGTATGAGGAGACACCTTGATTAGAGGCCAGACTCTCCAGCTACTCAACACAATTTTGCCATTGCTCTGTCAGGTTTTGATAATAAATTTTCATCAGAGATAACTATGGCACTTCATGACATGAGTTACTTTATTTCATTGACAAGGAACCCAGTTTCTCGGTGACCAAGACATTGCTCTGAATTCACAATTTTTATTTAGTCAACATTCTTTCAAGTTAATGTTTAACCATAGTACTCACTCTATGTATCTCTACCAAGGAGCCTTGATTTCAAATTTTCAGATATCAGATGAGAGAGTTTAAGGATTACATGACACATGTGGTTAAAGTTTATTAAACCTTATCATTCAGATATTTTCAATTCATTTAATTACAAATCTGAGAATACATTAATCTTATATCAGTCTGGTTCAGTGGTAATTCTTAAACCTATATGATAGGAGTTTCTACAAAATTCTCAGACTGACTTGCATAACATGCAGCTTAAGTTCCTCAGACCAGATCAGTAAATTTAGCTGACCAACAACTCAATAATGGAGCCAAAATAGTCACACCAGCTAAGAGGTATATGAATAAAGAGTACAAGCTGGTGGAGGAGTCAATCAGCAAGAGAAAAATATTTCAGAAGGGTGTACATCAACACACAGTGGCTGAGTCTGAAATTCACACAGATCAGCTGACAGATAGTATCATGAATGGAGTTGAAAGAAACTCTTCTTTAACAGCTCAACAAATAGAAGGCAGAATCCTTTTTCAAGATAGAAAAATATGATATCAGATGAGAGTTGATCAGTTATTAGACAAGAGGTGTTCAAGATGTGACAATCAAAACACCAAGTCTAAATGCTCCCCCTGTCTAGATGCAATGAAATTTCTTTTTATATGCAATTAATCATTTCTTTTCATATTTAATTTTCTTCAAATTGATGATATGCAGTACACTATTCTCTATGAAAACTAGACCCATAGTACTGGGCGGATGACTTGGTCCAAGGACTACCTCACACATGGCAGTAGCATCAAGACATACTCCATCTGCCCTTCAGCACTGTTCCATTTAATATACCATGATGCCCATGAATGACAATTGCAGTGCCAATGCAGTTCTATATGTAGACAGTTACTTCTTTTGGAGTTTTCACTATGATGATGTGCAATGCATTCACTATATGTATGCATATGCAATTTCAGACCATCATCAATATGCAAATCATGTATGAGAAGAATTCAGAAAATCTAAACCTGACAATGCTGAACAAGAAAGAATGTGCAAAACACAGATTTAAAAATCAGATTTAACATGCTATGCAGAATGTTTACTCAAACATCAGAACATTCTTTATTCCAATAGCATCATGAGAGAGCAATCAACTTTTCAAGATAGATCAATTTAGCATAGATAGATCATTATGATATGCATTCATTTCAAACAAGCAAATTTTCAGATAATGAAACATAAGCAGTGTTCAGAACTGACCTGATAAGTAGAATCCTGGGGTTATCCCTTTTTGAGTGCCTTGGCTAAATCAACCCATTTTATTCATTTCCAAGGCACACCTGCAAAGATTAATCATTTTGAACCTGCAGGAACCCAAGAAGTCTTGGGTCCTGAATTACCCCTATCAGGTGTTCTAAACAGTCTTCTAGCAGTATGATCATCAAGTTCCATCAGATAACAGTCAAACATGGAATGTCCAAATTTTCCACAGTAGTAACATGAAGCCACAAAATTTTTGTTTTTATTATTCATGTTAGTAGAAACATGATGCCCATGTGCATGCGCATGAGTATGAAAATTATGTGTATGAGCATGATTGTTTCCTTTATTAACATGAAAATTTTCTTTTCTGTAATCAGCCAGCCAACAGTTGGCAGCTTTGTGGCCTAGCTTACCACATTCAAAACATGCAAAGTTTTTCCTTTTATTACTCAAGTTATTTCTTGCAGAATCATAGAAAGCAGGGAATTTTACAGATTTAGAGTTCAACCTATTTCCCTGAGCATGCCAGCAGTCTTTGACTGCATGCCCATACTTTCCACATTCAAAGCATTTAAAATGCTTGCTTCTTGATTCATTTTTATCCCAATGATTTTCTGACCAGCACTCATTAGCCTTATGTCCAGGCTTGTTGCAAGTGAAACAAATGATCTGCTGGCCTGAAGTAGATCTATATCTATGTGGGTCATGAGCATGTGTGAAAGATCTAATATTCACATTATTATCTTCCTTCAGTTTAAAACATGCATTCATTAGATGACCATGCCTACCACAGTAATAACAAGATGCATCAAATTTCTCAGTGGCATGATTTCTATCAAATAATTTCCTTGAATGCATTGTTTCATTTGCATGCTCATCTTCTTTTAATATTCTGCAATCATCCATGATATGCCCTACCTTGCCACAATAATAACACGAGAATTCCTTCTCAGATGCATGTGAGTGAGTGGATGAATTGTGAGTGACATGCGTCAATCTATCAGACTCCACACTGCTAGCAGAATTCACAACACATGCAGGGACAATTTTGACTTTATTCATTTGACCATTCTTTTTCAATTTATTACCCCCTTTCACAATTTTCGTCTGTTTTTCATTTTTCTGAGCTTTGAACTGAAATACAGATGTTGAAGGTGATTTCTGATTTTCATTTTGTTTTGGGGATTGATGTGAAGTACCAGCTACATCTGAGCTTTGCACAAAGGTGGCATATAGCTGACTTTTAGTGATTTCCTTAACATCAGAAGTGCAATATGTTCCCCCTTTTGAATTCTTATCCCCACTTTTCACAATAGTTTTTATTTTTCTTTCAGTTTTTGCAAACTTGGATGCTGAGTTTTTCAGATCATGAATTTTATTTTCCAAGGATGCTATATGAAGCTCATAACTAGCTATCTCCTGTTCACTGCAATTGACACATTCACTTAAGACTTTATTTGCAGTTTTGTACTTCTTAATTTCTTGTTCTAGACTGATCACCCTTTGTGATTCTCCATCACAAGTGAATTTTCCCTTTTTTAATGTGAGAAGTGTTTCAGATAAGCCATTGTTTAAGCACTTTAAATTTTCAATTTCAGCTTTCAGTTCAGTATTTTCCTTCTCAAATTTTTGAGGTTGAGCTTCCTTGAAAATAGATTTCTCTTTTTCGATAGTCAGAAACCTCCGTGAAAAAACAGTATTTAAAACCATTAGTTTTTTGTTTTGTTCCTTCAATTCTTTGTTCTCTTCAGATAGCTTCATGACTTTTTCATTACATTTTCCATTTCCAGACATGATCTCCAATTTTTCAATTAGTTCATCTTCTCTTTCTTCCACCTTAATTTTCTCAGCAAGCAGATTTCTGTGATCCTCTTTAAGGATGGCAATTTGTTTCTTCATCCATTCATTCTCATTATATAGATCTTCATTACGTTCTCTTAAAGCTGAGCACATATCACAGTTTGACTCTACAAAAGAGATATGCATGACTTCCTTATTGATTTTCTTTATTTCAGCTTCAAGATTTTTATTCTTCGACTGAATTTCTACATTCTCAGCTTTTGATTTCTTCAGATCAACCTTAATCCTTTCCAACTCTTCTAGATTCATCAAATGTTCATTAGTTTTCAGTTTTAGCTGACTTTCTAATTCAGAGATTTTATTGAAACCTTCTTGGTTTTCCTTTTTCAATAGGCACATTTGTTTCATATTCATGTGATTATCTGAAAGACATTTATCATATAATTCATTTATCTTCGGGCACTTTTCACATGATGAATTAGAATCACATTTCTCAATTTTCTTTTTCAACCTTTTATTCTCAGATTTCAATTTCTTGGATACAGTTAACAAATCTTCATACATCACTATCAATTCATCAAAAGAGTATCCATCTAATTCGGAGCTTACCTGAGATGAGGTCTCATCATCATCATTTCTCCGATCAGCCATCAAGCATTTGTTGTGGTTCCTGGTGACCTTTAGTTTCTCCAAAATTTCTTTGGCAGACCTGCAAGATGAAATACATGAGATTAGATCTCTGTCAATTGATTCTTTCATTAAAACTAATGCTCTAGTATTGACAGAATCTTTCAATTTATCCTTCTCAGTCCATCTAGATTTATCTTTTGATAAGTTGTATGGACCGAGAGTCATTACCTTCCAGAGATTAGGATCAGTTGATTTTACATACCGATGAAACTTGTCTATCCAATAATCAAACTCATTACCTCTGAATATCGGAGGATTAGCCATCAAAATAGATAACAGACATATTCAAAGCACAAAACAATCGACAAGAAAAACACCACAACCAGATAAGCAAAACACTGCACTAACTCAGTGATGCCAAACAACGAGCAGAAGAAGTCCACTCTGAAATGCACCAAACAGAAATGCAGGATCTGCTGCGGGTTGTTAGATCCTATGCACAGCAACCCGCTCTGATACCAAGTGTTGGGTTCGGTGCTATGATTCAGAGGGGGGGGGGGGTGAATGAATCTCCCTTTAAAACTTCACCCAATTTTAAAATCTAATGCTCACTAAAATTGCTAGTTCGCTAACTAGACAAACTTGAAAGCTAATAAGCAATTGCGGAACTAAACAAACACACAATGAGCAATCAAAGCAAAGCGCACCTAAGCATTCATTTAGCGCCAATCAGATAGAAGAAATTAAACCACTGCACAATGAGTTTTTAGGTGGTTCGGTCCTGCAGACCTACGTCCACCCCACACTCAAACCGAGTGTGGATTCCGCTGACTCACAGCTTGAACAACTGGGCATCACAGCTTGCCATACAACCGCTAGGCATCACAGCTTGCCGTCCAGTGGAATCCACCACTGCAATCGCTGACTAACAGTTTGAAAGAATGTATGAAAGGAAAACGAAAATGGGAAACAAACAGCAATCGGAAGGCTGTAAACAATGAAGCACAATGTGGCTCTTAAAGAGCTGACTGGAGTGGATCTGATCCAACTTCCAATAGGAGCGATCTTCTCTGATCTTCTCTTCTCTCTCTTCCTTGTTCTTCTTTTCACAATCTGCTCGAGCTCCCTATCTCTTTCCTTTTCTTCTTTCTCTTCTGCTTCTTCTCTCATTTTCTTCTCTCTGTCTGGATCGTGGTGGCTCTCTGCTGCTACGGCATTCTCTGCTCAAGCTTCGCCTCTTGAATCTCAATCGACCTTCTTCTGTGGAAGAAGGCTTCCTTATGTACACAGCAGCAGCAGCACCTGGGCGCGTGTTCTCCACAGTTCCCGCCCAAATATTTTAGACCACGTGGCAGCATCCAGACTTGCTTCAGCACACGTGTCATCATCTGGTCAGGTCTTCCAGCCTCAGATCACGTGCCCTCCTTAAGCTTCACGAGCAGAGGCACCTGTCGGATAGACGAATAAGTCATCAGTTTATCAGGTTAAGTATAAACCCTGTACAGACTTTAATGAAGGCACTGCAGTGTGTAGACTTGCAATGTATATACTTAGCATGGAGACTGCCAGTCGATGTATAGACTTGGCTGAAGCAATCTCTGAAGCAATGTTCAGACTTTGCTGAAGATAATGCATGAGGCGATGTTCAGACTTTGTGCAGTGTATGGACTTCATGCAATGCAATGCAGTCCAATGTACAGACTTCCTAAATGCTTCAAGACCATGCACATCAAATGTCTAGACTTCACAAGGTGAACGGCTGTACTGACTTCCTATGTGAAGACAGCCGCTGTACAGACTTGTTGAAGTGTGAAGGAGTTGAGTGTATAGACTTCACGATGTGAAGACTTGCCAAAGATAGCAGGCCGATGTACAGACTTGAGCGAATCAAGGTCTGTATAGACTTGAAGATCATTCAGCAGCCAATGTATAGACTTTCCAACGGAAAGGCTGTACAGACTTTGAAGTTCAATGTAGGTAAAGGCTTCCAATGTATAGACTTCGAAGTTCACTGAAGGATGTACAGACTTGAAGCATAGAACGTGGGTAAAGATGCTACAGTCCAATGTATGGACTTAGCTTAGACAATGCATGAGACGAAAGCTCTGTACAGACTTGTAAAGCCTGAAGCCCAATGTGATGTATAGACTTACGTGAGACGCTCAATGAGACGCTCAATGTACACACTTCAATTTCCAGTGTATAGACTTGCCTTAGATGCTAAATGAGATGGACGTTGTGCAGACTTGCTGTGCCGTGCATGAACAGTGCAATAGGATGTACAGACTTCCTATATGAAGGCAATGGCTGTATAGACTTCACCTCGAGCTATCTACAGTGCATCAATGTGTGGACTTGAATGAAAGTGCATGCATTGTATGGACTTGTACAGTGAACGATGTATAGACTTCACCAAGACACTGCATGAACATTATGATGCGATGTACAGGCTTGGGCTGTACAGAGTTCATGAACAATGCAAGCTATGCATGAATAAGAGGACGATGTACAGACTTTCAACAAGACTCTGTACAGACTTAATATGATACACTGATAATGTACAGACATGATTCAAAGGCCAGTGTGAAGACTTCACGATGTATAGACTTTCCAATCCTGAAGGCCAATGTGTGGACTTCAGGTGAAGACCAATGTACATACTTTGAATATGAAGACTCATCGTGTAATGTTGTCTAGACTTAGAATGCAACGCATGAAGCAGTGAATAGACTCTGAGTGCAACCAATGTCCAGACTTGATGGTGTGCTGTGCAAACATGCTAAGATGCAATGTATAGACTTATGCGAGCATACTGCAGCCATTGTACAGGCTTGTCAATGTATGGACTTTAAGTCCAATGCAAAGCAGCAATGTATAGACTTTGGACTTCGCCATGCTTACACTAAGCGATGTACACACTTGCTGAACCACTGTATAGACTTACAGAGTTGACGCTGCAGACTTGAGAATGCTGTGTACACACTCACAGCATTGACGCTGCAGACTTGAGACACACTCACAGCGTTGACGCTGCAGACTTGAGACACACTCACAGCGTTGACGAACACACTCACAGTGTTGACGCTGCAGACTTGAGACACACTCACAGCGTTGACGCTGCAGACTTGAGACACACTCACAGCATTGACGCTGCAGACTTGTGACACACTCACAGCGTTGACACTGCATGAGACACTAAATAAGAGGACGGTCTGAGGGAGTCGACCCATCAAGGATATCAAACATGGCACACTCATGCAATCTCCACAGACTAAATCAGATATAACACACTCAAGCATTCTCCAGATAATATATCAGTCATATGCATTCATGTTGCTGTCATTCAATGTGATTTTCTTAGCAAAGCAATATGGTGACTCATTCATGTTGCTATCATTAAAACACCACATAATCATCAAAGCACAAGGGGCACAACACAACTGACCCTGACGAAGCCGAGCACTGGCTAGACGAAATGGGAAGGATATTCGAAGTAATGCAGTGCAGCAATCAAGAACGTGTCCTTCTATCAACCTTTCAACTTGAACGTGATGCAAGAACATGGTGGGATTCAGTGAAGGCTACCCTTGGTGATTAGTAAGTCACATGGGAGGAGTTCGAAGAATTCTTTAATAGCAAATACTTTTCTGATAGAGTGCAAGAGAAGAAGGTAGCGGAGTTCGCGGCTTTGAAACAGCGGAATCTATCTGTGGCAGAATATGAAGCTCAATTTTCTCGATTATCCCGATATGCTACTCACTTGATATCCACCGAGAAGATGAAGGCTAAGCGCTTTCTTAATGGACTGAAGCTGCTATATATCAACCAATTGGCACCAATGGAAATCCCGACCTATTCCGAGATGGTGAGAAAAGCTCAAGTCCTAGAAGATACTCTAGAAATGACGGAGAGAATCTGTGGAAAAAGTACAAGGAAGGAACAACCTACGGGTTCCGGGAATATCAAACCCGAGTATGGCAGGAAGAGGCCTATTAGTGGGTCGGGTTCGTGGAGTGGTTCCGGATCGTGGAAGGGCAAGATGTTGAAACGTGAAGATAAGAAGCCTGGCCCTAATGTTCCATTCAAAGGAGTATGCAAGTATTGTGATCGTCCAGGTCACAAGATGGAGGAGTGCTGGCGCAAGTTGGGCGCCTATTTACGATGTGGAAGTAGGGAGCACCGTATCCCTGACTGTCCTCTTTTATCTGAACAAGCTATGCCGACGAAACCACAAGGCATCAAGAAATAACAAGGCAAGCTCCAAGCTCTACAAGCAGATGAGGCAGGAACCACTGAGGGTGGTGGACTCGTCGAAGGTACTCTTATTATACTCGACAAGCCATCATTTGTTCTTTTTGATACTGGTGCCACACATTCATTTATTTCTCAGAGTTTTACTAAGTCTTTAGCTGTAAAGCCTATTTTGATGGATTCTCCGTTAGAAATTTCAACCCCTATTGGTACTAGATCAGCAATTCAGTATTTCTATCCTTCTAATAAGGTTATGATTGATGAACAGAATTTTCCAGCCGATTTAGTTTGCATGGACATGAAGGATTATGATGTAATCCTAGGAGCAGATTGGTTGGCTAAATATGAGGCAAATGTTCACTGCAGTTCTAGCTTTGTGTCTTTTACTAGGCACCCGAGACTTTCTCTTGTGGGAGTTAAACACCATAACTCCGTATCACTTATCTCGGCTCTTCGAGCTGATAAGCTGATGAAGCATGGATGTAAAGCTTTTCTAGCCTTTGTCTATGCGACCCCTGAGCAGTAGATCGAGATTAAGGATATTTCTGTTGTCCGAGATTTTCCTGATGTCTTTCCAGAGGAATTACCAAGACTTCCGCCTGAGCAGGAAGTTATCTTTTCTATTGATCTTATTCCTGGCACATCTCCTATTTCCAAAGCTCCTTATCGTATGTCTCCTGCGGAGCTGAGGGAATTAAAGCAACAGTTGATGGAATTGCTCGAGAAGGGTTTCATTTATCCTCGTACTTCCCCTTGGGGAGCCCCTGTATTATTCGTCCGGAAGAAAGATGGTTCGATGAGATTGTGTATCGATTATCGGCAATTGAACCAGCTGACTGTCAAGAACAAATATCCATTGCCGAGGATTAACGAATTATTTGATCAGATAGCGGGAGTTCAGTATTTTTCTAAGATCGATCTTCGATCTGGATATCATCAGTTGCGAATTAAGGAAGAGGATATTTACAGAACAGCTTTCCGCAGCAGGTGTGGTCATTTCAAATTTGTCGTTATGCCTTTTGGTCTAACGAATGCACCAGCAGCTTTCATGTAGTTGATGAACAATGTATTTCGGCCCTACCTTGATCAATGGGTCGTGGTATTCATTGATGATATCCTGATTTATTCCAAGAATGAAGAGGAGCATGCTGCACATCTGAGGATGGCATTACAACTATTGAGAGATCATCAGCTGTATGCCAAGTTCAGTAAGTGTGAATTCTGACTGCAAGAGGTGTTCTTTCTCGGACATATCATCACAAAGGAAGGAATTTCTGTTGATCCTTCAAAGGTAGAGGCAGTGAAGAATTGGGATCAGCCTACCAGTGTGACTGAAGTTAGAAGTTTCCTAGGCCTAGCAGGCTACTACCGAAGATTTATCCAAGATTTCTCTAAGATTGCAGTACCTATGACAAGATTAACCCGTAAGAAGAACAAATTTGATTGGTCAGAAGATTGTCAGCGAAGCTTTCAGACTTTGAAGGAATGTTTAACTACTGCACCTGTATTGGCTTTACCTTCTGGTGAAGGAGATTTTGTCGTATACACTGATGCTTCAGGTATTGGTTTAGGCTGTGTACTCATGCAGCATGGGAAAGTGATTACCTATTCTTCTAGGCAGTTGAGGAAGCATGAAGAGAATTATCCTGTTCATGATTTGGAACTAGCAGCGGTGGTATTCGCCTTGAAGATATGGAGGCATTACTTGTATGGAGAAACATTCACAGTGTTTTCAGATTATAAGAGTCTGAAATATTTATTTTCTCAGAAGGAACTCAATATGAGGCAAAGAAGATGGTTGGAGTACTTGAAGGACTTCGACTTCTCGATTGAGTATCATCTTGGAAAAGACAATGTTTTGGCAGATGCATTAAGCCGGAAGCCTGTAGCTAAATTGTCAAGTCTCATGTTACAAGAGTGGAAGCTACTGGAACAACTAGCTAGCCTGGACCTTAATGTTGACAATGATCGGGTTAGGATTGCACAGATTCGACTTAAGCCCGAATTGTTGATGGAAATCAAGTCTTTGCAAGATAATGATCCTGAGCTAGTAGAGATCAAGGGAAGCTTGAGCAGTAGACCTGACTTCATGATGGCTGATGATGGAAGAATGTTATTCCAGGGTAGAACTTGTGTACCTGATGAAGCTGAAATAAAGAACAAGATTCTTGAGGAAGTACATAGATCCAGATACACCATTCATCCTGGAGGCACTAAAATATTCAGAGATTTGAAAAGATCCTTTTGGTGGACGAATATGAAAAGGGATGTTGCAGACTTCGTGAGTAGATGCTTGGTTTGTCAGCAAGTCAAGGCTGAACATTTCAGACCGGTAGGAAAATTGAAACCACTCGACATACCCCAATGGAAGTGGAAAAGCATCGGCATGGACTTCATTATGGGTCTACCTAGGACTCATGGTGGACTTGATGCAATATGGGTGATTGTCGATCAATTGACAAAGTCAGCTCATTTCTTATCCATTAAGTCTAAATGGACAGTTGATGTATTGGTTGCTTTGTATTTGAAGGAAGTGGTAAGGCTCCATGGCATACCAGTCAGCATTGTGTCTGATGGAGACCCCAGATTTACTTCACATTTCTGGAAGGGACTGCAAGAGTCTCTGGGTACTCGTCTGAATTTCAGTACTACTTTTCATCCACAGACAGATGGACAGACTGAGAGAACCAACCAGATAGTGGAAGATATGCTTAGAGCATGCATGATTGATTTCGGAGGCAGTTGGAGTGATCACTTGGCATTAATTGAATTTGTCTACAACAACAGTTATCAATCCAGCATACAGATGACTTCTTTTGAAGCATTGTATGGAAGAAGCTGTCGTTCCCCGTTATGTTGGGATGAGGTAGGTGAGAAATAATGGCTTGGATCGGATCTTATTTCAGAATCATCACAGAACATCCGTATTATCCGAGACCAGTTACAAGTAGCCCAATCAATATAGAAGAGTTATGCCGACAACAGAAGGAGAACATTGGAGTTTCAGGTTGGCGAGCATGTATTCTTAAAGGTCTCTCCTACGAGAGGGATTCGAAGATTTGGCATTCAGGACAAGTTAAGTCCGAGATATATTGGTCCATTCAAGATCCTAGATAGAGTGGGAGAGGTTGCTTACAGACTAGCATTACCGCCTCAGTTGTCTGGCGTACACAATGTTTTCCATGTGTCTATGTTACGGAAATATGTGTATGACCCCACTCACATCATTCAGCATGTGGATTTCGAATTGAAGAAAGATTTGACCTATGAAGAAAGACCTATCAAGATTCTGGACCAGAAACAATAGCAACTCCGGAATCGTTCCATACCGATGGTCAAAATTCAGTGGAGTCGGCGTGGGACCGAAGAAGCTACTTGGGAGTCTGAAGATACTATGCGGAAGCGATATCCCAACTTATTCTAGGTGAGCTATCTCATTCCCTATTTTCTGTATTTAGTGCAGTGAATTTGGAGGACCAAATTCCTTAAAGTAGGGGAGGGTGTAATACCCCGGTTTTTGAAAATTTAAAACGAAATGGAAATGAATGAATTTTGGAATTTAATATTTAATTCCTTAGTAAATAGAACTAGTGAAATTTTGACTACCTTATAAAAATCTATAAAAATGGTAAATTGGTAAAGGATGATTTATTTAACAACTTTGTCTTCTGTGGTCGACCCAGCAAAAATCTGTAACTAGGTCTAATCATTGGTTTGAGCCCAAAGTGCACACTTACCTAACCTTAACTTAAACCGCAGAATTAGGGCTTAATACTCCATCAAATGAGCCCAAATTGGTGGCAAATGAAAGGCCACGATCTAAGGATTATTTCCCCTCTGCCAATTCATCGAAACCCTAACCCTAAAACCTGTAGTCGACCGAGCTTTGGTGAGGTCAACTATTGCGGCGCCGTTTCAATCACTTCATTTGCTTCGACGAATTCTCCCAGCACCGAAGGCTCCAGAAGGTGTATGAGCTATAAAATGAAGCTCTACAACCCTAGAATCCTTTGGTAGCTGTGGCGGCCATAGTGGAGATCGATCAAGGGAGATCTCTGGTAATTAGTGGAGACGTGTCGGCGTCCATTCTTCTTCCTTTCTTCTTCCTTCTTCACTCGATTGAGGTAGGTAATAACGAGCCCAATATAAAGTGTTATATATGGATCGAATCAGCGTCTAGTTCTCTTTCTTTTGAGCCTGAAAGCCCTAAATTCCATTAGGTATCCTGCGTTAATTTAATGGTTTAGTAGAGGCATGTCAGAATTAGGGCAGAACATGTTCCCCTTTGATTTTAGTAGCGATTTCAGGCTGTAAATCTCAAATTGATTCATACATCTCATTGAGTTTTTCATGCTCTTTCTATTGGTAGTAAAAGCCACAAATTTCATGTTGTATACTCTTCAAATTTCGTGTTTTATTGAGACCCTTTAAACCTCGTCGAAGGTGGGCAAGGGTTGGTTCAATCGGCTTCTTACCTGACTTGGACGGTCTTACGATAGACCACATAACCTAGGATGGGCGGCCATCACTGGACCGTCCAACCCCTTGGGTGGCTCCCAGTAGACCACACAACAGAGGATGGGCAACTCCCAGCTGACCACACAACCAGGATGGGCGGCTCCCATCTGACCACTCAACCCTGGCAGGGATGGGCGGCTCCCAGACAACCACATAACTGGATGGGCGGCCATCCCTGTGACCGTACAACCCAGGGATGGGCGGCCATGCCCATGACCGCCCAACCCAATGGGCGGCTCCACCCAGACCGCCCAACCCTTGGGCGGCCCTGCCATGGCCGTCCAAGTCCCCTTCAGCCCAGGGGATATAAACCCTAGTCCCTTCAACCCAGTAGATATAAGGTCAGCTAAGGACCGTACATCTATGCAGAAAATGACTTAGTGTGAGCTCTACATGATTCATATTAGTATCTTAATTGATAATTAGTAAATTAGAAACCCATATAATAAGTGGTAAATTATGCAAGTAAATTTCTGTAAAATGCATACTTTTTATTCCCACATGATCTTGTTCATTATCATTATCACCTCGATTAATCTTTTTGGCAATCAAATTAATGTAAATCATCATCCTTGATAAATTGACATGAAAATTAGGACTAAAATAAATACTAGGTTGCTGGACAACCATTCTACTCCAGTAGAACGGTTTGACCCTTTGGCGGACTTCTAATAAGTCATTAGCCCCATTAGTTGTGCTAGTCTTGAACTTACCCCCGGACACTCCATCCGGCGGACTTAGCATTATCTTGGGATCTCTGTATATCCCTGCTAAGAACCTAATGAACCACCAGAACATCGATTTACGTGACTGAACAGCTGGTTTATAAGTCTTGGATCGAATTGGGCTAAGAGAGGCATGTACGGCCAGTAGTGGAACGTATATCCTCGTAGGCGGCCTAATAACGACCGTATATACCTGGCTTATGCCATTAAGTGTTGGTCGATTAACCTTGATCAATCTTCGACCAAAACATTAAGCCCTGGACTGACCAATAGACAGTAGACTAGGCCCTAGTTTAGTTTTACCCTGTCTTTGGCAGCACGGAGTCCAATAGGGTGATTTCTTAGCTTTCTAGCCAAACCCGGGTGGTGCGGCTGGAATATTACCATTCAAACCTTATGCGGATTCTCTTGGACCGTATATCTTTAATACGGCCCTGTATGGACCGTATATCTTGTTCATGGGTCTTAAGGTCTTCTTTACCTACGCGGCCCAGAACTTACTGTTCGTCCTTTAGAGCGGCACACTGTCAGCCGTTCATTCTTGACCCCGTGGGCTGAGTATCAGTGTAGCTCCTGTAAGTGCGGCCCCTTGTTAGCCGTATATATCTCTTGAGCGGTGTATGTATGACCGTACATATCTCAGAGATGAGTTTTATCGTGTTTCGTGCTCTTGAATCCAAGGACGGATTAGTCCTTTAAATCTTGAACTTCTGGACAGTAATTCCTCTGATTATTTGACCATAAACTTGACTAAATGTCTAGACGGAACTTGGGATCTTGGATCCGATAAATCAATGCCAACGCATCATAAGGGCCCAGTCTGGTCCTGGGGAGAGCGCCCGAAAAGTACTTGTGCCCATGGGAGTTTGTAATGACAAGGTGAGGCATTGCACCGAGTGCATGACTAGCGTGATGTCTACGACAAAAATCTCTTGTTATCTCTTGTTACTTGATCGTGCTTGACTTGTTTAAATTACTTGATGATGGCCATTTCCTCATTACAATTTCCTGTTACACTTATTACATGATATTCTTGTTGAAATACATATATCTTATATTTCTTGACCTTGCAAGATCTTTATATTATGTTATTTTTCTTCTGTATCGTCATTTCATTTCTTATCATTGCATATGAAAATGGAATAACTGGTTAATTACGTAAACTTGCATGTTATTATCTACTGAGCGTCAGCTCATAGTTGTTGTTTTCCCCCTTTCCAGGCAGTTCAGGTGACGATGCGCATACAGATGGGGAGGGACAGGAGTGATATCTTTAAGTGTACCAGTTATTAGATGGAGTTGGCATAGATTATTTACCTCTAGTTATTCCTTAGAGTTGTGTTAGTACTTTATTACTTTTTAGAGTCAGTTATTATATTAGAATCAGTTTGGAAGTTATGTTTGATTGTGTTTAAGTGGTTGATGGTTATTGTAATAAAGTTTGATATCTTCTTGACCAATAGATTTACTTCTTTCCATAGCACCTGTGTAATTGTTTAGTTTAGCATATTAATGTGATTTCTAGCTAGTTTCTGACTATACGACCCAATATTCCGCGTCGGGATGTGACATTCTGCCTCTACCACCAGATGCTGTGGCATCCAATCGACTGCTATGTTTTCAAGGACATCATCGAAGGGATGGTGAAGAAAAATGAAATAGAGTTGGGAGAGTACAAGGTGGACCCTCCTCAGCTGCATGAAGCCCCTCCTAGAAGAGCAGGAGTCAACATGATCTCCCTATATCAGGCATTTCCCGAGGAGATCTCTGAAGCAAGTACGCGGAGCACCTATGAAATTCATTTCTTGGAGCCCGTGAAAGAACAACAGGGATGGCAGCATGTCCCTGTGAAGCATAAAAAGAAGAGGGCACCCCGCCCGAAAGTGGGGGCACATGTCCGTGGCCTCACACCATGACCTGCTCCGCCGGTGGCAACACCTGTGTGGACCACTCCACCTGCAGTCATTAGGATACCTACACACAATCGGAGGAGACAGACTCCGCTGCCGATGGTCAAGGAAACCAGCCCTGGGATCCGCAGACTACAAGACATTATTGAAGGGCTAGAAGAGTACGTGCAGCCCGAATTGAAGCCCTTGCTGGTGCGAGACCATGTCCCATGGCAAGAACTGGAGCAGCTCTCACTCGGGCAAGAGGAAGAAGCTGATGCAGCATCCGATAAGGAGGGCAGTCTGTTCTGGGGGCAGGCGCCTGCTGAAGCAAAGAAGAAGAAGAAACAAAAGAAGAAGAAAAGAAAGGCCGCTAAGGCTGATAAAGTGCAGGTTGTCTCCTACAATACTCTATCAGCACTCTTCAACCTGCCCGGAGAGGAGGAAGAAGAGGAAATCTGCTTCACACCCCCTATCGGGGGAGGCAAGGCCGAGGCCGCAACTGTTGCACATGCAACCCGGTCAGGCCGGAAATGGGGGCGCCAGCCGTCGCCCAACCACAACATTATATTCAGGGGAGAGCAGCCCTACAAGATGCCTCCCCCGGAGGTCAAGGGAGTCCAGATCCCTCCTCTACCAGGCCTATATAGCAAGAGTGGGGGCAAGGCAATCCCTTCATTCCTAGAATTCGTTAAGATATCTAAAGGGAAGCAACAATGCCAGGAGGCTAACCCTGCACCCGGGGATGTTCACCCGCAGCCAGCACAATCTGCTGAAGCTTCGAATGCAGATGGAGCTTGCCCTGCAGCGGCTAATGAAGAACACCAAGGATCCGGTACTAGCCAGAAAGGTGTCGAGTCCGAGCAGATGAAGCAGGTCTATCGGGGGCCGCAACTCAGGACTCTCCCAGGCCCAGGTGGGCGGAAGAGATGAAGCTTTCCAATGTCCAAGCTGGGAGCCGAATAATGAAGCTACTCAAGAAGCTCCATGCTAGATTTACAATATGGGAGATCCTCTCTTTGAGTGAAGAGACCCGACATGCGATCATCACTGCGCTACAGACACCTGCTCATTTTGAGACATGCTTGGCTGAAGCACTACCAGAAGCCAGCATGACCTTCACTCAAGAAGACATGCTTCTACCTACCATCAGCCACAACAGGCCGCTGTACATGAAGGGGCACCTGAACGGGAGGGAGCTGAACAGGATTCTAGTCGATCCTGGTGCAGCTGTCAATATTCTTCCCTACAGAATCTACGAGAGGCACCACTTGAATGTGCGTCTTGAGAAGGTCGGGGATATGCATATCGCCGGCTTCAATCAAAAATGTGAAGTGTCAATGGGGGTGGCGGAGTTCACACTTACCCTGGCGGATTTTACTACGACAGTGCAGTTTCATGTCATCGACTCCGCACCTCGTACAAGGCGCTACTCGGCCGCCCATGGCTGCATGAAAATATGGTGGTGCCCTCTACGCTCCACCAATGTATCAAATGTAGTCTCCAGGGGAAGGAGGAGAAGATATTTGCTGACCTCCACCCATTCGAGGTATTTGAATGTCACTTGGCGGACGCCAACCTATATGCGGGACCTTCTCAGAAGACCCCTGAAGCTAAAACCTCTGCGGGGGCATCAAGAAATGCGTCCGGCGACAACTGGTATCCACCACCGCCGCGCGGATACATCATGCCCAAGGTGGTATCTCATATCACCATATCCGGGGACGTGGGCAGAATAGCACCCCCAGCTTTATACCCCGAAGCTAATGAAGTGCAGGTCGATCGGCGGCACAACTACATTGGAGTCCTGGACGGCCTCACCAAGTCGATTCTTGGCCTCAATGACCCCACTGTCGAGCCTTTCAAAGCCAGAGAGGTGGCACAGATAGATAGGCCCAGTAGCTTGTTCTATACGGCTGAAGAGCACCATACTCGGGAAGACACAGACTGTTGTCTGCCTGAAGATATAGACAATCTGTCAGTTCCCGTCAAGGGTCTGGCATTCACAATCGATCAGATGGCCAGGATGTTCCAAAAGCAACACATCCCCTCCGATCAGTCTCAGAAAAGCCAGGAAGCTTTCCAGAAAATGTGGTATCCCGCGAGTCTGGACAAGGAACTGAGACGCGTCTCTCAGCACCCAGGGTTGGGCTTCACCCTGGAAGAATATTATTACAGTGGGAGATACAAGGTAGACAACATTTCCGCCTTCTGCCCTGCTGAAGATAGCCCACTGGGGAACAGATAGATGGGCCCAGCAGCTTGTTCTACACGGCTGAAGAACACCCAACTCGGGAAGACACAGACTGCTGCCTGCCCGAAGACATAGAAAATCCGTCAGTTCCCGTTCGAGGTCTGGCGTTCACAACCGACCGGATGGCCAGGATGTTCCAGAAGCAACACATCCCCTCTGATCAATTTCATAAAAACAAAGAAGCTTTCCAGAAAATGTGGCATCCCGCAAGTCTGGACAAGGAATTGAGGCGCGTCTCTCAGCACCCGGGGTTGGGCTTCACCCTGGAAGAATACTACTACAGTGGGTGATATGAGGTGGACACCATCTCCGCCTTCTACCCTACTGAAGACAGCCCACTGGGGGCAGCTTTTGATGAATACCCAGCGGAAGCTGAATATGCTAAGCCGGCTCAGCCCGGAAATCAAGAAGTGGAGACAATGATTCCTTGCCGATGCTGGGAGCATGTCTATCCCTAAGAGACGACCCTTCAAGCCAAATTTGATACGGCTAGCAGCAGCGAAGCCGAAGATGTTGAAGAAACATGGACCCCTCCCTCCAGTAGAGTCCTACTGATAATGACCTCAACACCTCTCCTGCCAATCGGGGAAGCCTCAACCGACTCCAATCAAGAGGTATATGCTGCCAAGAAAGGGAATGCCACTTCTATTGAAGATACAACTGCCCTAGAAGGCGAGACCTCCTCACCTTCTGCTACAAGACTGGGATGTTGTTCCAGCCCAACAACAAGCAGCCACCAGTCTGTCACGGCTGCAACCCTGACCACAAGGGCTGAAGCTGCTCTCTCACCCTTGGAAGCTACAGCGGTAGTAGATTTACTGAGAGAACAATCTGCACGGCCGTTATTGAATGAAGCAGAGGACCTTCTGGAGACTCTGATGATGTCAAATGAGGAAATCGAGGTCCTTGACCCCGAAGACGGTATTCCAGATTTCGTTGACCTTCAGTCGGCACCTTCGGAGATAGAAGACGGAGGCCAAGCTGCGGTCGATGAGCTGATTGAAGTTAACATGGGAAATGAGGTAGATCCCAGGCCTACCTTTCTTAGTGCCCAACTATCGCCAGAAGAACGGGAGCTGTACATCCAGCTGCTGCAAGAGTACCAGGATTGTTTCGCCTGGACTTACAAAGAAATGCCAGGACTGAGTCCTGCAGTTTCGCAACATGAGTTGGCGATCAGCCCTGAAGCCGAGCCGGTGAAGCAACCACCGCGGCGCATGAGGCCGGAGCTCATCACTCAAATTTGTACATAGGTCGACAAGCTCATTGACATGGGATTTGTCGAAGAAAATCAGTACACCACGTGGCTGGCAAATATCGTCCCCGTGAAGAAGAAGAATGGACATATCCGGATATGTGTTGACTTCCGAGATCTGAATAAAGCCTATCCCAAGGAAGACTTTCCGGTGCCAATAACGGAAGTCATGATTGATGCTACAACCGGCCATGAGGCCCTGTCATTCATGGATGGGTCGTCCGGTTACAACCAAATATGGATCGCGGAACATGACGGGTCCACACTGCCTTCCGAACCCCTAAAGGCATCTATCACTATAAGAGGATGCCGTTCGGACTGAAGAATGCTGGCGCAACTTATCAGCGCGCAATGACCAAAATATTTGATGAGTTGCTCTACCACAAGGTCGAGTGCTACATAGATGATCTGGTGGTCAAGACCAGAAGAAAAGAGGACCATCTACAGGACCTCCGAATCATTTTTCAGAGATTGAGGCAGTATGAATTAAAGATGAACCCTATGAAATGCGCGTTCGGAGTATCGAGTGGAAAATTCTTGGGTTTCGTTGTCAGATATCGGGGAATCGAGATAGACCCGCCAAGATCAAAGCAATTCAAGAGCTACCTGCACCGAGGAATCTCTCCGAGCTGAGATCACTGTAGGGCCGCTTGGCTTATATCCGGCGGTTCATTTCCAATTTGTCAGGGCGATGCCAGCCTTTCCACAAATTGATGATGAAGGATATTCCCTTTTACTGGGATGAAGATTGCCAGACAGCCTTTGACAAGCTGAAAGACTATCTGAAGACTCCTCCAGTGCTGGGCGCACCGGTGAAAGGTCGGCCATTGATATTATATATAGCGGCCACACACAACTCTCTGGGGGCAATGCTGGCCCAGAATAATGAAGAAGGGAGAGAGCAAGCCCTCCACTACCTCAGTCGGAGACTGGTCAGGACTGAGGAGAAATATACTTATATTGAGAAGATCTATCTGGCATTGGTCTTCGCAGTCAAGAAGTTTCGACACTATATGTTGTCGCATGAAATCAGCTTGGTATCCAAAGAGGACCAGCTGAAATATATTATGTCCCAGTCGGCACTCAAAGGCCGCTTGGGAAAATGGGCGGTGATACTCATGGAGTTTGATATCTCCTATGTGCCGCGAAAGGCTATCAAGGGCCAATCTATTACCGACTTCTTCGCCGAGCACCCGGTACCGGGAGACTACCCGCTGGAACCGAAGCTTCCTGAAGATGAAACCCTGGAAGCCGCTCAAGTGCAGCCCTCCTTATGGCAGCTATATTTTGATGGCGCCTCCAGAATTGACACCTCGGCCACTGGGTCAGCCAGGGTCAGAGCAGGAGCAGACATAGTCCTGAAATCTCCAGAAGGAGAAGTTGTGCACACATCTTGCTCGATAAACAAGCCGTGCACGAACAATGAAGCAGAGTATGAAGCCCTGATAATCGGATTGCAGATCGCACTGTCCATGGGGATTCAGATGCTGGAAGCATTCGGAGACTCTATGCTAGTTATAAAATAGCTGGAAGGAGAGTTCGATGTGCGGAAGCAAGAGCTCCTCCCCTACCATCAGCTGGCAACCCGCTTGATGTCGAGATTCTACTTCGTCAGCATCAAGAACGTCAACCGAGGACAGAATGCTCAGGCGGACACCCTCGTTAAATTGGCCAGTTCTTTGGCAATTCTGCTAGATACAAGCCTGAACATAACCGTGATCAACCGCCGGCAGGTCCCCAGTGTGACAGAGGTCTTGGCCGACGAACAAGAGAATGAGGTGGCAACCGTCGAAGGGATTCAACAGCCCGATTGGCGGGAATATCTCCTACGTTGGTTCCAACACCAGCAGCTCCCAAAGGAGAAAGAACATAGAATGAAACTCCCGAGGATCAAAGACTCTTACGAGATGAGAAACGGAAGCCTGTTCCGAATAATTGCGGATGCCCGAAGAAAAGTTCTACTTCGTTGCTTGTCGTCAGTAGAAGCTGGGCAGGTGATGCAAGAGGTCCATGCGGGTTCAGCCGGAGCGCATCAGGCCGGCCCGAAAATGAAAATTGAGATAAAGAAATTGGGTTACTATTGGCCCACTATATTTGATGACTGCTGCAAGTTCGCTAAGGCTTGTCAGAAATGTCAGGAGCACGCCAATGTGTCAAGAAAGCCTTCGACGCCGCTACACCCCACCATACCGAGCTGGCCGTTTGCTCAATGGGGCACGAACGTGGTAGGGCCACTGCCAGCATTTTCATCAGGGTGCAAATACATCTTAGCATCTACAGATTATTTCTCCAGATGAGCAGAGGCAGTAGCACTAAGAGAAGTGACGGGAGAACTAGTCGCAAGGTTCTTCCGGCAGAATATAATATTCTGGTTCGGGATTCTCAACCGCATCATCTCCGACAATGGCAGCCATTTCAGAAACCAAAAGGTTTATCGGCTAGCTGATAAAAACAAGATTGACTGGAGGACACCGTCCCCCTACAACCCTCAAGCCAATGGACTTGCAGAAGCCTTCAACAAGATGCTCTGCACGTTGCTGGCAAAAACTATCAAGTCCAATAAGAAGGACTGGGAAGAAAAGATGTACGAAGCGCTTTGGGCCTATCGTACCGTCTATAAAAGTCCAACCGGCTGTTCGCCATTCTCCCTCGTGTACGGGTCAGAGGCTGTGGTGCCGATTGAATTGGAAGTCCCCTCGCTGCGAGTCGCTATCAAACATGGACTAGTCAGCAGTGAACAAACTCATGCAGAAAGAAGATTGGAAGAACTTGCCGAGCTCGAAGGAAAGCATCTTCGTGCGCAACAGAACATTCAACTCTACCAAGCTCGCATGGTCCGTGCTTTCGATAAGCTAGTCAAAGGTCAAGAATTCAAGAAAGGAGACCTGGTAATGGTCAAAAGGAGAGAAGTGATGGCTTCCAACCGCAAGGGGAAGTTGGTTGAAAATTGGGTCGGACCATATGTCATCCGCCGAGTATATGAAGGGGGTGCCTACGTCCTGGTAGACCACAAAGGAGTCGTCCAGTTCTCTCCCCTCAATGGAAAGCATATAAAGCCGTATCATACGGCGCAACTGGCATTCCCTGAATAATCGGGATACCCTTACCTTGGTCTAGTGGCACTCCGCCCTGGCCGAGCTACTCATATCTTGGTCTAGAGGCACTCTGCTCTGATCGAGCTACCTTTATCTTGGTCTAGTGGCATTCCGCCCTGACCGAACTACCTTTACCTTGGTCTAGTGGCACTCCGCCCTAGCTGAGCCACCCTTACCTTGGTCTAGTGGCACTCCGCCCTGGCCGAGCTACCCTTATCTTGGTCTAGTGACACTCCGCCCTGGCCAAGCTACCCTTAACTTGGTCTAGTGGCACTCCGCCCTAGCTGAGCTACCCTTACCTTGGTCTAGTGGCACTCCGCCCTGGCCAAGCTACCTTCCCTTTGGTCTAGTGGCACTCCACCCTGGCCGAGCTACTCATATCTTGGTCTAGAGGCACTCTGCCCTGACCGAGCTACTCTTATCTTGGTCTAGTGGCACTCCGTCATGATCAAGCTACCCATACCTCAGTCTAGTGGCACTCTGCCCGGACCGAGCTCGCATATAATAAACAGCGTTGCCATTACGGGCCTTACGCCCGAATCGACACAAATCTATCCCTTGCGTCAGCATTGCCTTCGTGCTGACGAATAAACCCTTCTTCTCGGCGCAAGACTTCGTGTCCTAGCCGACCCTTATACAGCGTTGCCATTACGGGCCTTACGCCCGAATCGGCACGAATCTATCCCTTGCGTCAGCATTGCCTTCATGCTGACGAATAAACCCTTCTTCTCGGTGCAAGACTTCGTGTCCTAGTCGACCCTTCTACAACATTGTCGTTACGGGCCTTACGCCCGAATCGGCACAAATCTATCCTTTGCATTAGCATTGCCTTCTTACTAACGAATGAACCCTTTTCCTCGGCACAAGACTTTGTGTCCTAGCCGACCCTTATACATCATTGCCGTTGCGGGCCTTACACCCGAATCGGCACAAATCTATCCCTTGCGTCAGCATTGCCTTCGTGCTGACGAATAAACCCTTCTTCTCGACGCAAGACTTCGTGTCCTAGCCAACCCTTATACAGCGTTGCCATTACAGGCCTTACGCCTGAATCGGCACGAATCTATCCCTTGCGTCAGCATTACCTTCGTGCTGACGAATAAACCCTTCTTCTCGGCGCAAGACTTCGTGTCCTAGTTGACCCTTCTACAACATTGTCGTTACGGGCCTTACGCCCGAATCGACACAAATCTATCCTTTGCGTCAGCATTGCCTTCGTGCTGACGAATAAACCCTTCTTCTCGGCTCAAGACTTCATGTCCTAGCCGACCCTTATACAGCGTTGCCATTACGGGCCTTACGCTCGAATCGGCACGAATCTATCCCTTGCGTCAGCATTGCCTTTGTGCTGACGAATAAACCCTTCTTCTTGGCGCAAGACTTCGTGTCCTAGCCGACCCTTCTACAACATTGTCGTTACGGGCCTTACGCCCGAATTGGCACAAATCTATCCTTTAAGTTAGCATTGCCTTCTTGCTAACGAATGAACCCTTTTCCTCGGCACAAGACTTTGTGTCCTAGCCGACCCTTATACAACATTGCCGTTGCGGGCCTTACGCCCGAATCGGCACAAATCTATCCCTTGCGTCAGCATTGCCTTCGTGCTGATGAATAAACCCTTCTTCTCAGCGCAAGACTTTGTGTCCTAGCCGACCCTTATACAACGTTGCCATTACGGGCCTTACGCCCGAATCGGCACGAATCTATCCCTTGGGTCAGCATTACCTTCGTGTTGACGAATAAACCCTTCTTCTCGGCGCAAGACTTCGTGTCCTAGCCGACCCTTCTACAACATTGTACTTATGGGTCTTACGCCCGAATCGGCACAAATCTATCATTTGCGTCAACATTGCCTTCGTGCTGACGAATAAACCCTTCTTCTCGGCACAAGATTTCGTGTCCTAGCCGACCCTTATACAGCGTTGCCATTATGGGCCTTACGCCTGAATCGACACGAATCTATCCCTTGCGTCAGCATTGCCTTCGTGCTGACAAATAAACCCTTCTTCTTGGCGCAAGACTTCATGTCCTAGCTGACCCTTCTACAACATTGTCGTTACGGGCCTTACGCCCGAATCGGCACAAATCTATCCTTTGCGTTAGCATTACATTCTTGCTAACGAATGAACCCTTTTCCTCGGCACAAGACTTCGTGTCCTAGCCGACCCTTATACAGCATTGCCATTGCGGGCCTTACGCCCAAATCGGCGTAAATCTGTCTCTTGCGTCAGCATTGTCTCCTTGCTGACGAATGAACCCTTTGCCTCGGCGCAAGACTTCGTGTCCTAGCCGACCCTCTCAATGTCCTTCTGTTACATATTCAAAAAAAAAGAGAAAAAAAAATGGGGTTAAAAATAGAGATACCCCGCCGGACTTGTTCCTATATTCGGAACAAGGGCAAAAATGGCTATCACCCAACTGCGGCGAAAACCCGAAAGGGCGCTACAGGCAAAATCGGGTACTCCGCCATTTGAAAACCCGAAAGGGCGCGTGGGCAAAAGCAAGAGGGGGCTGGCTTACGTGAAAACCCAAAAGGGCGCGTAAGTCAGTAAAGTGGTAATCATAAAAAAGTTCCTCTTTACTCTCCTCCTAATGAAGCTCCAAAAAGGACGACCATCAAAAGTCCCACAGGAGATCCCCTAACAAACCCAAGTTCGACCCTCGTCATCATCGGCGAGATCGGTCGATCTCTATCCTTTAACTTGGACCTTTCGTCCCTGTTAATGAACATACCTTTGCTTCGACATGTAACCCATGTCGATGAGCAAACCCGTGTTCGACCCTCGTCATCATCGGTGAGATCGGTCGATCTCTACCTTTAACTCGGACCTTTTGTTCCTGTTAATGAACAAACCTTTGCTTCAACATGTAACCCATGTCGATGAACAAACCCGTGTTCGACCCTCGTCATCATTGGCGAGATCGGTTGATCTCTATCCTTTAACTTGGACCTTTCGTCCTTGTTAATAAACATACCTTTGCTTCGACATGTAACCCATGTCGATGAACAAACTCAGGTTCGACTCTCATCATCATCGGCGAGATCGGTCGATCTCTATCCTTTAACTTGGACCTTTCATCCATGTTAATGAACATACCTCTGCTTCGACATTTAACCCATGTCGATGAATAAACCCAGGTTCGACCCTTGTCATCAACGGCGAGATCGGTCGATCTCTATCCTTTAACTTGGACCTTTTGTCCCTGTTAATGAACATACCTCTGCTTCGACATGTAACCCATGTCGATGAACAAACCCAGGTTCGACCCTCGTCATCATCGGCGAGATCGGTCGATCTCTATCCTTTAACTTGGACCTTTCATCCCTGTTAATGAACATACCTTTGCTTCGACATGTAACCCATGTCGATGAACAAATCCAGGTTCGACCCTCGTCACCATCGGCGAGATCAGTCGATCTCTATCCTTTAACTTGGACCTTTCGTCCCTGTTAATGAACATACCTCTGCTTCGACATGTAATCCATGTCGATGAACAAACCCATGTTTGACCCTCGTCATCATCGGCGAGATCGGTCGATCTCTATCCTTTAACTTGGACCTTTTGTCCCCGTTAAGAACTATATAGCCTTTGCTTCGGCATTTAACCAATGTCGACGAACTAAACCAGGGTCCGACCCTTGTCATCATCGATAAAGCCGGTCGACATTCTAGCAGACAAAGCTCTCCCGTGTTCCGGATCCTCCACGAAGTACAAAAAAAGAAAGAAACAAAAAATGGGGTTAAAAATAAAGATACCCCACCGGCCTTGCTCGTAAACTAGGACAAGGGCAAAAATGGCTATAACTTGGTTGTGGCGAAAACCCAAAAGGGCGTTGCAGGTAAAATTGGGTACCCCGCCACGTGAAAACCCGAAAGGGCGCGTGGGCAAAAACAAGAGGGGGTTGACTTCGGTGAAAACCTGAAAGGGCACTTGAGTCAGTAATGTGAAAAAAATGATAAAAAAATGAATTGAAATGATGATGTAGTAACAAGGTTACCCTCATTCGTCACTCAAATTCCGCCTACCCACCTTTTCGACCCTTGTCACCATCGGCAAGATCGGTCGCTACCCCTCTCGGTCCTTGTCACCATCGGCAAGACCGGCCACCTTTTCGACCCTTGTCACCATTGACAAAATCGGTCGCTACCCCTCTCGGTCCTTGTCACCATTGGCAAGATCGGCCACCTTTTCGACCCTTGTCACCATCGGCAAGATCGGTCGCTACCTCTCTCGGTCCTTGTCACCATCGACAAGACCGGCCACCTTTTCGACCCTTGTCACCATCGGCAAGATCGGTCGCTACCCCTCTCGGTCCTTGTCACCATCGGCAAGACCGGCCACCTTTTTGACCCTTGTCACCATCGGCAAGATCGGTCGCTACCCCTCTCGGTCCTTCTCACCATCGGCAAGACCGGTCACCTTTTCGACCCTTGTCACCATCGGCAAGATCGGTCGCTACCCCTCTCGATCCTTATCACCATCGACAAGACCGGCTACCTTTTTCGACCCTTGTCACCATCGACAAGATCGGTCGCTACCCTTTCGGTCCTTGTCACCATCGGCAAGATTGGACATCCTTTTGAACCTTGTCACCATCGGCAAGATCGGCCGCTATCCTTTCGACCCTTGTCACCATCAGCAAGATCGGTCGCTACCCTTTCGGTCCTTGTCACCATCGGCAAGACCACCTACCTCTCGACCCTCGTCACCATCAGTGAGCCCCGTCAACTATCCCTTAACTTGGACCTTCCATCCTCGTTAATAGACAAACTACCATTGCTTCGACATTTAACCCATGTTGATGAATAAACCACACTCTTAGCTCTTGTCACCATCGGCAAAATTAGTGGGGCGCATCCGCCTACTCTACCCATGTCCCACCCTGATCAAAGCTCGATTTCGGGAATAGTTAATCCGCGGTGGAGCGAACACCTCACCCCTTCGCTGAAGGCGTGAGCACTCTCCTGCACTAGTAACTTATATCCCTGGACTGAGACAATCGGCTAGAAGGAGAAAAAAAAGAAAAGGAAAGAAAGAAGTCGTGATTGGAGCGACAAATAAAGATATTTCATTGATATGAAGTGTCAGAATACATCTTTGCCCGGGGCATTCCCCGAGATACATGAGCTCCGAAGACAAAAAAAGCAAAACTAAAAAAGGAGAGAAGCATGGGAAAGCTACTGCAGAGGATGCCGGAAAATGTCTTCCAATTCCAAAAGGCCCAGGGAAGGATACTGAGTCAGCTCTTGCAACTGAGATTCGGTAGCTGTCAGCTGTGATAATTTTTCATCCAGAGAGGCGAGTTGTTCTTCAGCTAGGTAAGCTTCTTCTACGGTCTGAACCCCCAGGCGCTCAGTCTCTTGCAATTCAGCTTCAGCCCTGGCAAGTTCTGCACGCAGTTCCACTATACGCACTGTGAGAAAGGACCGGTGGTCTGATGTAGTGCTAGCAACATCTCTCAGTTGCCCCACGGTCCCTCTCAGCGAAGTGGCGGCAATTCGGCAATCAGCCTTCTCCAATTTTACAGCTGCCAGCTGATCGGATACCTCCCGGTTAAGGTACTCCCGCCTGTTGGCATGCTTCAGCAACATGGTAACCCGCGGGGTCCAATCATCCATTGGGCATCCGAATGCCAATAATGAGCGGGAAAGGTGTTCTATCAGACTCCTCAGCTGCGCGTAAGTCAAGCCCGGGGAAGTCGACATGGCTCGCTGAAGATTATCTAGAGACTGCCATACGATGTCGCTAGAAAATTGTAAACCCAGTGGCGAAGTCTCGGGGAGCTGAAAGTCCACCTTGCTGTCCACCTCGACCCAGATATCATCGTTCGTCCCGGAGGACGTCGATGGCATGGTTTGCAGGGCACCAGCGCTGGACTCGGCAACGGCGGCTGATACAGTTGGAAGAGTCTCTACTACAGCAACTTCCTTGCCTGCCCCTGTGGACGTCAAAAAAGAAGAGAAGAAAAGGAACGTTCCTGCAGCACAGATGTCTCAACACCCCGAGAGCAAGTCGAAGATGGAATGGCCGAACAAACCCCATACGTCCTCCAAGCAGGACGAATATATATACCCGACGCTTCACCACCTAATGAGAAGCCCTTCGGGTAGAAGAGGTGGCCCCAGCTCTCCAGTCGGCATTGCCAAAGGCTGAATCAGAAGAAACTTAGGAAGGCAAACACATGGTCGGCACACACCGAAAATCACTCAAAGCCCTAAACCGAGGCTTGAAGGCTTTGAATTAAGCATCTGGGAGGAGACGCATTACAGCTAAAGTACTACCAAGGGGCAGGCGTCCATCCGAATCACCGTTAAGCCAGGAAGAGACCCTATTGGCCACCAAAACCGGCGCGCCCCCTATTGGCCACCAAAACCGGCACGCCCCTCCAATACTACTAAAGCTGGCACGCCCCTCTTCCTGGTGCTAATCCGGCGTGCTCACCCCCCGCGCCGTTTTAACCAAGGGTGCCCTCCCATCTTCAGTCTGATCCCCTATTTTCGGGTGCGAACAAATAGAACTTACCTGAAATGGCCGAACAGCCTGCACCTGACCAGCGGGCAACCACCTGAGCCCTTCTTGCTCCCAAGAATGGAAGGCTTAGAGCTCCGCACCAGCCATCGCATCTCCACTGGTCGTCGTCGGCCAATCCTGGGACTGCACCATCCCTACTCTATCAGCGGCTCTCCCGGTAGGCCACTCAATGACTTCGGACACGAGGAAAGAGGCGACAGAGGTGAGTCGGAGGGGATGGAGCTTGTGCTCTCTTCCTCCCCCACCTCCCACTGATATATATAACGAGGCGAAGAGCTGAAGAAAAAGAGTTTGGTGAGAAGAGTTTGGTGAGAGGAGGGGCTATCTTCGGCATCTGAAGAGAATAAGAAGCTCGATCCCTCTGCGCCTGCAAGGTGAAGAAAAAGAGAGAGTGGGTGAGAGAGGAAAGGTGGGTTCGGAGGGGGAGGAGCTTGTGCTCCGTTCCCTCTCCCCCACCGGTGTATCTCCTTCTTCCCCTTTTAATGTATTTCCCTTCTTCCCCTTCAATGTATTTTCCCTTCCCTTCGGGATGAACTCCCTTGTATTTTAATCTCCCCCTTTTGGTGGATGAATAAACAGAGAGTAGTTGAAAAACACAGTGATTTACTTTCGTTAGCCGTCGCTCCCCCTCTTCTCTCTGTCTTCTACTCACCTAAGGTGATTCAAAGCCTGCTCCTCTATAGCATGGTCTTTGAAGTAACTGTATGAGGGTGAACATTCATGGCCATCCCATGGCGAACATCTGCCCCGTCGGAGCTCTCACACAGCTACAACCCATGAACTATTAGAACCCCTTGAAGGCTGGTCTTCGGGGCTTATGTGTTCGACTATGGGATGCCAGACTGTCGTTAGGCCACTCCGAATATTGGAGGTCATCTCGAAGTATTCCGTTTGACGATCCCCTATTCGCCCCAGCAAACCTCAGTCCGGGGGAGGTGCTGCCCAATTTTTGTCAGGAGCATGAACAACAAGAACGAACTGAGTTCCTTCAGAGCATGAACTGAGCTTTGGAGTTTCTAAACCCCTTTGAACAAACCATCTAAACTTTGATCTTAATAGACAAACAAAACACTTTGAAACCTTCCAATCTGCCTATTTTTGTTAAGTGAACAAAAAACTTAACCATCAGCTAGCCTGCAAGCCTTTGAAAAGCATAAAATAGCCTAATCCGGCGCCCTCCTAATCCGGCGCGCACTTATCCGGCGCGGTACCCCCCCGCGCCGCTTTAGCCCCACACTCATAAACCATTTTTCCACCTTTGGCTCCAAACCGGTGCGCCCCCTGCGTGCCAGATTAAACCTTCTCACCAAAACACCTCCCCACCTCTCACTCACATCCACAACCGGCGCCCCCCTCTCTTTGCACCAAAACCGGCGCGCCCCCTCTCTTTGCACCAAAATCGGCACGCCCCTTTCTTTGCACCGAAACCGGCGCGCCCCTCTCTTTGCACCAAAACCGGCGTGCCCCTCTCTTTACACCAAAATCGGTGCACCCCCTTCCTTGTGGCTAAATCGGCGCGCCCCTTTGTTCCACCTAAATCGGCGTGCCTTCCAAAAAAATTATAATTAACCAAATAAAGAAAGGAATATGAAGCCAATAATCAAAAGCAGCCCTTGTTATAATCAAATTTTTGTTCCGGGGGCTCCGCCCCTGGAAACCCCCGCAAGGGGCGCTGCCCCCTCGTGCGAGGGCGTATGTTGGCGAGTTCGGGCTTCACACTTAACAATTCACTCCCCCGAACTGTGCGTGAAGAGAAAAGCAATGATGCCCCATGGTATCGGACATGGACCTCGGAACCCCCGACATGGTCATGATCCGGGCACATCTTGGGTCGATAGTTCATCAGCTTGACCCACTTCTACCGGGATCCGATCCCGCATCCACATTAAGCTTGCAGTACCTACGGCAGACATCCGTACGGTTTATCGTCATCTTCGATGCTACTAATGCGGACTTCCGTCCGAACCCGAAATGGTCCGTGAGTGACCAACATATACGTATCTATGAACATTCTACGCCCCAACGCGGGTTTGTTTAAACGTGATCCGAGATCTTTACTCTCGCTTTGTTACCATGAATTTCAAGCCGTAGGGCTCTTATTCCCGGTAATCAATCAAGGGTGTTCCCCCATATGGGGGATGTAAATAACGCTGTGGCCTCGGTCCGGACTCGAACTACACAATTATCTGATTAGTCAGATCGCGTGCACCATGGGCTTCCATGAAGTCCGAATAAATCGTCACTTTGGTGACTGGCACGCCCACGCACTTAATAAACCCAATAAACGAATAACCAAAGATCTTAATAAAAAGTGCATCCACAGCCCCCTGAGATGAAGCCGTGATGGCCATCTCGATAGCCGAGGATACTCGCTCCTTGTGTACAGTCCCACCGGCTCCTACGGAAGAAGATTCCTCAATGACAACCAAGGCCTTAGAAGCATTGGCCTCTCTTCAACAATTTCTCCCGCTTCTATCTCCGAGAGGCTACTCTGCTCCAGCAGCGATTCTTTGCCGGTGACCGGGGCTTGAGGTTCCACGACTTCGGTCGGGCCACCAATTTCTACAATTGCTCCGGGCTCCTCTGAGGCTGCTGCTGCGGCATAAGTCTGTGGAAGTCGTAAGGCGATGGGCCACAGAACTGGTGGAAAGGTTGGTTGGCCCATGCCTAAGTTCGGAAGAGGTATGCGAACCGTGACAGTTGGTGGCACCACCTCAGCCTGCATCACATATATGTATGTCAGCCAGCTGGCTTGGAAATAAAAAGAGGGGCTACTGGAGGGTGTCGGAACACTTCCTACCTCGACCGGCACTATATTTAGGCCTCCAAGAGTGGCCTCTGACGGTTCCGGCCCTCCTCCTGCGATCGGGTATGATGACCCGTGCTCGATTCCTGGTAGCCTCGGAGGGCTGAATGTCAAAAAGTCACTTTCGTAAGCTGAAGAAGCCCCAGCATCTTCAGTTTCTATATCAGCCGGTGGAAGCTCATCGTCACTGGAGCCACCACCGTAATCAACCCGCTCGGGGGAGGAAGACTCTTCGGCCTGCTCCCGAATCTCCAGCATCTAAGCAGGTGCCGTGCTACTAAGAGTGACTCCCTTAGACGGAACCTCCTCAACGATTTCTGGCTCGAGAGCGTCAGCTTGCTGAATATCTTGGGATTCTTCCCTGGAAGTCACTTGCTCTCCAGCAGCAACTTCTCCCACGACCTCAACTTCGGGGAGCATCGTCGATCGAACGTTGACTGGAAGCAAAAGCAATAAACAGTCAAGACCTGACTAAAGGCACGGTGGGCCATCGAGCTCTATAAACAAGTTGTAAGTTACCTTCCATCTCCTGATGGGGTGTTGGTGAGGGTAGATCCCTTTCAAAAAAAGCTGGAGGGGCTTCCTCCTCTCTCTCTCTGGCCGCGGCACCCGTCACCGCCTCCAGCCTGACAACGGCGGAAACAGTGCCAGCAGCTGCAAAAAGATGATCAGCCAAAGCAGCAGAAATAAGCAAACAAGCCACAGAGGAACGAGAAGTTACCTTCATCTTTGGGCCCTTGTGTCTGAGCGGCCTCAAACTCAGCAAACGAAGGGATCCGGGGAGGAGCGACAACTGGTTCCTCTTCAGCAGCCTTCCTCTGGCGCACTCGTGAAGCACGGGTGTCCGCCTTCTTGGCCTTACTCATGGCCTCCCCGACCTGGGACCTGGTTCGCTTCCGTGAATCGCCAGGAGGTAGTGTCGTCGTGGTCGGAGCCGGCTCCGGGATGTCAAAATATGAAGGCTTCTGCGCCTTAGAAATCAGCTCCCTGTAATGCCGAGTCACCTCCACTGAGAGGTGAGCTGCAAAGGCGCATAGGTGAGAAAGATGAATGTTGAATATGAAAGAAACAGCTTGAAGCTGAAACAAAAGACAAACATACATGGCAGCCCTGTGTATCGGGGAGCGAGCGACCAATAGAATACTGGAGGCGCCTTGTTTCGGGAAGCCGCCTCACGGACAAGCTAGCAGACATCACCTATTTTCTCACTCTTCTCAACCAGCTGTGCCAAATCTTCATGGCCGCGAGAAGATAAGTGATAATATAGGCCCAAATGGTCCAACCCCCAGCCATCAGCATACTTAAAGGAGATTAAGAGCTGGTGGTCCAAGATGGCTTCTAATGAGCCGGTAATTGAGAGCCCTTGAGAATGAAGCCGGGCAAATATCCAGGGGGTGTTGAAATACAGGCCTTCCCGCCTATCCTCCCTCCTGATGAAAGTCCTATACGGATGAAGACGGTCAACCTTCGGACGCCAGCTCGCCATTACCGGAAGAGACTCCTCCGCCGGGATGGGGATCGTCTGAAGGACTATCCGCTCACTGCTAACCCGGCACAACCCCCAAAGTGTCTTCACATAATCATCCTTTTGAATTTCCGGCATCTTTGGGTCAGCCTTGGATGATCGACACTTCGTAGCCTTCATGGCTTCCAAATATGCCATTACTTCAGTATTGGACCAAGATTTCAACTTCTTCAAGTAAGCCGGATCAATGTCCAAGGCAGGTTCTGGCTGAAAATCTATAAAACGATGCTCAGCAACATGCCAGTAGTCTTTGCGGGAGGTCCGGTAGAAACATGTACGGGCATTCCACCACTTGATGAAGTTCGGAGTGACTCTGGGCGAACGAGCAGGGGATGGCACCATGAAGGACACATCTTCCCGGCGGTGGAAGTAATCCCACCATGTACGAGCTTCATCTGTGGTCGTCTGGCCGGCTCGATGTCTGCTCGGAAGATTAAACTGCGCCGAGGAGGAGGGGATATTCTGGTCATACCCAAAATTCCGGCCAAAGCGGAAAGGGTAGTACGGCTCCAGCCACAACAAGCCGCTCTTCCTGAAGACAAGGACACTGGGGCGAATGGCCAGTGCCCAATCAACCAGCTCTTACTCCAAGATTGGCCTTGTGCTCTTGGTGCCGGCGAGCAGATGAATGAACTCTTCTGTCTCGAACAAGCGGCACTACCGCATCTTGTTCACAAGGGGGCTGGAGCTAGCTGCCAAACTCCAAAAATGTAGAACTCTTGGCGAATCTGTCGGGACTGTGGTCAACTTCCCCCGAATAGTAAAAAGTTGATCTGCCATTGAAGACGGCTCAACTCTAGCAAACTCGATCATCCTCGGCATAGGACGATCGGACTGAAGCAACCGGGGAGCTACCTCAGGAAACAAAGTGCAGACCCAGGCGTTGAAGAAATGCATCGGACCAACTGTCCGTGAATTCTTGGGGATGCGTGATTTGTGCAGATCCCCCAACATCTTGTAAGTAAGGCATAAAGCCACTGGGCATAGGGACAACTTTGTCTCCCAGGCCATCAGACAAGCAGGATAAATGACCTCTGGCCTAATTACTGTCTCGTCCCCCTGAGGAAGAGCGAACGAGCAAAGCCAATAAGTCAGATACACAGCACAATGCGTGACTGCGTCAACCCCTGTCGGGTTTGGGCCCCCTTGCCGCCCTCTCCTGGAGATGGTGGGATAGGTTGTCTGGCGACGGGCCCTCTTTTTTCGCTTCACTGCTGTCGGAGCAACTGTGGGGAAGTCTTCGTATTGCTGCTCCCCACCAAAGAAATATTGAAGCCACGTGCTCATCCGCACGTGCCTTTTCTCACCAGGCTTCCGCGCTTCCCGGGAATCAAGCGTCGAACGCAACATGGTGCGGTATGTCTTCATCAAGTAGCGATAGGCGAAGCCTGTGAAGTACTTGCCTTCGCCGTCCATCTGGTCCTTCAGCCAGTCCGGGAAATAAACCTCCTCGTATGGCTCCCCGTCTATCGACAAGCCGCTCAACTGGGACAGACTCCAGAGATCCAACGAAGTTTCTCCCTATGCAGTATAGAAAGTATTGTATTCCGGGCAGAAGACTTCGATCATCCCGCAGCACAGACCTCGGAAGATTGGGTACCGATACCGGGAAGCATATACACTCTGATAAACACCGGCATGCACCAGGATAGGAGCATACTGCCGCAGTACATAATCTGTGAATTCAACAGCTCCCGGTCTTAAGGCGTGGGCGTCGGTGGCTTTAAGCTCTCCAAACCACCCCACTGAAATTTGATGCTTGAAGCGGACTGCCAAGCAGTCCAAAAGAAAAGGCTCATCTCGATACCTCCATTTCAGCGGGGCGAGGAATAAGCCATATATGGGCTTCTCTCTGTCAACGCGCCCGACAGTCTCATTCCATCGGGCTGGAGTAAACTACGGCGCTCTGATCAATAGCCCGATCTCCGGAGTAAGCTCCTACACACCGAGAACGGCACCCCATTTTCAGAGTTCTCCGAGAAGATATATGGGCATGCCCGAAATGACTGACTCGTTCAAACTATCTCTGTCCGCTAGTAAAGCTCCCTCAACTCGACGGACAAGAATTATATCATGCTTTCCATGAAGGTTGAAGCGTCCAAGGAAGGCCATCAGATGCTTGTCCTTGGGGTGGTCCAGTCTGACGCCATCCCCTCGCTCATACTTAAAATGATTACCATCGAGAATCATCAGGCGGCTGGCGTCAACGGTATCAGTCTCTGAATCCAAAGACTCAGCCACCACGGCTATCCGCCTGGACCCCCGATCAAGGGAATGGACATTCTCCCATGTCACAGCAACGCGGGACGCAGAGGAAGAAGAACCGGATGCCATGTTATCTGCAAGACAACATCCAGAAGAGAACAATCAGAGTCAGAAGTTGGTTAATTGAAGCAAGATTTCTGACAAAATTTTGGCAGAGTCTCCCCAGCCCGAGAGTTTGCCAAAAGAGAAGCGGAAGCCGTCCACCAAGGGAGCGGCCCCTAAAAGCAGCCATAGGCATTAAGCCAAGGCCAAATGGGACACCCGAGGGATTTAGCTCCTAGGATAAGTCCTACCAGAAGCCTCCTGGGGCCCGAAGAATGGGTTTGAAACCCAAATAGAACAACACTCCACTCACCCCTAAGAAACTCGCCCACGCCCTCAGCCCGCTTGGCGTCGCGGGAAGAGAAGAAAGTGAGGAGAGAGAAATTTCTTTTGCAAATGAGCAGTGGAGAAGAGAAACTGAAGAAGAAGGCCTTTATATAGGGGGGCTCCACCCCTGTTAAAACGGCGCGCCCTGGGGCGCGCCGGTTGGACTGGAGCCGTTTTAACCTCCAAAGCCAAAAGGGCACGCCGCTTTAAGCGGCGCCGTTTTAACAAGCAAAGGCAAAGGGCTCACCGTTTTAAACGGCGCCATTCAAGCTCCCGACCGCGCCGGATTAACATCCAATGCCGGAATTAAATGCCGTTCCGAGCTTCCGTCATCAAAGGAAATCAATCCAGACTGTCACGCCCCGAGCGCGGAAGATTACCCGGAGGCGTGACACGTCTACATAGATCGTGTCAATCATGTAAATATCAGAGTGCGCAAATAACTAAGATTTAACTCGAAATTAATACAAATAGTACGAGCTGACAATTGTCACAACTAATCAAAGGACAAATACATATGTTCCCAGAGTCCAACGACTAGGCTTCAAATCTTAAGTAGTTCTAATCAAGTTGACTAATACAAATGACATAGATGAATCGATACAACTGACATAAGTGAACTAATACAATAACACAAAGGACATGATAATTTGATAACTTCACTCTAACACTCATCATTCAGTCTCATTCCCTTCCGAGTGTTGGTTGACATCCAAATTACCTGAAAATATTAGAAAACAACTAGATGAGCGAATCGCTCAGTAGGAATTACATCTCAAGATTTAACATACTTTAAGTGGTTTACAAGTTCAATTAATGTCAGTAAAGCTATGCATGTAGATGAGTAGATATCAAGGATTGTAAAAATCGACAAGAGCAGTGAAGGAATAACAAGTGAGAGTATAAGGATTCCAACTTCAATGCAGCAATAGCAAGAGATTCAAGCAAGTAATAACTGGAATTAACAAAATCTTTCCAAGAGAGTAAGAACTCATGTCAAGCAAGTAATAGAAAGTAATATAAATTCAAGCATGTAAAACTGAAATTGGTTATTTATCAATTTCATTCAAGCAAAAACTTTACCCTTCTGCGGGTCTCAAGTCAAATCAATCAAGTAATATCACGAGAATGAGTGGAATGTCTAAAGCCTAGCAAGCAAGTACTCAGGTGCAATGCCAAACACCATGGTCAATAAACTCTCATGGGCACAAGTACCTTCGGGTGCTCCTCCCAGGACCAGACCGGGCCCTATATGCACAGCATTAATCATTTTTGTCGACATCCACTCTCATTTATAGCCAATATGGAATTTCAAGGTTTGACCAATATGATATATAAGGTGGAATTATGGAATGGAATCCAAGGGCGCATTGATGTGTAGGGATGAACTAGGAGTGGAAACCAGTAACGTTTGATACACGGAAAAAAACTAGATAAGAGAGGTGCCTTATGAGCCACCTGACAAGTTTAGAAACGACACCCTCACTGTGGGATGCCCTTCCTGGGAACTATATAGGGTTTAGAGGACCCTATCAGGAGTTAAATGGCACCTCTCAGGCTGCCATCTATTAGTGGAGATGGCAAAAGTGAAAGCCTAACGATCACGTTAACGTAATGAGCCAGCTGTGTCGACTCAGCAGTTCATCGCGTCAACGCGGTGAACAGACTGGGTCGACCCTACAGTTCATCGCGTCAACCCTGCGAACAGGCTGGGTCGACCCTGCAGTTCATCGCGTCAACGCGGTGAACAGGATGGGTCGACTCTGCAGTTCATATCTGCTCAAAATGGCTTAAGGTATTAATCTTTGATTAAGATAGGGTTAACTGGATGATTAGTTTAACATCATGCAGTTAGAAGGCGCCCATGGGGCTGCCATCTCTTAGAAGAAGGCGCCCTTGGGTCTGCCACCTTCTATTAAATTTTAATAGGTTAGTTAAATGATAAAACTTGCGTTATACGGATATATCGTATGGATATGAAGCTAATTCATACCAATTATCCTAGATTGAAGCTAATACATGCTAATCATCTTGGGTATAAGACGAATACATGCTAATTATCTTAGGTATGAGGCTAATACATGCTAATCATCTTAAGTATAAAGCTAATACATGCTAATCAGCTTAGGTATGAAGCTAATACATGCTAATCATCCTAGATTTAAGCTAACACATGCTAATTATTCTAGGTATGAGACTAATACTCACTAATTATTCTGGGTATAAGGCTAATACATGAGAAACATGCCGTATATACTTTATATCTATTTGCTAAACATGCAATTGAGAGGGGTCTTGGGTTTGTATGTTTATGTTGTTATTCGTGTAAGTTCTTGAGATTTTAATCTTTCTTAGTCCTTTTCATACTTTTCAGATCTTCATTTCAATTTCATGTCTTCTACAAACTTGTTCATCCTTAAGTGTTTTACATTTCCTTCTTCAACCTCTTTCTCTAATTCCTCTCCGTTTTCAAGTTATTGCATATTTTTTCACTTGCTGTCCTGGCACATTACTGTTCATCCGAGTTGATACCTTCTTTTGTTCCCCAGTTTTCATACCCTTCCAATCCTCTTTTCTCTCTAAGTTCTTCACAAAAGTTCTTCTTCTCTTGTAGATATAGATTTTCTTCTTCTACCACTTCCTCCAATTCTTCTTAATTTTTAAGTTATAATTAATTTTCTACGGTTCTGTTTTCTACTCAGTCACTGTTCACCTGGGCCTATAGATCTCGATTTTCCACATTTTTCACCTTCTTCCTCTCATTTTCGCTCTCTGCACTCTTCATAAAACTTCTTCCTAACCCTCCAATCTACAACTTTCTCTTCTTTCACATATTCTCATTCTCTCTATATTTTACGTTATTCTCCTTCTTAGAACCCCCTATTTTCATTATAATTTCATTGTGCTTTCAACTTGGACTTTTTCAACTTGGTCTTTTTCCACGTTTTTCATCCTCTTGGCTACAATTTCTTCCTTCACTATTTTCAGGTTTTAGTTTCTCTAATATAACATTTTTAACATGGTGGTTTCAGTTTCACAGAAATTGACATAATGACAGGCCCTTCACTAAAGCATGAACTATATCAAATCTGAGGTGGTCATTCAACGTAAGATGTGTTGGTAAATCAAGTAACATGGAGATTAGCCTAACATGTTATTAGGTTAGGTAGGCTAACAAATTAATTTAACTCTAATATAACATCTTTATCATAGTGTATATAGAATATGGTGTAGTCATTTAGCGTAAAACATGTCCGTAAAACAAGTAACATGAATATTTAGTTTATCATGTGATTAGATTAGGTAATCTAACTGATTAGCTAACATATTCTAACAGATTAGCTAACATTTTACTTGATCCATGTGAAAGCATGATAGAAATTGTTGTAAACATGGTTTATCGCATGGAACATCGTATGGAGATGAGCTAATACTAATTTTTATCTTAGATTAGCTAATGTTTAGTTAAAAGCTTGAGAACACCTACTAAAACATGATGTGTAACCACTAAATACCGCATGGAGATGAGACTAATCACTAATTTTACATGCTAATATAACCTAGATTAGCTATGGTTTGGTTAAAGCTCGAGATCACCTACCTTGTTGGAAGATCTCTAGCAGTAGCAGAACCCTTCTAGGTGACTGTGTAATCCCTGCAGAGCTTTGCCCCAACCTTAGCTAACCTATAATGGGGGTAGCAAATGGTATGTTATAGGGTATGGTATGACCGGATAGGGGGGCAAGATCTGGAATAATGGGGCTTTACAGCTTGTACAGGCTGGAGAGATAAGGGATAATGTTTGGACAGTCAATCCATAGCCCAGATCGTAAAGTCTATCTCCCACATTCATACACGATCCCTCTTCAATGTGCACACTTTCAAAGTCTGTACATCCTCAAAGTCTATACATTGGCCTCCTCAAAGTCTATACATTGGCTTCACAAAGTCTGTACATCCTCTCCCTCTCAAAGTATATCTGTACATCCTCTCCCTCTCAAAGTCTATACATTGGCTTCCATCACAAAGTCTGTACATCATCACAAGTCTACATTGGCTTCTATCACAAAGTCTGTACATTGGCTTCTATTCCATCACAAAGTCTGTACATTGGCTTCCATCACAAAGTCTATACGTTACTGCAGCCCGCAACAAAGTCTCTACATTGCTATTGCTAGCCTATTTACCAAGTCTGTACGTTGCTAGCCTATAATGTATAATTAATTGGCACAAAAGGTAAATGGTGGATGCTAGGATTTGAACCCTGGTCATTGGGTTGAAAGGCAAGTTACTTAACCAACTACACTAGGAAGCCACTTGTTAAGTGAATAATCTTTACATATGATAACTTCGTGTTCCAACTTCTTACTTAAGCTTCCTCTAGAGTTTATCTAATATATTTTTTTATTTGGAAAATATTATTAATAAATAAATAAATAAATAAATAAATAAATAAATAAATAAATAAATAAATATATATATATATATATATATATATATATTTATATTTATACGGGGTGCTACACAGACGAAGCTCATACGTCGGCCCTGCTGCACTCCTGCCTCGCTTGCAACACCCACGTCTGGGGGGCATTTGTTGGCACTCAAAATGTGATGCACGGTGACCGAGCCGCAAAGATGAATGATACGGCCCATTGAAGCACAGAAGCCGATGAAGAATAACTTGTTGAAGACTTCTCAAGCTGCCAGAGCCTCGAGTCACTTGGAATGAACATCGGGGACTTCACCTCGGGAGAATCGAGATGAATCCACAGCCAACCGGCAGTGCGACCAAGCCTGCCTAATGATTCGGCATCGACTCCATCGTGCCGCTATCCTACACCCGTCGCCCGACCAAGGATGACGGTCTACCCGGTGGCTCACCACCTGAATGAAGACTCTCCTAAGGAGGAAGAACGCCAACGGTCCTTCATAACAAGGAACCGGAGGGTCTGGCAGAGGAAGGTCCCGATCACCCTACACGGGTTCGACTTCTCGCTATATTGGGTCCGTTAGTGGCCGAATGATCGCCAGTCAAGGCGGAATTGTCTCAGATGTCATACCTTCCCACAAGGAAGCGCCAGGCACGAGTCAAGCCGAGCCGGAAGCACAAATCATAGTGCCGAAGGCTGTGTCAGCGGGAAACCAGCGTGCTCAAGCCAAACACACACGGAGTTTGGATTGAGGTCGTACACCGTACCGAGAGCTTCGTCAACGCCTCGTCAAGGTTTTCCAAGGACCGTGGTGAAATGAAGAGTCAACGGGGGCTTCCAGAACCATCCCCGGACCCATCGGCTAGCCTGCGTCGAGCGAACAAGCTAAATCGGCGCACAAGAGGTCACCGGCGCCCCTTGATCTAGCGCCACCAAATCCGGCGCGCCAAAGCAATTGGGGGACATTTGTCCCCAGCACCACTAAATCCGGCGCGCCCTCTGTGGTGCCGGATTAACTGGTTGCTATAAAAGCAACACCTCGTTCGACCAATAAAAGGGGGGGATTTTTTGGAAAAAAGAAAGAGGAGAACATTCAGAGAGAGGAAGAATCTAAAGAGCCTGAGGGTTTTCGTGTGGGAAAAACCTCCCATCTGAGCGTCTCCACGGCCGCCACCCCTCTCTGCACGAACATCCCGGTGCCGGAGAAGAAGATCGTCTGCTTCCTCGTTTGTTTAGGTGGGTCGTTGTAATTTCCCTGTTGATCCCCTCTCTGTTCGGGTACCTTCCCCGATATGATGTAAGTGAGAAGGGGGGAGGATGGCAATGATATGAGCCTTCCTTCCTCCCCCCTCTCACCGTCTCTGCGATCATCCCTTTGTAGTTTCTTTCCTCTCTATTAATGAAAACGGTGACCGTGCGACAACGTTGGCACCGGAATGATAACAAGTTTAGCTTTTTTTTCTTTTCTTTTCTTTTTCGTTTATGGAATGAATGGATATGTCAACGAGCCGAGGGGTCTAATGCTCTTATCCTTCCTCTGCACCGTTCCTTTTCTTTCATTACATTTTTTTCTTGCGGTTGGTGAAACGGCGCCGTGCAATAGTGCCGGCGCCGGGGAGGGTGATGTGCATAGAACGAACGGACGTGGGCATGCCCGGCGCCGTGGTTACCTCTCCCGTATGCTTCTGCTTCTGTCTGTATGTGCGTCCACCGGATTTGCTTCCCCGACGCCGATTATGCCCTGCTACACAGTGGGCTACAGCAACTACTCCCCTCTTCTCGGAGTTTCTCTTCCGTTCGAATGCCAAAGGTTTTCACCGCCGGAGGCATACATATATGTGTGTTTCTCCGATCGATATCGGGCTGCCCTCTTACCTTCCTTCCTGTTCTCGACCATGAACAAGAGGGGATGAGGCCATCCCCATACTCCTCCTCTTTGCTTTCTAGACTCCTCCTGGTGAATGTTTCGTTGAACCTGCTAACATCTATATGTGCAAACATACGCACACCCACAGACATTAACATTAGTCTGCTAACTGTACATGCTTTCCCACCGCGCCGTATTACCATCTCGTTAGTGAGATTTGACAACCCAGGGAGGGGAACATTCCCCAATACTTCATCCGAATCACTCAGTCTGTAGGAAATCATCTATTAGTGATGAGTTTCCCCGCGGACCAATGAGTGTACAGTAACATGGGTTAATCCCAACACCTTAAATCCACAGCCCTTAGAGGGCCTTGTGGTGGCCGTGAGATGGGTGCCCCTCGTAGGCTGGCCCTCGGGGTTTTTTCTCTCTATTGGTCGTCCCGACTTAGACATGGTACCGACTCGGGTCGCGTGCCCCTCGTAGGCTAGCCCTCGGGGTCTTCGCTCCCGCTATGAGTCGCGCTATATGTCTACTTCCCACCCACGGACTTGGTACCCCTAGTAGGCTAGCCCTCGGGGTTCTCCTATTCGTTCGGGTTTGTCGGCCGCCGTTGCGCCACCCGGCTTTCCGGGGCTGCTCCGCCACGTGAGTACTCCCCGCTTCTCCCTAACAATCCTCTGGGATGGGGAGATGCTGTCGAAATTTCGGCTCGAACGAATTTGACTCAGAACGATCACTGCGCTCGAGTACGAACCTCGTGCAAGCCTATGACTTGACTTCCGGACGGCCCAGGACCGACCCGATGAATGGCTGATTCAATAAACTTCAGAAATCTTCCAAAACTTATTAATAAGTCCAAAAATAAGTCTATAAAACCTCGGTTTCCATGAAGCGGAGCTAAACCAGCGCCATCAACACTCAGCGCGCCTTAATACGGCGCGCCCTAAAACGGCGCGCCTTATTCCAGCCCGCCAGGAAGAGAGGCACGCCGTTTTCAACCCATCCTGTAACGCCCGGTAATTTTGGAATAGGAATAAAATATATACATAAGTATATAATGTTTAATGATTAAAGTTTATTCAAATAAATACTTGGTCAAGTGATATTCCTAAGGGGTTGCTCAGATCGAACCTGCCTCTGATACCTAGGACAAGGATTAATAAAAGTTAAAGAACTTATGAGCAATAAAATCTCTAAATGGAAGATTACTAAGATCTCAATGTATGTGCGAACTAGCCACACCAAATCAATGAGGTATAGAACCTTAGAGGGAAAATTATGATAGTCCTAAGAACCTTATTTATGCATATACGGAAATACATGCAAATTATTAAAAGATATAAGTCGTATGTGTAAGGTTTTAACAAATAAGCAAATAAGACTTCCAAACAAAGTAAACTTGTGTAAAAAGGACCAAATAGAAATAACTAGTTATAAATAAAATTATTAGGCCTTGATAAAGGATTAACAATTAACCTTAAAAACATTTAAGTTAATGCTAAGCTCCATTGGCCCAAACTCAACCCAAGCAATTAATGGGCTTTTTAACACGTTTTATTATCTTCTTCCATATAGGCAAAATATATATATATATATATATATATATATACATAAGTACATAACATAAACCAGTAAATATGTATATATATATATACCTAGAAATAGAAGGAAAGTATATATTATATACGAATGAACAAATAATAGAGTGAAATGGAAATAACGCCTCTAGTACAGGCGCTACCTAATAAGCGCCCTGACAGAAGGCGCTACTTAAAGCATACACGCCCTCAGGGAAGGCGCGAATTAAAGAAAGGACGCCCAAATAGCAAGGCGTCAATTCTCAAACGGCTAAAATAAATATAAATGGCAAGTTAACGTAACGCCCTACACATGGGCGCGTTTTATAAGAAACGACGCTGGACAAGGCGTCAATTTAAATTCGACGCCCTGACCTAGGTCGTTAATTCAATTCGTCTTCCGTTCGACCCAGGGACTTATCCAGGGTAAGTGATAACTATGGGAAAGAGTTCGAATGTAGTAATAACTCTAAATCGGAAGTGTTACTTCTATTAAAACACTAACTCTATTAGGTTCACCTAAATCCTATAAATACCCCCTAAATCAAGCTCGATCGCTATTTTTGCGATTCAATTCTTCAAAGGTACGTGAAGAACATCATGTTCTTCTCATCTCTTCCTCTGCTTTTTTTTTTATTTTACGAAGGTTACTAACTATCCTTCATATTCTATAGGAAACTCTGCAGCTGCTGTCAAAGAACAGGTAATGTTCTTCCATCTTCTTCTTAACTTCGGTTATGGTTATGAAGATTAGTAAACATCTTCATCTTCCTTCTTTTCCTCTTCCTCTACAGGGTGACTGTGGTGTGAGGATTCTTGGAGAACGAAGTTCTTCTTCCTGTCCGATCTGCAAACCATCTCCTCACCGTTCAATGTAGGTTTTCTCAAGCAACGTAGCCCAAACAAGTGATTTAATATATATACCAGCATTACATGCATGTAGTATAGTTTTCTGCTGGCTTTAATATGTTTTCTGTAATATTTTTCGAAAGAGACGCCCGTGTCTAGGGCGCTACTTTTAGAAACGACCTGCACTAGGTCGTCAATTTAAGATTTGACGCCCTGCCCTATAGGCGTTAATTTCATGAAAATCGCATGTAATTAATAATTGATCCTGTTTAAAATTCAATAAATATGAAATATCGATTCTAATATCTTGCATGACTCTACCTGTGAATTCCTGCTAATTTTTCTGTAATGACCATGTCTCCTGTCTCTTGAAATTTTATTTCCTGAAATATTATAAATTCCTTGAATTCACGACCTGGACTAGGCCGTCTCTCACGGTGATAACGCCCCTGTGTAGGGCGTGATTTTAAAAATTTACGACCCTTCCTAGGGCGCGTTCATGTTAAACTACAGAAATTGATATCTTGCAAAAATGAAAATTAAGAAATAGACGACGACTGTATATGTCGTCAAATTTATATAAAACGCCCCTGTCCAGGGCGTGTTTTTGATAAAACACAGAATTATGGAAATTTCTGCAAAATTGGAAATGCATGTAAACGCCCTTATTTAAGGCGTTATTTACTTAAGTAGTGACTTAATCAAAGTCGTTATTTTCTGTAAAAATGTTTTTACCTGTTACTGCTAACCGAGGGTTTTCATTATATTTATATATATGTATATCGGCACTATATCTCCACTCCGTGAGTATAGTCCCACGTTTTCATGTTGTTCTATCGATCACCCTCAACTCTCATTGACATACAAGCTCTCCATTGGACATTCCGTTCCTTTGGACTAGCGAGTTAGTCATAGAGACCTCTGTAAGACTCCTCGTAGCCTTGGATTCCCTCAAGGCCGACTGAGCTGGTTGTACCCTAAAAACCCATTACACTATTAAATGCCATGTCACTCTAAAGAAACATGGTATACCGGCCCTTATGATATGCAAAGAGTATATCATGAGAATTCTTAATGGGATGATGATATCATGCCATTTGTTGATGTTCTTGTGAACCTCAATTCTATAATAAGAATGAGGGTATCTTACCTTTGATATACTGTTCATGTGGACCTCAATTTCATAAAAAGAATGTCCATACTTGTTTGTCATGGTACCCGAGTTAAGGGAACCTAATTCCACCCAGTTATCGACGTCATGGTGGCTATGCTTTGCGTGGATTTTATCGCCAGTATGTCCCTACTCAAGGGTCTTTCCCTTGAATTCCATGAAAAATCTTATCTTATCATCTAGTAAATCTTGTTCTTGGAACTCCTTATTGGCTATAAACTATCGTGGATGTCTAGATCTATCGTGAATGCTGTGCATATAGGGCCCGATCTGGTCCTGGGAGGAGCGCCCGAAAGTACTAGTGCCCATGGGAGTTTTAATGATAACGGTGTCTAGCATTGCACCGGAGTACTCTTTATCTTGATCTTTGGCATTCCACGATCTCTCTTTTCTTGCGTGCGTGACTTGACTTGCGTGACTTTACTTGCGTGGCCCGACTAGGGCAAGGTACTTGCGTGAAATAGCCAATAATCTATAAAGTCTCTCATGAAAGTTTCTTGTTTAATATTCGCTTGAAGGTTTTGCCCGATGTGTTATTCTCTTGATTAGTTACTTGTTCAGTTATTTCTACATGCATAGCCTTATTGCATTTACATGTGAGAAATTGTAATTACTTAAACCCATTGCTAGTTCTTGAGATATAATTTCCTACTGAGCGTTCGCTCACTCCGTTTTATTCCAACATTTTCAGGTAAGCAGGTAGCTAGCAAGACCGAGACCCACACGGGCGGGACAAGTGTGCAAGCGAGCTTCGGAAACTAGTGAACCGAGTCTTTTATCTTTCTTGAGTCTAGATAGTGTTGTCTAGCTAAGTCAGCTTGGCGTCTCTTATTCAGTCAGCTTGTCTAACGTCTGTTAGTATGTCGTTATCTTCCTTTCCATTGTGTTGAAGTCTCCAAGTTGGAAAACAAGTTCTTGTAAGAGATTTATAATAGAAATATAAATTTCTATTGTTGTTCGAAATTATCTTGGTCTTATGTGATTGCTCTTGATCATTCACGACTGTTTAACTGCCACATTCCGAGCAAACGACACGTTCCGCTGCTATCGGCCTGGGGCGTGACAGAGGTGGTATCAGAGCCTCGGCTTTCATATCCTCCAGTTCTTAGGTTGTTTATGGATCCTATCAGAGCTTCGGCTTTCATATCCTCCAGTTCTTAGGTTGTTTATGGATCCTATCAGAGCTTCGGCTTTCATATCCTCCAGTTCTTAGGTTGTTTATGGATCCTATCACAGCTTTGGCTTTCCTATCCTCCAGTTGTCATATCCTCCTGTTATTAAGCCATATCAGAGCTTTAGCTTTCCTATCCTCCAGTTGTTATATCCTCTGGTTATTAAGTCCCAAGGATAGGTCATCCTTATCAACCATATTAGAGCTTCAGCTTTTACATCCTCAAGTTATTAGGTTTCAGTGATAGGTCAGATATCCTTGTTAGTCATATCATAGCTTTGGTTGTCGCAATCGTTAAGTTTCCGTGATAGGTCCGGTATCCCTGTCGGTCATATTTGGATTCAACTTTCCAAAATCCTTAGGTTGTTGAAACCAGGTTATAGGTTAAGTATCCTTGTCGGTCATCCTATAGGAATTTCGTGAGAGATGGGTAGAACTTGGGGTAAAAGTTATAAAAGAAAGATAAAATATTTACATTTCAATAATATTAATTCTTGAGTAAATAAATTATCTCCCCAATCATCTTTGCAGGAACCTAGATAAAAATGGAAGCATCTAAGCCAAGCTTTGTTCATGAGATGATCTTAGTGGATATCCAAGCTTACGCGGACCTTGTCAGGAGAGTTCAAGAACTAGAGAAAGCGGTGGAAGAAAAAGAAAGAGTTGAAGGGAAAGATCAAACAAATAACTCCGAAAGTTTCGCCGTTACCAAGAAAAGAATAAATGAGGAAGATATTTCACAAAGGTGTAAGAAATGCCAAAATGTAAGAAGTGTAATAAGTGTAATAAGAGGGAAACTTCGGCGGATCGCCCGCAAGATAAGTGTAAATCTTGTGGAAGATATGGTCACAAATCGAAGGAGTGTTGGTGGAGTTCGGGTGCATGTCTGCGTTGCGGGAACTTAAATCACAAGATAGCAGAATGTCCCAAGAAGCCTCCAAGAGGAGTTCAAGATTTAACCAAACTTGCCAAAGGGAAGGTTGCGGAAGGTACCCCTCACCCGAAATCATAAGCTAGCTCTTTCTCTTTCCATCCTTAAGATTTCTTCTGTATAAGCTCATAATAAGTTCTCTATTAGGAATGAAAGGTGATGTGAATTTGGGGACCAAATTCTTTTAAGTGGGGAGGGTGTAACGCCCGGTAATTTTGGAATAGGAATAAAATATATACATAAGTATATAATGTTTAATGATTAAAGTTTATTCAAATAAATACTTGGTCAAGTGATATTCCTAAGGGGTTGCTCAGATCGAACCTGCCTCTGATACCTAGGACAAGGACTAATAAAAGTTAAAGAACTTATGAGCAATAAAATCTCTAAATGGAAGATTACTAAGATCTCAATGTATGTGCGAACTAGCCACACCAAATCAATGAGGTATAGAACCTTAGAGGGAAAATTATGATAGTCCTAAGAACCTTATTTATGCATATACGGAAATACATGCAAATTATTAAAAGATATAAGTCGTATGTGTAAGGTTTTAACAAATAAGCAAATAAGACTTCCAAACAAAGTAAACTTGTGTAAAAAGGACCAAATAGAAATAACTAGTTATAAATATAATTATTAGGCCTTGATAAAGAATTAACAATTAACCTTAAAAACATTTAAGTTAATGCTAAGCTCCATTGGCCCAAACTCAACCCAAGCAATTAATGGGCTTTTTAACACGTTTTATTATCTTCTTCCATATAGGCAAAATAAATATAAATATATATATATATACATAAGTACATAACATAAACTAGTAAATATGTATATATATATACCTAGAAATAGAAGGAAAGTATATATTATATACGAATGAACAAATAATAGAGTGAAATGGAAATAACGCCTCTAGTACAGGCGCTACCTAATAAGCGCCCTGACAGAAGGCGCTACTTAAAGCATACACGCCCTCAGGGAAGGCGCGAATTAAAGAAAGGATGCCCAAATATCAAGGCGTCAATTCTCAAACGGCTAAAATAAATATAAATGGCAAGTTAACGTAACGCCCTACACATGGGCGCGTTTTATAAGAAACGACGCTGGACAAGGCGTCAATTTAAATTCGACGCCCTGACCTAGGTCGTTAATTCAATTCGTCTTCCGTTCGACCCAGGGACTTATCCAGGGTAAGTGATAACTATGGGAAAGAGTTCGAATGTAGTAATAACTCTAAATTGGAAGTGTTACTTCTATTAAAACACTAACTCTATTAGGTTCACCTAAATCCTATAAATACTCCCTAAATCAAGCTCGATCGCTATTTTTGCGATTCAATTCTTCAAAGGTACGTGAAGAACATCATGTTCTTCTCATCTCTTCCTCTGCTTTTTTTTTTTATTTTACGAAGGTTACTAACTATCCTTCATATTCTATAGGAAACTCTGCAGCTGCTGTCAAAGAACAGGTAATGTTCTTCCATCTTCTTCTTAACTTCGGTTATGGTTATGAAGATTAGTAAACATCTTCATCTTCCTTCTTTTCCTCTTCCTCTACAGGGTGACTGTGGTGTGAGGATTCTTGGAGAACGAAGTTCTTCTTCCTGTCCGATCTGTAAACCATCTCCTCACCGTTCAATGTAGGTTTTCTCAAGCAACGTAGCCCAAACAAGTGATTTAATATATATACCAGCATTACATGCATGTATTATAGTTTTCTGCTGGCTTTAATATGTTTTCTGTAATATTTTTCGAAAGAGACGCCCGTGTCTAGGGCGCTACTTTTAGAAACGACCTGCACTAGGTCGTCAATTTAAGATTTGACGCCCTGCCCTATAGGCGTTAATTTCATGAAAATCGCATGTAATTAATAATTGATCCTGTTTAAAATTCAATAAATATGAAATATCGATTCTAATATCTTGCATGACTCTACCTGTGAATTCCTGCTAATTTTCCTGCCATGACCATGTCTCCTGTCTCTTGAAATTTTATTTCCTGAAATATTGTAAATTCCTTGAATTCACGACCTGGACTAGGCCGTCTCTCACGGTGATAACGCCCCTGTGTAGGGCGTGATTTTAAAAATTTACGACCCTTCCTAGGGCGCGTTCATGTTAAACTACAAAAATTGATATCTTGCAAAAATGAAAATTAAGAAATAGACGACGACTGTATATGTCGTCAAATTTATATAAAACGCCCCTGTCCAGGGCGTGTTTTTGATAAAACACAGAATTATGGAAATTTCTGCAAAAATTGGAAATGCATGTAAACGCCCTTATTTAAGGCGTTATTTACTTAAGTAGTGACTTAATCAAAGTCGTTATTTTCTGTAAAAATGTTTTTACCTGTTACTGCTAACCGAGGGTTTTCATTATATTTATATATATGTATATCGGCACTATATCTCCACTCTGTGAGTATAGTCCCACGTTTTCATGTTGTTCTATCGATCACCCTCAACTCTCATTGACATATAAGCTCTCCATTGGACATTCCGTTCCTTTGGACTAGCGAGTTAGTCATAGAGACCTCTGTAAGACTCCTCGTAGCCTTGGATTCCCTCAAGGCCGACTGAGCTGGTTGTACCCTAAAAACCCATTACACTATTAAATGCCATGTCACTCTAAAGAAACATGGTATACCGGCCCTTATGATATGCAAAGAGTATATCATGATAATTCTTAATGGGATGATGATATCATGCAATTTGTTGATGTTCTTGTGAACCTCAATTCTATAATAAGAATGAGGGTATCTTACCTTTGATATACTGTTCATGTGGACCTCAATTCTATAAAAAGAATGTCCATACTTGTTTGTCATGGTACCCGAGTTAAGGGAACCTAATTCCACCCAGTTATCGACGTCATGGTGGCTATGCTTTGCGTGGATTTTATCGCCAGTATGTCCCTACTCAAGGGTCTTTCCCTTGAATTCCATGAAAAATCTTATCTTATCATCTTAGTAAATCTTGTTCTTGGAACTCCTTATTGGCTATAAACTATCGTGGATGTCTAGATCTATCGTGAATGCTCTGCATATAGGGCCCGATCTGGTCCTGGGAGGAGCGCCCGAAAGTACTAGTGCCCATGGGAGTTTTAATGATAACGGTGTCTAGCATTGCACCGGAGTACTCTTTATCTTGATCTTTGGCATTCCACGATCTCTCTTTTCTTGCGTGCGTGACTTGACTTGCGTGACTTTACTTGCGTGGCCCGACTAGGGCAAGGTACTTGCGTGAAATAGCCAATAATCTATAAAGTCTCTCATGAAAGTTTCTTGTTTAATATTCGCTTGAAGGTTTTGCCCGATGTGTTATTCTCTTGATTAGTTACTTGTTCAGTTATTTCTACATGCATAGCCTTATTGCATTTACATGTGAGAAATTGTAATTACTTAAACCCATTGCTAGTTCTTGAGATATAATTTCCTACTGAGCGTTCGCTCACTCCGTTTTATTCCAACATTTTCAGGTAAGCAGGTAGCTAGCAAGACCGAGACCCACACGGGCGGGACAAGTGTGCAAGCGAGCTTCGGAAACTAGTGAACCGAGTCTTTTATCTTTCTTGAGTCTAGATAGTGTTGTCTAGCTAAGTCAGCTTGGCGTCTCTTATTCAGTCAGCTTGTCTAACGTCTGTTAGTATGTCGTTATCTTCCTTTCCATTGTGTTGAAGTCTCCAAGTTGGAAAACAAGTTCTTGTAAGAGATTTATAATAGAAATATAAATTTCTATTGTTGTTCGAAATTATCTTGGTCTTATGTGATTGCTCTTGATCATTCACGACTGTTTAACTGTCACGTTCCGAGCAAACGACACGTTCCGCTGCTATCGGCCTGGGGCGTGACAGAGGTGGTATCAGAGCCTCGGCTTTCATATCCTCCAGTTCTTAGGTTGTTTATGGATCCTATCAGAGCTTCGGCTTTCATATCCTCCAATTCTTAGGTTGTTTATGGATCCTATCAGAGCTTCGGCTTTCATATCCTCCAGTTCTTAGGTTGTTTATGGATCCTATCAGAGCTTCAGCTTTCCTATCCTCCAGTTGTCATATCCTCCTGTTATTAAGCCATATCAGAGCTTTGGCTTTCCTATCCTCCAGTTGTTATATCCTCTGGTTATTAAGTCCCAAGGATAGGTCATCCTTATCAACCATATTAGAGCTTCAGCTTTTACATCCTCAAGTTATTAGGTTTCAGTGATAGGTCAGATATCCTTGTTAGTCATATCATAGCTTTGGTTGTCGCAATTGTTAAGTTTCCGTGATAGGTCCGGTATCCCTGTCGGTCATATTTGGATTCAACTTTCCAAAATCCTTAGGTTGTTGAAACAAGGTTATAGGTTAAGTATCCTTGTCGGTCATCCTATAGGAATTTCGTGAGAGATGGGTAGAACTTGGGGTAAAAGTTATAAAAGAAAGATAAAATATTTACATTTCAATAATATTAATTCTTGAGTAAATAAATTATCTCCCCAATCATCTTTGCAGGAACCTAGATAAAAATGGAAGCATCTAAGCCAAGCTTTGTTCATGAGATGATCTTAGTGGATATCCAAGCTTACGCGGACCTTGTCAGGAGAGTTCAAGAACTAGAGAAAGTGGTGGAAGAAAAAGAAAGAGTTGAAGGGAAAGATCAAACAAATAACTCCGAAAGTTTCGCCGTTACCAAGAAAAGAATAAATGAGGAAGATATTTCACAAAGGTGTAAGAAATGCCAAAAATGTAAGAAGTGTAATAAGTGTAATAAGAGGGAAACTTCGGCGGATCGCCCGCAAGATAAGTGTAAATCTTGTGGAAGATATGGTCACAAATCGAAGGAGTGTTGGTGGAGTTCGGGTGCATGTCTGCGTTGCGGGAACTTAAATCACAAGATAGCAGAATGTCCCAAGAAGCCTCCAAGAGGAGTTCAAGATTTAACCAAACTTGCCAAAGGGAAGGTTGCGGAAGGTACCCCTCACCCGAAATCATAAGCTAGCTCTTTCTCTTTCCATCCTTAAGATTTCTTCTGTATAAGCTCATAATAAGTTCTCTATTAGGAATGAAAGGTGATGTGAATTTGGGGACCAAATTCTTTTAAGTGGGGGAGGGTGTAACGCCCGGTAATTTTGGAATAGGAATAAAATATATACATAAGTATATAATGTTTAATGATTAAAGTTTATTCAAATAAATACTTGGTCAAGTGATATTCCTAAGGGGTTGCTCAGATCGAACTTGCCTCTGATACCTAGGACAAGGACTAATAAAAGTTAAAGAACTTATGAGCAATAAAATCTCTAAATGGAAGATTACTAAGATCTCAATGTATGTGCGAACTAGCCACACCAAATCAATGAGGTATAGAACCTTAGAGGGAAAATTATGATAGTCCTAAGAACCTTATTTATGCATATACGGAAATACATGCAAATTATTAAAAGATATAAGTCGTATGTGTAAGGTTTTAACAAATAAGCAAATAAGACTTCCAAACAAAGTAAACTTGTGTAAAAAGGACCAAATAGAAATAACTAGTTATAAATAAAATTATTAGGCCTTGATAAAGGATTAACAATTAACCTTAAAAACATTTAAGTTAATGCTAAGCTCCATTGGCCCAAACTCAACCCAAGCAATTAATGGGCTTTTTAACACGTTTTATTATCTTCTTCCATATAGGCAAAATAAATAAATATATATATATATATACATAAGTACATAACATAAACTAGTAAATATGTATATATATATATACCTAGAAATAGAAGGAAAGTATATATTATATACGAATGAACAAATAATAGAGTGAAATGGAAATAACGCCTCTAGTACATGCGCTACCTAATAAGCGCCCTGACAGAAGGCGCTACTTAAAGCATACACGCCCTCAGGGAAGGCGCGAATTAAAGAAAGGATGCCCAAATATCAAGGCGTCAATTCTCAAACGGCTAAAATAAATATAAATGGCAAGTTAACGTAACGCCCTACACATGGGCGCGTTTTATAAGAAACGACGCTGGACAAGGCGTCAATTTAAATTCGACGCCCTGACCTAGGTCGTTAATTCAATTCGTCTTCCGTTCGACCCAGGGACTTATCCAGGGTAAGTGATAACTATGGGAAAGAGTTCGAATGTAGTAATAACTCTAAATCGGAAGTGTTACTTCTATTAAAACACTAACTCTATTAGGTTCACCTAAATCCTATAAATACCCCCTAAATCAAGCTCGATCGCTATTTTTGCGATTCAATTCTTCAAAGGTACGTGAAGAACATCATGTTCTTCTCATCTCTTCCTCTGCTTTTTTTTTTATTTTACGAAGGTTACTAACTATCCTTCATATTCTATAGGAAACTCTGCAGCTGCTGTCAAAGAACAGGTAATGTTCTTCCATCTTCTTCTTAACTTCGGTTATGGTTATAAAGATTAGTAAACATCTTCATCTTCCTTCTTTTCCTCTTCCTCTACAGGGTGACTGTGGTGTGAGGATTCTTGGAGAACGAAGTTCTTCTTCCTGTCCGATCTGCAAACCATCTCCTCACCGTTCAATGTAGGTTTTCTCAAGCAACGTAGCCCAAACAAGTGATTTAATATATATACCAGCATTACATGCATGTAGTATAGTTTTCTGCTGGCTTTAATATGTTTTCTGTAATATTTTTCGAAAGAGACGGCCGTGTCTAGGGCGCTACTTTTAGAAATGACCTGCACTAGGTCGTCAATTTAAGATTTGACGCCCTGCCCTATAGGCGTTAATTTCATGAAAATCACATGTAATTAATAATTGATCCTGTTTAAAATTCAATAAATATGAAATATCGATTCTAATATCTTGCATGACTCTACCTGTGAATTCCTGCTAATTTTCCTGTCATGACCATGTCTCCTGTCTCTTGAAATTTTATTTACTGAAATATTGTAAATTCCTTGAATTCACGACCTGGACTCGGCCGTCTCTCACGGTGATAACGCCCCTGTGTAGGGCATGATTTTAAAAATTTACGACCCTTCCTAGGGTGCGTTCATGTTAAACTACAAAAATTGATATCTTGCAAAAATGAAAATTAAGAAATAGACGACGACTGTATATGTCGTCAAATTTATATAAAATGCCCCTGTCCAGGGCGTGTTTTTGATAAAACACAGAATTATGGAAATTTCTGCAAAAATTGGAAATACATGTAAACGCCCTTATTTAAGGCGTTATTTACTTAAGTAGTGACTTAATCAAAGTCGTTATTTTCTGTAAAAATGTTTTTACCTGTTACTGCTAACCGAGGGTTTTCATTATATTTATATATATGTATATCGGCACTATATCTCCACTCCGTGAGTATAGTCCCACGTTTTCATGTTGTTCTATCGATCACCCTCAACTCTCATTGACATACAAGCTCTCCATTGGACATTCCGTTCCTTTGGACTAGCGAGTTAGTCATAGAGTCCTCTGTAAGACTCCTCGTAGCCTTGGATTCCCTCAAGGCCGACTGAGCTGGTTGTACCCTAAAAACCCATTACACTATTAAATGCCATGTCACTCTAAAGAAACATGATATACCGGCCCTTATGATATGCAAAGAGTATATCATGAGAATTCTTAATGGGATGATGATATCATGCCATTTGTTGATGTTCTTGTGAACCTCAATTCTATAATAAGAATGAGGGTATCTTACCTTTGATATACTGTTCATGTGGACCTCAATTCTATAAAAAGAATGTCCATACTTGTTTGTCATGGTACCCGAGTTAAGGGAACCTAATTCCACCCAGTTATCGACGTCATGGTGGCTATGCTTTGCGTGGATTTTATCGCCAGTATGTCCCTACTCAAGGGTCTTTCCCTTGAATTCCATGAAAAATCTTATCTTATCATCCTAGTAAATCTTGTTCTTGGAACTCTTTATTGGCTATAAACTATCGTGGATGTCTAGATCTACCGTGAATGCTGTGCATATAGGGCCCGATCTGGTCCTGGGTGGAGCGCCCGAAAGTACTAGTGCCCATGGGAGTTTTAATGATAACGGTGTCTAGCATTGCACCGGAGTACTCTTTATCTTGATCTTTGGCATTCCACGATCTCTCTTTTCTTGCGTGCGTGACTTGACTTGCGTGACTTTACTTGCGTGGCCCGACTAGGGCAAGGTACTTACGTGAAATAGCCAATAATCTATAAAGTCTCTCATGAAAGTTTCTTGTTTAATATTCGCTTGAAGGTTTTGCCCGATGTGTTATTCTCTTGATTAGTTACTTGTTCAGTTATTTCTACATGCATAGCCTTATTACATTTACATGTGAGAAATTGTAATTACTTAAACCCATTGCTAGTTCTTGAGATATAATTTCCTACTGAGCGTTCGCTCACTCCGTTTTATTCCAACATTTTCAGGTAAGCAGGTAGCTAGCAAGACCGAGACCCACACGGGCGGGACAAGTGTGCAAGCGAGCTTCGGAAACTAGTGAACCGAGTCTTTTATCTTTCTTGAGTCTAGATAGTGTTGTCTAGCTAAGTCAGCTTGGCATCTCTTATTCAGTCAGCTTGTCTAACGTCTGTTAGTATGTCGTTATCTTCCTTTCCATTGTGTTGAAGTCTCCAAGTTGGAAAACAAGTTCTTGTAAGAGATTTATAATAGAAATATAAATTTCTATTGTTGTTCGAAATTATCTTGGTCTTATGCGATTGCTCTTGATCATTCACGACTGTTTAACTGCCACGTTCCGAGCAAACGACACGTTCCGCTGCTATCGGCCCGGGGCGTGACACATCCCCTATACCTATGCCAAGCGGCACCGTTTTAGACCTTTACCCACGCTTGCTGCGCCGTTTTAAACCCTATACCTATGCGTATCGCGCCGTTTTCGTTCCGAACCGCGTCGTCGTGCCGTTTCAACCCCCTCCTCGCCTCCGAGGTGATTTCTAATGCTAATGATAGAATTAAATAAACCCTGTAATCAATAAATTGAATAAATTGGTTTGTCTAAGCCTGAATTAGCTAGTTTCATAACTTCATCATCATGTTTTAGTCTAAGCATTCGGGCCACATCAATGTATGCCTGAGTGCACGGGCCCTTGGTATATCAAATGACATGAGCAGAAAGCCAGGCGACGTCCGACGGGAAGCTCTTGCTACACGTGATGGTGGTCTTAAGACCTAAGTCCTCCGCCGCGTACTGAGGGTCCGCCCTAATAAACCGTGCATGGTAGATCATAGTATCTTGCATGATCATTCGCATCCTTTGCATCCTTTATTCTGGCCTTGACAGCCCACTATCTCGACAATTAATCAAAGGTTTTCCCTCCTCGCGGGGGATGTAATGGTATGGCGGACTGCTGGTCCCGACCGAACCTCACTCTCGCCCGAAACGGGTCAGAATGAGCGCACAATAAACTCGTCACTTATGTGACTGGCACGCATGTGCAGTCAATCAGTCAGTTAATTATCGATTAATTAATTGGTTGATCGACGCGTAAACAAACCAAATAAACCCACCAAATATAATAAAATACCCCTGATAAAATAAACCTATCAAACAACGCCCATCGAATGAGCGTCCACTATTGTGGACGTCAATTACCCGCAATTCCCGTAGCCATGATTATCCCAAAGTCGAAAAAATAAGAAATAGCGTCCGTGGATATGGACACCCATTAGTGTGCGTCCACAAGTATGGACGTCGTTTCCGCTTCTAGCCCAATCCGAAAACGGCTCCTCAAGAGTCCAACCATGCTCAAACTCGAACTTCCCAAAAGTTCCCACTCTATAAAGATCAACCTAGAGGGCCTCTATAGCGACCCAAGATCCGGATACCGGGAAAGGAACCCGATACCATTCGAATCCTGGCCCGCCGCCCACGAGCTGGGGCTCAGAAAGGTTAAAAAGGAGTGTGGAGGTACAAAGAAATAGGAAATAAGATAGGATAATTCAATAATTATCAGAAATAAATAATCTAACTACAGCAGAGTCTAGTCCAACAGAAGTACAGTCTAAGGCAGAAGAACGCACCCAACACCGAGTGAACACTCGGCTCTGCGAGCTAACAACTAAGAACCTCAGCACAGCACCCTCGAACTTCAAGGAAGAACCGCCACACCTGAAACGTAGGGCTGAGCCTCCTGTCACTGGCTCTGTAGGGGTCCCGCGGAACCCCAACCGTAAACAACGATGGTAGCGAAAAGCAACAACAACAACAGTAGGAACGGCACTCGGTGGCCAGGAAAACCTCAGCTCTACAGCTACTCCTACAGTACTGGAAAACATGCCCCGATCTCAAGTCGGGGAAACACCAGTCTAACGGAAAGACCTCTGGCTACACTGCTAGAAAACACACCTCGACAACCCTACCGCGGAGGCCCGTCTCGCAGACAAAGGCCCAACTCAAGACCACTCGGTCTAGGAACACGGTCACGACCTCGCCGCCGTGAAACCAACACCTTCTAGGGAAAACCCTCGGTGACACTCACCAGAAACCCTAGACCTATACCTCGGGAACACACCCAGAAACTCCACGTAAAATCACATCTCGTAGATGGGAAATAGAAACTCGAGTCACGTGAAACTCACATCAAGTGACAGGAGCACAGCCCACCAGTAGTAAGGTCGGATGCGTCCACTGACAACTTAGTCCGTAGCCTCAAGTGTCTCGCTGCGACGCCCCAGGCAGAGACTGAGACACCGTACAAGCAACCAGGAACACAGAACAAGGACTAGCTGGGGTAGCGCTCGTTAGCGCAGGTCCGACTGCCTCCAACTACGTGTGCACACACAGACCATGCGCCCTAGGTCAGATCCTCTAGCTGGTTCTTCCCCCAAAGTCCGGACTCAGGCTGCACGTGGGGGCCCTACGATAACCAGCCTAAAAATCATCTCTCTCGGGTAACGTTCTCCACCACTCTCAAGTGGATCCGCACACCCGTGCGCAGGAAAGCTACGTCTAGTGGTAGGTCACTCAACGTGAACATGGAAAGCCACACATGCACCCATTGTGAGTAACACGGAGTAACACGTGGCTCGGGGCCACCAGACTCTGGATGGTCCACTAGACCTAATAAACCCAACGATCCTTGAGTCACACGACTCAGGTCAAGACCGTTGAATCCGGACGGTTCCATGCTGTCAATCTGGCCTATCCTTAGGTCAGAAACCACGATAGCATGATTCCCAAGGCAGCTCATGAGCCGCCGAGTCGATCCCTCATCCAAGGAGCACACAGAAGACTTCCAACCCCAGGCTGGTTAACTGGACTCACGGTCCAAGGGCCAAACCCACGGCCCACTCGAAAAACACTTATCGGAAAGTCAATGACGTGCGGGAATAGCCCTCCGCACTCATGCCGACTCACGGCGACTCAATCTAGCGAAAGCACAAAAGCTCGGAACATGCGGGGTCACTCGGATCCCCAAGACCCACGGGCACGCTAATCGAGATAACATGATACCTCCAGACACTCCAAAAACATCGACATGGAACCCCCGGGGTGTCCGGGACATCCACGAGACCGAAGGTCAACCACTAGGTCACAACCGGGTCGACTGAGGGCCAACACGATGCAATCGGAGCACAACTAAAACAGAAAACAGGGTGGCGGTCCTCTCTAGACCGTGACGCACCTGGCGGTCTACCCTGGACCACAAGCCACAGCCTAGCGGTCTACCACTGGACCGCTAAGCCCAGACTAGCGGTCTAGCCAGGACCGCTAAGCCCCAGAAACACCGGACCTCAAGCGGTCATCCCGAGACCGCAAGGCTGCCTGGCGGTCCGCAATGGACCGCAAAACCTTGCCTAGTGGTCCAACCAGGACCGCAACACCCAGAAACACACGAACGACTAGGGCATGAAAACGGTCATACCTTGATTGCGAAGCCCTGCCTGGCGGTCTCCTCGAGACCACTAAGCACAGTGGCAGTCTATCGCGAGACCGCAAGGCTCGAACAGACATAGGAGGACCCCTGGCGGTCTCCACATGACTGCTAGGTAGCCTAGCGGTCCCTGGAAGGACCGCTAGGTCATCCCGAGCGCGAAAACGGTGAATCTCACAAAAAACCCCATTCCACGCCCCGTTCACACTCATGTGAAGGGAAAAATAAGGGGAAACTTGTCCCCAACCTCTCTAGCACCGAGAGGACCCATTTAAACCCCAAAAATACGATCAAAACGCAAGATCTGGCTCACACCCCAAAATCATGCATTTATATCCCGGCGGAGAAATAAATCCACTCGGCTCGCCTCGGGCTACCAAATCACGGGGAAATGAAGTACTCGGGCTACGAAACCATCCCCCTACCTCCATCGAAGATTTCACGCGCCGAGGACACCGATCCGCCAAGAAAACGCCACACGAATCGCTGGCAGCGCCCCGAACTCACAGCCAAGCTTCGCCGCGCCTCCACCGCCTCGATCCTCATCCCGTCCGTGCCCGCTCCTCGCCTGCGTCGCCTCCACCTCGCCCCCGTCCACCTCCGTCGGCTGTTGGAGAAGAGAGGGAGAGAAGAGAGAGCGTGAGAGAAGAGAGAGGGAGAAGGTGAGAAATGAGAGATGAGGAGAGAAAAAAGGAGGTTTGAATATATAGAAAATCCAAAAATTCCAAAAAAATATGAAAATTAGGGAAAAACACTCCACATGATCCTCGAAAAATGCACAACGTAGTGGTAACGTCCCGGAGTTGGAGAACGCAACGGTTTGCCCTACACGGGGTTCCGAAGGTCCGACAGACAAAAACACGCGTAAACCACTAAACTCAGTCCGGGACCCACAAAAGCGATCCGAAACCAACGGATCCTGATCCGAACAATAATCCAAAAAACCCGGGGCATTACAGCCTCCTAGCATCGAATGGATTCAGAAGGCTCTATCGCAATTTAAGGTCAAGAACCGAGTGTTCTGCAACACTCAAGAAGTGTAGGATGGACCAAATGCTTCAACGTCCATCGAAGAGGCCAAAGATGGGCTTAGCAATGATTATAGAGCTCGACGATCACATTAGCAGGAAGATAGTAATGAATCAGGTGAGTTTTGTTGTAGGAAAGCATTGATCTTAACCTATTTTACCTGATCTTCCTCTCTTCTATTCTTGTATTCTCACTTTTCTTTCTGTTGCGTTCTACTTTCTCTGTAACTCACAGGACTATCCCACTATCCCAGGCGCTCGAAATTATACTAGGAACAAATGGCTTCCCCTCCTTCTTTCTAAAATGACCCTAGACATGAGATCTTTCTTGTCTCGGTGGCACCTGCTCAGCTTAATCACCCACGCCAAGCACTATTAGGACGTTCATCTGGATTGGGCTATCATAGGGGTGCTCCTTGAAATCTGGCACCCAGGTACACATACCTTTCTATTCCCCACCTTTGAAGCCACCGTACTCTTGGAAGAAGCGGAGGTATTGCGAGGATTAAAGAGATTACAACAAGGTAAAGAGGAGAAGATGGCGGTCATGGCCAATCCAATAAACACAATAGAGACATTGTTCGGCCTAATCCCAAGCTCAAAAATAGTGGATCAGATTCGGGCCACCAAAGGGATTAACTTGATGAAATTGGCAGCATGGGTGTACAAGCAATTGGGCCAAGCTAAGGAGGAAGACATGGAAAATATCATGAAAGCCTTTGTGATATGCCTCGCAGGAGCCTTACTCTTCCCCTCGACAGATGATTTCTTAGAGGAAGAACAATTAAACGCGATATGTGAGATTTGGGAGGGAAAGAGGATCGGGCCAGCAGTCCTAGCCAACCTCTATAGTGGGCTGACCTTGGCATCCATGGGAAGGCCCTTATATGGATCTATGCTTCTTCTTACTAGTTGGGTAGACCTTCACCTAAAATTTGACACATGTGAGGATGCCCAAGGAGCGTCTAGGATATTTCATAAAAGCCCACTCTACTATATGACAGGCATGCTTGGATTGAGTGAAAGGGTGACAAACAGAGTGCCCAAGCTTAAGAAGAGAGTGGAGTGGAGGGAACACTTCAAAACTATGCATCAGACAATGTTCACATGTGCACCGGGAATCCACCGTTTGTCTTCTCCCCGCCTCACCACCATTCGAACGAGAGAAAAGAGAGGCCTTCACCCCCCCCACGCCTTGCCCCCGTCCAATGGATACCCAGGAGGGCCCTCGATGATCAAAGAGGAGGGTGACCAGCCGATACCTGCGCTCCCAAGAGGGAGTTGAATAGGAAAGCTTGCCGGCGGTAGAAACCATGGAGGGAGGCGAAGCGATATCGTCCTCGGCGACTAGGTCGGCTAGGACGACCGGGAGCGGCAGTGAGGAAGCTATGGATGTGGAGGGGCCCTCCGGAGGAGCCGAGGAGGCCAAGGGTACGGCGAAGCCCGCCGGCTCACGCCGTGAGAGAGGTAAGGAATTTTGATTTTTTTCCTTTTCAAAAATCCATTTTTTTGTATTTTCTTGTGCATGGATGTGAAGACAAGAGGATCGTGCCCCTGGCACGTTGTAGAGGGCGAAACGCCCAAAGAAAATGCCCCGGGAGAGGGGAGAAACGTCGACGACCGTCCGCGATATAATGCGGTGCTAACAGGGAGCGCGTTAATTAACGCGACCCCATGACCCAGCGCATTGATGATAAATTCTTTTTTTTTTAGAATTTTTCTTTAGTTTGGATTGACAGAATTAAAACTAATCTCTTCTCATTTTTTGTTTTTTCATTTTTAAATTTTTTTGATGGTTTGATTAGAATGAATACTGACTCTCTCTCTCTCTCTTTTGTTTTGAATGATGTAGGGTGCAACGTGTAGCTGGATTTCATGGACTCTCATCCGGGCTGCCTTCCTCGCGTTGCTGGAGTTTTAGCAGACTCGTCTCCGCCGAATGAGTTTCGGTGAGTTTTTAGACATAGAGGTGCTGAGGATAGATGTTGGCTTGATTCAAGCTCTAAAAGCTAGGTGGGATGTTGAGTGCAAGGCTCTCATCTTCCCTTGGGGTCACATGATCCCAACCTTGGAGGACGTGACTCGCATCACGGGGTTGCGAGTGCACGGAGTGGCAGTGAGCGGGGTCACATACCCCTGCTATCGAGAGATGGCAGATAGATTGATAGGATTGGAGTTAGAGGGTACAGGGCGGACCTCTCTAGTTCCCAGGGTAGCCCTACAGGAGAGTTTGGGTTTGTTCGATACACAGAGGGAGGTAGGGGAGTCCGCAGCAGACTACTTGAGGAGGCTAGTGAGTGAGGTGAGAGGGAGCTTTGCTACAGAGGTGGGACCATAGGCTGACAGGGAGCTACGCCGGTTCCTCGTGCTATTGATTGGGAGATTGCTACTAGGATCACGAGGTGATGCTATGAGTTGCCGGTTCCTTCCCCTGTTTGAGGACTTAGAGAGAGTTGGTGAGTACGCCTGGGGTGCGGTAGTGCTATCCCACCTATTCGATGATCTGGGTATCTCTACCCGCCTATCCTCTCTTGGTGGTTTCTACTCTCTGCTTTAGGTAAATTCTAAACCCTCAAACTTGTGAATATTGCACTTATTTATTGTGTTAATCAAAATGTGAAATGCTTTCCAAGTTTGGAGCTACATGTACTTACCCACCCTTGAGCGCGGCTGGGAGGATCGAGGAGAGCTACTTCCCTTGGCGCGACGGTGGTCCCCGTGGTGAGATAGTCGGTCCCTGAAGGACCAGGTCACCCGGATCCAGGATGTGATAGATGTGATGCCCCATGTAGAGGTAAGATTTTTTTTAGAGTTGAAATTTCAAATGTTGTTATATTATGATGGCTTGAACACTAACAATCTTCTTTGCAGGTGATGTGGACTCCCTATCAGAGGGAGATCAGGGAGATGCCATGGGTGGAGCCCGATGTCCCCTACTTCAGGAGAGAGATCTGGTTGCACGCCCTGAACCTGGTGGAGCCGCTACACTATAGATTGATCATGAGGACATTGGGGGTCTACCAGGCGGCAGTTGAGTTCTCGAGGTGACAGTACCTCAACCTGGGCAGAAGTTCTGTGGCCTTCAGGGAGTGGATGACTGGCATCAGCGAGCACACGACCAGTTGGTCGACTGGGAGCGGCGTGGACGACCAGTCCCTGCGGGAGCAGACTCAGACGAGGCCTACCTTGGGGCCTACGCACAAACTTACGGCACTCGGATCTACCGTGGCATGCACTGACAGGTGAGTTCCTTCATTAAACATTCTCCAAACCTTAAAGATTCATAATTGTGTGATTAACATTTTTTTGTTGTTTTCACAGTTTGATCCAGAGGGCTGACTAGCCATGCTGCAGGGGCTCCTTGACTCCACAGTGCAGCAACGCGATGACCTCTAGCGCACCGTAGATGAGCTGGTAAGATTCTTACTTGTAGCTTCACAATGATTTGGGCTTAGCTTTGTTAATTGTTGTTAATCCTTTTATTTCAGCGAGAGGAGCTAGAGAGGGTCCGAGCTTCCCACGGTGCCTCTTCTTCGACGTAGCCTACCTGTGACCACACCGAGCTTAAGAGTCAGCTCGCCGGCGCACTAGCTCGTGCTGAGGCGGCAGAGGCCTCCCTCCAGGAGAGAGTAAGCAACCTACTCCCTTAGCTTAGTTTCTTAAAAAAGATTCATCCATATTGTTCACTGACCAAGACTTCGGGTGCAGGAGCGAGAGCTACGGACTGCAGAGGCGGAGATGAGGTGTCGGGACGTGGAGGATCTGCCCCGAGATGCGATAAAGTTGCGCATCCTCCTCGGTGCGGAGAGGGACGAGAGGGCGAGAGAGAGGGAGGAGCGTGAGAGAGAGAGATGGGAGAGAGAGAGGGAGAGAGAGAGGTTAGAGCGAGAGATGGAGAGGGTGTAGTTGAGCACCAGATTGGGGATTGTCGAGCAGCGTGCGAGGGACGCGGAGGAGCACTATCGGTGTGGGCGTGAGCGTGCTCAACGTGAGGGACGCGCTAGTGCCTACTCGAGCACAGACTATCTTGTTACCTCCTCTGAGCATCAGAGGAATGTGGATGTTGAGAGGAGAGGGTGGGGCGACAGGAGTGCGGCCTCACGGGGATCGATGGCTCTACCTAGGCTTACTCCTCAGGGTGGAGGACATGGGGAGGTTGAGAGCTCACGGAGAGGGGGAGATGAGGAGGGTGGAGGAGAGAGTTAGAGAGTTTTATTTTTTATACATCCACCCTCACTTTTGTACATTTGACAGATATTAGTGGAATGGAACAGATTTTGTTGCTTCTTGCATTTCTTGTGGTTGTTCTTTACTTTGCTTTGCTTGTGTACCTGTCCCTGTAGAACACTTCATAAAATGCGTTAGTTCCACTGTTCTGACTTGGCCTCTTGCTCAATAAGCAGGTGGGTCAAAAGGCCAAGCCCTTATCAATTAAGGTAGAATGCAAATGCAACATGCTAGTATAAGTAAAATAAGAATCTATGCACATGATCACTCTTCTCCTTCTCTTTTTTTTATTTTTTTGTTATTTTTTTGTTGTTTTACTATTTTGATTTTTTTAAAGAAACATAATGCTAAGTTTAACTTTGCAAATTGCAAAAATCAAGGCTAATTAAGTTGCTAGCCAAGGATCCTTGTTCCTTCCCCTTTCACTAAAAAGATACCCAGAGCGCGGGGGTGCATTAGAGGGTGGCATCCCCTAACCAACAGTCACTGGTCATTGGTGCTCCTATAAGGGCCATACTCGAGGAATACTTCGACCTTAGAGGGAGAGATAAAAGAAAAATTCTCGACAAGCTCGGTGTAGGTTGTGAGGGTATCAAAAGTTTGACTTCCGCTCACGGCACCCCCTAGGGATTAGGTCTGTTGCGCCGTGACTTTTTGTCATATCATCGAACCTTAGTTCTTCTTATGGCACGCATACGACTGGGCTCATGACGTCCCGCGGAGAAACTGTACTGCCACTCTTGCCATGCCAGTTTTTTTTTGTGGTTTGTCCTTTGGACTTTGATCAAAACATTGACTTTTAGAATTTTGATAATGGCGAACAAGGTCTTAATAGACTATCCCTATTTGAGACTTCTTCCTTTCAGGGAGTGCTTAGGTTGGTCGTCTTACCTATTCTGCGCCTTGCCCCTACACCTGGACCGAGTGAGGAGGAGAAAAAGACCTTCATGCCCCTCGGACGTGGCCAAAGTAGGAACGGTATTTTCCAAGGGAGTCGGCTAAGAATGCCGTGTAGTGTGTGCGACCCGTGCAAATGGATAGCCCTTAATGACCAGGGAGAGAACATCGGACTCCTGGCACAGAGTTCATTATGCCTTTAAATATTGCAGAAGCAAAAAACAACCTTGACTGAGACATGAAATTGTTTGTTTTGTTTGTTTTGTTTTTTGAACTAATCACTCATTATCATGTTGAAAACCTCACTTTTTTATGCTCATGCGTAGAAATGAAATATGAAAATCAAAGATGCGCAATTAAATCGTACCTTGCATCTTTTAATGAAGGTAACTTGTAATCCTGAAGCGGTGATGTGACACAACCTAGGACTCAACAAGCAAGCACAATTAAGCATTCAAAACGGACCGATAATAGCAACCGCTCACCTGATGCTCACTAAGACCCGGGGTAACTTGGCAATGCCAAGGGGAGGTTGTGTGGGCTAGGCCCTTGCTGGTAGAGGGCCAGCAAGGCCAAAGTTTGATTCCCCAAGCGTATGGCTGCCCAAATCAAGGGTCCGACGAAGTGCCAAAGGGCACGGGTTCCACTCTCTTCCCACGATGATCACTTATAGCAAATGAGCTTAAGGATTGGGCTCCCGTCACGGCCAGCGGAGTTTATGAACTAATATTGAAAGAACAAGCATGAATTAGAGCAAAGTTTTGGAGCACTCACTCGACCGGTTTGAAGAAACCGGTCCCGCTCGGAGACGAGGGCGAGCGGGGAAGCGTGGGTTCCCCACACGCCGCGCCGGGGTAGCTTGACCTGTTTAAGCTATTACAACACTACACCCCATGCAAGGGGGGGATCGTGGGGAAGGGAAGATGATAGTTACATCCAAACACTACCTCCACACAGGGAGGGGCCTTCAGCCGGCCAAGCGGGGAGGGGAATTTGAGAAGGGAACACCGAAGATGGGAGGTTGCCGATTCTACCCAGTTCTGTGGGTGCTGACAGGAGACTGATAAATTGACTGCTGCAACTGCTACCGAATTTTGTTGGGGACGAAACCACCTGGAAAATCTTCATAGTAAGCCGGGGAAGTCGTCCAAATTTTATTAATTTCTTCTGTCGTCGATGCTGGTCTGGGTGGAGGCCCGAACAGGGAGGCAGATTCTCAGATTGATAGCTTCTGGTTTTCAACAGCAGGTTGCAGAGGTTGCCCCAATAGCTCCTGAACTCAGAATCGAGCACCGTTGGGTTCTTTGGAACCATGGATGAGTCTTCTTCGCAGAAAAACTGACGGGGAAGCCAAACAATGCCGGAGAAGTCCAGGAAACTCTGAACAATGACAACAAGTCGGTGCAGACTATGGGAAGCAGAACCACATGACTGAGGGAGAAAATTGATAACTCCTGCTACAGGATGCCGAACGGAGTTCCGCTTCTTGATTCTGAAAGTAGACAGAAGGAGGAAAAACTTTGCAGAAGGGCTCTTGTCTTGATTCACACTGGATTTGTCGTGGAAGAGCTTCCAATTACGTTCAGGTGCTCTGTCAAGAGAGCTTCGTGCAGTTGAGGGAGAACGTCTCTCCCGGGCAGCACGGTGCTCGGATGACAACGAAACCACTTCCGTTGCGAAGAAGACAGGAAGACGCTTCCGACGATAGCTCTTGGACCTCTAGGGACGCCAGGGGGAAGATGGGGTCGCTACTGCACTCCACTGGTTCTCTGCTGGCTCTCAGCCAAGGTGGAGGAAGGGTGATGGGGTGGCTGCTCTTGGTAGAGTGGAGTGGAGGGAAGGGGATGGGGGTGGCATACTCAATGGGAAAATGAGTTGGGCGACTTTGGGCTATGGAGGGAAGGGGATATTCAAATTCAAATGGTCTTGGGAGGTGGAGGGTTGCATGGGGGAGAGGGAAGGGTGCTTGGGAAAGGGATGAGGTGGTTGGAGGGTGGCTTAGTGATTGGGGATGCTCCCTTGGGACTAGGGGGTGAAGTAATGGGATGTGTGGGGAAGGGGAGTGGCCTTTAATGGGGGTAGGTGGGAGAGTGGTGGTTGGGAAGGGAGGAGAGAGAAAATTTTTGAAATTGGGTGTGGAGGAGAGAGAAAGGGGAGTGAAAGAGAGAGATTAAGAGAGGGATGGGTGTGATTCTCTCCCTAAGGCTTCTCACCTCACTAATGGATTCACTCCACCATAAAAATAAAGATAGAACTCACAAACTGACATTTTTTTTCATTCATTGATTCATTAAGTTGAAATGGGGGGGAATGGGATCCTATATATAGGAAACCCACATTTCTACAAAAGTCCCTAACAATTGACTTAATGATAAATAACCGAGGGGGTAGGGGAGAGCCCTTGGGCCAAGCCCAATGAATTGGGCCCAATAGCTAACTAGACAACCTAATGACACTCAAACTTAGGGAAATGAACACAAGACCTAGGAACATGACTCAAATAAAAGGGAAAATACATCAAATGACTCAAATAAAAATTACATAGGACTTAAATTTAAATGACTAGACCATGCCGGATGCAACCGGGGCGAGGAGACGAGCTGTGAACGTGGGCATGTGAGGTGATGTCCCCATCATACTCCCGGGGTGCGGAGAACTCAACTCCGTCGAGTAAGTGTCCTTCCCTCCTTGGAGGGTGTAGAAGTGGTACTGCCCTCAAGTCTTCCGAACGAGACCGATCCATCCACCTGCTGAGATAGTGCTCGTATACCTTGCTCCTGGTGGTAGTGACCTGTTCATCCAATATTCGTTCAATGCGCTCACGCTGGGCTCTCTTGGTTGGTGGACTCTCCTCACGGGTGGGTGCTCTCTCAACGGAGGGAATAGGCTCAATATCCTCACTAGGTACCACCGTGGGTCCCTTGTATGGCACTAGGTCGGCGACACTGAATGTGGGACTTACCCCATATTCCTCGGGGAGATCTAACTCATAGGCATTTGCACCAATGCGCCTCAGGACCTGGAAGGGACCAGCCCCACGTGGCCTCAATTTGGAGATGGCTCCCGGGGAGAGCCTCTCCATCCTTACCATCACAAAGTCACCCTCATGGAATTCTTGGTGACGTCGATGAGAGTCTGCTTGCCTTTTATAAGTCACATTCTTCTTGCTAATGTGCTTGCAGATCTCTTTATGCAATGTTGTGAATGCATATATTCTAGGGGTGATGGGTGGACCTGGGCAACCAAAAGTAGACCTATCGTGTAATGATGCAGTGTAGACTTTGGTTAGCCTAGGTGGGCCGGGGCACCCGTAGGTGGCCCTATCATGCAAATTGGTGATAAATATTGGGGGACCCGGACATCCGTAGATGCCTTTGACATGCTTAAGACCCATGATGAATGAAGGTGGATCATGACATCCGAATATAGACCACTCATACTTTCTACTTGACATGTGGGTGATATGAATGAATGTACCCAACATAGTGTTCATGCCAAGGGGTATGGTAAGCCTAGACACATGCATGCTTTTCCCAAAGGTGACTTCCATGTGTATAGGTGTGGGAAAACCTTTGAACTCCCATTGGAAAGGATCGAATGGATCTAAGAAGGTGGTCATCATGGGGTGGGGCACAACCTTATTATCTAGGGATATGTAGCCCATGGTCATGGCTCCCAAGGTGTAACCCGGGTCATGGATGAGGTGGGTTTGGCCCAATATGGTGGGTGAGGGTAGGAAAGGGTGGGTGGTTGGTAAGATGGTTGGGTCATATGAGTCCCTTGACTCCCATTGGAATGGATCATATGGATCATAAAATGGGTCACCTAGGGGGAGAAACTCCATGTCCTCAAGATCCTTAAAAGGTGCTAAGTCATCCTTCTCCATGATAGTTGGGCCAATGTTCTTGACAAGTGGGTCGGCCATGAGTGGAGGGCTTGGCTTTCTACCCGAGATAAGAAGCTCTAAATCGAGGAGAAGGTTGGGCTCATCGGGTGTAGGGAGGAACAGAAGGAGGTCGCTAGTGTAGCAACCAATGGTGCAAACCGAGGTGATAGACCATATGCATAGGTGTAGGAGGCTAAGGCTCCTAGGTTGTTCGACCATAGGGGTCAACATGCTAGTCATGTCTAATTGCCATGCTATGCCCTTGAGAAGGTCCCCTAAGGTCTCCACTTGGTAGGATGCTTGGATTGTGGTGTGATAGGAGAAGAAGGGCACTATGGGAAGGTCTCGTTCTATGGGAGGGAAAACATGGGCCGGGGTCTCTCGAATTGGGCTCTCCTTTAGCCAACTAACAATGGGTTCTCCTAAGATGAGCTTAACTCCAACTAGAGATGGTGATGTAAGGTGAAGACCCTTGTGTGTTGTTTCTTCTTCAATTTGGGCTTGGGTTTCCTCCAAGGTGGAGAGTGGGTTTGGAGTGTTTACCACTATGGGGTGGGGTATGGGTTCTTCTTCCAAGGAGGTGAGAGGGGCTTTTGAGGGTGTGGTGATGATTGGGGCATGGTGTATCTGGGGTGGTAGGTAGTGGGAAACTTGGGTTAGGATAGGTGAGGGTAGTAGTGGAGGCTTTGGTGGGAGTTGGATTGGGGTAGGGAGAGGAAGATGGGTGGGTTGAAGGGGTTTGGGTTGATTTGTTTTGGGAGGAGTGTCTCTTTTTGGGGGTGATGGAGAGGTAGTGGTGGGGGTTACCATGGGCCTAGGTGGAGAGTTGGCCATGGGGCCCAATTGGGTATGGGTGGATAGGTTTGCGGAAGGAGGTTTTGGTTGGAGTGTGGGGATCCTCATGGGATTTGGTGGAGAGGTGGTTGTTTGGTTTATTTGGGTCTTAAGGGAGAGGACTTGGTCGCGAAGTGTTGTTATGATGGTTGAGAGATGAATTGTTGGGGGTGGTGGGGGTGGAGACCAAAGGTCGGTCTCAAGTTGGCCGGGTGGGGATGGAGGAGTGGTAGTGTTCCTCGGGTTAGGGGTGCTTGAGTAGGAGGGGTGGGAATGTTTGGGGATGTAGATCTTTCTAAGTTATACCTTCATCTCTTCCCATGAGTGAATAGGTTCTTGTCTTCCAACCCTCCTTAAGCCCTCTATGTGTTCCCACTTACTTTTGGCTTGACCCCGAAGTCGTCCCTTGGCCTTTCGGACTCTCACCGATCCATATACCCAAGTCTTTTCGAAGTACTTTTCTATCATAGCCTCCCACCTAAGATAGTCACTAGAATGTGATCCGTCAAAGGTAATATCCCTATCTAGGATGAAGTCCAAGGGTGGCGAGTAGGCTAAGTAGGAGGCCATGATGATCGGGGGGATCAATGCAAGGGTCGGATTGATGATGACAACAATGCAAGCATGCCCTAGGACTTGACTTGATAGAGACAAGTCAATGACTTGCTCTGATACCAATTGATGTGACACAACCTAGGACTCAACAAGCAAGCACAATTAAGCATTCAAAACGGACCGATAATAGCAACCGCTCACCTGATGCTCACTAAGACCCGGGGTAACTTGGCAATGCCAAGGGGAGGTTGTGTGGGCTAGGCCCTTGCTGGTAGAGGGCCAGCAAGGCTAAGGTTTGATTCCCCAAGCGTATGGCTGCTCAAATCAAGGGTCCGACGAAGTGCCAAAAGGCACGGGTTCCACTCTCTTCCCACGATGATCACTTATAGTAAATGAGCTTAAGGATCGGGCTCTCGTCACGGCCAGCGGAGTTTATGAACTAATATTGAAAGAACAAGCATGAATTAGAGCAAAGTTTTGGAGCACTCACTCGACCGGTTTGAAGAAACCGGTCCCGCTCGGAGACGAGGGCGAGCAGGGAAGCGTGGGTTCCCCACACGCCGCGCCGGGGTAGGTTGACCTGTTTAAGCTATTACAACACTACACCCCATGCAAGGGGGGGATCGTGGGGAAGGGAAGATGATAGTTACATCCAAACACTACCTCCACATAGGGAGGGGCCTTCAGCCGGCCAAGCGGGGAGGGGAATTTGAGAAGGGAACATCGAAGATGGGAGGTTGCCGATTCTGCCCAGTTCTGTGGGTGCTGACAGGAGACTGATAAATTGACTGCTGCAACTGCTACCGAATTTTGTTGGGGATGAAACCACCTGGAAAATCTTCGTAGTAGGCCGGGGAAGTCGTCCAAATTTTATTAATTTCTTCTGTCGTCGATGCTGGTCTGGGTGGAGGCCCGAACAGGGAGGCAGATTCTCGGACTGACAGCTCTTGGTTTCCAATAGCAGGTTGCAGAGGTTGCCCCGACAGCTCCTGAACTGAGAATCGAGCACCGTTGGGTTCTTTGGAACCGTGGATGAGTCTTCTTCGCAGAAAAACTAACGGGGAAGCCAAACAATTCCGGAGAAGTCCAGGAAACTCTGAACAATGACGACAAGTCGGTGTAGACTGTGGGAAGCAGAACCGCGTGACTGAGGGAGAAAATTGATAACTCCTGCTACAGGATGCCGAACGGAGTTCTGCTTCTTGATTCTGAAAGTAGACAGAAGGAGGAAAAACTTTACAGAAGGGCTCTTGTCTTGATTTATGCTGGATTTGTCGTGGCAGAGCTTCCAATCACGTTCAGGTGCTCTGTCAAGAGAGCTTCGCGCAGTTGAGGGAGAACGTCTCTCCCGGGCAGCACGGTGCTCGGATGACAACGAAACCACTTCCGTTGCGAAGAAGACAGGCAGACGCTTCCGACGATAGCTCTTGGAGCTCCAGGGACGCCAGGGGGAAGATGGGGTCGCTGCTGCACTCCACTGGTTCTCTACTGGCTCTCAGCCAAGGTGGAGGAAGGGTGATGGGGTGGCTGCTCTTGGTAGAGTGGAGTGGAGGGAAGGGGATGGGGGTGGCCTACTCAATGGGGAAATGAGTTGGGCGACTTTGGGCTATGGAGGGAAGGGGATATTCAAATTCAAATGGTCTTGGGAGGTGGAGGGTTGCATGGGGGAGAGGGAAGGGTGCTTGGGAAAGGGATGAGGTGGTTGGAGGGTGGCTTAGTGATTGGGGATGCTCCCTTGGGACTAGGGGGTGGAGTAATAAGATGTGTGGGGAAGGGGAGTGGCCTTTAATGGGGGTAGGTGGGAGAGTGGTGGTTGGGAAGGGAGGAGAGAGAAAAATTTTGAAATTGGGTGTGGAGGAGAGAGAAAGGGGAGTGAAAGAGAGAGATTAAGAGAGGGATGTGTGAGATTCTCTCCCTAAGGCTTCTCACCTCACTAATAGATTCACTCCACCATAAAAATAAAGATAGAACTCACAAAATGACATTTTTTTTCATTCATTGATTCATTAAGTTGAAATGGGGGGGAATGGGGTCCTATATATAGGAAACCCACATTTCTACAAAAGTCCATGACAATTGACTTAATGATAAATAACCGAGGGGGTAGGGGAGAGCCCTTGGGCCAAGCCCAATGAATTGGGCCCAATAGCTAACTAGACAACCTAATGACACTCAAACTTAAGGAAATGAACACAAGACCTAGGAACATGACTCAAATAAAAGGGAAAATACATCAAATGACTCAAATAAAAATTACATAGGACTCAAATTTAAATGACTAGACCATGCCGGATGCAACCGGGGCGAGGAGACGAGCTGTGAACGTGGGCATGGGATGTGATGTCCCCATCAAGCGGTCAGCATGTTGCCCCTTGCGCTTGCATTCCTTATCTTGGTAGCTCGCAAGATAAAGGATAGGATGAAGGTCGGGGGTAAATCAACACGATAGAGTGATGAGTAGACAGACACAGATGAAGGAAGATAAAAGGAAAAGAGGCAGGGCTTGAACTCCCTTGCTAGGGCATGAATACCTGAAAACATGAGGGTCTACAGAAGATGCCAACATCAGAGGGGATCATGGGGGACTAAAGCCCCGAAAGCAACATGAGAAAAGGCGGAAACCATGATTGGGAGAGAGATGAAGAATGACGTAACACAAATTCATGAAAGAATCCCAAAAGATGATGGAATGACTTGTGGAGTCTGGAAGCAGAGGGCAATGGAATGATGGTATAAAACTGGGACAACTGGGAGGTCTCGAGGAAAAATGTAATGCCCTGAAAATTTTATAGAACATTTCTGAAGTATTTAAGAATTTTCTAGGAATTTTTAAAAACCAAAATGGATTAATAAATGAATTTTTGGGTTAAATAAACCATTATTAAGGCCCAAGTGTGATAACCAATTAACCTAGCCTATTTAAATAAAACTCAAAGGACTTAAGGACCAAGCCCATGAAGTTTGGCCCATATTATAGAAGGTTAATTAGTTTATTCACGGAATGTAAAAATAAATACTCATTGTGTGGATAATTAAGTAAGTAAAATCGAAAATAGAATTTGAATTAAATTCAAATTTAGCGCCCAATAGTGGAGGCGGTCTATCGTGAGACCGCTAGGGGAAAGTTGGCGGTCCAGTCCTAGACCGCTAATCCCTGTCAGTTTCGTGAGTTGAAGAAAGAGTAAAAAGATTAGATTTTTAACGTTTTATCTCCTAGAGACCGAGGTGAGAGGACTAGTAAGCATCTTAAGGACTCTCAGAAGTCGGGATAGTACCAACTAGGGACTCTAGAATTGATCTAATCTACGAAACCCTAGCCAAACCCTATAAATAGACCCTAGATTTCACTTGCGCGACCCTTACGATTGGCTCGCGTAGAACTAAGGTAAGGAAGCATTATTTCGGGTAGGTTCTTTTGAGGTTTTTATTCCTAATACTAGGACTAACATCTCTAAAAATTTCGTGCTAGGAGATCAACCCATCAGGAAGATAGAGGCACCCAAAGTTGCTGATTTCACACCAACGACCTAGGAGACTGTGCAACGGTGTGGTGAAGATCAGGAAATTAGGGACTCAAAACGAGGTATTTAGAAGTTGTGTCTTTAGAACTTTTTGTTCTCCTTTGTATCTTCTTCTTACCCTCCAAATTTCACGTCCTTAGGTCAAGAGAATCGAAAGTTAGAGGGGCGTGAAGTTACTGATTTATCACATGAAGTGCAGAACTAGGGTTGACTTCCAGTTCGAAATTCAAAGTCTAGAGGTGTTTCCAGAGGTAGGTCATCTCATGAACGGCTAAAACATCATTCTAGGATTAAAAGCCCTCTTGTCGCACTTGATTTCATGCATTGTATACGGAGAATTTCATGTTTTAATAGTATCTATGCATCTAGTGTAGCATACATGCATCTTTCTTAGCCCTAAATGAACTAAATTAGTTCTCTTGTCATAATACATGAATCCTATGCATATTGTTAGCCTATTCTTCGTTCTATCATGATAGAAGGAGTTTATATATGTTGGTTTTCAGGCATGATATGTCTTGGACTATCATTTAGTTTAATTTTTTAATTTCTGTCAAGCCAAACGGCCTAAAATGGACCGCCATCATTGGTTAGCGGCCCTACAATAAATTGCTAACAGATTATTAGCGGCCAATATATAGACCGTTAGTTATTCATGCGATTTCACTGTTATAGAACCGCAAGCGGCCTTACGATAAATCGCTAACCGACTGTAAACGGTGCTATAATAGATCGCCAACGTTCTGAATTCTGTCAACCCGAGATTGAATAAAGAACAACCCATTAAACTTATAATATGCCTAGTTAAGTATGTTCCAAGTCTGTTTTAAGTATGATTTCTTACTATGGGTTTTATTACTGTCACAACAATGGATTTCATGTTCTTTATTGTACTTGGGATTATTTTTCAACATAAGTTAATTTATGCCAAAATCATATATTTTTGTAATTAAATACATGTTTCTAAAGTTAGATGATTCATGGTTTACCTTGATCACTGTTTTAATGATCTCTTTTCTCATATATAGAGTCATTTTCATAAGTACATGGCATATATCCATGTATATGACCATTAGTTACACCTATGCACATTAGGCACACCATCTTGGACTTGATAACCTCTCCTTTGGATATTCCTTCCAATGGACTAGGAAATCTTATTTCAAGGCCTCCGTAATTCTCTGCAAGCCTGGGATTCCCACTAGGACGCCGAGTTGATTGTACCATTAAAACCCATTGTCTAGAAAACACTTATACCAGTGATTTATATTTCTGGAAACCTAGCGGCTTTATGGTTGACCGCCAGAGTCTGCTAGCGGGCCTCAGCTAGATCGCTAATGGATCCTTGACGGTTCTTTCTTTGATCGCTAAAGACTCCGGAGAATCTATTTTCAATTATCGAACAGTCTTGACCTTAACGGTCCAGAACTAGACCGCTTTCTTCGTGAAACGGCCCAGTAAATGACCGCTATTTTTCTGAGTACAGTTAACCTAAGGTTTGACTCAAGGGTTAATATTCCTATGATCCTAGATAGTCCAATTGATTATCTAGAACCTGTCACATTATTTCAAAAATACTTAAGTAAATTGTGAAAGTTAAGAAATGTACCGTTATGCTGCCAATTTATTTCCACGGCATAACCTAGTTATCAATATGTTTATTGAAATCTTATTCTCAATAGAAGCATTCTTATTTTGATTACCTCGATATGAAACTATAGTTGAAATTGTACAATCTTGGCCACTTTATTGTTATATATGTGGAAGTAGCTTGATTTATACTTGAAGATGCAGTTCGAGCACTGATTGTGTTCAAGGGCTCTATGCTCGTCCCCTCGGCTGATGTCAGAAACATACTATTATAAACCATGGGGTATGATGCTACTGGCGTCGCATTGCGCTGGGAGTACTTTCTTTATAAATAAGTGAAAATTTTCACGGCTCGTGAAGTAAAAATATCCACATAAATTCACGAAGTACTTATTACCAAGTGAAGAGTACATTTTTGCTTGTTACATGACTTTCTAGTACATTCTCGTTACATTCTTGATTCATGGAAAAGGCCAAAGTAACATTCTTGATATATTCTTGATTTATCATATCTCAAGCTTGATTATACTTTGTTACTTTAGTTTTAATCACATGTTGATCGTATTCGCATGATTTATCTTTTTCTTTAGAGATAAAGATATTAATTACTTTAACATTGCCAATCATGTTGATGCGAAGATATCTACTGTGCAAGTGTGCTCATTACCTATTTTCCAATCTTTTCAGGAAGTACCAGTGGGTCGAATTCGGATTCAGGTCATTCCAGTGATGGGTCCGAGAGCGATTAAAGGAAACATGAAATTGAGTGAAGACTTAGAATGTCGAAATATGTCTAGATTGAGTCTTATATGTAATTTTGTCATTATTGAGTCTAGAGAGAGAGTGGATTATTATGTACTTGAATTACGATTACTTGATATGAAATAAATATGACGTTTTGATTAAATTATTGTGCAATTACTTTGTGAGATTGATATTGCGCTCTGATTATTCTTGCTTGCAAGAGGCTTACCATGCCGGCTGTTCGCGTTCCCGATTATTTTCACTGCATAATCTTGGGGCGTGACAGTTAAGTTGGTATCAGAGCCTAAGTCTAAGGACTTAGGGAGAAAGACGTGTCATAAGATAAGTCCACGGTTTAAGGACCCAAACCTCTGAATTAAGGGAGAAATTTTCCCACCTATGTGAGAATTGGGTAGAGCTCGGAATGAGATAGTAAATTAGCTCTAGATGAATCTCTTTTTAATTTTTATGGGAATTAACTATTTGTTACTTCTCTTAGGTACCTTATTTTCATAATGTTCCATCGTGTGGATTGGAACGGTATGCAAGAAACCGTTGCTGGTCTTACACAAGCACTACAAACTATGGCGCAAGCAGGCGCAGGGGCAAGAGCTGGAGATTTGCATCGTAACTTTCAGAGTCTAAATCCTCCGCGATTCTATGGTTCTTCTAATCCAGACGAAGCTGAGAACTGGATAGATGAGATGAATCGTATATTTGAGGTCATGCAATGTGCTGACTAAGAGAAAGTGCGTCTTGTCACTTTTCAACTAAACAAAGATGCACGAACATGGTGGAAGTCGGTTCTGACACCGCCAACAGATGCACCCCATACATGGGAAGGTTTCCTTACGCTATTCCGTGCCAAATATTTCTCTGAGCACGTCAAGGAGCGGAAGGCTATGGAATTCGCTTCTTTGCGCCAGGGCATGTTGTTGGTGACAGAATATGAGCTTCAGTTTTCCAGGCTGGCGCCATATGCTTCTCATCTGGTCAGTACCGACTTACTAAAGGCTAATCGATTCATGGATGGTTTAAGACCCGATTTTATTCAGCAGCTCGGGACTCAAAATATCTGTACTTATGTGGAGATGGTCCAACGGGCATATCTATGTGAAAGGGCCTTGGAGAAGGTCAAAAAAATAAAAGGAAAGGGTGAAGAACTAAGCCGAAGGTCTGATCGGCGTGATAAGAAAGGTAAGTTCAGCATCACAGAACCCTACAAATCCCATGAAAGTAAGAAGAGATCCAGGAATGGGAGCGGGGGTAGTTCCCATAAAAATAAGAAGGTCAAGGAAGAAGGCAAGCAGGTCGCCACGGCCTGTACTTTTTGTGAAAAGTTCGGTCATTTGGCCAAAGAATGCTGGAAGCGTCTCAACGCTTGTCTATGTTGTGGCAGCCGGGAGCACCGCATGCCGGATTGCCCCCTTATGAAGGAGCTATCTCCTGGAAGTGGACGTAAGAGACATGCTCGTCTCAATGCTGTTTTAGATGAAGAAGCGCCCCCAAATGATGGGCTTATGGAAGGTACTGTTCACATTTGTTCCCATCCTACTTTTGTACTATTCGACACTGGTGCTTCTCATTCCTTTATATCTACCGCCTTTGCAAAGACCTTGCTAGTTTCATCAGTTCCTTTACCTTCGAACCTTGCTATTACTAAACCTTTAGGTCTTGGAACAAAACTCACAAACTATTATCCCATTAGTGAGGTAGTGGTAGAAGGTCACAATCTTCCTGCAAACCTCGTATGCCTTGACATGGAGGGCTACGATGCTATTTTAGGGTGGATTGGCTTGTAGACCATGATGCCTACATAAATTGCCAGAATAGGATTATCTCTTTTCGGAAGCCTGATCTTCCAAGATTTTCCTTCCTTGGTATTAAATATAGGAAGCATCCTACCATCATTTCATCTCTGCACACTTGCAAATTAATTTCGCAAGGATGTGTAGCTTTTCTTGCTTCCGTAACCCTCACCGAATCCAAAGAGATCATCTTAGATGATATCCCTATTGTCAATGAATTTCCCAATGTATTTCTGTCGGATTTACCCGGTTTACCACCCGAAAGGGAAGTAAACTTTTCCATTGAACTCATTCCCGGAGCGGCACCTGTTTCAATAGCTCCCTACAGGATGTCCCCCACAGAACTTAATGAATTGAAGAAACAGCTTCAGGAGTTATTGGACAAGGGATTCATACGACCTAGCACATCCCCTTGGGGTGCGCCAGTCCTATTTGTCAAAAAGAAGGATGGATCTCTCAGGTTATGTATTGATTACCAACGACTAAATCAGCTTACTATCAAGAACAAGTATCCGTTGCCGCGTATCGATGAACTCTTTGATCAGCTTTCAGGAGCAGAATATTTTTCCAAGATCGACCTTAGGTCAGGGTATCACCAGCTCAGGATCAAGGAAGATGACATATACAAAACTACCTTCAGGAGCCATTATGGTCACTATGAATTTATTCTAATGCCGTTTGGGTTAACCAATGCCCCAGCAGTATTTATGCAACTTATGAATAAAGTCTTCCAGCCATATCTTGACCAGTTTGTCATCGTCTTCATTGATGACATTCTTATATACTCTAAAACAAGGGAAGGACATGAAGATCACTTAAGAAAAGCCTTGCAGACACTAAGAGAACACAAACTCTATGCGAAGCTTAGTAAGTGCGAGTTCTGGCTAAAGGAAGTCTCATTCCTCGGCCATATTATTTCAAAGGAAGGCATCGCTGTCGATCCTTCTAAGGTGGAAGCTGTTAAAAAATTGGAGCCGGCCAACGACCGTATCAGAAGTAAGAAGCTTTTTAGGGCTAGCTGGCTATTACAGGAGATTTATTAAGGATTTCTCCAAGATCGCCGTTCCTTTGACTAGACTTACAAGAAAAGAAAATCCTTTTATATGGTCGAATGACTGCGAGGAAAGTTTTCTAACTCTTAAAGATCACCTCACTACAGCCCTTATTCTAACATTGCCCGTTGAGGGTGGTGGAAGATATGCTCAGGGCTTGTGCTATTGATTTTGGAGGGAGCTGGCATGACCACTTGCCTTTGGTAGAATTCACATACAACAATAGCTACCAAGCTAGTATTCAAATGGCACCATTTGAAGCTTTATATGGAAGAAGCTGTCGTTCACCTATTTGCTGGAATGAAGTAGGAGAAAGGTAATTTCTCGGTCCCGACATTATTAGGGATACTATCGAGAAGGTAAAACTCATCCGAAAAAGACTTCAAATGGCACAAGACAAGTAGAAATCATATGCTGACAATCGAAGGCGCCGCTTAGAGTTTCAAGTAGGAGATCACGTATTTCTTAAGGTTTCTCCAGGTCGAGATATTCAAAGATTTGGTATTAAGGGCAAGCTTACTCTAAGATTCATTGGTCCTTTTGAAATTCTGGAGAGAGTTAGTGAAGTGGCTTATCGAATTGCTTTACCTCCCCAATTATCTGAAGTCCATGATGTATTTCACGTCTCAATGCTCAAGAAATATGTTCCTGATCCTTTCCATGTCATCACTTATGATAATTTGGAGATTAAAAAGGACTTGACATATAAGCAAAAGCCAATAAGGATCGTTGAACAAGAGGTTCGTCAACTGTGGAATAAAACTATTCCGATGGTCAAAGTCCAATGGCCCAAGTTATGTCCACATGAAGCAACATGGGAAACCGAAGAAGCTATGCGCAGAAGATTTCTGAAATTATTTAACTGTAAGTACACTCTTTATATAATCCATACATTGAATTTGGGGACCAAATTCTCTAAAGTGGGGGAGGGTGTAATGCCCCAAAAATTTTATAGAACATTTTTGAAGTATTTAATAATTTTCTAGGAATTTTTAAAGACCAAAATGGATTAATAAATGAATTTCTGGGTTAAATAAACCATTATTAAGGCCCAAGTGTGATAACCAATTAACCTAGCCTATTTAAATAAAACTCAAAGGACTTAAGGACCAAGCCCATGAAGTTTGACCCATATTCTAGAAGGTTAATTAGTTTATTCACGGAATATAAAGATAAATACTCATTGTGTGGATAATTAAGTAAATAAAATTGAAAATAGAATTTGAATTAAATTCAAATTCGGCGCCCAATAGTGGAGGCGGTCTATCGTGAGACCGCTAGGGGAAAGTTGGCGGTCCAGTCCTAGACCGCTAATTCCTGTCAGTTCCGTGGGTTGAAGAAAGAGTAAAAAGATTAGATTTTTAACGTTTTATCTCCAAGAGACCGAGGTGGGAGGGCTAGTAAGCATCTTAAGGACTCTCAGAAGTCGGAATAGTACCAACTAGGGACTCTAGAATTGATCTAATCTATGAAACCCTAGCCAAACCCTATAAATAGACCCTAGATTTCACTTGCACGACCCTTACGTTTGGCTCATGTTGAACTAAGGTAAGGAAGCATTATTTCGGGTAGGTTCTTTTGAGGTTTTTATTCCTAATACTAAGGACTAACATCCCTCAAAATTTCATGCTAGGAGATCAACCCATCAGGAAGAAAGAGGCACCCAAAGTTGCTGATTTCACACCAATGACCCAGGAGACTGTGTAACGGTGTGGTGAAGATCAGGAAATTAGGGACTCAAAACGAGGTATTTAGAAGTTGTGTCTTTAGAACTTTTTATTCTCCTTTGTATCTTCTTCTTACCCTCCAAATTTCACGTCCTTAGGTCAAGAGAATCAAAAATTAGAGGGGCGTGAAGTTACTGATTTATCACAGGAAGTGCAGAACTAGGGTTGACTTCCAGTTCGAAATTCAAAGTCTAGAGGTGTTTCCAGAGGTAGGCCATCTCATGAACGGCTAAAACATCATTCTAGGATTAAAAGCCCTCTTGTTGCACTTGATTTTATGCATTGTATACGGAGAATTTCATGTTTTAATAGTATCTATGCATCCAGTGTAGCATACATGCATCTTTCTTAGCCCTAAATGAACTAAATTGGTTCTCTTGTCATAATACATGAATCCTATGCATATTGTTAGCATATTCTTCGTTCTATCATGATAGAAGGAGTTTATATATGTTGGTTTCCAGGCATGATATGTCTTGGACTATCATTTAGTTCAATTGTTTAATTTCTGTCAAGCCAAACGGCCTAAAAATGGACCGCCATCATTGGTTAGCGGCCCTACGTTAAACCGCTAACAGATTATTAGCGGCCAGTATATAGACCGTTAGTTATTCTTGCGATTTCACTATTATAGAACCGCAGGCGGCCTTACGATAAACCGCTAACCGAATGTAAATGGTGCTATAATAGACCGCCAACGTTCTGAATTTTGTCAACCCAAGACTGAATAAAGAACAACCCATTAAACTTATAATATGCCTAGTTAAGTATGTTCCAAGTCTGTTTTAAGTATGGTTTCTTACTATGGGTTTTATTATTGTCACAACAATGGATTTCATGTTCTTTATTGTACTTGGGATTATTTCTCAACATAAGTTAATTTAGGCCAAAATCATATATTTTTGTAATTAAATACATGTTTCTAAAGTTAGATGATTCATGGTTTACCTTGATCACTGTTTTAATGATCTTTTTTCTCATCTATAGAGTCATTTTCATAAGTACATGGCATATATTCCGGTATATGACCATTAGTTACACCTATGCACATTAGGCACACCATCTTGGACTTGATAACCTCTCCTTTGGATATTCCTTCCAACGGACTAGAAAATCTTGTTTCAAGGCCTCCGTAATTCTCCGCGAGCCTGGAATTCCCACTAGGATGCCGAGTTGGTTGTACCATTAAAATCCATTGTCTAGAAAGCACCTATACCGGTGTTTTATATTTCTGGAAACCTAGCGGCCTTATGGTTGACCACCAGAGTCTACTAGCGGGCCTCAGGTAGACCGCTAACGGATCCTTGACGGTTCTTTCTTTGACCGCTAAAGACTCCGGAGAATCTATTTTCAATTATCAAACAGTCTTGACCTTAACGGTCCAGATCTAGACCGCTTTCTTCGTGAAACGGCCCAGTAAATGATCGCTATTTTTCTGAGTACAGTTAACCCAAGGTTTGACTCAAGGGTTAATATTCCTATGATCCTAGATAGTCCAATTAATTATATAGAACCTGTCACATTATTTCAAAAATACTTAAGTAAATTGTGAAAGTTAAGAAATGTACCGTTATGCTGCCAATTTATTTCCACGACATAACCTAGTTATCAATATGTTTATTGAAATCTTATTCTCAATAGAAGCATTCTTATTTTGATTACATCATTATGAAACTATAGTTGAAATTGTGCAATCTTGGCCACTTTATTGTTATATACGTGGAAGTAGCTTGATTTATACTTGAAGATGCAGTTCGAGCTCTGATTGTGTTCAAGGGCTCTATGCTAGTCCCCTCGGCTGATTGTCGGAAACATACTATTATAAACCATGGGGTATGATGCTACTGGCATCGCATTGCGCTGGGAGTACTTTCTTTATAAATAAGTGAAAATATCCATGGCTCGTGAAGTAAAAATATCCACATAAATTCACGAAGTACTAGTTACTAAGTGAAGAGTACATTCTTGCTTGTTACATGACTTTCTAGTGCATTATCGTTACATTCTTGATTCATGGAAAAGGCCAAAGTAACATTCTTGATATATTCTTGATTTATCATATCTCAAGCTTGATTATACTTTGTTACTTTAGTTTAAATCGCATGTTGATCGTATTCGCATGATTTGTCTTTTTCTTTAGAGCTAAAGATATTAATTACTTTAACATTGCCAATCATGTTGATGCGAAGATACCTACTGGGCAAGTGTGCTTATTACCTATTTTCCAATCTTTTCAGGAAGTACCAGTGGGTCAGATTCGGATTCAGGTCATTCCAGTGATGGGTCCAAGAGCGATTAAAGGAAACATGGAATCGAGTGAAGACTTAGAATGTCAAAATATGTCTAGATTGAGTCTTATATGTAATTTTGTCTTTATTGAGTCTAGAGAGAGAGAGTGGAGTATTATGTACTTGAATTATGATTACTTGATATGAAATAAAGATGATGTTTTGATTAAATTATTGTGTAATTACTTTGTGAGATTGATATTGCGCTCTAATTATTCTTGCTTTCAAAAGGCTAACCATGCCGGCTGTTCACGTTCCCGATTGTTTCCGCTACATAATCTTGGGGCGTGACAAAAAAGGAGGGCAAAAATGAGAGAACTCTTGGAAGAGATGATGAGAGGATTGAGTAGGAGAGGATGGATTAGATTGCACGAGAAAACGAGGAAGAAGAGCATGATTTAAAAAAAAATGAAAGAATTGATTTGAGGAGGGAAGATAAATGACCAAAGGAGAGGAGCTTAACAAAATAAATGAGGACGGAGTGGAATAAGGGGAAGATTGTATAACTGGGCGCCCATCACACACTCTTCGGGCCTTGAGCCTCCTTACTATCTGACAACGTGGCGGCCTTGTTGTAGTAGTTCGGCTTGTTGTCCTCAAATGTCTCTTCACATAACGGGCCAATCGTGCAGAAAGCCTGGCCCTTTTCGGACAAACGTTTGGTGCAGTCGTCGCCTCTTGGCCTTTGATATTCATAGCATCCTCCTTTGGCAAACAAACACTGGAAGCGTCGAGAAGATCTTCTTGTGGGGTAATACCCTTGTCATAGCAAATTCCTTGTATAAATCCCCTTGATACATTCATAATGCCCACGCATAGGGGCTCCCCTTTTGGCACGCTTATTGATGAAACTGCATGTCCCTTGCACAGAAGCAAATATGAAGTGGACTTGAGGGCTTCTAGCAAGAGGTGCCTTGGCCTGCCCTCAATTATCATCTCCTCGACAATAGAATGTGTCATGATGATTTTGGAGGAGAACCCCTTCTTAGGCATATGTACCATAACAGAATGAGGGGTAATGAGGACATCAAAAATAGCTTGGTCAATGAGCAATGTGACACTGGTAAGAGCGGCCTTGGCCCTTATTGGCATCAATTTTTGGCAATTTTCTTTAGTGAGCTTCGGTGGAGACTTTTCAAAACTGCCCGGCACAAGTACGCAAATCGTCATTTGACGAACAAAATCTTGACCCCTGAGCAGCATAGCCGCGGCCAATTCCTTCTTGCCCGGTTCTTGAACATCCTCGGCACATATACTCATAGAAACACACCCACTCCGAGGGGTGATGAGAGATGAGGTGGAGGTGGTAGGCTCAATGTATAATAAAGGTTAAATGGATGGTGTTAGCAGAAGGATAAGCGGAAGCGGAGGCTCAAACACGTTGGGCTTCCCCCCTTGCTTGGAAGCGGATGGGGTTGACACGAGTGCAAAATGGGGTGGTCCTTGCTCAAGATCAGCCATGGGTTCGGGTGAAGGGTCAAGTGGAGGGTTGGTAATAAATGGTTTTTAGATAATGGAGGGCCGAAGTGGCGAACAAGGAGAAGGTCCAATGGGCGGCTCGACGGAGACTGGTGGAGTGGAGGTTGATGGAGGTGTAATTGGAGGTGTAAAAGGAGAGGGTTTGGTGCGTAGGAAGCGCCAGATTTTGGCGGTGCGAGTGGTTTCAAGAGTAGGAGAAGGGTCATGGTGCGCTGGCGTGGGTGATTGAAGTATCAACCCACCATCATAACACCAATTGGTTTCAGAGATGGGGTTGGAGATGGTGGCGTCATCCTGAGCAGGGGGTCCTTCGGGTGGCAATAGAGGGAGAGGAAAGTGAAGGAAACTTGGAGTGAGTGCTTCTTTAGAAACTTCAAAATCTTCACATGCTGTTTCCAACTCTTCACAATCAACAAGATCCAGTGGACGCCGTGGTGAAGGCGTATTGACGTGTGGTGGTGTAGTATAAGGTGTATAATGTTGTGGATGGTTTTGTGGAGGCGAATATGAAGGTGGAGGTGAAGGGCCAAATGCATGAGTGGGATGAGCGGGTGAAGGGCGGACGGCGTCCACTTGATCATTAAAACTTGTAAAATCTTCTTGTTCACGTATGTCGATGCCGTCGTCCTCTCTTCTCTCCTTCCAATCTTTCTCTATCTTGGTGATATTGTTCATGAATGCATGAAGAGGATTGACTTGGGAAGGGGGAGGAGGAGGCCGTGGGCTTGTGACCCTCTTTAGTTGTTCCTCTATCAAAGTGATTTTGTCGAGGAGAACTTGTTGGAGGGGTGCAACTTGAGAAGTGGAGGGTTGGCATTGAGGCTGTGGAAGAGGGTGAATGGGCCAGCCGGTAGAAGGACCCGGACAGGTTGGATTGCAAGGAGTGTAAGGGCCTTGGGGCCGTGAAGGAAGAGGAATAGAAGGAGGCGGGTGATGAATTACCCGAGGAGTATGTATAGAAGAAGGTGAGTAGTGAGCCACCCGAGAAGGGGATGAAGAAGGTGGATGATAGGCCACCCCTGGATGAAGTGAGGAAGGCGAGTAATGGGCCACCCGTGCGGGATTGGTAGGAGGATGAGATGAAGAAGATGCACCCTCAACAATAGCCTTAAGGACTTGGATTTGTTGAGGGGTGAGATGATCTAACGCACGGAGGACTTGTGAAACCTTCTCATCGTTGGGAGGAGATGGTTCCGGGGGAATAGTGGCTCGCGATAGATATGAGGGACCATGAGATTGGACATTACCCATGGGCCGGGCAAGACCGTAAGAATGAGGACGTGATCCCTTAGGAAGAATGTGGTGAGAATTATAAAAACGAGAATCATAAGATGTGCTAGGTTGGTTATCCTCTTGATTATGAACATTATTAGACATGCTGGTTTGATTATCAAAGCAAAACACCATGCGGCAATCAACTCCAATCAACTTTGCAAAGATATCAAACAAGTGAGTGTTTATACTTGTTTCTATGTATCCCTTGATGTGAATAAATGATCTTTAACAAATGCATGCGATTCACTCAAGGTAGGAACCTAGTTTTAATGTGGTTCAACTCCAGTGCCAAGTAGACTAATTCTCACCACGTACAGGCCAACTAGACTCCAGGAACTTCAAAGGTACAACCAGCCTGACGTCCGTGAGAGAATCCATGGGTGCGGGGACTTACGGAGGCCTTGATTTAGGAGATTCCGATCTAATGAGACGGAGTGCTCAATGGAGGGTCCTTTCTTAACCAAGAGAGGGTATGATCTCCTAAAAGTGAAGGGAGAGGAGGTCTCCCAAGCCCAAATGCACAATGAATGCAAGAAAATCTAAGTTAGATCTAGAGGATAGTAAGGAGAATATGGCAAAAATGAATACATAACAATATACACGAAATGTACAAGATGCGACCAAGGAAGATGACAAACAGAAACCCGATGAATGATATAACAAAATAGCTCTCGGGTAGGGACTTACCAGAATGCGGCACAAGCAGGGAGCATGACACTGTCGCGGCAGAGACACTAGGCGCGTCTCCTGAGAACTTAAAAGAACAACAGAAGGAAATGAAAAAACACAGGAACAGAATGTAACATCGATGCACAGAGACATAATCAACATGGTTCCACAGAAGGCCACGTCAATTGACGCGGTCCTGGGTCTGGTCGCGATGACTACACGGGGGAGAAACTGATGCAACTAAAAAAAAATAACAAACAACCACACACACACACACACACACGAACAAGTTAAGAAGCAGGCAGGCAGAATAATAGGCATGATGGGCACAATGTGTCCCACCGTGATCGCCAAAAGATGTAGATCGAAAAATTGACCACCCGTCAAAATAACAATGATATAAGCATGATAGATAAAAAGGGCCAACGCATGCAATATAAGATAGATAAATAAAAATCCTTGATTGCCACCGAAGCCTATAGCATACCTAATAGTGTAAGACTGAAAGAGGGGGCACACTACTTACCTCGGAAATTGAAAGAGAGGCCAAGGAAAGGCCTGCTGGTTTACGCGGTAGAAGATACAAGGGCATTATTGTATTAACGCACATATTTTTATGGTCACGTTCTTCAGGAACACGCTGAATACGTGTGCCGCATTATCAGAGAAACTACGGGATTGTGTGGATTGGTTCCTTCCTTGCTCCAAGGCCAGCCAGAGTGCAAGGGCCCCACGTCTTCTTCTTCTTATGCCTGCAAAACAGTGAAAACAACCAAAAGAAAGCCCATTAGAACGTGATTAAGTGTAGAATCTATCCATATTTTTAATTAAAGCATGCAAAAGGAGGGCTAGATCACCTGGGGGTTTGGTGGTTTTTAACCCCTATGGGAGGGCCAAAAATAGGTTTAGTGTGTGTGTGTATGCATGTATTTGAGAAAAGGAGTTACTTTGAAAAGAACATGCGATGATATGCAGAGATTAAAAAGGATTTAAAATACACAAAAAAGGGGGGAAAATGAAGAACGGGGAAGAACAAACAAAAGCCCTAAAATACTCCTTGATTGAGAAGAGGGCGAGGGATCAAAGACCCTCGACGAAGCATGACCTTGCCCTCTCTCCTATGGTTGAAGTCACAGAGTCGCATCTGTTGCACTCGCCGGCCATGGGTCCATTTTATAGAAGAAGGTGAAACCTCGAAACCCTAGGTCGGGATCGAAGAGATCTGAGGAATCGGCAGCCCAAAATTAGGTAATCCCACCGATTATTGAGGGTGAAAGACTCCTAGGAGGATTAAGAACCTTCCATGATCGAAACGACCTCCGAAACCTACCCAGATAAGGAACAAAAATCGGAAAGAGAGAGTTTCAGTCAGACAAGGTTTCCTACTGAGAACACGCTCATGATAACCACCATGATAAAAAATAATGCACCGCCACGATATACTATGACTACACTTGACTGGTCAAACCCGGTGGTCAAAGAGTCAAAGCTTTTAAGAACGTGCCCTAAGCTTTGATCGCGATAATAAATATCGTGGTAACAAGATATGCCGCGTTACGGAAATATCAAAAAAGATTTAACGCCAAGGTGCTCGACGCTAAATTAAATGAAGTTAATTCGAAAAGAAATAGTACCTTTGTGAACAATCGTTATATCAACAATTAATGTCAGGCACCTTGGAACACTTTTAGGAACATGGTGAGATAATATTGATCGTTAATGATTAACGCGACGTTAGTGAGGGGTGCGTTATTTATGAGTTGGCCAAGACCTCGGGCCGATATCCAGGGCACGAAAGTTGGATTCAAAGGCTGAAAATGGACATAAATATTTCCCAAATGGACCTGAAAATCAACCAATTAAGGATCAATTGGGGCGTCAACTTAGGAGAACAATAAAAAGGCTCAACTCGTGGGCTGAAAACGGGTGTCTACACATGCACACTTTCGGTCTCTGAAGAAAGCACCGGACAATGCTATAAACACAGCACAACACATAAGGATATGACAGTGAAAAAAAATAAAGAAAAGAGATAAACATAAACGCAAAGCATAATGTAGCTTCCAAGGAAGCACTTGACTATTTTTTAGATGCTCTGGACGTTCCTCTTCTTCTTCCTTCTTGCTCACTCCGATCTGCTCACTGCTCTCTCTATCTTCTTCTTCCTTCTTAGATTTTTCTCATGAAAGGCTCAAGACTACTCACTGTTTTCTTCCTCTCTTCTTTTTTCTCCTTTCTTCTCTTTTTCTCTTGGGGACGAGCTAAAGAATGTAACCTTGATGCACGCGCGGCCAACCTTTCTCAGATGGCAAAGGCTTCATATTTATAGGATGAAGTTTGAAACAACACCTTTGATCTTTGAAGAGTGCAATATGAGCCGTTCAGATTCTTGGAGCAATTTTGGATCGATGGATCATGGGTCTTGAGCTAGGAATAGATCTGCAGATCTTGGTCCATGTAGTGGAGGCTTCCCATTGGCTTGGATCCTTCTAAACCATTATCTAATTGGTCCTCGTGGCAGAGACAAATAACTTCCCTCCAAGATCTATATTTGAATTGTTGGAATAAATAAGATAGGTTTGACCAAAAGTGCATGCAGCATCTTTAAATTTCATAGGCTATCTTGCAGAGAGGACGTCCTTCTATCTTAGAAGATTTTTTCCAAACACAAATCCTATTGGCTGACTCCAAGAGAAAGGACAACAGAGAAGGAGTCTTTTCCCTGGATGGTGTACTGACAGATACTTTGTCCAAAAGGTTGCTCTGGTCACTTATAATGACAAGGACAGTGGTCAGTCCTAGTAATCTCCTCCAAACCTAAAAAATTATGTGTTTGGAGGTTTACGTCGGAGGTTTTTATCCTCTAGATGAGCTCTGACATGTTGCAAGTTTTAACAGAAATAAGCTTGGAATGCTTCTGGTGCGTAGACGCAGCAAGATCATGGCGTCGACGCATCCTTTGTGAGGATCATTTATAATGACTTCTGGAAGCCCACTACGTTAACGCCCTGAGAGCTGTGGGGTCGACGCATCAGTGAGGGCTGTGCTTGAGCCGGCTTCTGTGAGACCTCGGCGTCGACGTCCTGAAACTATGGGGTCGACGCATCCTTCGGACATGGCATTTACAACGCTTTCTGTGAAGCTCCTTGCGTTGACACCCTGAGAGCATGGGGTCGACGCATCCTACGTCGGCCGTCTAACTGACAACAGTTGGAGCCTGATGTGGTCGACGCATTTGTGTCGTAGGGTCGACGTAGCTTAAGACCTGTCTGGGCTTTTCTTCCTTTTGTGAGCAAAGGGGTCGACGCATCGTAGACTTAGGGTCGACGTGACCTTGGGTTCTCTTGATTTTCTGCTCAATCCTTTGTAACTGAATTTCATCAAATCCATAGCTACTTGTCCTTGATGTTCTGTCCAATTCTTTCCAGCTTCATTTCAATAAAGTGAAGGCCCTTTGCTCTTATGTTTGAGCACATCCAAAGCTCCTTACCTAGCATTCCCATTTCTGCTTGGGAGATGCTGGCTTTTCTATTGCTACCTTGAGCTTGAGCTGCTGATGGCTTCTAGCTATTGCTGAGGTATGCTACTGGCTTTGTTGTTTGCTTGTTGTTGCATGCAGTAGTGTGGATGACATGAGACCATTGCAAAACCTCATAGCCTATCTGCTATCTTCACATGGCTCAACTTAAATGCACTATATCATATGACACCATGCGCTAACTTTGACCTGAAACTTATACATGTTGGCATCATCAAATCCATATAAGACTCATCAATGACTCATGGTCAGACATCATCAAAACAATAGAATCAAGTATGTTCCACACATGCCCAACATTCTCCTCCTTTTTGATGATGGCAATTATGAGTCATTATTAGTTCATCATGAGTCATTTCTTAAAGAGATATTGTCATGAAATAGGCAATGACTCAGTAAAACATCTCCCTCTTTGCCATCAGCAAAGAGGGCTTAAATTAAAACCAATTATAAAGTCAGAATGTGAGTACATGGGGTTGTATGAGAAGATTAAAAGCTTAAATGACAAGCACAAGCAGGCGAGCAGATAGACAGCTTGTTGGGTCCCTTGGCATAAATAGACCACACAAAATAGCAATAGGCTTGTTGGGTCCCCCCTTTTGTTGGGTTCACTGTTGGGTCCCCAATTATTGGGTCCCTCCCTTTTTGTTACATGCCATGAGTTCTGGAGCAGCAATATATATATGGACAGATTTTTTTTAAGTTTTCTGATTTTCTGATTTTTAGTGTTTTCTATGCAATGCATGGAATTAATAAAAGCAATTGAGCTACATGCATGAAAAGAACCTGATACCAATGATAGACAGGCAAGAACCCCAAGGGCTCCACAACATAATCATATCATGTTATCTCCTCCTGTGAGACCATCAAGGATTTTAATACAAGGTAAGGTAGGAGATGTACAAGATGTGAAATTTATGCATGCTAAAGCAAGAGCTGAAGTAAAGAATTGTAGTGGATATGGATTGGACATCTCATAAAGAATGAGGTATCAAACTAGGCTCACACAACATGGGTTTTCATTTGAAGAACCAATATTCTCCTTTTAGAGCAGCATTATTCAAGAACATTATATGCAGTAATGGTTCAAAGTGTGTAAGCCCAAAATCTAAGTGTAAGAGCCCTGAAAAAAATGTTCTAGCATATTTAATAGAATTAAAATAGATCAAGTAAGATCAGAAGCCTTGCCCCCATTCCTGTTCATTTTTCTTAATGATTTCAAGAGACACCCTTAGAAAGAATTTTAACTAGTATTGAAGATAAACATCTTGTGGTGCAGACTTCTGTTTAGGGTTAGCCTGTTGAAATTCATTCTCTTTCTTGACAAAAAGCTGATACCACTTGTTATCAGAATTAGCCCATTTTTCAAGAACAGTCAGATGGAGATTTCTCCTTTGGCATGAGGAGACACATTGATCAGATGCCAGACTCCCCAGTTACTCAGAGTTGCACTCATCATCCTGTCTCATTCATGAACAGAGGTGGCTTTCCATATCATGACACAGTCCATGTCACTTCTTGGATGAAGGGACATGGTTTATCAATGAGCTTCAACCATTGCTCTGCCTTTGTTTTGATTTTACTCAACAATTTTTAAACATAGGTAACTAGACCTTTACCTCATGACTTGGTTCCTATCACTTCTTTGGTGAAGGGTCCATAGCTTCTCAGTTGGTCGAAGTCATTGCTCTGCAAATTCATCTTGATTTTTCTTAGGCAAATACCCTTCCAAAAACATCAGACCATTTTCAATGTTTAAAAATAATACTCAGTGCAAAGTTCTTTAACCAGGGTAACCTCAATGCTCTCAATTTTTAGATTTCAGGAAGAGGTGAGGTCACATTTCTTTATGTCTATTTTAAGTCTATTCCATACACTGAGATGGTCATTGTCAAGACCCTTAAACCCAAATTTAAGGTTTATATACTTAAAACCATCAATTCAATTTGGGGTTGGTTTGAAATATTAGCAGGAAGCTCTAAGAGGAAAACATTAAGATTAAGCTCCCCCTGAGTGTGTGAACTCAGTCAGATTTACACAAGAGAATTCCTCCTCAGGAAATGATTTTCAATGGATGTAGTTCAAGAAGGTGATAGACATTATGCACATATGGAAGGGATGATCACAGTTCAAGTCAGATGAGAATAACTGAAGAGATGACTAGGTACATCAAGATTGAACTGCTACGTCGACGTAGAGAGTGCATGGCGTCGACGCACTACTCTCACTCAGAGGAATCATCAAACATAACAACATGTATGCATTCTGAAGGCATGTGCATTCTAAAGACATAATGCAGAAATTTAAACATACTTGCTTCCTTACATGTATGCATCAAGTTCAAAAGATGTTTATGGGATTTTCAGGAAAAATGGCATGCAAGGAATTCAGACATGACACATGCAGATCAGTTCTGTATTGACTCCCCCTCAATCTAGCAATTCATTCTACCAAGCTAAAACCCTTTGACTCTAGCTGGCATGCTTACGTCCAAGTGCATAGAAAATGCATTTGACAATGCATAGTAAACCAGATGAATACATGAAATTCTAAATGATGTTGCCTGGGATGAATGAATAATTGACCTTGGTACTTGGCGAAGGATTTTTCTCACGCATACTAGTAGCTTTTAGACAGACTTGGTCAGTCCTTCTACATGCTAGTATTTGATATACCAAAGGATCATGACATGATGATGCACTGAAGGGGTAAGAAATGACTACAGTGAAGACTCCCCCTCAGTTTGATCCTACATGCAATGTGACATATAAAATGCCATGCAGATTTAATTACATGCATGCAGACCCAGACACATCCATTCAAACAGCAATGTTCAACAATCTGAATCATTTTTGCAGAAGGAAGTTTCAGATGCTATCATCATCAAAGCAGAATTTGTTCAATAGGAAGTGAGAAGGATAGCACCTGAGTTCTTTGGATGGAAGCTCTTAATTATATTCTTGAAGGAATCCATGACTTCCACCATGGTCTGTGTACCTTGACTTCTTGGATGGAGAGATTACTTCATGCTTCTTATCTTCAAGGCACACCTGTAGGGTTTTCATCCTTCTTACAGTCTAATCCACAAATTTTCACAAGATCAATCAAGTCAGATTCTCCCAGCCGTGAAATGAAAGTGAAGAACATGTAATAGGGCATTCCAAATTGGCTTTGAGACATATAAGAAGGAATGACCATTGAAGGTTACAAATCAACTTAGAACAGATGAAAACGTTAATCTTCAAACAGATGAGTCGACCTAGCCTGATCAGTAAGTCGACTTAGGAAATTCTGACAGAATACAAAATATGGTCAATTTGAACTGCTGCGTTGACGCATCCTGATCAGTGCGTCGACGCACATGTATCAGACAGAAGGGTTTTCAAAAAACAAGCTTTCTGTCTGAACAAAAACTCATTTATTGCAATTTAGAATCAATACAAATGCATTCTAATAACAACATTAAAACATGCAACTTAAGTGCAGAAATTTTAAGCATCTTAACTCCCCCTAAATGTATGCATCAATTTCAAACAATCTTTTGGGTTTTTAGATGCTGATGTTATGCAATTGATTCTAAAAGGAAACATGCATATGATTATACCTATCTATGTCCATGAACATTTGAATACTCAATGAAGTTCAAACATGGACAATTGACTCATGGTACCAAGCGGAGGCACATTCTCTCGCACGGTGATAGCTCTTAGACAGGTTTAACCTGCCATCCTTCTAATCACCATTTGATATACCATAGAGTCATGGCATGCAAGCACACTTCAAGAATCAATATGAATTTAGAAAATATGAGTGCAACATGTAGATTTCATTCTTTGCTTGTCATGCACTTCATGCATTAATATGCGAAGCATGCTAATATTCAAATGCCAATGCTTGGCATGCTATATGCAGACATGCTCTTATTTGAATGCAAGTTTCAATCTGTACCTGAAATGCAATATGGATGAATGTCATTTAACTAATGCAAGGTACATGAATGCTATCTCTCCTAATGAATGAATATGCAATATTGAATGGGAGATGAAGCACGCGTTTGAATCATACTCAACAAGTTTTACAAATCACTTTTTGAACTTGGCTGAAATAAAAGCATTATCTTACGGATTCACTGCCACCTCCCCCTGAGAAGATGCATTCAAGGACATCATCAATCAATCAAGATAAATGTGTTTCTTACAATTTTCTCCCTTAACAAAATGAATAATTAATTTCAGAATTGAGCAGGAGGAGGGTTATAAAATAGGAACCAACCCACAATCATTATCAACAAAAAGCTCATCTTTGAGCATGAGCTACAATCAAAAGCAGAGTATTCACAAATTCACATTCAAGCATTAATTGTCATACATTTACTCATCAATTGAGTTTTACAAGAAACTGAAGTCTCTCCCATGTAAAAGGTAGGGAGGACAATGCATGATGTTGATTAGATAGATGTGACATGAAAAGCACATGAAGAATTAGAGAGTTCAGATATGGAGGAAGTTGAAACAGTTCTGGCTTCTTCATATAAACAGGTATTTCAATCAATGAACACTAAGGGTAACACAATATCAAGGTCAATCACGAAGCATTTCAGTAAGCACATTTTCAGATCTGAAGATAGAATAGTTTCCCTCATGTGCCAGACATTTGATTTAATTGAGATCCGGTACTAGGCGGAGAACTTAGATCCTAAGATCATCTCTCGCATAATGAGAACTCCAAGCAGACTTAGTCTACCTTTCTGTTGATCACTATTTGATATACCAGATCATCAGGTCCTTTCCAAGTCATAGTCTATCAAATAAAATTTCAATTAATGCAGAATGTAAATCTTAGTTTGATCAAGATAAACTATGAACAAAAGAATTCTCTAACACGGGCATAATTGAAGCACAGCTGAAAAGATTAGCCCATGAGAAAGGCACAAATCACAATTCAAAATAATTTCATTAACACAGTGCCTTGAGCAGCTCAAGAGGATATTAACTTGCGTAGTTTGCCAAAACAGATGGCGTACTTAAAACAGATAAAGAAAATCATTGAAAGTGGTTCAACAATAAAAATCAAAACTAGCTGCACTAGGATCACCTCTGAAGATCATTGGATCTTGGGTACACAGAGCTTAGCTCTGACACCACTTGTCGGGTCCCAAGCATGGGTGCAGTCGGATCTAGAGAGGGGGGGGGTGAATAGATCCCTTAAAAATATGCCCTCTTAAAATTCATTTGACCAGATAAAGTTCTTGTTTGAACACAGCGGATATATCAATGATACTTGGACATGTAAGTGCTTGATATAGATCCACAAGGTATCAAGCTACTCAAGATTGAGAGCTGATCACCAGAAGGAATACATCATGAACAACCAATAGTCAGACAAGTCTGCTGCACTACAAGCACTGATTTGCTGAACATCTGCTAGGGGTAAGAGTGCTCATAGTGATGAACACACTGGGGCTCACAGATTGTCCTTGGGACATCAATCAAACACATATAACCATATAAAATATAATACAAGCAGAGAGCCATTAAGGTGAGAACCTGAGATTGCAAGGTTCCATAAGGACCACACAGCAGAATAACATTGATCATTGGATCTTTCTCAAGTATAAGATGATCCTTCATGGATGTGAGTGTGGGCCTATGTTCATTCAACAAGAATGTTGGTAAATGGTGGAAGGCTCACAATATGTGCAGTGTTCGGCCATAACAAAAATTCTGAAACATAATAGTAAATCCATATGAGGTGGAGGTAGGAGAATGGAAGCAATCACACAAGGACACATCACTGCACAATGAAATTTAAAGGTGGTTCAATCTGCAGACCCGCACACTTACATCCACCCCTCACCAAATCGGTGAGGCTTTACCACACGAGGATGAAGTCCTCAACACACACACACACACACACACACACACACACACACACACACACACACACACACACACACACACACACACACACACACACACACACACACACACACACACACACACACACACACACACACACACACACACACACACACACACACACACACACGAGGAGTAAGCTCCTCACGATGACGAAGTCCTCAAGACACAAGGAGATGAACCCCCCTCCCCCCCACACACACACGGGGACAAGCCCCCCCCCTACACACACAAAAAAAGAAGAAAACAAGCTGCAAGTGCAGCAAAAAGCACGGGGACAACTCCCCAATATTCCCATGGCTGCACAGCAGCTTGCCCACTTTCGGTCTCTGAATAGAGCACCGAACAATGCTGTAAACACAGCACAACACATAAGGATATGATAGTGAAAAAAATAAAGAAAAGAGATAAACATAAACGCAAAGCATAATGTAGCTTCCAAGGAAGCACTTGACTATTTTTCAGATGCTCTAGACGTTCCTCTTCTTCTTCCTTCTTGCTCACTCCGATCTGCTCACTACTCTCTCTATCTTCTTCTTCCTTCTTAGATTTTTCTCATGAAAGGCTCAGGGCTGCTCACTCTTTTCTTCCTCTCTTCTTCTTTCTCTTTTCTTCTCTTTTTCTCTTGGGGACGAGCTAAAGGATGTAACCTTGATGCATGTTCGACCAACCTTTCTCAGATGGCAAAGGCTTCATATTTATAGGATGAAGTTTGAAACAACACCTTTGATCTTTGAAGAGTGCAATCTGAGCCGTTCAGATTCTTGGAGCAATTCTGGATCGATCATGGGTCTTGAGCTAGGAACAGATCTACAGATCCTGGTCCATGTAGTGGAGGCTTCCCATTGGCTTGGATCCTTCTAGACCATTATCTGATTGGTCCTCATGGCAGAGACAAATAACTTCCCTCCAAGATCTATATTTGAATTGTTGGAATAAATAAGAGAGGTTTGACCAAAAGTGCCTGCATCATCTTTAAATTTCATAGGCTGTCTTGCAGAGAGGACGTCCTTCTGTCCTAGAAATTTTTTTCCAGACACAAATCCTATTGGCTGACTCCAGGAGAAAGGACAATAGAGAAGGAGTCTTTTCCCTAGATGGTGTACTGACAGATACCTTGTCTAAAAGGTTGCCCTGGTCACTTATGATGACCAGGACAGTGGTCAGTCCTAGGAATCTCCTCCAGACCTAAAAAACTATCTTTGGAGGTTTATGTTGGAGTTTTTTATCCTCTGGATGAGCTCTGACACATTGTAGATTTTAACAGAAATATGCTTGGAATGCTTCTGGTGCGATGACGCTGCAGGATCATGGCGTCGACGCATCCTTTGTGAGGATCGTTTATAACGGCTTCTGGAAGCCCACTGCGTTGACGCCCTAAGAGCTGTGGGGTCGACGCATCAGTGAAGGCTGTGCTTGAGCCAGCTTCTGTGAGACCCTGGCGTCGATGCCCTGAAACTATGGGGTCGACGCATCCTTTGGACTTGGTGTTTACAACACTTTCTGTGAAGCTCCTTGCATCGACGCCCTGAGAGCATGGGGTCGACGCATCCTACGCCGGTCATCTAACTGACAATTGCTAGAGCCTGATGGGGTCGACGCATCTGTGTCGTAGGGTCGACGCATCTTAAGAACTATCTGGGCTTTTCTTCTTTTTGTGAGCAAAGGGGTCAACACATCCTAGACTTGGGGTTGACGTGACCTTGGGTTCTCTTGATTTTCTGCTCTATCCTTTGTAACTGAATTTCATCAAATCCATAGCTACTTGTCCTTGATGTTCTGTCCAATTCTTTCCAACTTCATTTCAATAAAGTGAGGGCCCTTTGCTCCTATGTTTGAGCATGTCTAAAGCTCCTTACCTAGCATTCCCATTTCTACTTGGGAGATACTGGCTTTTCTACTGCTAGCTTGAGCTTGAGCTGCTGATGGCTTCTAGCTATTGCTGAGGTATGCTGCTGGCTTTGTTGTTTACTTGTTGTTGCATGTAGTAGTGTGGATGACATGAGACCATTGCAGAACCTCATAGCCTATCTTCTATCTTCACATGGCTCAACTTTAATGCACCATATCATATGACATCATGCGTTGACTTTGACCTGAAACTTATACATGTTGGCATCATCAAATCCATATAAGACTCATCAATGACTCAGGGTCAGACATCATCAAAATAATAGAATCAAACATGTTCCACACATGCCCAACAGGGCCTCTCTTGCGATAGCGTAGCAGTCAGACTCTTGAAGAGTTCAAGTGTGGTCATGTGATCAATTGTTGTCCATAGTTTGTTCAATTCATGTGCTTGCTCAAATACTCTTTGACCAACATTTGAAATCCTTGTGTTGATAGCTTCTATAAGGGCAGATAGCTGCTCTTGAGTACTGTGAATGCTGGTCTGCAACTGGTCAATTCTTGTGTTCGTTCGCTGCTCAAAAGCTACTAGAGAGAGTACTGATTCTGTAGCTTGTGTTGGAGCAGACAAAGAGGAGGCTCTGACCTTAGCAATAGGTCGACGGCTAGATGAGGGTCCTTCTTGCTTACCAGAAGTAGAAGGAGGTGGTTGGTCTAGTGCAAGAGGTATTGGTGGAGTTGGAGAATGATGTTGTGGAAGCTTAGCTTCACGTACTAGAAAGGCGATCTCCGAGTCCATTGCTTCAAGCTTCTTTACCAAGGTTTGATGCGACAGTCTAAGAGAGGTGATCTGAAGGTGAAGATCATTGAGACTGTTGCTGACTCGATTTTCCATATAATGTCCAACTTGTCTCCAGATATGAGCTAGACCAGATTCTAGATGGGTGAACCTATTCTGAGCAAGCTGAAAAGAATCTTCAACACTACGCAATCTGTCTTCAAGTCTTGATTCAAGCTGACTTATTCTATCATTAAAGCTTGAAGAGATGTTGTTCAAGCTATTCTGAAGCAGAGAGAACTGAGCAAAGAGAAGCTGATACCAGACAGGAGGTCAACTTGATTCTGTTGGTATAAGGCATGGTCCTGCGGTAGTATGAGGAGACTGTGGTCTCGGTGGAGAGATTGAAATCTGTGTAACAGGTGAAGAATGAATAGGAGTGGAGGCTCCTTGTTGTGGGATAGGTGAGTGAGGGCTCGCAGCAGGTGAAGGCCCTGGTTCCTCACCCTCAAGGTTGGAAACCTCTTGATAAGATGAGAGTGTAGGAGTGGCTACTTCTGCACCTTCATTATCAGAGGGCTCAGATTCAGATTGATCATGAGCAAGAAGTGAAGGCATTTGGTGATTGGTCCTAGTGACTATACTGCCTTCCAATTTATATCCCCTGAAAGTTTGAAAAAAATGATGGGAGTAGACATTGATAGAAGGGATTTTTATTTTGAGTTCTATGGGCAAGTCCATTTTGTGGTATTTAAAAATGGCAGTAAGATGACAAGCATATGGCAGTGTGCGCTTAGGGTTGGAGAAACACTCTAAAATGAGTTCATACATGAGATTTGGAAGAGAGATGTGTTCTCCTTCAAACAAGTAGTAGAATAGAAAGACATGCATTTCACTAAGTTGTTCCCTGCCCCCTGCTCTATGGTAGATAAGAGTAGTAAAGATGAGATGAGGCGCTGCAGGGGAGGAAATGTGTTGGCATTTAGTTTTGTGACCAGAATTTTTTCAGATGTGGGAAGATGGCCTATCATATAAGAATGGACTTGTGCCAAATCAATGTCTTTCTCCTTGGGAGTAACTCCCTCGGATTCAAGATGTAGTGCTCGAGCAAATAAAGAAGAAGTTACAGAGAAAATTTTGCCTTGAACAGTGGTGATAAGAGTTTTCCTTTGAAATCAAAGATTATTGTAAAACTCTTAAACTAAGGATGGATAAAACTTACGGTGTTTAGATAAGAAGCGGATCCATCCTTGGGTTTCAAAAAGAGGCTTGAGGTCCGAAAACATTTCCAGAAGCGCTTTATCTTGAAAGTTTACTCGTCGTGGAGCAAGGATTCTCCACACAACTGAGGGCTCGGGAGCCTTGCGCTTTCTGGAGACTGAGGATGCCTTGGACCGAAAGGAGGGAAAAACGGCAGGAATATTGGCATGATTTGCTGAGAAAGACTGCGAAAGTAGAAGAGAAATCTAGGGTTTGAATGGGGCTTCTATGGGAATGGAATGGACGAAAGAGAAAAGAATAGTGGGTTCGATGCGGTCCGAAGGACCTTGGGTTCGAATGTGGACCAAAAGATGTTAAGTCTAAGTTTATAGACTTCGGAGGGACCTATGGGACCGGTTCGAACTGGTTGAAGTGAGTAAAGGCCTTTAGAAGTCCGGCTTTAAGGGAAGACGAAAGTTAGCGGAAAAAATTGGTGAAGTTGACAGACAAAAAGTCTCAGTGGACAGACCTTTAGGTGACACATTTATCTTAACTTAGGAATTATTGCATCAAAAAATCTTATGTTAGAGAGCTGTGTATAAAATGCCCGTTTATTTCGGATTAGTTCAAGGCTGATAAACTTTGAGCCTATCCATTAAATGGTCTAAAAAAATTCCTTCACACTGATTTAATAGAATTAAATCAGGCTCAATGAATTGCTACCATGATCATCCTTTTTTTCCCTTACTGATCAATTTCTAGTGACTCCTTTAGGACAAACTCTAATTAGTATTAAAATTAAACATTTTAGGATTTTTTTGAGTTTGTTCCTTTTGATTCAGCAACATGCTTTTCTTTTTGTGTTCAAACTGTATTTGTCTTATTTTTCTTTTTTCACATAATTTTTAAGAGCGTTCAGGTTTAGTGCACACTTTTTGACATGAGGAAACACATTTTTTAGATGCCAGAGTCCCCAGTTACTCAATGACACTAACCATCCTGCCTCATTCAGAAATCAGATCAGAGGTAGCATGTCACCTCATGACACAGTTCGCATCATTTCATGATGAAGGAACATGGTTTCTCAGTGGAACAGTGCCATTGCTATGCCTTTTAACTCTTTATACCAATACTTCCACTTCATGACACACACCACATCACTTCTAAGGTGAAGAGTGTTTGGTTTCTCGGTGGATTAAAGTTATAGTGAAGTCATGTGCTGCCTCTAGGATTTCCTCAGTTTATCTAATGTTTAAGAACAATACTTAAATTAAAGTTTTTCATCTAAAGTAGCCTCTGTACTTTAAAATTTTCTGGTTCAGAAGAGATTTCAGAACATAATTTCTCAAGACTGATTTAAGTCTATTAAGTCTGTATGTAGTCACTTTAGAGGCTTTTAATTTTTAGGCTTAGACGGTTATTAATCTTAAACCATCAGTTTATTTCAGGCAGTCACATAGCTCTGAAAAAGAAGGTGCTCATTCCAGTGTTCCAGATATGTAATATTATGTGTCAGATATAGGTCTTTCTGAGTTCAAGTTTCTTGCTGAAAAACTTATAAGAGAAGGAATGGCAAGAATTATTTCCACAGATTCAATCGAGGATGGGACAGTAGGAAAAGTTAAGAGAAGAGCTACTCTGGAGAACAGAGTATGTTGTCAGACGGACAGGGTAAGTCGGCATACACCTTCATCAAGTCAACTTGAGTTACATAGCCAAAGATATATACTAGGTCAATGCACAGTTGGAACTCCCCCTCAATTCAGCACTCTATGCAGAAGATGTAGAGGTGAGAATAGCAATCAAACTTCTCTAACTCCCCCTTAATTAGATACTCTATGCACTAAGGCACCTGGAATTTCTAACATCAAACATCTACTCCCTCAAGTGCTCATGTAGACTGAACTCTTGTACCTGGCGGAGCATGTTCTCACGCATGATGAAAGTTTTCAAACAGACTTAATCTACCCTTCCATAAATCACCATTTTATATACTTGAGTGACAGTGCAACATTTTCAACCTAAGATTGCAGATTTGAACCTTATGACTCTGCTAACACCTCCCCCTGACCAAAATAGTTATTAGACTCTAGGACTGACCAGAACTGAACCTGACAGATTCAAGATATGGGAAGTCTGCATAGACCTAATTCTCTCCTCAGAGTTGAAAATCTTTCATTGTTTAGAGGTTTTGTAAATATATCAGCAATTTGCTTTGCAGTTTCAATAAAATGCAGTTCAAAACTTTTCTTATTAACTTCATCTTTAAGGAAATGGTGTCTTATTTCAATGTGCTTTATCCTTGAATACTGGATGGGGTTCTTTGTTAAATTGATGGCACTTGTTTTATCACACAATATGGGTGTACATCCAAGATCCACACCGTAGTCTTGGAGTTGGTGCTTTATCCATAGCACTTGGGTCCTACAGCTCTCTACGGCAACATATTTTGCTTCTACAGTGGATAGGGTCACTGAGTGCTATTTCTTGGAAGCCCAAGAGACTAGACACCCACCCAAATATTGGCAATAGCCACTAGTGCTTTTCCTATCAAGTTTACATCTAGCATAATTAGCATCAGTATATGACATTAGATCAAAATAGCATGATGCAGGATACCACATCCCTAAATCATGTGTGCTAGCAATATATCTCAAAATTCTTTTCACAACACTCAAATGAGATTCTTTAAGATTAGCTTGAAATCTAGCACATAAGCATACACTAAATTGAATATCTAGCCCAGAGGCAGTGAGGTATAAAAGGGATCCGATCATACCTCGGTATGTCTTTGGATCTATATGTTTACCTCTCTCATCTGCATCTAGGGATGCACTTGTTCCCATGGGCGTGGATATATGTTTGGCATCTTTCATTCCAAACTTTTTCAGAATCTCCAATATGTACTTGGACTGGTTTATGAAAAAATCCATCTTTAGTCTGTATGACCTGTAGTCCAAGAAAAAATTGAAGTTCACCTATGAGACTAATTTCAAATTCTTTTGTCATTAAATCAATAAATTGCTTACACAAGTTGGGATCAGTCGATTCAAGCACTATGTCATTCACGTATATCTATACTACAATGTATGACCGTTTGAAATCTTGGTAAAGAGAGTTTGGTCGACTTTACCACTGTTGTAGCCCTTACTTGTCAGGTGAGCACTGAGTCTATCATACCAGGCTCTGGGGGCCTACTTCCATCCGTACAGTGCCTTGTTCAACTTGTAAACATGGTTAAGTAAATCAGTATACTCGAAACCAGGGGTTGTTCTACATACACTTCCTCTTTTATTAAACCATTCAAAAAGGCACTTTTCATATCCATTTGTTATAATTTTATTCCATGTGAACATGCAAAGGCTAACAAAATTCTGATAGCTTTTAATCTGGCTATAGGAGCATATGATTCTTCAAAATCAATGCCAAGCTCCTGATTGTAGCCTTTAGCCACTAACCTAGCTTTATTTCTAGTTATAACACCATCTTCATTTAATTTATTCCTAAAGACCCATCTAGTTCGAATTATAGATTGATCTATGGGTCTGGGAACCATATTCCACACTTTATTTCTCTCGAACTGACTAAGTTCTTCATGCATGACATTAATGTAGTGTTCATCTTTTAATGCTTCTTCAATGCTTTTAGGTTCAATTTGAGATACCAATACAATGAGGTCCTGATGATGGGAATCAACACCGAGCACTAACATTTTGTTTTGTAGTTGTGTCATTTTTGTTTACATTTATATCCTTGGCTAATTGGGTTTACAATTGTAAGGCATTATAAGCCAAAGGGTTAGTCATTAGGAATCTTTGGGTTTCTTTGCAAAAAGGCCTTTGGGTTTCTATGTAAAATGCCAGTAGGTCCAGAAGGGTTCCCCACCCTCTTTCCCATTGGTCCACCTAGGATCTAGGGCCAATGTGGGGCTAGTTCAAAGTCCAAGATTGGACTTGGACCGAGGGGGGGACAAGATGGAAGAAAATTCAAAAATGCTTACCCCTTAGTCAAGGGGGCGCCCCCCTTTAACATATTACATTCATGTTGTATTTTATTTAATTTGGTCATTTGACCACATGGGGGATTAATTATGCTATCCCTTATTTACCCCACCCTAACCCTAGATCTGAGGGTAGTTTATGTCTTTTTTCCATTTCTATAAAACCCATGTATTTTATGAATTCCATAGCAATTTAATGAAGAAAATCCCATTTTATTGCTCAACCCAAGGGCGCAGCCCCTCTCTCCCCCTCTCTCCCCCTTGGAGCTGTGATAGTCCCGAATTTTCAGAGGTGTGAAGCCTCCCCACCACCCCCTCTCTGAGTGAGAAGCTCAGCACCGCCGCCGCCGCCATCGAGCTGCCATCGCACCACCACCACCGCCTCGTCGGAGCTCTGTCCACCTCTAGACAACAAGTTGAGGCCGGATTTTTATCTCCCAATCAGGAGATCTGTTCGGCCCCAAATTTTGAGTGTTTGTTCTTCCTATCATCTCCCATCCCCAGTTCAAATTTCGTGTCATTTCGCCTTTGTTTAGTATTTTTCCCATAATTAAGTTTTTTCCCCAGTAATCTGTCAGTTTGTAGATCTACGGATAGTGTCTTATTCTTCTATTTTTCCCGTCCCCTTAGTCACCCCCAAAAATTCTCAAAAAAATCATACGTGTTCCCCACATTCTCCTCTTCCACTCATAATTTTCCCAGAGTCTAGATCTGTCGTTTTTGTGTCGGTCAAAATTCATTTTCAGGCAGATCTTGTTCTGTTCTGATTGTCTGTAATCCGAGCCAGTAAGAAAACATTGGGAACTGTCATTTTCATTTCCAATCCGTCTACTGGATGGACATGAAATAATTATATGTTGTAGCCCTTTGAGTCCTCTATCCATCAAGACCAATTTTATCTCGATCTGACACCGGATCTAGGTGCAAAAATTCTTTTCGTGGAGGCGCGTATTTCTGATCAGAGAACAGGCCAGCAAAGCAGCCATCGGGTAATTCCAGAAAAAACACGCCGGATAGCTTTGGCGACTGCCGCTCCCGGAGATCGATCGGTACCCCCCGGAAGCGTCCCGGCCAGCCGCGGCAGCAAGGAGGCGCCCGGGCACCGTCGTCCCAGCAGCCGGACCCGCCTGCTGTCCCGCGGGCCTCGCAGAACCGAGCCGGACCAGCAACCCATCTCCGGCCCGAGAGCGTTCCAAATTGCTGCCCGTCAACCCAAGCTTGGTATTCTCGGGTTATTGTTGTCGCCCTTTACCTGCCTGCGTGGAGTGGGCAATTAAATTCACTGCTGTAATTATTTATTTACTGTACACCGGGAGTACGAGTTTCGGTTGGGGTCGTCTTCCCCACGCCCGGAGCGTGGAGGTATCGTTTCCGCTCCCCTCTTTGGCATTTGCTTTACTCGTATACATTTCTATATGCCGCTGCTAGAGTGATAGGATAACTAGCTCGTTCAAATTTTTATCACCGCTGCGAGAGTGAGTGAGTGGAACCCGTCCCGTGACTCGATTCGAGCACGCAGAAAAACCGATACCCGAGACTCATTATCAGTTTCTCAACCACGCACGTCCGCACATTTCCCTCGCTTAGGGACGTCAGCGAGCTAGAGTCCCAGGTTCGCGTCCCGCCCCGCATCACCTGATTATTTATATCTCTATAATAAGATCTAGTTCGAGGTGGGTCATGGAGATTTCCAATTATGTTCTAAACATGATGATCCTTTAAAGTTCTAATGTTGACAGATGACTCACCTGGAATGGTCGACTGATTTGCATTTCTTGTCAACTGACATGTTCCCTGTTCTTCAGCTTCCTGTTGGCTGTTTTGCCCTGGCTCCTCCTTGGACTCCGGGAATTCTTCATTAGCATCTTCTATTTCCCTGTCATCAACATTGTTATCAGATTTATCAGTCATTTCAGTAAACACTACATGTTGAGTTTCTTCCACAGTTTGATTTTTCACATTGAAAATCCAATATGCTCTAGATATTTCAGAATACCCCAAAAATATTCCAATGTCACGCTTAGCCTCAAATTTGTCAAGATCATATTTATCATTGTTATGAATATAACATCTTGACCCAAAAGCTTTGAAATGGGCTATGTTGGGTTTCTTACCTTTTAACATCTTATAAGGGGTTTTCTTACTCTTTGGCCTTACCATGGCCCTATTCATGATGTAGCATGTAGTGTTTGCTGCCTCTGCCCAGAACTTCCTTGGCAATTGACTTTCGACCAGCATTGTTCAGGCAATCTCCATAATTGTCCAGTTCCTCTTTTCTACAATGTCGTTCTGTTATGGGGTCCTAGGAGAATAGAACTTGTCGGTCAGACCTTCTTGACTACAAAAATCAATAAATGAAGAGTTGTCAAACTCTCCTCCATGGTCAGATAAAATAGTGAAAGTTTTAAATTTTCTTTCCTGCTTTATTTTTTTGAAAAAGTTCTACAATTCAATGAATGCTTCATTTTTATGAGCTAGGAAGAAAATCCATGTAAATCGAGTAAAATCATCAACAATAACATAACCAAATCTTTTTCCATTGATGCTAGTAGTTCTAGTCATCCCAAATAAGTCAATGTTTCGCCACCCCCGTGTGCGGGATGGTGCGTCGGGGGAGAACGTATGCCGGTGACTGCGACGAGAAGGGGAAATAAAGCGACAAAGAAAAAAACAAACACGGAAACTTATGTTATATCCGGTGTATTTTCTTTGCTGGCCTTATGTCTCTCACGGCAGCATCGTACACTCGCCTTTTATGGAAAGTCGAGAGGGGGTCAACTTGCACGAGAGGTTTCCGGGAATGGATGAATGATGATAGTGGCTTGTGATAATAGGGCGGTTGCTCATTCTGGGTGAATGGAACCGGGGTAACTGGGTGACTGGGAAATTGGACAAGGTGTGGGCGTGCCAGTCGATCTCTCGATAATCACCTATGGAACCAAATGTTGACCGAGGAAGCGTCGCTAGGACGCGACACGTGGGCTCGAGGGCATCGGACGACACGTGGAGAGAAGGGTGGTCCCACAGGTGTGAGTGTGCAGGCGATTGCGGGGATTCATGTACGGGACGTCTTTCCCCACCGACCGCAAGCAGTCGATGTTTATTTACATCGTATTGAATCCGAACACCTTTGTTCTGTGCTGAAGAAGAGCCTGGATATTTCTGAAGCCATGGGTAAAGGATCGGGTGTAATACCCTGATTTCTTTTAGAAATTAATTAGAAATTAATTAGAATAATTCCTTAATAAATAGAATAAGCTATATTTCAACTATTTTATAATAATCCGGAAAAATTATATTCTGGTAGAGGATAACACGTTTAGCAAACTTGTCTTCTGTGGCCAACCCAAATAAAATCTGTAAGTAGGCCGAATTAGTAGATTAAGCCCAAATTGAACACTTAGTTAACCATACCTTGAAACGCAAAATTCGAGCCCAATACTCCATCAAATGAGCCCAAATCGGTGGCAAATGAAAGGCCAGGATGAGAGGATCATTTACCCTCTCTTAATCTCTCGAAACCCTAACCCTAGGCGGTGCAATCGGCGGAGTTTTGGCGCGTCAACAATTTCGGTGACGTTTACATTGACTCGACTTGTGTGGACGAATACTCCGCGCATAGAAGCCTCCAGAAGGTGTGTGACCTATTAAAATGAAGCTCTCTAACCCTAGAATCGTTTAGAACCAGCGACAGCTGTAGAGGAGTTGGATCGAGGGAGATCTCAAGCGATTAGTGGTTGCGTGTACCGGCGTCCTTGGTTTTCTTTCTCCTTCCTTCTTCATCCGATTCAGGTAGGTGATAGCAAGCCAAACCCTAAAAATAATATATGGTTAGAAGCAGCATCGTGTTAGCTTTCCATTGATGTAGAAAGCTCTAAATTCTATCAAGTATCCTGCGAGAATTTTAGGTTTTAGTATAAGCATGTCACATCTAGGGTTATAATTGTTCCCTTTCGATTAAGTAGTGATTTCAGGCTGTAAACATAAAATTGATTCATGCATCTTGTATAGTTTTTCGTGCTATTTCTTTTGATAGTAAAAGCCCCAAATTCCATGCTTTATATCGTGCGAATTTAGTGTTTTAATTTAACCCTAGAAACCTCGCCGGAGTCGGGCACGACGAAGGGGCAGCGACCTGTTTGGACATGTGCGGCCACACGATAGACCGCACATCCCATATAGGCGGCCTTCTGTTGACCGTTTACAGTTTTCTATATCTGTTTGTGTCCCTGGAACGTGCGGCCTAGCCCTAACCGCATGTCTTTACTGCGGCCAGTTCCAGACTGCACATCCCTCCATGCGGCACACTACCGACCGTCCATATCCAGCAGGTCTTCGGATCTGAGGGGACGTGTGCGGCCAGTCTGTGACCGTTCATTGGGATGTAAGGTCCAGAACCGACCGCACATCTGTAACAGAACAGATTAATTATCATTTCAGCATGGTATGTTAGTAGATTAGTGGATAATTGCATGTTAGAAATGTTGTGACGCTTAAGGTGATCTAGAGGGGGGTGAATAGATCAGTCACCCGATAAAAATGACTGCAGCAGATTCAAGTGCGGAATATAAGAACTTCTGCTAAACAGATAGAGGGCACAAAGCAAAGACCAGCCAGAACTTCTAAAGAACCGTCCTAAATAGTCATCTACTACGCAAAGTACAAGAATAAGGAAGCGATGCAAACCACAAAGCAATCACACAGTAGACAGGAGTTTTTAGGTGGTTCGGTCCTCCAGACCTACGTCCACCCCACACTCAAACCCGAGTGTGGATTCTGCTGACTCACAGCTTGAACCGCTGAGCCTCACAGCTTGCCTACAACCGCTGAGCATCACAGCTTGCTTCCGCTGGGCAATACAGCTTAGCCATCCGCTGCCTAACGGCTTGCACTGAGCCTCACAGCTTGCTCCGCTGGGCAATACAGCTTAGCCATCCGCTGGGGACTACAGCTTAACCCGACCAGTGGAATCCTCCACTGCAAACGCTGAGCAACACAGCTTGCTCTGCTGACAAATAGCTTGAAGAAAGGTTTAAAAGAAAACACAAAATGGGAAACCAAAACAGCAACAGAAAGCTGTATACGATAAAGCACAAAATATATCCCTGCAGGGAATAAAGCTCAAACAATTGAGCAACCTCAGATCTGGTTTTGAACCAAAGATCTGAGGAACGAACTCTAATGAAACTCTTCAGACTCTCTTGTCTTCTTCTCTTCTTCTTTCTCTTCTCACTCTCTGATTCTTTCTTTTCTCTTCTACTTTCTTTTCTCTTCTTCTGGATCGTGGAGGCTATCTCTCTGCTTCTGCTCCTTCTATCACGATCTGTCTTCTCCAGATGGAGAAGTCCTCTTTATAAAGCAGCAGCACAGATAGGGCGTGTGGTCTCCATGATTCCCGCCCAGAGGCCTCAATCCACGTGGCAGCATTTCAGCACAGTGGTTCCACGTGTCACGATCAGGGCCATCTTCTATTCTTGGATCACGTGCATCATTAACCTCCTCGAGTAGCAGCTCTGTAATAACAGACTGTTATCAATAGAGACTTAACTGACATGAAGAACTGAATGCATCGAGTCTGTACATTAAATGAGTCATGGCTTGTACAGACTTGATGCACTAGATGCAGTGTGCATATAAGAGAAAGTGTGTACAATGAGAATGAATGTACATACATTACATTCACAAGTATACAGCCTTTGAGTGCATGTGATGCAGACATAAATAGTGTATAGACTTGGGTGCTTGTGAAGCAGACCAAGTGTGCAGACTCTTGAATGGATGCGAAGCTGACAACAGGTGTGCAGGAGAGAGTGTATAGACTTTAAGTGCATGAGATGTAGTTTGCATTATGCATAAGGTGAAGTATGCACATTGAAAGATGAATGCACTGACATGCTATTAGTGTGCAGACTTAGCGTGCAACAATGTGCAGACTTGCTAACATGACGCATGGACATAACAACAAGGAATGTGCAGACTTTGTGCAGTCTACAAGCAATGTGCAGACTTGCGATGAATGCATGGACTATGCCGTTTGAAGAGTGCTGACGATGTACAGACTTGCTGAACTACAGCATAAACATATCAGCAGAGTACATTAAAACAGGATGCACGGACTTACCCTGTACAGACTTGAAGCGCTATGTGAGACACACCATGAGACGCTAAATGAGACGGATGTTCACGAGACATGAAATGCATTGGCTGTACAGACTTTAAATGCTCAAGCAGATGTACAAACTTTAAATGCTCTAGTGAGACGCTAAGTGAGATGGTGCAATGTATAGACTTAGCCAAGACGTCATGAGCAATTGGACGATGTACAGACTTGAGTTCGTGCATGCTACAGGGCAATGTATGGACTTTGAATCAAAGGATGCACTGGATGTACAGACTTTGCGTATGCACATGAGACGCTGAGTGAGACGCAGGATGCACTGACTATGGCTAATGTGATGTATGCACCGATGCAAACAGGGAAATGCACAGACCTTAAATGCATGCACAAAACAATTTATGCACATCAGCTAAAATATCATCAAGGCATAAGGGATTCAGATCAAGCACTCAATTTAAGATTAATCAAGTGATGACACTAATGTTGCTATCATCAAAACATCACTGCATCATCAAGGCACAAGGGGCACAACAATCTCCCCCTTTTTTATGATGGCAACACTATGAGTCAATTGACTCATGTCAAACTATTCTCCCCCTTTGACTTCATCAAAAAGAAAATAGTTTGAGATGAGAAATACAAATATGCATACAATGATTGGATGAAAGTCTCCCCCATTGACTAAGTCATGAAGGACTCTCTCTCCCTTAATGGCACATCATGAATGCTAAATGCAGTAAACATACAGATTTCCCTTAGAACAACCCATTCTCCCCCTGAATGTATAACTCCCCCTGAATTGTTTCTCCCCTTTGAGAAAGGAATATGAACGGATGAAACACATCTGAAGATAGGAGAGAAAGAACATGAATAAGGTAAGGGGTCACTACACAACAGCTGAAGCATTGGTTCAGAAAATGAGCATGATTATAGACAACTGTTAAAGCATAAGAGTCAGCAATATACAGTCTTGAAAGAATTCAGGTTTAACAGTGATAAAGATAGAGTAAAGTAGCTGACCACTGAAAAAGAGTTATAGACTCCATTTATAGCAATGAATCTAGGGCACATAGTTTTAATAGATAAGTCAGAAATAATACCCTTTGTGATTAACCATGGAAGTTCAAGAAAGGCAACTTGAATATGTATTGAGAAAAATAATTTACACTCAATGACTTTTGATTTCAAAGGGTTACATGGTGCGGACACCAGAGCACTCGATCGGCACGAGTCAGCGAGCCCCGATACCGTACGCGGAGCACCACCCGAGCGATAGCGGCTTCCATCTGGCTCGGAGATGGCCTGGAGACTCCCCCTTGAGTCTCCCGTTTATCATATTTAGTTAGACATTATTTTTGTATAATGTGTGTTTGTTTCATTTTATTCGGTATGTAAGTTTGATTGTAATAAGGGCCTATGTGCAATTCGGACCCCGTGGGCCCCACGGGCCCCACCCCATTGGGCCACCTCAGCCTAGGGTCCCACGTGGGGCCAGTCAACATGCCACATGGGAGCATCTAGAAGTTTGAATGGGAATTGGACACATGGGGGACAATGGACTTGAAAAGTCCAAGGAGGCCACCTACCCCCACCTACCAAGTCCACATTCTACATCTAGTCCAAGGGCCGCCCCCCTCCCCTTAGTTTTTTATTATTTTTGTGTGTGTGTGTCACATGCCATTCCAGCCCTTCATTTCTATCCCCTAGATCCAATGGTTGTGGATGGATGTGAGATGTAAGGTATTTAAACTTGTATTTTCCATTTTACTTGAATTAATGCCATTTGAATTGAAGAAAAGCTTGAAGCTCCAGCCTTGGTGCGCCCCCTTCTCCTCTCCCTCTCCCCCTTGAAGCTGTGAAGGCTTCCTTCTGGTGGTGAGACTCCACCCTATCAGTTCCGGTCGCTGCCGCCGCCGCCACGAGCCGCCACCGCACCGCCACCGCCATCATCGGAGTTCTGCCCGCGCAGTACCACAGCAACTTCTACGAAATTTGTGTCTCAGCCACGAGCTCAGATAGATCTGGGAATTTTACTGGAGGTTCCAGAGGTGTCAAGGATATCCCATAAATTTTGGTTTGTCATTCAGATCCCATTTCATAATTTTTGATTTTCATCCACCCTTCCATTTCAGTTCTGCCAGAGTTCTGTCCAGATTCATATCCGCCCTGTGTTTCATATCTTAGGTCCATCTTTTGATTTCTGTTAGTCCCATAAATTTTACTGGAGTTTCCTTCCATCCACCCCTTCATCCACAAGTTTTATAAATTTCTGGTTCTCCCATTTCATATTTTCTAAAAATCGTTCTCACTCCCATCTACAGTTCTGTCCACCTGTTCCCAGATCCGACCACCAGTCACCCCAAAAATCATAGTAAATCACCACCATCTCCAAATCAAATTCCAAAAATAGTCCCCGTTCCGTGGTTTGATCCCCTACAACTTTGCATAAGAGCTCAAGAGCTGAATCGGAGGTTTACTAGTCAGTCAATGGTGGTTCTCAGACAAGTACTCTACAAATCAGAGGTTTCAGTTACTGTACAACAGGGGCTTGTAAATTCATTAAAGTTCTGATCAGGCCAGATCCAGCAGATCTCTCTGAGTGTAGATTGAAGCATTTGAAGAGAGCTTTCCAACGATAGCTTATGTGTCCCGATCCGACGTCGGGATTGATCGCAGCGACCGTTTTCGCCGGAGCGCGCGCCTGAGAACAACAACTAAAAATCCGTGGGCTGCAACTTCAAAGCTTGGGAATCGGGACCGATCGACCCCCGATCGGTGTTCCCGGCTGACCGCGATCCGTGGAGGCGCGCCACCAGGGGTCCCCATCATAGTGGGTCCCACCCCCGCAGATCTGGAGGACAGCGCCATCCGTGGGCCCCGCGGGCCCGCAGAACCCGCCATTCGGAAAGCACGAAAACGCGGAGTTCGGCACCGCCAGGCGACATCAAGATGCTGCCCGTCAACCCAAGTTGCGTGATTCCCGGGCTCCACATGTGACCTTTTACCTCCCTGCGTGGAGTGGGTCGACTTAGTGTATTGCTGTAATAATTGTTAACCGGGAGTCCGTAATTCGACCGGGGTTGTCTTCGCCACGCCGGGTGTGTGGAGGTAATGGTCCGAACCTCTTGGCGTTCATTTGCTTAGCTAGTATATGGTCTTTTGCCACTGCCGAGAGTGTAGGTACTAGCCCGTGTGTCCATGTCACCGCTGTGAGAGTGACCCGTCCCGCGACTCGATCCGAGTCCGGAAGTTGAGTCGGACTACCCTTGACCTCCGCCGGTTCCTTAACCGCGCACGGTCCGCGCTTTCCCTCGCTTGGGACGACGAGTGAGCTTCCACTTCTGTTAGCGACGTTTCGCCACTAGGAGCTCGTAGTGTCGGGCTTAGTGTCTCCCTGGTGTGTGTTGCTGGTCGGAGGTTCTTCTACTCCTCCCTATGCCGGCCGAGCCCGATTTCATTCCCATTTGCCCAAGGGAGGAATCTTACTTTCTACCTATGACTGTCGTCCCACCTCTCACAATGAATGAAGGTGATCATTTACACCTCCAAGATTTCCAAATGTGGGACAGCGATTTGTGGAAGCCTAGTCCGAGGGGTCATACCTTCTTTGATCCCTTCGACCCATTCTCTTGTGGACCCCGTGACCCACCACATTTACTCCACCTTTTTGAGAGAGTCCACCATCATACCCCCACCGTCTCATCTCCCTTCAAGGATGAAGGAGATCAACAACACCTTCTAGACTTTCACACATGGGATCTTGAGATGAGGGAATCCATATCGAGGGGTCACACATTCTTCGATCCCTTCGATCCCTTTCTTCATGGGCCCCTTGGCCCACAACCTCCATTCCCCCTCTTTAAGGAAGTCCACTATCACACCCCTCCTACTCGGGCCTGGCAACCTTCACATGGCAATATGTCCGAACCGTCATTTGGGGGTATTTCCCCGGCCCACCTCAACCACCCAAGCCTCCCGGACTTCCCACATCCAAACCCCATGTCCATGGTTGGTGCATCGTAGGATGTTTAGGAGTCCACCACGACATTAACCTCCGGTTATGTCAAATGCATGCATGGCATACATTCGGATGTCCTGGACCACCTTGCATATGATTGGGTTTTACTAACTGTAGGGTTGTTTAGGGTCGTGTGTGCATCCGTGTGTTTCTTTTCTTTAGCTAAGCATGTTAGGTCGTGTGTGCATCCTGTGTTTCTTTTCTTTTGCTAAATCATGTTAGGAGTCTGCATGACGATGTCCGTCGTCACAGTTGAGGCCAGCAATGCACGGTACAAGGAGTTAGCCGGTGTCCACCGACACCACCGAAAGTTCCAGGAGGGCGAATATGTCATGATCAGGGTAAGACCTGAACGGTTTCCCTCTGGAACCGTTAAGAAGTTGCAAGCTCGCGGAGTCGGTCCATTTAGAGTGTTGAAACGCGTTGGATCCAATGCGTATGTTGTGGACCTGCCCGAGGAATATGGTATAAGCTCTACCTTCAATATATCAGATCTTGTTGCATATAGGGACCCAGCGGTGATCCCTAGTGAGCCTTTTGAGCCATCTCCTCCCCTTGAGAGTGATCCCACACCTGAGTGTCCACTTCCACCTCCAGCCCCTTTTTCACGGCAGCGTGAGCATATAGATCGTATACTGGACGAGCAAGTGACAGTTACCAGGAGTGGATCTTACCCGCGCTACCTAGTGCGATGGAGAGGACGGCCCGCTACTGAGGACACATGGATCACACATGGCGAGTTGCAGCGGATCGATCCGGACCTTCTGGAGTGATACATGAGCGATACAGACCCTTACTCGATAGGGTCGAGTTTCTCCCACCCGGGGAGAATTGGTGCGGATACCAGAGCACTCGATCGGCACGAGTCAGCGAGCCCCGATACCGTACGCAGAGCACCACCCGAGCGACATCGGCTTCCATCTGGCTCGGAGATGGCCTGGAGACTCCCCCTTGAGTCTCTCGTTTATCATATTTAGTTAGACATTATTTTTGTATAATGTGTGTTTGTTTCATTTTATTCGGTATGTAAGTTTGATTGTAATAAGGGCCTATGTGCAATTCGGACCCCGTGGGCCCCACCCCATTGGGCCACCTCAGCCTAGGGTCCCACGTGGGGCCAGTCAACATGCCACATGGGAGCATCTAGAAGTTTGAATGGGAATTGGACACATGGGGGATAATGGACTTGAAAAGTCCAAGGAGGCCACCTACCCCCACCTACCAAGTCCACATTCTACATCTAGTCCAAGGGCCGCCCCCCTCCCCTTAGTTTTTTATTATTTTTGTGTGTGTGTGTCACATGCCATCCCAGCCCTTCATTTCTATCCCCTAGATCCAATGGTTGTGGATGGATGTGAGATGTAAGGTATTTAAACTTGTATTTTCCATTTTACTTGAATTAATGCCATTTGAATTGAAGAAAAGCTTGAAGCTCCAGCCTTGGTGCGCCCCCTTCTCCTCTCCCTCTCCCCCTTGAAGCTGTGAAGGCTTCCTTCTGGTGGTGAGACTCCACCCTATCAGTTCCGGTCGCCGCCGCCGCCGCCACGAGCCGCCACCGCACCGCCACCGCCATCATCGGAGTTCTGCCTGCGCAGTACCATAGCAACTTCCACGAAATTTGTGTCTCAGCCACGAGCTCAGATAGATCTGGGAATTTTACTGGAGGTTCCATAGGTGTCAAGGATATCCCATAAATTTTGGTTTGTCATTCAGATCCCATTTCATAATTTTTGATTTTCGTCCACCCTTCCATTTCAGTTCTACCAGAGTTCTGTCCAGATTCATATCCGCCCTGTGTTTCATGTCTTAGGTCCATCTTTTGATTTCTGTTAGTCCCATAAAGTTTACTGGAGTTTCCTTCCATCCACCCCTTAATCCAAAATTTTTATAAATTTCTGATTCGCCCATTTCATATTTTATAAAAATCATTCTCAGTCCCATCTACAGTTCTGTCCACCTGTTCCCAGATCCGACCACCAGTCACCCCAAAAATCACAGTAAATCACCACCACCTCCAAATCAAATTCCAAACATATTCCCAGTTCCGTGGTTTGATCCCCTACAACTTTGAAGAAGAGCTCAAGAGCTGAATCGGAGGTTTACTAGTCGGTCAACGGTAGTTCTCAGACAAGTACTCTGCAAATCTGAGGTTTCGATTACTGTACAATAGGGGCTTGTAAATTCATTAAAGTTCTGATCCGGCCAGATCCAGCAGATCTCTCTGGGTCTAGATTTAAGCATTTGAAGAGAGCTTTCCAACGATAGCTCATGCGTCCCGATCCGACGCCGGGATTGATCGCAGCGACCGTTTTCGCCGGAGCGCGCGCCTGAGAACAACAACTAAAAATCCGTGGGCAGCAACTTCAAAGCTTGGGAATCGGGACCGATCGACCCCCGATCGGTGTTCCCGACCGACCGCCGTCCGTGGAGGCGCGCCACCAGTCGTCCCCATCATAGTGGGTCCCACCCCCGCAGATCCGGAGGACAGCGCCATCCGTGGGCCCCGCGGGCCCGCAGAACCCGCCATTCGGAAAGCACAAAAACGCGGAGTTCGGCACCGCCGGGCGACATCAAGATGCTGCCCGTCAACCCGAGTTGCGTGATTCCCGGGCTCCACATGTGACCTTTTACCTCCCTGCGTGGAGTGGGTCAAATCTTTGTATTGCTGTGATATTGTTTAACCGGGAGTCCGTAATTCGGCCGGGGTTGTCTTCGCCACGCCGGGTGCGTGGAGGTAATGGTCCGAACCTCTTGGCGTTCATTTGCTTAGCTAGTATACGGTCTTTTGCCACTGCCGAGAGCATAGGTATTAGCCCGTGTGTCCATGTCACCGCTGTGAGAGTGAGTGTGACCTGTCCCGTGACTCGATCCGAGTCCGGAAGTTGAGTCGGACTACCCTTGACCTCCGCCGGTTCCTTAACCGCGCACGGTCCGCGCTTTCCCTCGCTTGGGACGACGAGTGAGCTTCCACTTCTGTTAGTGACGTTTTGCCACTAGGAGCTCGTAGTGTCGGGCTTAGTGTCTCCCTGGTGTGTGCTGCTGGTCGCGTCTTCATCTAGAGTCCGAGGGTGGCACCTAGTAGTGTCGTCTCCCGTGTCCGTCCCGCATCATTACATCAGCTTGTTTTTCACCTTTTAATTTTCAGAAACTGAGCTAAGTGAATAGACCAGTGACATTTATGCTGTTGACATTAGGTGTACATCTTGATCAGAGGAAGGTACCCCCAGTTACTAGGCATAAACTACTAAATCTATTTCAGATCAAGACCTACAAGGAACAATTTTCACCTTTGACATTAAGGGTACACCTTGATCAGAGGCCAGTACCCCCAGTTACTTGGTGAAGACTCCCCCTATAGATCTGAAGCACTTCATGACTTATGAATTCTCCTGCTTCTTTGGAGGGGATCACAGTTTCTCAGTGCAATTCAACCATTGCTCTGTCACTGTGTTCAGCTCTTTACATTGATGATCTTATTACTGCTGCCCTAATTTCTTTTAGAGTGATTGTTTAAAAAATAGTACACACTCTTATTCACATTTTATAGACATTTCCAGTTTAACACGTTCAGGCATTAAAAAAAACTTTTTCTATTCTAACCATGAGACAGAGATTAAGAGCTACAAAGGTTTTCTTTTATCTCAAGTTCTGAAGTGCAGACACTTAACACTTCAATTTATAAAAGTTAAACCTTTAGTTCCTTTCAATTTGTAAGTGTGATTCTTATAAATAAAAAATTGCAATAACCACAGCTCAATGTACTAAACCAGAAGTAATACTGTTGTTCAATGAAGGTGATAGGGAAATGATAGCAATTGTTAAGAAGTGATATCAATAGGCATTAAGGTCCAAGAGCATCTGATGTCAAAGAATATGAATGAATTGAGTGGGGATGAAGAGAAGTGAAAAGGATTCAATGTATTGAACTGAACTCTCAGCTCCTCCTGACACCATGATGCAACAATATGCTATGCAATGCTCTCAACTAACTAAATGCAGACTATGCAACAATGATACATAAAGCAAGTATGCAATCATTTCAAGTTTATGCACCCAAGTCATGAACATTTTATCCTTTTTCAGAGAGTTTATTTCATGAAAGTCAGGTGTATATAATCTAGAGAATTGAGAATCAACTACAACTTAATGCCCTAAATCAACATGACTTTCTCAATTCTGAAGGTAATTCACTTACCTGCTTTACCTGACTGATTTTTTTTTACCTTTGGTGTTGCATCAGAATGTTGACAAGGCCTCCAATCTCCTTCAGCTTTTAAAATTTTTGGCCCTGCCTCTTGTCATATGCCTGGAGTAGCTATTCTTGTTTCATCATTTTGTTCCGGGCTACCAGGCATACATGCAAACACACTTAGGGAGCAGATTTTGGAACCCAAGATAGTTTGGGCCCCAAGACAGAAACAGACATGTGAGAGTGAAAACATGACAAAAGCTGTTTAGGGATCCACATTTGTGTGAAAGTGGATGGTTTGGTGGATTCTACAGCTTGAGAATTCTTTTTGTTATTTTTCTTTTTATCAGCACCAACGGGTTTAGCTTTCTTTTTCTGGTGCTGTGATGGTTTTTGTGTAGTCCTAGCATTCATTTTATTAGAAGCATTGTTGTTTTTCTTCCAGTGCCTTGGCCAATGATTGTACTGGAAGTTGTAGCCCAAATTGGTCCTAGGCTGACCATAGAACACCTGTTGACTAGGACTCCATGTCCTAAAGTGACCATCCCATCTCCTAGCTGGCTGAGATCTATAGGGCTGAGTGGGAAAATTCTGATACCTAGACCTCATGTACACATGATTCCACCCAAACCTATTAAGTGGTTGTGAGTGAATGTGATGATAGACTTGGGCTTGAGGGAAATAGGGATGTGCAAACTGGTTCCTAGCGACACTTGGTCTCCCTGCCACCTTTGACCCTCTAGGATTCTGCACTGACTTATATTTGGTCTTTTTCTGAGCAGTTGATGGTGGTGGAGACTTAGCAGCCTTGGACTGGGGTTCGGAGGTGCTAGCTGGCTGACCCCTAACCTTGGACTTACTTTTGGGAGAAGAGCATGCAGCTCTAGGCTCTACAACTTTCTACTTTCCCTTGTCCTTAGCACTGGACACTTTTGATTTTACATTTTTGGAAGCAGATTTTTTGCTGACCATTTTTATGAGTGATCCTTTGTTCTTTTCTCCCATGAGTGAAATGGTTTTCAATTCAAAACTCTTTTTAGCCGAGGGATTAAAACTGAGACCCTCCTTTCTAAAATTGACTTTTGACCCTAGCAAGGCATTAAGATTTTCTGTTCCTTGGGTCATGCTTTCAATGATTTTCTCCTTGTCAGAATTTGCATTTTCTAAATTTTCAATAGTTTTCTTCAGTTCAGCATTCACTGACAAGACAGCTTCATATTTTTCATTTGAAATCTTTATTTCATTTTCAAACTTCTGAATTGTCAATTTCAACTCATCAACGACATTTTTCAGCAATTCATTTTCTTTCCTACAATCAATCAAAACATGCTTTAACTCATCAAAATCAGAACATACACTTTTCAATCTATCATTCTCTAATTGTAAACATGCAACCTCATCAGAAAGTGTTTTTTCATTAACCAGAGAATTTACTTTCTTCTTCAAGTGTCTGTTCTCCTTCCTAATATCATCCACTTTATCTAACAGTTCTCCATAAGCATTTTCCCAATCAGAAATAGTATAGTGTTCGAAAGGGGATGATACCTCGTCGGATTCTTCTTCTTCTCTTCCATTCCTGGCCATCAAGCAGGTGTCCTTTCCTTCTTTCTCACTATCTGAGGAAGTGCTCAGCGTGCCTTCTTCCTCATCACTCCATGTACTGACCATGGCCTTTCCCTTTGGCGCTTTCTTCCATGGTCTTTCTTTCATTTTCTGGAACTCTGGACAATCAGCCTTAATATGGCCAGTCTTCCTGCAATGATAACAATTATTAGCGTCAGATTTTTCAGCAGGGTTGAATTTATACCTGTTTTGCTTCTTGCTGTGGTGTATTCTATAGACATTCTTCCCTTCTCTTCTAAGAAATCTTCTGAACTCTTTTGTGATCATAGCTATTTCATCATTTTCAAGGTCTGATCCAGATAGACTCCGATCACTGGATGATCCAGTGCTGCTGGACTGTTTTGAACAACTATGCTTGGCCTTCAGAGCAATAGGCTTCTTGTATTCGAGCTCTTCAGCTTGTAGAAGATTCATCTCGTACACCATCAAAGAACCTATCAGCTCATTAGGTTTCATATTTTGTAAATCTCTTGACTCCTTAACCACAGTCGCTTTGGTATGCCATATCGGAGTCAACGATCGAAGGATCTTCCTCACAACTTCATAATCGGTATAGATTTTTCTCAGATTTCTTAGACCATTTGTTATAATGGTTAGACGAGCAAACATTTCGCTCACAGTCTCACCGGGCTTCATTCGAAATGCTTCATACTCTGACACTAACATATTTGCCCGCGTCACTCTCACTTGAGACGTTCCCTCATAAATGACCTCAAGGGTATCCCACATCTCCTTCGCCGTCTTGCAGGATGACACTCTATCAAATTCAGTGGGATGGAGTGCACATTGAATGGCGTTGATGGCGCTCCAGTTCAGAGTGGATTTCTGGATTTCTTCTTTAGTCCACACTTCCTCGTTCTCATGTAACTCATAAGGACCTTTGCTTATAATTTTCCAGATTTCGTAATCTTTGGCTCTGAGGAAGACCTGCATCCGGTTCTTCCAATATGGGTAGTTGGATCCGTCGAAGAATGGTGGCTTTGTAGTGGACTGTCCCTCTGCTATTAACCCTCTAGCATCCATGGCCGTTCCTCTTTAGGATGTTAGTCCTGCACAAAGAGTTAGGCTCTGATACCAATTGTTGTGACGCTTAAGGTGATATAGAGGGGGGTGAATAGATCAGTCACCCGATAAAAACGACTGCAGCAGATTCAAGTGCGGAATATAAGAACTTCTGCTAAACAGATAGAGGGCACAAAGCAAAGACCAGCCAGAACTTCTAAAGAACCATCCTAAACAGTCATCTACTGCGCAAAGTACAAGAATAAGGAAGCGATGCAAACCACAAAGCAATCACACAGTAGATAGGAGTTTTTAGGTGGTTCGGTCCTCCAGACCTACGTCCACCCCACACTCAAACCCGAGTGTGGATTCCGCTGACTCACAGCTTGAACCGCTGGGCCTCACAGCTTGCCTACAACCGCTAAGCATCACAGCTTGCTTCCGCTAGAAAATACAGCTTAGCCATCCGCTGCCTAACAGCTTGCGCTGAGCCTCACAACTTGCTCCGCTGGGCAATACAGCTTAGCCATCCGCTGGGGACTACAGCTTAACCCGACCAGTGGAATCCTCCACTGCAAACGCTGAGCAACACAGCTTGCTCTGCTGACAAACAGCTTGAAGAAAGGTTTAAAAGAAAACACAAAATGGGAAACTAAAACAGCAACAGAAAGCTGTATACGATAAAGCACAAAATATATCCCTGCAGGGAATAAAGCTCAAACAATTGAGCAACCTCATATCTGGTTTTGAACCAAAGATCTAAGGAACGAACTCTAATGAAACTCTTCAGACTCTCTTGTCTTCTTCTCTTCTTCTTTCTCTTCTCACTCTCTGATTCTTTCTTTTCTCTTCTACTTTATTTTCTCTTCTTCTGGATCGTGGAGGCTATCTCTCTGCTTCTGCTCCTTCTATCACGATCTGTCTTCTCCAGATGGAGAAGTCCTCTTTATATAGCAACATCACAGATAGGGCGTGTGGTCTCCATGATTCCTGCCCAGAGGCCTCAGTCCACGTGGCAGCATTTCAGCACAGTGGTTCCACGTGTCACGATCAGGGCCATCTTCTATTCTTGGATCACGTGCATCATTAACCTCCTCGAGCAGTAGCTCTATAATAACAGACTGTTATCAGTAGAGACTTAACTGACATGAAGAACTGAATGCATCGAGTCTGTACGTTAAATGAGTCATGGCCTGTACAGACTTGATGCACTAGATGCAGTGTGCATATAAGAAAAAGTGTGTACAATGAGAATGAATGTACATACATTACATTCACAAGTATACAGCCTTTGAGTGCATGTGATGCAGACATAAAGAGTGTATAGACTTGGGTGCTTGTTAAGCAGACCAAGTGTGCAGACTCTTGAATGGATGCGAAGCTGACAACAGGTGTGCAGGAGAGAGTGTATAGACTTTAAGTGCATGAGATGCGGTTTGCATTATGCATAAGGTGAAGTATGCACATTGAAAGATGAATGCACTGACATGCTATTAGTGTGCAGACTTAGCGTGCAACAATGTGCAGACTTGCTAACATGACGCATGGACATAACAACAAGGAATGTGCAGACTTTGTGCAGTCTACAAGCAATGTGCAGACTTGCGATGAATGCATGGACTATGCCGTTTGAAGAGTGCTGATGATGTACAGACTTGCTGAACTACAGCATAAACATATCAGCAGAGTACATTAAAACAGGATGCACGGACTTACCCTGTACAGACTTGAAGCGCTATGTGAGACACACCATGAGACGCTAAATGAGACGGATGTTCACGAGACATGAAATGCATTGGCTATACAGACTTTAAATGCTCAAGCAGATGTACAGACTTTAAATTCTCAAGTGAGACGCTAAGTGAGACGGTGCAATGTATAGACTTAGCCAAGACGTCATGAGCAATTGGACGATGTATAGACTTGAGTTCGTGCATGCTACAGGGCAATGTATGGACTTTGAATCAAAGGATGCACTGGCTGTACAGACTTTGCATATGCACATGAGACGCTGAGTGAGACGCAGGATGCACTGACTATGGCTAATGTGATGTATGCACCGATGCAAACAGGGAAATGCACAGACCTTAAATGCATGCACATCAGCTAAAATATCATCAAGGCATAAGGCATTCAGATCAAGCACTCAATTTAAGATTAATCAAGTGATGACACTAATGTTGCTATCATCAAAACATCACTGCATCATCAAGGCACAAGGGCACAACAAGAAACACACCTAATAAACTGTAATTCATGGCAGTAAATAATTCTTACTGATATATTTAAATTGAGCTTGATCTTGATTCATCTTTCCAATGAATGTCAAATTTTAATTGTGAATCCTTTATAATTGAATCGCTATTAGGTTTATACTTGTTATAACCTTAATCTTGAACCATTGTATCCCCTAGTTTTTAGTTAGACTCAATCGAACCGATGTTACTTGAGTTAATCCGAATTGGATTAACAGAGACTTACGCGGCTATTGATAGACCGCATATACCAATGAACGGGCCAGTGGAGACCGTTCATCCCTGGCAGATGCCAATTTGTCTTGGCCGATTATCCTTGATCTATCTTCGGCCAAATCCTGTTTTGATCAGTCCAGTAGACCCTAGGCCGACCAGCAGACAGTGGGCTAGACTCTGGTTCAGTTCCACCCTGCCTATGGTAGCCCGGGAGCCCACTTGGGGCTAAATTCTAACTCATCGTTAGGTCCTTTGTTGTGCGGCCAGTAATGAACTGTACTTCTTTCCGGTGGCCCTAAGTGGACCGTTCAACTCATGAGTGGCTCTGTCAGGACCACACATCCTGTCCTCGATTCTGTAACTTTCTGGCCTTGTGCGGCCCTATCCTAACCGTTCATATAGAAGGGTGGCCCGTGAGAAGCCGTTCAACCTTGACCTCCCGAGGGCTAAACCCAGCCCAATTCTTGTTAGTGCGGCCCAGTGTCGACCGCACAAGCCTTGAGCGGCCCAGTATTGATCGCATGTCTTCCAGAGACTAGTTTTCCCCGTGTTTTATGGTTTTGAATCCAAGAACATGATGGTTCTTGATAATTTGAACTCCTGGAAAGAAATTCTGGACATTAATTCTTCTACTTAGCCTTGGGATGTTCCGAGGTAAGTTTATACTTGATTATAATTGGCCATTTAACTTGATTAAAGTCTAGACAACTTGGGATCTTGGATCTAATTAATCAATGCCAACGCACCATAGGGGCTCGGTCTGGTCCTGGGGAGAGCGCCCGAAAAGTACTTGTGCCCATGAGAGTTTGTAATGACAGGGTGAGGCATTGCACCGAGTGCATGACTAGCGTGATGTCTATGACAATGATCTTTTATCTCTTACTTGATCGTGTTTGACTTGGTTATATTCTTGCTTGTTGGCCAATTTCCCACAATTTCCTGTTATATATATTATTCATAAACTTACAATTCTTGTAATTATATCATCTTGTCATATTGTTATTCCATTCCATTCTTTAGCACTTTCTGTTATTACGTTGTTTCATTCGATCGTTATTTCTTTTCTTTCCGTTTCATATACCTGTAATTAATTGGGTAATCACTTATACTTGCCTGTTGTTACCTACTGAGCGTTCGCTCATATAGTTGTTTTCCCCCCTTTCCAGGTAGCTCCGGTGAAGATTCACAGATGGATGGGAATGGGCGAGAGTGATAGCTTGGAGTGTATCAGCTAGTAGATATGTTGAGTTTGTTTAGTTGTTTACATCTAGCTATGTCTTAGAACTGGTGTTAGTTATTGTACCGGAGTCGAGTAGAGATTATGTTTGATTATGTTTGAGTCGTTTGTAAGACATTTGATGATGATTATAATAGAATTGGAGTTATTTCTGTTCATGGTATTATGTTAATTCTTAGCTTAGCATGTTATCTTTACTAGCATTTTCTACTGTCGGTCCCGATATTCCGCATCGGGGCGTGACAGTTTGGTGGTATCAGAGCCTAGGCTTTCTAATATCCCTAGGTTCTCTAAGTTCTAGGATCCTAAGTTATTTCGTAGGACATATAACCTTGTTATAAGTCTAAGGACCCAACCTGGTGAGATTTGGGTAGAAGATTGGGGTTGAGTTAATAATCTAATTGCATGATTATCCATTCTTAATTGAACCTAATATAACCTATTCCACGTGTAGGCTTTTGCAATGGCAGGAGAACGCACAGAATGGAGGAACTTGCAGCGTACGGTTTAAGGACTTACTCAAGCTTTGCAACAAGTGGCTCAAGGAGGAGCTGCAAACCATGGCACTGGCGATCTTTATCGGAACTTTCGTGGGATGAATCCCCCGCGATTTGGTGGGTCGACTGACCCTGATGAAGCCGAGCACTGGCTTGAAGAGATAGGGAGGATTTTTGAAGTGATGCAATGCAGTGATCAAGAACGTGTTCTCTTGTCGACCTTTCAACTTGAACGTGATGCGAGGACATGGTGGGACGCAGTGAAAGTTACCCTTGGTGATAGACAAGTCACATGGGAGGAGTTCGAGGAATTCTTCAATAGTAAATATTTTTCTGATCGAGTACAAGAGAAGAAGGCGGCTGAGTTTGTGATGCGGGACGGACACGGGAATCGACTCTAAGTGATGTGGACTTCAGACTCTAAATGCGGATGCGACCAGCAACATACAATAATGGAGACACTTTGGCCCGACACTAAGAGTTCCTATGGGCTATATATCGCTAACAGAAATGCAAGCTCACTCGTTGTCCCAAGCGAGGGGAAACACGGATCCGCGCGGTTGAGAAATCGGCAGAGTCAAGGGTGGTCGACTCACTTCTGTGCTCGGATCGAGTCACGGGACGGGTCACTCTCTCGCTCACAGCGGTGACATGGACTCACGGGCTAGAATCCTACGCTCTCATAGCGGCATACGACCATATACTAAACTAGCAAATGAACGCCAAGGAGTTAAGACCGTTACCTCCACGCTCCTGGCGTGGGGAAGACAACCCCGGCCAAATCCGGACTCCCGGTTAACAAAGTTTTACCGTGGTACAAAAATTTGACCCACTCCACGTAGGGAGGTAATAGGTCACATGTGGGGTCCAGGAGTCACGGGAATTGGGTTGACGGGCAGCATCTTGATGTCGCTCCGGCGGTGCCGAAACCCGCATTTTGGTGCTGTCCGGACGGCACGATCTGCGGGTACGTGGGGCCCACGTGCTGCTCAGTCCTTCGGACCTGGCGGGGTGGGTCCCGCTATGATGGTGACACCAGGTGGCGCGCTCCCCTGGACGGCGGCTGGGCTGGAATACCGGTCGGAGGCCGATCGACTCCGATCTCCAAGTCTTGGAGTGGCTGCCCACGGATCTGCAGCTTCTATTTTTGGGTGCACGACTCAGGAAGAATCACCGCTGTGATCAGTATCGATGTCGGATCGGCACGAAACCAGCGCCGTTGGAACGCTGACTAGAAATCCTTCGACCCTATGGGACTCAAAAAAATTTACCGGAGCTGTGCTTCTGATGGGAGATTTTAGAATCGGCCTGTTCTCAGTCTCAGATCTGACTGGGCAGAAACTGAGTTTTCTGAGTGTCGGCGTTGACCGCGGGGTAGACCTCCTAATCAGAAGATGAGCTCTTCATGAAAGTTGTAGAGGGGAGAAATAGGAAAACGGAAATAATTATTATGACTGATTTGGTGGAGGTTTGGGTGGGGAAAAGTATTTTATACTGGCAAGTGATCGGATCTAGACAGAAGCAGACAGAACTGAAGGGCATCTAAAAATTATTTTTAGAAAATAGGTGGGGGCCTTTTGAAATTCTAAGAAAATTCGTGGATGGAGGGAGTGGTGGGAAGAACCTCCAGTAATTTTGGGGGTTCCATAAAAAATAAAAAAGAGGTCCGGAGATGGGAAACTCAGGGTGGCTGTGAATCTAGACTGAAAACTAGCAGATCTAGAAGGGAAAGATGGATGAAAATGGAAAAATATAAATCGGAAACTAGAGGCCAAACCAAATTTTCTGGGACGTGGGTTGGATCCCTAGAACGCACCTTGAAAATTTGAGATCCAGATGAGCTCGTGGCTGAGAGCTAAAATTCGTGGAAGGACCTGTTGTGACCCGATTGACAGAATACCGACGGAGGTGGTGGTGGTGCAACGGCGGCTCGATGGCGGCGGCGGCGGCAACGATGAACTTCACACCTGATAGATGAGGCTTCCCACCTCAGAATACAGCCTTCTCAGCTGCAAGAAGAAGAGAGGAGAGAGGGAGAGGGGCGCACCAAGCTAGAGCTCCAAGGATTTCTCAAAATTTTATGCATTAATTCCACTCAAAAATGGAAATACAAGGTTTTATAGATAATACAAAAAGACCAACTCTATCCTTAGATCTAGGATTTGGGAGGGGTAAAATAGGGAGTCCACAAATTATTTCTCTCATGTGTTGTGGACCAAAATAAAAGAAATTACAAAATATATCTAATATGTTCCAAAGGGGGGGGGTGCCCCCTTGACCAAGAAGCCCCCTTCTTGGACTTTTTAAAGCCTTTGTTTCCCACTTGGCCCACTCTTCTAGAAGCCCACTATTGGAAGGTTGACTGACCCCACATGGGTCCTAGAGATGAGGTGGATCAATGGGGAAGGGACAGGGGGGCCCGTGGGACCCAGGTGGCCCCATTTTACACATAAACCCCTGTTACAATCCAAATTACAATCTGAATAAAACTAAATGAACACACATGACACACAAATGAAGTCCAAATAAATGCGATAAATATCGAGACTCAAGGGGGAGTCTCCAGACTGTCTCCGAGCCAGATGGACGCCGCTGTAGCTCGGGTGGTGCTCCGCGTACGGTACCGGTGGCTCGCTGACTCATGCCACTCATGTGCTCTTATGTCCGCACCAATTCTCCCCGGGTGGGAGAAACTCGACCCTGTCGAGTAAGGGCCTGCATCACTTTGGTACCGCTCCAGTAGGTCCAGATCTATCCGCTGCAACTCTCCATGGGTGATCCAAGTATCCTCGGTGGCGGGCCACCCTCTCCATCACACTAGGTAACGCGGGTAGGATCCACTTCTGGTAACTGTCACCTGCTCATCCAGTATATGATCTATATGCTCTCGCTGTCGGGGAAAAGGGGCAGGAGGTGGACACTCAGGCGTGGGATCACTCTCAATGGGAGGAGATGGCTCGAAAGACTGACTAGGATCACCGCTGGGTCCCTATATGCAACTAGATCCGACACATTGAAAGTTGAGCTTATACCATATTCCTCGGGCAGGTCCACAACATACGCATTGAATCCAACACGTTTCAACACTCTAAATGGACCGGCTCCGCGAGCTTGCAATTTGTTTACGGTTCCAGAGGGAAACCGTTCAGGTCTTACCTTGATCATGACATATTCACCCTCTTGGAACTCACGGTGGTGTCGATGGGCATCGGCTAACTCCTTATACCGTGCATTGCTGGCCTCAATGTGACGACGGATGTCGTCATGCAAACTTCTAACATGCCTAGCAAAAGACTCGGCAGACTCAGACGTTCGTGCATGAATGGGCATGGGAACAAGATCCACTGGCTTCCTAGGCCTACGACCTATGACAATCTCGAATGGACTCATGCCGATAGACCTATTAACTGAATCATTATATACAAATTCAGCCAGTGGTAGTATGAGATCCCAATCCCCTACACGGTCCCTGACAAGACACCTCAAAAGATCACCCAGACTCCTATTGACCACCTCGGTCTAACTATCTGTCTGGGGGTGATATGTAGTGGAAAACTTGAGGTGAGTACCCAACATATGTCATAGTGTCTTTCAAAAATAACTAGTGAACCTAACATCACGGTCAGACACTATGGTACGAGGCAACCCGAACTTGCACACCACATGAGTAAGGAATAGGCGGGCTACCCTTGAAGCATCCGAAGTCTTCGAGCAGGGAATAAAAAGGGCCATCTTCGAGAATCGGTCAACAACCACATAGACCGAATCATGCTTCCTGGAGGTACGTGGCAATCCCAAGATAAAATCCATGCTAACATCCTGTCACGGGACATCAGGCACGGGAAGAGGTGTATAAAGACCCGAGCTTTGCTTCTTCATTTTGGCCGTAGCACATGTACGGCACTGGGCCACAATATGAGCAACATCATGCTTCAAGCTCGGCCAATAAAATCTATGCTCAACAGCCTCGATAGTTTTGTTCCGACCAAAGTGGCTGGCTAGACCTCCCGCATGTAGTTCCCAGACTAAGAAGTCTCGAACTGAAGTTCGAGGAACACAAAGCCTGCATCCTCGAAAGAGGTAACCCTCCTGAAGCACATAGTCATCATGATCTCTCGAGGGTCCGGCCTGGAGAGTGGTATAAATCTGACCAAAGTTAGGACAATCAACATAGGCCTCTCTCATCTTCTCTAACCCCATGATCTCGACACTCATGGTGGTCAGCAGACAGGCACATCGACTGAAGGCATCGGCCACCTTGTTCTCCACTCCAGCCTTATGTTTTAGCACAAATGTAAACTGCTGGAGATACTCAACCCAATGGCTATGACGTGCATTAAGCTTCTTTTGGGAATGGAGGTACCTCAAAGCCTCATGATCGGAGTATAAGACAAACTCCTGATGTAATAGATAGTGCCTCTAATGCCTAAGAGCCTGAACAACTGCGTAGAATTCCTTATCATAAGTGGAGTATCGCAGTTTCGCGTCATTCAACTTTTCACTGAAATATGCGACCGGGTGGGTCTCCTGACTCAACACTCCTCCTATCCCAACACCCGACGTATCACAAGAGACCTCAAACACCTTCGAGAAATATGACAATCGAAGGATAGGTGTCTGGGTCATGCGCTCCTTGATGTCCTTGAAGGCAGCAGCTGCGGCCTTCGTCCATACAAACGTGCCCTTCCGAATATAGTCCGTGATCGGGGCAGTGACGGAGCTAAATCCGCAGATGAAACGATGATAGAACGTCGCAAGGCCATGGAAGCTGCAAACATCATGGACCGTACGGGGTTCCGGCCACTCAACAATGGCCCGGACCTTCTCCGGATTGGCGGAGACCCCAGTACTAGACACAATAAAACCCAAGAAGGTAAGCTGAGGTGTCATGAAGGCACACTTCTGTGGGTTCGCATACAGCTGCTCTCGCCTCAAAAGCAGACAGACCTGCCGTAGATGGTCCAAGTGGTCCCCTTTAGTGCGACTATATATAAGGATGTCATCAAAATACACAACCACAAAGAATCCAATGAATGGTCGAAGGACCTGAGTCATGAGTCGCATGAAGGTACTAGGGGGATTGGTCAACCCAAAGGGCATAACCAACCACTCATATAGACCATCCTTGGTCTTAAATGCGGTCTTCCACTCATCACCTGGCCTAATCCTCACCTGGTGGTAGCCACTCTTAAGATCGATCTGCGAGAAGATAGTGGCACCGGCCATCATGTCTAGCATATCATCTAGGCGGGGAATAGGGAACCTGTACATCACGGTGATTTTGTTGATGGCACGACTATCAATGCACATTCTCCACATGCCATCCTTCTTTGGGGCAAGTAATGCGGGAACAGCACACGGACTCATGCTGTCCCGAACAGACCCTCTCTACATCAACTCATCGACCTGCCGTTTTAGCTCGGCATGTTCTGTGGGACTCATGCGATAATGAGGAAGATTGGGCAATGAGGAGCCCGGAATCAGGTCAATAGCATACTGAATATGTGAGGCCCGTGCCTTGATGGATCCTTAGTGGTTCGGACCTAGAACTCATTTTGGAAATTTTGACTATTTTCCTGAATTTTTAGGAATTTTTCTGGTATTTTTTCGGATTTAATTGGATTCATTTGAGGTTTTATGGAAATAATAAGGTTTTTATATATAATAAATATTAACTTTTTTTTCCTTTAATCCCTCACCCTCTCTCTCCCCTCGTCGATCTCTCATTCACCCTCACTCTCTCTCTCTCTTGTCCGATCGCCTCTCCCCCTCTCCTAGGGAATTCGGGCGAGACGACGTCGGTTCGAGGCACGGAGCACGCCGGTGGAATCCTCGCATCGAGAGGAACGCGTTGACGCCCACCTAGGCGCGGTTCGTGGCCCGTAGAGACGAGACGGAGCGTGGAGGCTCGGCGGTACCCTCCTCTTGCATGTGGCCTAATCGGCCGTTTCGGCTCGCGCGAGGTAAGGGGATGGAATCCTGAACTCGCTAGGATCATTTCCTATAGCTTGGTTTCTTGTTTAAACCCATGTGGCATGCATATTGGTTATTTTCCATGTTTAGGGTTTAAGCTTCGTTCTTCATGTTTAAGCCATTGTAGGCGTTGCATGTTGTTATTTTGTTGGTATTATGTTGTTTGAAACATGTGGTTTGACAGGTTTTACAGGTTTACGTCGTTACCCAGCGATTCTGGTTGCCCGGGAGGGAACCATTTTCAAACATAACCCGTCCGTAACCCAGACGGTGTGACGGTCGAACCGTCACATCCGTAACGGTCCATAGGGGATGCGTTACGTCACTGTAACGGCCCTTTGGAGGCGCGTCACAGTGAGTGTAACGGTCAGGCTCCCCACCGTTACATTTCCGTTGAATTCCGTTGAGGCGGTTGGCCTGACGGCCTGTCGGGCGGCCGTCAGGAGGCTGTAACGCGCCTGGGCGAGCGCGTTACACCATTTTCTGAACGTTTAAAAACTGTTAGCGTTAGTTTTGGTCTCGGGTGGACCTGACGGCCTGCCGGCAGGTCGTCAGGGTGATGTAACGCGCCACCGCGAGTGCGTTACATCCCGTTTGATCAGTTTGAGCTGGAGCTTCGGTGGCTGTAATGGCCAGGGGCGGACGCGTCATAGCCGATGTAACGCGCCCTTCCCCGACCGTCATACACCTGTAACGCGGTGGCAGCAGACCGCCACACGCCTGTTAGTTTCAAAAGCTGCCGGCCTATTCTTTAATGCTTCCCGAAATGTTTATATGCCATGTGAGTTATTTTATAATATAATGGCATGTTTGTAAATCCCAATAGAGTAGCTTTTCTTTCTTTGCAATGGAACCACTGCTGTAGCCCTAAGGTCTTTGAGTACCGACCCGCTTGAGGATAGCGGAGGGGTGTTTCCCATCACACGGTTTTTAAGCTAGTACCGTGGGCTCCCCCGCCAATGGTAGCCTCCTACCAAGGGAGAAATCTAGCTAGAGGGCCTGGCTCAGGCGAGAGTCAGTGTGTGCACACGTGGTCGGAGGCTGTGGACCGACATTGACGAATGTCACTCTGACTGGTCACTTGGTTTGGTACTATTTACGCGCTCAACTTGTCGTGTTGCCGACTGCGAGTGCTTGAGACGCAGTATAAGTCGTCAGTGGACGCATCTGGTTTCTATTCCCGGTGGTTGTCCTACTCCCTGCTGTTTGGATTAGTTGAGGCATATTCCACTGGTAGATTTAGTTTCAGTCGTTTAGACTTACTCGTTATTGGCATGTATTAGCTGTTATATCTGTTTAGTTAGATTTTACAGCTTTATTGTGATTAGTTATTCATGCCATTGCCTGTTATTTAATTCAATGCATGCTCTAATTGCCTTTATTTTTTCATGTATGCTTGTTTAGTGCGAGGTAGGGATCCGCGTGACCCCTACTGAGTCTGGCTGTGACTCACCCTTCTTCTTTCAGGTGAGCCGCGCCCGTCGTCTCCCGGTGTTTCCCGTGTGCCCGGAGACCGTGCCTAGCTGCTAGCAGTAGACGAGTTGCCTTGTTGGGCTCTCTTGTGTACTTTTGCCGGGGTATGCCCCGTGTAGTTGTACTTTTGGACTGCACTCTTGTGCCTCTGGACTAGTATATATATTTAGCACTTGTTTATTTTAAATTGCTTCCGCTCTTCTGCTAAATTTTTAAATGTTGAATCTAATATGCGCGCTTGTGATTGCAATTCATTATGCATCCCCTCAACGAACTTCACTAACCCTTCAGGGGCCTCATCAGCCTCTTGGGTGGCTTCCCCAGTTCCTGGTATTGGTGTATCGATGTTATCGGTATATCGGTATCTGGCGCTCTGGGTCATCACAGAATATCCAGCATGGGTGGGAGTCCCTCGGGAAGCTCCTCGGGAAAAATATCAGCGAACTCCTGCAGAATAGGAATGACATCGGGTAGGAGTTAACCCTCGGAGTTCGGCTCCACCTCTCGGACCGTAATAGCAAACATAGGGCATCCCCTACTAGCCTCCCGCTCCATTTCCCGGGAGCTAATCATCATCAATCTCCTAGTCGAGGGCTCGCCTGGGCCAGATGTAACGGTCATAGCCCGAGCTAGGGGTGGGGTACTGGGCCCGGGGATGGAAGGCTCCGGAGTACTAGGACCAGTAGGACCCCTAACTGAAGGCTTCTTGGGCTGAGAGGGTTGGAGGGTAATCCGTTGGCCAGCATGGTCGAAGGTACAGCTGTTCGACCGGCCATGTAGAGTGGCATCCCGATCAAATAACCACGGCCTACCAAGAATAATGCTGCCCACCTCCATGGGGTAGACATCACACCAGATATCGTCATGGTAGGCACGGAACTGCAGTGGGACCAGACACCGTGGCCTGATCGGAATGGAGGTGGAATCCACCCATGATACTCGATAGGGGCAAGGATGAGCCACGGGTGTAAGACCAAGACTGGAGACAATGCCCGTGGAGATTGCATTGATGCAACTCCCACTATCGATAATCACCTTACAAACTTGCTTGCCCAGCCGACAGAATGTATGAAAGATAGTGATCCGTCGCCAGTCATCACTGGTGGCTGGGTGAGAATACACCTGACGACCCCCAAGTGGGTATCGCCCGGATGCTGGGCAACCTGGCCATTACCTTCGGCCTCATAGTACTCGTCAGCTAGCTCCGGATCTTCTTCATAGCTGACTAACTCGAGGTCCGTAGGGGTGGTATCCTCGGCCTGTGTGTCCCTAATGACAAGAGACTGGCGGGTGGGACACTAGTTGGCAAAATGGCCAAACCCATTGCAGCGATAACACTGCTGCCGTGATCCACTAGGCTCCCCAATCATGGGTCCTTTCCCCTTATCCTCCCGACGGATAGGAGGTGAAGGCAACAAAGGATGGGCATGAGGTGCGGGTGCCGGTGGATGGGCTGTGGGTGCCGTAAGATGTTGGGGACGAGGAAGGTCCCTCGGGGGTGGAGGGCGAGGCCTAGGAGCAAAAGGCTCGGGACGAGTGGGCTTTTGAGGTCGGGCCATGGGGGCCCTCGGATACGTGCCAGAAGAGCCACGGGGCTCGACACTACGAAGGGGAAAGGAACCTAACCGATGGGGAGACTCGAACTCGGCCTCAAATTGCTCCAATTCGAGAGCAACCTGATACGCTTGTTCCAAAGTGGTCGCATTGCGGTAAAAAAGTTCGTATTGATAGTTTGGCCGCAGACCTCTCCGAAAGCGTGATATGGTCATGGTGCTCTCTTCCGTAACTCCACACCATAAATAATACTCATCAAACTCGGCAGTGTACTCGGTCACGGATCGGTTCCCTTGGGAGAGACTTTGCCATTTGTCTATGAGACGCTGGCGATATAAGGCAGGAAGGTACTTCTCCCTTAATTTCATTTTCATGTCATCCCAAGTGCCGATCGGGGGTTGACGTCGCTGATTTAACAGGCTCTCCACATTGGTCCAATAAGTTTGGGCCTGCCCATGCAGCTTCATCTTCGCGTATCGAACTCTCCGGTGGTCCATCATCTCAAACCACTTGAAGTACCGGTCCATGCCGGCCTCCCAATCTAAATAGACCTTCGGGTCCAAGGACCCGCTAAAAAGGGGAGGGTCCGCACGCACGCTCTGAAGAATGTGATCGTCATCATCATCATCATCACGATTCCTTCGTTGGTTATGACGACCATATCCCCCTTGCTCATTATGAGATGCATAGTCAGCCACCTCGTGCACCTGTTGCCTCCCAACATCTACCGTCTGAGCTCTTGGCGCAGCAGGTTGCTGAACCGGCTCCTGTTGGCCATTTGTCGGTGCGGGTTGCGCCGCTACTGGGGCCCTCTCAAGGACAGCAATCCTTCCTACAAGACCCTGAATGGACTGGTCCGATGCTTCGGCCCGATCCTCGAGGGCTTTCATTCTCCCTTCTAGACGCGTTCCTACGCCATCTAGACGCGTACTAAGGCCATCCATAGGCGTATCGAGACGATCCATGAGGGCTCGAAACATCTCGACCGTCGAAGGCTCATCGGAGCTACGGGCTCGGGAATCCACCATAGGTGGTGGTGGCGAGTATTGGGTGCCTCGATGGGTGGGTATGCAAAGACACACGAACTAGGAGACACAGACTAATGTAAACATGGACTAATGCACCTAGACCTAAACTAATATCCGGTACGTGGCGGAGTTAATCGATCCGAAGATCACTCCTGCAAGTGTGCGGCCTTCCCGATAGACGTAGCCTAACGTTCGGACAACCCCTTTTAAAATACCGAATTATCGGGATGAAATGCAATTTTAAAACATCCCTTTTTTGTTTTGAAAATAATGATGATCCTAGACTCGACTTAGGCCGTGCAAGACTTATGCAACGACTACCCAAGACTCGACTCGCTCTGATACCAAACTGATGCGGGACGGACACGGGAACCGACTCTAAGTGATGCGGGCTTCGGACTCTAAATGCGGATGCGACCAGCAACATACAACAACGGAGACACTTTGGCCCAACACTAAGAGTTCCTATGGGCTATACGTCGCTAACAGAAACGCAAGTTCACTCGTCGTCCCAAGTGAGGGGAAACGCGGATCCGCGCGGTTGAGAAACCGGCAGAGTCAAGGGTGGTCGACTCACTTCCGTGCTCGGATCGAGTCACGGGACAGGTCACTCTCTCACTCACAGCGGTGACATGGAATCACGGGCTAGAATCCTACGCTCTCACAGCGGCATACGACCATATACTAAACTAGCAAATGAACGCCAAGGAGTAAAGACCGTTACCTCCACGCTCCTGGCGTGGGGAAGACAACCCTGGCCAAATCCGGACTCCCGATTAACAAAGTTTTACCGTGGTACAAAAATTTGACCCACTCCACGCAGGGAGGTAATAGGTCACATGTGGGGTCCGGGAGTCACGGGAATTGGGTTGACGGGCATCATCTTGATGTCGCTCCGGCGGTGCCGAAACCTGCGTTTTGGTGCTGATCGGACGGCGCAATCTGCGGGTACGTGGGGCCCACGTGCTGCTCAGTCCTCCGGACCTGGCGCGGTGGGTCCCGCTGTGATGGTGACACCAGGTGGCGCGCTCCCCTGGACGGCGGCTGGGCTGGAACACCGGTCGGAGGCCGATCGGCTCCAATCTCCAAGTCTTGGAGTGGCTACCCACGGATCTGCTGCTTCTATTTTTGGGCGCGCGACTCGGCAAGTATTGCTGCTGTGATCAGCACCGATGTCGGATCGGCACGAAACTAACGCCGTTGGAACGCTGACTGAAAATCCTTCGACCCTATGGGACTCAAAAAAATTCACCGGATCCGTGCTTCTGATGGGAGATTTTAGAACCGGCCTGTTCTCAGTCTCAGATCTGACTGGGCAGAAACTGAGTTTCCTGAGAGTTGGCATTGACCGTGGGGTAGACCTCCTAATAAAAAGATGAGCTCTTCATGAAAGTTGTAGAGGGGAGAAATAGGAAAACGGAAATAATTTTTATGACTGATTTGGTGGAGGTTTGGGTGGGGAAAAGTATTTTATACTGGCAGGTGGTCGGATCTAGACAGAAGCAGACAGAACTAAAGGGGATGTGAAAATGATTTTTAGAAAATAGGTGTAGACCTTTAGAAATTCCACGAAAATTCGTGGATAGAGGGGGTGGTGGGTAGAACCTCCAATAATTTTGGGGGTTCCATAAAGAATTAAAAGGAGGTCCGGAGATGGGAAACTCAGGGTGGCTGTGAATCTAGATTGAAAACTGGCAGATCTGGAAGGGAAAGATGGATGAAAATGGAAAAATAGAAATCGGAAACTAGAGGCCAAACCAAATTTTATGGGACGTGGGTTGGATCCGTAGAACTCACCCTGAAAATTGGAGATCCAGATGAGCTCGTGGCTGAGAGATAAAATTCATGGAAGGACATGCTATCACCTGATTGACAGAATACCGACGGAGGTGGTGGTGGTGCAACGGCGGCTCGATGGCGGCGGCAACGATGAACTTCACACCTGATAGATGAGGCTTCCCACCTCAGAATACAGCCTTCCCAGTTGCAAGAAGAAGAGATGATGGGGACATCACCATCCGTCCTGACACTCTCGACCGTTCTCGTCACCCCGGAGGCGTACATCATGGTCTCGTCATTTATTTTGAGTCCTATGTATGTTTCTTTATTTTGTTTGAGTCATATCATTATAATTTGCCTTTTATTTGAGTCATGTCCCTAGGTCTTGTGCTTATTTCCCTGGGTTTATGTGTCATTAGGTTTATTAGTTAGCTATTGGGCCCAATTCATTGGGCTTGGCCCATGGGCGCCCCTATCTTGTTGGTTATTAGTCAATGTGTCAAAAGTCAGGGTCTTATTGTAAATTGTGGGATCCCTATAAATAGGACCCCACTCTCTCCATTTTGAGGTAATGAATGATTGAAAGAAAATTTAAAATTTCACTACAATTGTGAGAATCTCTCTCTCTCTCTAACAGGTGGATTCCCCTCTCTCTCTCTCTTCTCTCTCTCTAAAGGGGGCGAACCCCATTCTCTCTCCTCCCCACCCCAATTTCGATATTTTTCTCTCTCCTCCCTTCCCAACCACCTCCACTCCCCACCTACCCCATTAAAGCCTCTTCCCATTCCCCACAACCCTCATCAATACTCCCCCTTCCCAAGACCCCCTCCACCAATCCTCTCCTCACCACCCAACCCCCAACTACCCCTCCCACTTTCCCAAGCACCCTTCCCACTACCCCAAGCACCCCTCCACCTCCCTAGGCCTTTGAATTTCAAAATCCCCCTTCCCTCCACAGCCCTAGGTCGCCCCCCCTCTCTCTCATCTCCTCCACTCTCACATTGTTCTTCTCCATCACCCCCACCTTCCACCATCTAGAATGGCGACCTGTAGAGGATCACCTGCTAGCAGCGGACACCCCGATCACCTCCCCATGAATCTGAAAGCTCAAGATGTACCCACGGAAGCGTCTGCCTGTCTTCTTCACAACGGCGGTGGTTTCGTTGTCGTCCGAGCACCGAGCTGCCCGGGAGAGCCATTCTCCCTCGACTGCGCGAAGCTCTCCTGACAGAGCACCTGAACGTGATTGGAAGCTCTTCCATGACAAATACAGCCTGAATCAGGACAAAAGTTCGTCTGAAAAGATCTTCTTAGACCTGTCTACTTTTAGAATCAAGAGGCGGAACTCCAATCGGCATCCGTTCGCAAGAGTTATTAATTTCTTCCTCCAGGTGCTCGGATCTACCTCCACTCAGTCTGCACCGACCCCTCCTCAGTGTTTAGGGTCCATCGGTTGACCCTGACATCAGCTGGCATCCCCGTCAGTCTTGCTTCGAAGAGGACTCGTCAATGGTTCCAACGACTCCAGAGGTACCTGATTATGAGCTTGGGAGCTATCGTGGCACCATCTTCTTCCTGCTGTTGGGAACCTGAAACTGTCAGATCAGAGGGTCTGCCACCCTGTTCAAGCCCCCACCCCACCAGCAGTGGTGCCTGAAGAAATTTACAAAATTCTGGAGTCACCCTATTCCAGATACGAAGATTCTCCAAGTAGTTTCGTCCCCAACAAAATTCGGGGGAAGTCACAGTAGCAACATCTACGACCGACTGTCAGCACTCGTAGAGAGAACACTGAACCGATCTCAGTCTTCATTCGACATACTTTCCCCGTTTCTCCCCTCCCCGCTTGGCCGGCTGAAGGCCCCTCTCTGCGTGGAGGAATATTTTGGTTGTAATTTGAAGCCCCACCCCTAGTCCAACCCCCTTGCAACGGGCGTAGTGCATGTAAATCTTAAATTTCAGGTTCGAAGCTTCATCGGCGCGGCGTGTGGAGAACACACGCTTCCCCGCTCGCCCACGTCTCGACCGGAGCCGGTTTCTTCAAACCGACTAGGTAAAATCTCGACCCTTGCTCTCAATTATCCTTATTCTTTTAATATTCTCCAATTGCGCCGTCGGTAAGGAAGAGAGCACCCGATCTTAAGGCTCCACGGCACTTTGTGTGACCACCGTGGGTGTGAGTGAGTGATCCGCGTCCCTCGGCCAAGGCCAACACCTTGAGTTGAGTATCCGCCCCTCAAGAGGAGGTTTGCCTTAGACGTTTCTGGCCCTCTACCAGCAAGGGGCTTGTCCCATTTCCTCGACTCGGCATTCCCGAGTTACCCCCGGGTTAAGTGTGTGCGCCATACGAAGGTCCGCTTACGTAGGCTTCTTAGCCTTGTGGTTGTGCTTGCATACTTAGGTCTGAGGAAGCATTGGTCTTGTGACCATCACCCCAAGGTGGTGTCACATCAAGTGGTATCAGAGCAAGTTCATAACTTGTCTCTATCAAGTTGGTCCTAGGGCATGTTTATGCATTTAGAGCCCTCGGTTGCATCTCTTTGTCCACTAGTATGGCCACCTCATACCGACCTTACCAATCGGCCCTCTCCATAAGTCCAAACCACCAAGGGATGCCTACCACTAACACACATAACCTCCCTGGCCATGTCAACTACCTCATGATGGCCTTGACCCATGCCAATGAGCGGCTTGATAATATATCGGGTCAACTCAACCAATTGGAGAAAATGGGCCCGCCCAAGGACGGACGATAGAAGGACATGTTCCCCACCTCCCATATTTGATGGAACTCAACCTAGTGACTATTTAGAGTGAGAAGTCTCGATGGACCATTACTTCACTTGGTATCCCATGTTCGAGGATGAGAAAGTCCGATTTGCCAAATTGCAACTTACCAAACGGGCCCACACTCATTGGTTGAAAATTGAAGGCTTAAGGATAATTAGAAGGGAAGCTCTCCTCACAACATGGGGGGACATGAAGGAACAACTTAGGGCTAGATATATTTTCCCCTCCCATTCCGAACACCAAAGCCCAAAGAGCATTTCAACTCCTTCATTTCCCCTTGGCCAACCCAAGACCCTAATCACGCATTCCCCACCATTTCCCACCTCTCCTACTCCAACCACAACATCTACATCCTACATCCAAGTCCTCACCACAACCATATGTCCACATACCCAATTGGACTTCATGTCCACCCCTCCACCTAGGCCCATAATGGCCACCACCCCCAAATCCAAATCCCCTCACCAAACCCGTACCCCACAAGCCCCCTTGGCCACCACCGTAACCTCACCATCGTCCCCAAAAAGGGACACATCTCCCAAAACCCATCAACCCAAATCTTGTCACCCAACCCACCTTCCACTTCCAACCCCAATCCTACCCCAACCTAGGCCTCCACTACTTCCACTCCCAAACCCCACTCTACCAATCCCAATCCAAGTTTCCCTTTACCCTCCACCCCGGGAGCACCACACACCAACCCTCATCACCCCAAAAGACCCCCTCACCTCCTTGGTAGAAGAACTCATACCCGATCCAATAGTTGTGAGCACTCCAAACCCACCCCCCACCTTGGAGGAAACCCAAGTCCAAATTGAAGAAGAAACCTCACACGATGGTCTTTACCTTACACCACCCTCTCTAGTTGGGGCGGAGCTCATCTTAGAAGAACCCATTGTTAGTTGGCTAAAGGAGAGCCCAATTAGAGAGATCCCGGCCCATGTTTTCTCTCCCATAGAACAAGACCTTCCCATAGTGTCCTTCTTCTCCTATCACACCACAATCCAAGCATCCGATCAAGTGGAGACCTTAGAGGACCTTCTCAAGGGCATAGCATGGCAATTAGAGATGACTAGCATGTTGACCCCTATGGTCGAACAACCTAGGAGCCTTAGCCTCCTACACCTATGCATAGGGTCTATCACCTCGGTTTGCACCATTGGTTGCTACACTAGCGACCTCCTTCTATTCCTCCCTACACCCGATGAGCCCAACCTTCTCCTCGATTTAGAGCTTCTTATCTTGGGTAGAAAGTCAAGCCCTCCACTCATGGCCGACCCACTTGCCAAGAACATTGGCCCAACTATCATGGAGAAGGATGGCTTAGCACCTTTTGAGGATCTTGAGGACATGGAGTTCCTCCCCTTAGGTAACCCATTTTATGATCCATATGATCCATTCCAATGGGAGTCAAGAGACTCGTGTGACCCAAACACTTTATCCACCACCCACGTTTCCCTACACCAACTCACCATGTTTGACCCAATTCACTCCATCTTAGACCCGGGTTACACCTTGGGAGCGATGACCTTGAGCCACATATACCTAGGTAATGAGGTTGTGCTCCACCCCATGATGACCACCTTCTTAGATCCATTCGACCCTTTCCAATGGGAGTTCAAAGGTTGTCCCACACCTATACACATGGAAGTCACCCATAGGAAAAACATGCATGTGTCAGGCTTACCACACCACTTGGCATGAACACTATGTTGGGTCCATTCATTCATATCACCCACGTGTCAAGTAGAAAGCATGAGTGGTCCATATTCGGATGTATTGGTCCACCCTCATTCATCATGGGTCTTAAGCATGTCAAAAGCATCTACGAATGTCCGGGTCCCCCGACATTCATCACCACTTTGCATGATAGGTTCACATATGGTTGCCCCGGCCCACCTAGGCCCACCAAAGTCCACATGACAACATTGCATGATAAGTCCACATATGGTTGCCCCGGCCCACCAAGGTTCATCAAGGTCCATATGGCATCATGGCATGATAGGTCCATCTATGGTTGTCCATGTCCACCCATAACCACTAAATGGACAGCATTCACAAAATTGCATGATAACCTTGCAAGCGCATCAACAAGAGTCATGAAATCTACAAAAGGCCGACCGACTCAATGGCGTCACCAAGAAATCTAAATGGGTGATTCTAGGATGGTGAGGAATGAGAGGCTCTCACATAGAGACAACTCAAGATTGAGGTTTTGTGGGATCAGCCCCTTCCAGGTTTTGAGGTGCATTAGCCCCACTACTAAGTTAGGCCTCCTTAAGGGATACGGAGTTAACTTCAGTTTCAATGTGGAAAGTCTTGTGCCACACAAGGGACCCACGGTGGCACCAAGTGAGAATTTCAAGTCCCCTTCCTCCCTTGAGAGAGCACCCACCCCTCCCCATGTGAGCACTATCAGCCCAGAGAGCCCAACGTAAGCAACTTGAGAGAATATTGGATGAACAGGTAAACATCACTCGGAGCAAGGTGAACGGGCTCTACCTCGCTAGGTGGAAGAATCGACTTCTTTCGGAAGACATGTGAGCGGTACCAACTCTTACTCGACGGAGTCGAGTTATCCGCATCCCGGGAATATGATGGGGTCATCACCATCCGTCCTGACACTCTCGACCATTCTCGTCACCCCGGAGGCGTACATCATGGTCTAGTCATTTATTTTGAGTCCTATGTATGTTTCTTTATTTTGTTTGAGTCATATCATTGTAATTTCTCTTTTATTTGAGTCATGTCCCTAGGTCTTGTGCTTATTTCCCTGGGTTTGTGTGTCATTAGGTTTATTAGTTAGCTATTGGGCTCAATTCATTGGGCTTGGCCCATGGGCGCCCCTATCTTGTTGGTTATTAGTCAATGTGTCAAAAGTCATTGTAAATTGTGGGATCCCTATAAATAGGACCCCACTCTCTCCATTTTGAGGTAATGAATGATTGAAAGAAAATTTGAAATTCCAATACAATTGTGAGAATCTCTCTCTCTCTCTAAGGGGTGGATTCCCCCCTCTCTCTCTCTTCTCTCTCTCTCTAAAGGGGGCGAACCCCATTCTCTCTCATCCCCACCCCAATTTCAAAAATTTTCTCTCTCCTCCCTTCCCAACCACCTCCACTCCCCACCTACCCCATTAAAGCCTCTTCCCATTCCCCACAACCCTCATCAATACTCCCCCTTCCCAAGACCCCCTCCACCAATCCTCTCCTCACCACCCAACCCCCAACTACCCCTCCCACTTCCCCAAGCACCCTTCCCACTACCCCAAGCACCCCTCCACCTCCCTAGGCCTTTGAATTTTGAAATCCCCCTTCCCTCCACAGCCCTAGGTCGCCCCCCCCTCTCTCTCATCTCCTCCACTCTCCCATTGTTCTTCTTCATCACCCCCACCTTCCACCATCTAGACTGGCGACCTGCAGAGGATCACCTGCTAGCAGCGGCCACCCCGATCACCTCCCCGCGAATCTGAAGGCCCAAGAGGTACCCACGGAAGCGTCTGCCTATCTTCTTCACAATGGCGGTGGGTTCGTTGTCGTCTGAGCACCGAGCTGCCCGGGAGAGCCGTTCTCCCTCGACTGCGTGAAGCTCTCCTGACAGAGCACCTGAACGTGATTGGAAGCTCTTCCACGACAAATTCAGTGTGAATCAGGACAAAAGTTCTTCTGCAAAGATCTTCTTCAACCTGTCTACTTTTAGAATTAAGAGGGGGAACTCCAATTGGCATCCGTTCGCAAGAGTTATTAATTTCTTCCTCCAGGCGCTCGGATCTACCTCCACTCAGTCTGCACCGACCCCTCCTTAGTGTTCAGAGCCCATCGGGCGACCCTGACATCATCTGGCATCCCTGTCAGTCTTGCTTCGAAGAGGACTCGTCAACGGTTCCAACGACTCAAGCGGTACCTGATTCTGAGCTCGGGAGCAGTCGTGGCACCATCTTCTTCCTGCTATTGGGATCCTGAAACTATCAGATCAGAGGGTCTGCCACCCTGTTCAAGCCCCCACCCCGACCAGCAGCGGTGCCTGCAGAAATTTACAAAATTCTGGAGTCACCCTGTTCCAGATACGAAGATTCTCCAAGTAGTTTCGTCCCCAACAAAATTCGGGAGAAGTCACAGTAGCAACATCTTCAACCGACTATCAGCACTCATAGAGAGAAGACTGAACCGATCTCGGTCTTCATTCGGCATACTTTCCCCGTTTCTCCCCTCCCCGCTTGGCCGGCTGAAGGCCCCTCCCTGCGTGGAGGAATATTTTGGTTGTAATTTGAACCCCCACCCCTAGTCCAACCCCCTTGCAAGGGGCGTAGTGCATGTAAATCTTAAATTTCAGGTTCGAAGCTTCATCGGCGCGGCTTCCCCGCTCGCCCACGTCTCCGACCGGAGCCGGTTTCTTCAAACCGGCTAGGTAAAATCTTGACCCTTGCTCTCAATTATCCTTGTTCATTTAATATTCTCCAATTGCGCCGTTGGTAAGGAAGAGAGCGCCCGATCTTAAGGCTCCACCGCACTTTGTGTGATCACCGTGGGTGTGAGTGAGTGATCCGCGTCCCGCGGCCAAGGCCAACACCTTGAGTTGAGTATCCGCCCCTCAAGAAGAGGTTTGCCATAGACGTTTCTGGCCCTCTACCAGCAAGGGGCTTGTCCCATTTCCTCGACTCGGCATCCCCGAGTTACCCTCGGGTTAAGTGTGTGCGCCATACGAAGGTCCACTTACGTAGGCTTCTTAGCCTTATGGTTGTGCTTGCATACTTAGGTCCGAGGAAGCATTGGTCTTGTGACCATCACCCCAAGGTGGTGTCACATCAAGAGAGGAGAGAGGGAGAGGGGCGCACCAAGCTGGAGCTCCAAGGATTTCTCAAAATTTTATGCATTAATTCCACTCAAAAATGGAAATACAAGGGTTTTATAGATAATACAAAAACACCAACTCTATCCCTAGATCTAGGATTTGGGAGGGGTAAAATAGGGAGTCCACAAATTATTTCTTCCATGTGTTGTGGACCAAAATAAAAGATATTACAAAATATATCTAATATGTTCCAAAGGGGGGGGGGGCGCCCCCTTGACCAAGAAGCCCCCTTCTTGGACTTTTTAAAGCCTTTGTCCCCCACTTGGCCCACTCTTCTAGAAGCCCACTATTGGAAGGTTGACTGACCCCACATGGGTCCTAGAGATGAGGTGGATCAATGGGGAAGGGACAGGGGGGCCCGTAGGACCCAGGTGGCCCCATTTTACACATAAACCCCTGTTACAATCCAAATTACAATCTGAATAAAACTAAATGAACACACATGACACATAAATGAAGTCCAAATAAATGCGATAAATATCGAGACTCAAGGGGGAGTCTCCAGACTGTCTCCGAGCCAGATGGACGCCGATGTAGCTCGGGTGGTGCTCCGCATACGGTACCGGTGGCTCGCCGACTCGTGCCGCTCGTGTGCTCTGGTGTCTGCACCAGTTTGCTACTTTGAAGCAACGAAATCGATCCGTAGCCGAATATGAAGCTCAATTCTCTCGGCTATCTCATTATGCTACTCATTTGATATCTACCGAGAAGCTGAAGGCTAAACGCTTTCTTAATGGGCTGAAGCTCCAGTATATCAACCAGTTGGCACCGATGGAAATTCCAACTTATTCCGAGATGGTGAGAAAGGCTTAAGTATTGGAAGATACTTTAGAAATGACGGAGAGCATCAGTGGGAAGAGTGTTAAGATTGAACAACACCATACTGGTTCTGGAAGTATCAAGCCTGGTCATGACATGAAGAGGCCCATTAGCTGGTTCGTAAAAGGGTAAGATGCCGAAGATTGAAGACAAGAAACCTGGCCCTATTGTTCCATTCAAGGGCGTATGCAAGTATTGTGACCGTCCAGGTCACAAGATGGAGGAGTGCTGGCGCAAGTTGGGTGCCTATTTACGTTGTGACAGTAGGGACCACCGTATTCCCGAGTGCCCTCTTTTATCTGAGCAAGCTACCCCAGTGAAACCGCAAGGAATCAAGAAGCAGCAAGGCAAGCTCCAGGCTCTACAAGAAGATGAGACAGGACCCGCCGAGGAAGGTGGACTTGTCGAAGGTACTCTTATTATACATGATAAATCAGCTTTTGTTCTTTTTGATACTAGTGCCACACACTCTTTTATTTCTCGGAGATTTACGAAGTCTTTAGCTGTGAAGCCAGTTTTGATGAATTCTCCGTTAGAGATTTCAACTCCTATTGGTTCTGGTTCAATAATTAAGTATTTCTATCCTTCTAGTAAGGTCTTGATCAATGAACAAAACCTGCCAGCTGATTTAGTTTGCATGGACATGAAGGATTATGATGTAATCCTAGGAGCTTGGTTGGCTAAGTATGAGGCCAATGTTCAGTGCAGATCTAGTTTCGTGTCTTTCACTGGACACCATGGACTTTCTTTTATAGGAATTCGACACCATAAGTCTGTTCTACTTATTTCGGCTCTTGGAGCTGATAAGCTGATGAGGAGAGGATGTAAGGCTTTTCTAGCCTTTATTTTTGTGACCCCTGAGCAGAAGATTGAGATTGAGGACTTTTCTATCGTCCGAGATTTTCCGGATGTCTTTCCTGAGGAACTACCAGGACTTCCTCCTGAGAGGGAAGTTATCTTTTCTGTTGATCTGATTCCTAGTGCGACCCCTATTTTCAAAGCTCCTTATCGTATGTCTCTTGCGGAGCTAAGGGAACTAAAGCAGCAGTTGATGGAATTGCTTGAGAAAGGGTTCATTCATCCAAGTACTTCCCCGTGGGGAGCCCCTGTATTATTCGTCCGGAAGAAGGATGGTTCGATGAGGTTGTGCATCAATTATCAGCAATTGAACCATTTAACTATCAAGAACAAGTATCCGTTGCCAAGGATTGATGAGTTATTTGATCAGATAGCAGGAGCTCAGTATTTTTCGAAGATTGACCTTCGATCTGGATATCATCAGTTACAAATTAAGGAAGAGGATATCTATAAAACAACCTTCCGCAGCAGGTATGGGCATTTTGAATTTGTAGTAATGCCTTTTGGGCTAACGAATGCACCTGCAGCTTTCATGCAGCTGATGAACGATGTGTTTTGGCCCTATCTTGATCAATGGGTCGTGGTGTTCATTGATGATATCTTGATTTATTCGAAGAGTGAGGAGGACCATGCTGAACATTTGAGGATAGCATTACAACTATTGAGAGATCATCAGTTATATGCCAAGTTTAGTAAGTGTGATTTCTGGCTATAAGAGGTGTCCTTTCTAGGGCATATCATCACAAAAGAAGGTATTTCTGTTGATCCTTCGAAGGTAGAGGCAGTAAAGAATTGGGCTAAGCCTACTAATGTGACTGAAGTGAGAAGTTTCCTAGGCCTAGTAGGTTACTACCGAAGGTTTATTCAAGATTTCTCCAAAATTGCGGTACCTCTGACAAGATTAACCCGCAAGGAGATCAAATTTGATTGGTCAGAGGATTACGAGTGAAGCTTTCAGACCTTGAAGGATGTTTGACTACTGCACCTATTTTGGCTTTACCTTCTGGCGAAGGAGGTTTTGTGGTATACACTGATGCTTCAGGTATTGGTTTAGGGTGTGTACTCATACAGCATGGAAAAGTGATAGCCTATTCTTCTAGGCAGTTGAGGAAGCATGAAGAGAATTATCCTGTTCATGATTTGGAGTTAGCAGCAGTGGTATTCGCCTTGAAGATATGGAGGCACTACTTGTATAGAGAAGCATTCACGGTGTTTTCAGATCACAAGAGTTTGAAATACTTGTTTTCTCAGAAGGAACTCAATATGAGGCAGCGAAGATGGCTGGAGTATTTGAAGGACTTTGATTTCTCCATTGAGTATCATCCTGGAAAAGGTAATATTGTGGCAGATGCCTTAAGCCGCAAGCCTATAGCTAAGTTGTCAAGCGTCATGTTACAAGAATGAAAATTATTGGAGCAGTTAGCTAGTTTGGATCTTAATGTTGACAAGGATCGAGTTATGATTTCTCAGATTCAACTTAACCCCGAATTATTTATGGAAATCAAGTCTCTGCAAGATGATGACCCGGAGTTGGTAGAGATCAAGGGAAGCTTGAGTAACAGACCTGACTTCATGATGGCTGATGATGGAAGATTTTTATTTCAGGGAAGAACTTGTGTACCTGATGTAGCTGAGATAAAGAGTAAGATCCTCGAGGAAGCTCATAGATCCAGATACACCATTCATCCTGGAGGTACTAAAATGTTCAAGGATTTTAAAAGATCTTTTTGGTGGCCGAATATGAAAAGGGAAGTTGCGGACTTCGTAAGTAGATGCTTGGTTTGTCAGCAAGTCAAGGCGGAGCATTTCAGACCAGCAGGGAAATTGAAACCCCTTGATATACCCCAATGGAAGTGGGAGAGCATTGGCATGGATTTCATTATGGGTCTACCTAGGACTCGTAGTGGATTTGATGTAATATGGGTGATTGTCGACAGATTGACAAAATCGGCTCATTTCTTATCTATTAAGTCTAAATGGACAGTTGATGTTTTGGCTACTTTGTATATGAAGGAAGTGGTAAGACTACATGGTATACCAGTCAGCATTGTGTCTGATAGAGACCCCAGATTCACTTCTCATTTTTGGAAAGGATTGCAAGAGTCCTTGGGAACTTGTTTGAATTTCAGTACTGCCTTCCATCCACAAACAGACGGACAGACTGAAAGGACCAACCAGATAGTGGAAGATATGCTTAGAGCCTGAATGATTGACTTTGGAGGTAGTTGGAGTGATCATTTGGCATTGGTTGAATTCGCCTACAATAATAGTTACCAGTCCAGCATTCAGATGGCTCCATTTGAAGCTTTGTATGGTAAAAGATGTCAATCCCCGTTATGTTGGGATGAGGTAGGTGAGAAGTAATGGCTTGGACCAGATCTCATTTCTGAATCGTCCAAGAACATCCGTATTATCTGAGATCGATTGTAAGTAGCACAATCAAGACAGAAGAGTTATGTCGACACTAGGAGGAGAGCATTGGAATTTCAGGTTGGTGAGCATGTGTTTTTAAAGGTCTCTCCTATGAGAGGAATTCGAAGGTTTGGTATTCAGGGCAAACTGAGTCCAAGATACATTTGTCCATTTGAGATTCTGGAAAGAGTGGGGGAGGTTGTTTACCGTTTGGCACTACCACCTCAGTTATCTGGAGTACACAATATTTTCCATGTGTCTATGTTACAGAAATATATGTATGATCCCACTCACATTATTCAGCATATGGACTTTGAATTAAAGGAAGATCTGACTTATGAAGAGTTACTGATCAAGATTTTGGATCGGAAGCAACAACAACTCAGGAATCGTTCCATACAGATGGTTAAAGTGCAGCGGAGTCGGCGTGGAACTGAAGAAGCTACTTGGGAGTCAGAAGATACTATGCGGAGACAGTATCCAGACTTATTCTAGGTGAGCTGTCTCACTCCCTCTTTTTATTAAGTGTATTGAATTTGGAGGACCAAATTCCTTAAGTGGGGGAGGGTGTAATACCCCGATTTCTTTTAGAAATTAATTAGAATAATTCCTTAATAAATAGAATAAGCTATATTTCGACTATTTTATAAAAATCCAGAAAAAATATATTATTGTAGAGGATAACTCGTTTAGTAAACTTGTCTTCTGTGGCCAACCCAAATAAAATCTATAAATAGGCTGAATTAGTAGATTAAGCCCAAATTGAACACTTAATTAACCATACCTTGAAACACCAAATTTGAGCCCAATACTCCATCAAATGAGCCCAAATTGATGGCAAATGAAAGGCCAGGATGAGAGGATCATTTACCCTCTCTTAATCTCTCGAAACCCTAACCCTAGGCGGTGCAATCGGCGGAGTTTTGGCGCGTCAACAATTTCGGCGGCGTTCACATTGACTCGACTTGCGTGGATGAATACTCCGCGCATAGAAGCCTCCAGAAGGTGTGTGACCTATTAAAATGAAGCTCTCTAACCCTAGAATCGTTTAGAACCAGCGGCGGCTACAGAGGAGTTGGATCGAGGAAGATCTCTAGCGATTAGTGGCTGCGTGTACTGGCGTCCTTGGTTTTCTTTCTCCTTCCTTCTTCATCCGATTCAGGTAGGTGATAGCAAGCCAAACCCTACAAATAATCTATGGTTGGAAGCAGCATCGTGTTAGCTTTCCATTGATGTAGAAAGCCCTAAATTCTATCAAGTATCCTGCGAGAATTTTATGTTTTAGTAGAAGTAGTCACATCTAAGGTTATAATTGTTCCCTTTCGATTAAGTAGTGATTTCAGGCTGTAAACATAAAATTGATTCATGCATCTTGTATAGTTTTTCGTGCTCTTTCTTTTGATAGTAAAAGTCCCAAATTCCATACTTTATATCGTGCGAATTTAGTGTTTTAATTTAACCCTAGAAACCTCGCCGGAGTCGGGCACAGCGAAGGGGCAATGACCTGTTTGGACATGTGCGGCCACACGATAGACCGCACATCCCATATAGGCGGCCTTCTGTTGACAGTTTATAGTTTTCTATATCTGTTCGTGTCCCTAGAACGTGCGGCCTAGCCCTAACTGCATGTCTTTACTGCGGCCAGTTCCAGACCGCACATCCCTCCATGCGGCACACTACCGACCGTCCATATCCAGCAGGTCTTCGGATCTGAGGGAACGTGTGCGGCCAGTCTGTGACCGTTCATTGGGATGTAAGGTCTAGAACCGACCACACATCTGTAACAGAACATATTAATTATCATTTCAGCATGGTATGTTAGTAGATTAGTGGTTAATTGCATGTTAGAAACACACCTAATAAACTGTAATTCATGGTAGTAAATAATTCTTACTGATCTATTTAAATTGAGCTTGATCTTGATTCATCTTTCCAATGAATGTCAAATTTTAATTGTGAATCCTTTATAATTGAATGGCTATTAGATTTATACTTGTTATAACCTTAATCTTGAACCATTGTATCCCCTAGTTTTGATTAAGACTTAATCGAACCGCTGTTACTTGAGTTAATCCGAATTGGATTAACAGAGACTTACACGGCTATTGATAGACCGCATATACCAATGAATGGGCCAGTGGAGACCGTTCATCCCTGGCAGATGCCAATTTATCTTGGCCGATTATCCTTGATCTATCTTCGGCCAAATCCTGTTTTGATCAGTCCAGTAGACCCTAGGCCGACCAACAGACAGTGGGCTAGACTCTGGTTCATTTCCACCCTGGCTATGGTAGCCCGGGAGCCCACTTGGGGCTAAATTCTAACTCATGGTTAGGCCCTGTGTTGTGCGGCCAGTACTGGACCGTACTTCTTTCCGGCGGTGTTGGCACCCAAAATATGATCGTCGGCGACCAAGCCACAAAGACAAAGGACCCGGCCCGCTGAAGCACGGAAGCCGATAAAGATCAACATATTGAAGACTTCTCAAGCTGCCAGAGCCTCGAGTCACCCCGTATGGACACGGGGACTTCACCTCAGGAGAGCCGAGACGAACTCACAACCAACCGGCAGTGCGACCAAGCCTGCCCAATGAACCGGCATCGACTCCATCGTGCCGCATACACTACACCCGTTGTCCGATCAAGGATGACAGTCTACCCAGTGGCTACCCACCTCATGAAAGGCTCTCCTAAAGATGAAAGAGTCCCCCTGGCTCTTCGGGACGGAGAACCGAAAGCTCTGTCGGCAGAAGATCCCGATCACCCGACAAGGGTACGGCTTCCCGCCAAGATGGGCCCATTTGTGGCCGAATGATCGCCCAGCTCAGGCGGAACTATCCCTGGTGTTACCCCACCCTCTAAGGAGCTTTGAGCACAAGCCAGACCGAGCCGGCAGCACGAATCATAGAGCCGAAGGCCGTGTCAGTGGGAAACCCGCATGATCAAACCAAAGTTGTCGGAAGTTCCGAGAATGGCCGTACATCGACCTGGGGGCTTCGACAAGACATCTTGTCGAGGTTTCAAGGAGCATTGGCAAGATAAATGTTCACGGTGACCCCCGGAATCATCCCCGGACTCATCGACTGGCTCGAAGCGCACGAGGAGTATTAGCACGGCGCGCCCTAAACCGGCGCCCCCCCACCTGACACCCCTTATCCCGACGCGCAAAGAACCCCACCCAGGGCCTGGATATTCCGGCGCGCAAAAGGCCATGAAGCCTTTCCCGGTGCGCAGTTCTTCACGCCAGATGAGGCTTGGGGTTCGATCATATATATACATATGGCTGTTCGAAAAAAAAATAGATAGAGAAGAAGAAGAAAAAGGAGGAGGGTCGGAGAGCGAACCATATTACGAGGGAGAGAGAGCTCTTAGGGAAAAGGGGTCTCGTATGAGCGTCCTCCGCCGGCCATCTTCCTCTGCTTTCGCTGAAGATACGATACTCTGTTCCGAGAATAGGTGGGCGCCGGTGCCTATCTTCCTCTGCTTTCGTGGATTCTTTTCTTTTGGGGTTTCCATCTATCAGATGTAAGCGAGAGGGGGAGGGATGGCGATGATATGAGCCGACCCCCCTCCCCTTTCTCTGCGATTCTCTCTTCCCCTTTGTTTTATTGTTGTGTCTCTGCACACCCCTCTGCCTCTGCAACTGATGAACGGCGACCGAGCGATGATGCCGGCACCGGATTTGTAATGTAAATGTTAGTCTATTCCCATTTACTGGGTGGCGATATGTACATGGATGTGTGGACCAATAGGTCGAATGAATGCTTGAAGCTTATTTCCCCGTCTCTATCTATGTCAATGTATATGTATGAGTTCTTCTGCGCGTGGTTCCCGGCTCCAGTTTCCTCGAAGTCCCGATCATGCCCCGAAGCATCGTGGGCTACAGAAATGACCCCTCCCTGGGTCTTTCCCATCGACTGCTTTCATCTTTGGTTTAAGGATCTTTGTATCCCCTCCGTGGACAGAGCTGTGCTCATGCGCATGCTTCTTCCCGCCGTGGTATCGAGGGTCTAATTCCCATTAACTCCTCCCTTCGTACTGCTCCGATTGTTCGCAAGGTGGGAGTTGCCTTCCGGATGGCCGGATCCATCACCCTGAATGCTGCGTCCGAGCTGTTCGAGCATATGCTTCTATGATTGGCTCGTATCATCTGTGCATCTACTACCCCTATGCATCATGGTCATTTGAACCGTTCCGAGATTCTTTCATCCTGTCTTAATCGCCCGGGGAGGGGGACATTCCCCATTGCTTCACGGAACTGCTGGGTGATCGAGGGCTCTACCTCTCGATGGTAGATGCTTTCTCAAGGCCATGGCAGACAGTAACAGGGGTCCTAGCCTAACAAGCTTAGCCCCAACAATCTGGAGACCCGATAAAGGCCAAGGGATGTATGCTCCTGGTAGGCTAGCCCTCGGAGCTTCACTCTCTTAATGGTCGGTTCCTTCAAGGGATGTGTCGCAGGCTGTGGGTTGTCCACCCCTCGTAGGCTAGCCCTCGGGGTGATGCTCCCATTATCAGTGGCCTCATCCCTCTATCCTCACCCACGGAGCCTTGGTGCCCCTCGCAGGCTAGTCCTCGGGGTATCCTATCCGATGGGAATTTGCTGGCTGTCACCGTGCAGACCGGCGGTTTAGGGGCTTACTCCATAAGTGAGTATGACCCCGTTCTTCCCCTGTAACTCTTCATGTTCAGGGGAGATGCTGCCCAATTTTGGACAGACTCAGAATAATCAAGCTATAATCAGATGCTCGTTCTGAACTCAATCAACTCAGTGCTCGAGTGTGAACCTCGCACTGACTCACTGCATCATTTCCGAAGGAGTCTTGGACTTCAATCAAACAAGCAGTTGGCCCAAATAATTCCAAAACTCTCAACATAAGCTTAATAAACTTAAATGGTTTCGAAATGCATCAAAAACAAGCTTAAACGGCGCGGCCCTAATCCGGCGCGCCCTAATACGGCGCGGTCCCCCCCCCCCGGCCGGATTAGTAATAGACTCATAACTTATGTTTTTTGGCCTGGCCAGTTCCCGGCGCACCCTAAACCGGCGCGCCCCGTGCCCTTCGCGCCGGGCTAACGTCTGCACATGGCCGCGCTGGTTTAGCTTATTTAGCTACGTTTTGACCTCGCCGGTTTAGTCCTTTTACTCATATTGTGGCCGCGTCGGATTAGTTCGGTCTGCCCATGTTTGGCCACGCCGAGGAACTCTACCCCTACGCATGGCTGCATCAGTTTTAAGCCCTGATGTTGTTTTAATCATCCACCTACCCTCGGGGTGACCTTCGTCTCCCATGGCTGGAATTAATGAATCCTAATAAACTGAATAAGAGGAGTGATGTTTGGATCCGAATCGCTTTACTATCCGGTTTGTGCTACTATTCTTGCCGCACTTGGCGGAGATTAACAAATGCGATTGAGCACTGCTTGCTTTCATAACTCTACTGCCATGCTTAGCATAGTCATGAACATCATGCATGCATGCTTGCATCGACCCTTGGGTATATCAAATGGCGCTGACAGAAGACCGGGTTATGCCCGATCGGAAGTCTCCGCTATGCGCGATGGTGGTCTTCGGACCTATGCCCTCCGCCATGTATCAAGGGTCTCCAACTCAATGAACCATGCCTCTCCTGCATGATAGATAGACGCATCTCACATGATTCCATCATGTTCATAACGTCGCATCTTGTATTCCGGCCTCGACAGCCCACTATCTCGGCAATTAATCAAAGGTGTTCCCTCCTCGCGGGGGATGTAATTAACGCCATAGCCTTTATGGTATGGCGGACTGCTGGTCCCGACCGAACCTCACTTTCGCCCGACACGGGTCAGAATGAGCGCATAATAAACTTGTCACGTACATGACTGGCACGCCCGCGTCGTCAATCAGTCAGTTAATTACCAGTTAGTTAATTGGTTGATCGACACATGAAATAAGATATATGTATATATATACATATATATATATATATATATATAATAAAATGATAAGATGGTCGAATAAAACCATCGCCAACAAGTCTGGCACGCCCGGTGGGACCAGTGTCACCTTTCATCTCTTTGCCGAGATACTTGGGCTTCGAGGCCCTCTCAAAGGCTACTGATAATTGGCTTGTTTGTCTTTACTGGCGAACGATGACAACAAATGGATTAACTGGCGTCGGCTTCGGTCTGTCGATCGTTGCTGGGCATGCACAAGGGTACCTGGCGGTGCCCATGGAGTTCGGCAGCTTCCCTACCACTGTCGGCTTCCCCAACTTCTTGGGGTTGGCCTTCGTGGACATGCTGGAGATTGAAGCCCCGAAACCTATCAAGGAAGCTGTGGGGAAAGTGGAACCTCTGAAGGCTCCTTGCTGCAACGACTCATCCAAGAGTCCGGCCCCGGTCGCTAGCAGTCTGATGCACCACGCCATACGTGGGGCCCTCCCCAATATTGTCAACAAGCACCCTGGAGGACGTCAACGTTGCCAAGCCCACAGGAGTGCTGCTGTGATTACCGGGACTCTATCTCAGTCCGGGAAATCTATGATGGTTGGCGCCATACGTGTCTTCCTCAACGGACGCAATGCACGGGTGGCCCCAGATCGAGTCATCCCCGCCATCCCTGTCCACAATATATACCAGGCCCTCGCTGGAAGGAGGGCAGAAAGAGAAGAAATCGGCCACTATGGCCAAGGAAGGTCGGCCCCCAGGCCAAGAAGGTTCAAACTGGTGTGGGTTCCCAAGCGGGCCCAACCTGCCCATCAGCTGACACCTATATGTCGCCGTCCTGTGTACGACGGGGCGGAGGATAGAAGAGAGAGGGGCTTTCTCCCGAAGGAAGAAGAAGGAGTGGTTGCGGATCCTCCGCGCCACAAAAGTTTCTGGGCGGCTGCCCGTCAAGCCAATGTCCCAGCTGCGGGATGAAGATTCCAACAGCCTGTCGACAGAGCTCGGCTAGCTTATATCCCTCCTTCGGGAGGTCGACAATCATCCCCCGTGTTACATCAGGAGCAGGGTCAAGAAGAGATGACCTGTCTGGTCAGAAACTATTTTCGAGGGTTAGGCAACCCCTCGCTTGGGCAACAGCGACTGATGCAAGCAGCCGCCGTTGATAAAGACTACTGCCTATCAATGGCAGATGAAGAAGATATAGGAGAAAGAATGATGGTGTCGTCAGTCGACGACAAAGGATATGACAACGGCTTCGAGTTCGAAGCCGATGGAGCCGTCCCCGAGCGGAAGGAAACAAGAAGAACTTCTGTGTTCGAGAGGTTGACCTTCCCGCAGCAAGCTAAAAGGAGGGTCCATCGACGGAGGAGAAGGATGCAGGTCTTCACTTGCAACATGGCTGGTGTATCCAACCGATATGGGGGGCTCCCCGAAGATCCCCGAGAATTGGCTTAGTTGGCCGCACGGCCAGGGCCGAGCACTCGCAGAACAGAAGCAGCAAGGGAGCTCCTGATAATGACTAAAGGAAAACAACCCCAGGTCTACCACCAGTGGGATGATAAGGCCCCCGTCCTGACCGCTAATGTGGTGACGGCAGAGGAAGAAGATGACATTCCCCTCGACATCCTGCCCGAGGGTACGTCCGGGGACACATCAGAAGTTATCCCTACTACAGCCACTATAGACCCATCGGTCTTGATATTACTTCAGAAATACCGGCAAGAGATAGACTTGCTGAAGAAGCAACTGATGGAGAAGACTGAATAGTCCTCAGCTTCCAAACCACCCGAAGTCCAGGGTGAATCATCTCGGGGAGCAGTCCGTCATGATGGCCCTCCACCACTCTACACACTGCCTCAGTCGTCAGAACCAAGCATGGCGACAATGCAACAGCGGCCACCACAGCTCCAGCCGCTGCTACCACCGGTGCTCCCTCAAGTTCACCAGACACCCCCGCTGCCGTGTCCTCCACAGGCGACCACCCTGGTCACCCCGTACCTGTAGCCGGCACACTTCTATCCAGAGTCGGTTGACCCTGTAGTCATGAACCAGATGATGGTGGAAAGAATGATCGAGCTAAAGCTCGCAGAAAGAGGTGAAGGCGACTACGTCGCGTTCGATGCATACCGGGTGCCCTACCCGCAACACCATGCTGCTAAGCGGCTTCCCCCGGGAATCAGTAAGCCGCCCAAGTTCGATAAATTCAACAGGAAGGGATCCCCGAGAGAACACATAGCCTATTATATGACTGTCATGGGCGACTTGGCCACCGGCGAGTCATATCTGCTGATGTTTTTCGGGTCCTCGCTGACGGGGCTCACATTTGAATGGTACTCTAGCCTCTCAGCCGGGTCGATCAGCGACTGGCCAGATATGCAGAAGAAGTTCAGAGAAAGATTCCATGTCACAGAGAGGGAGGTCATAGTGGCTGAACTCTACTCAACAAAGCAGAGGGCAGATAAGACAGCCCTCGATTATATTAAGAGGTGGAGGAACCTCGGAATGAGGTGCAAGCGGCCCCCGCATCAGGAGGACGCTGTGCAGATATGCAAACAGAATCTCAGAAGGGAAGTTCTGGAAAAGATGATCGGAATGGAAATACGATCGTTTGATCGATTAAACAATGTCGTGGCCGAGGTGGAAGCTTTCCTGGCCAGGCCTGCCCCTACATCTGCTGCCAACACGACCCAGAAGGGCAAGGCGGTGGAGCGGCGCTCCTCGCCTAAAGAAGCGAACGCTCTTGACATAAAGGCGTTCGAACAACAGAAAAGTGAAGGCAAGAAGGGAGTCACCCCACAGCCTACAGAAGCCCCAGACGACAAAGAAGGTCCTTCGCTGAGGGACAAGATGAAGAAGGCCTATTCCTTTCCAAAAGATAAGACCCGAGTTCTGTTCGACTGGGTAACGGAATACAGCATGGTCACCCTGCCAGAGCTAAGGAGGCCGGAGGACTTAAAGAGAAAAGACAGTCCAAGATTTTGCCCCTATCACCAGATGTTGGGGCATCCGATCGAAGACTGCTATGTGTTCAAGGACATCATCGAAGGGATGGTGAAGAAGAATGAGCTGGGAGAGTACAAAGTGGACCCTCCTCAGCCACATGAAGCCCCTCGGAGGAGGGCAGGAGTCAACATGGTCTCCCTATACCAGGCACTGCCTGAGGAGATCTCTGAAACAAGCACGCGGAGCACCTATGAAGCTCATTTCTTGGAGCCCGTGAAAGAACAGTAGGGATGGCAGCAGGTCCCTGTGAAACACAAGAAAAAGAGGGCACCTCGCCCGAAAGAGGGGGCACATATCCGTGGTGTCACACCCCGGCCTGCTCCGCCAGTGGTAGCGCCCGTGTGGGTCACTCCACCTACAACTGTCAGGATACCTACACATAATCGGAGGAGACAAACTCCGCTGCCAGTGGTTAAAGAGACCAATCCTGGGATCATTCGACTGCAAAATCTCATTGAGGGGCTGGACGAATACGTGCAGCCCGAACTGAAGCCCTTGCTGGTGCGGGACCACGTCCCATGGCAAGAACTAGAGCAGCTCTCACTTGAACAAGAGGAGAAAGCTGAAGAGGCACCCGACAGAGAGGGCAGTCTGTTCTGGGGGCACCCGCCCGCAGAAGCAAAAAAGAAGAAGAAACAAAGGAAGAAGAAAAAGAAGGCCGCTGAGGCCGACAAAGTGCAGGTTGTCTCCTGTAATACCCTATCAGCACTCTTCAACCTGTCCGGAGAGGAGGAAGAAGAGGAAATTTGTTTCACACCCCATGCTGGGGGAGGCAAGGCCGAGGCCGCAACTGCTGCACATGCCACTCGGTTAGGCCGAAAATGGGGGCGCCAGCCACCACCCAACCACAACATCATGTTCATAGGGGAGCAACCCTACAAGACATCTCCGTCGGAGGTCAAGGGAGTCCAAATCCCTCCTCCGTCAGGCCTATATAACAAGAGTGGGGGCAAGGGGGTCCCTTCGTTTCTTGAATTCATGAAGATGTCCAAGGGGAAGCGGCCTTGCCAGGAGGCTAACCCTACACCCGGGGACGTTCACCCGCAGCTGGCACAATCTGCCGAAGAGCCAAATGCAGACGGAGCTTGCCTCGCAGCAACTAACAAAGAAAACCCAGAAGCCGGTACCAGCCAGAAGGGCGCCGAATCTGAGGAAGATGAAGCAGGTCCGTCAGGGCCCGCAAATCAAAACCTCCCAAAGCCCAGATGGGCTGAAGAGATGAAGCTCTCCAATGTCCGAGCTGGGAGCCGAATAATGAAGCTACTCAAGAAGCTCCCTGCTCGATTTACAATCTGGGAGATCCTTTCTCTGAGTGAAGAGACCCGGCAGGCGATTATTACTGCTCTCCAGACGCCTGCTCATTTTGAGACATGTCTGGCTGAAGCAATGCCGGAGGCCAGCATGACCTTCACTCCGGACGATATGCTGCTGCCCACCATCAGCCACAACAGGCCGCTGTATATGAAGGGGCACCTGAATGGAAGGGAGCTGAACAGAATTTTGGTTGATCCCGGTGCAGCGGTCAACATCTTGCCATATAGAATATATGAGAGGCACCACTTTAATGTACATCTCGAGAAAGTCAGGGATATGTGTATCGCCGGCTTCAATCAAAAATGTGAGGTGTCCATGGGAGTGGCAGAGTTCACCCTCACCCTAGTAGATTTCACTACGACGGTGCAGTTCTATGTCATTGACTCCCGCACCTCGTACAAGGCGCTGCTCGGCCGCCCGTGGCTGCATGAAAATATGGTGGTGCCCTCCACGCTCCACCAATGCATCAAATACAGTCTCCAAGGGAAGGAGGAGAGGATATTTGCAGACCCCCACCCGTTCGAGGTGTTTGAATGTCATTTGGCAGATGCCAACCTATATACAGGGCCTTCCCGGAAGATCTCTGAAGCTAAGACCCCTGCGGGGGCATCGAGAAGCACATCCGGCAGCAGTTGGTATCCACCACCGCCGCGCGGATATGTCAAGCCCAAGGTGGTCTCCCATATCACAACATCCGGGCAAGTGGGCAGAACAACACCCCCAACATTATACCCTGAAGCTAATGAAGTGCGGGTCGCTCGGCGGCACAATCATATTGAAATCTTGGATGGCCTTACCAAGTTGACTCCCGACCTTGACAACCCTACTGTCGAACCTTTCAAGACTTAGGAGGTGACACAGGAAGATGGACCCAGCAGCTTGTTCTATACAGCTGAGGAGCATCCTACTCGGGAAGACACAAACTGCAGCCTCCCCGAAGATATAAGCAACCCACCGGTTCTTGTCCAGGGTCTGGCATTTACAACTGATCGGATGGCCAGGATGTTTCAGAAGCAACACATCCCCCCCGATCAGTCTCAAAAACGCAAGGAAGCTTTCCAAAAAATGTGGTATCCCGTAAATTTGGATAAAGAAATGAGACGTGTCTCTCGACATCCGGGGTTGGGTTTCACCTTGGAGGAATATTATTACAGTGGGCGATACGAGGTGGACACCATCTCCGCCTTCTATCCTGCTGAAGATAGCCCGCTGGGGGCAACTTTTGATGAATACCCGGCGGAAGCTGAGCATCTTGAGCTGGCTCAGCCCGAAAATCAAGAAGCAGAGACCATGGTCCCCTGCCGATGCTAGGAGCATGTCTATCCTGAAGAGACGGCCCTTCAAGCCAAATTTGATACGGCTAGCAGCAGTGAAGCCGAAGATACTGAAGAAGCAGGAATTTCTCCCTCCAGTGGAGCCCTACTGATGATAACTTCAACACCTCTTCTACCAATCAGGGCAGCCTCGGTCGACTCCGATCAAGGGGAACCAGCTACCAAGAAAGGAAAAACCACTTCTACGGAAGATACAACTGTCCTAGAAGGCGAGACCTCCTCAACTTCTGCTACGAAACCGGGATGCTGTCCCGGCCCGGCAATAAGCAACTACCAGCCTGTCACGGTTGCAACCTCATCTACAAACACCGAAGCTATTCTCTCGCCCTTGGGAGCTACAACGGCAGTGGACTTGCTAATAGAACGATCCGCGCAGCCGCTAGCACAAGAAACAGAGAATCCTCAAGAAGCTCTGGTGGTGTCTGACGAGGAAGTCGAAGTGCTCGACCCTCAAGATGGTATTCCAGACTTCGTTGACCTCCAACCGGCACCTCCGGAGATAGAAGACGGAGGCCAAGCCACAGTCGATGAACTGATAGAAGTCAACTTGGGAAATGAGGGGGACCCTAGGCCCACCTTCCTCAGTGCCCAGCTGTCCCCAGAAGAATGGGAGCTGTACGTCCAGCTACTGCTAGAGTACCGGGATTGCTTCGCCTGGACTTACAAAGAAATGCCGGGTCTAAGCCCCGTTGTCTCACAACATGAGCTGGCAATCAGCCCTGAGGCCGAGCCGGTGAAGCAACCACCGTGGCGCATGAGGCCAGAACTCATTACCCAAATCTGTACTGAAGTCGACAAGCTCATTGACGTGGGATTTGTTGAACAAAACCAGTACACCACATGGCTGGCGAATATCATCCCCGTGAAGAAGAAGAATGGACAGATCCGGATATGTGTCGACTTCCGAGATCTAAATAAAGCCTGCCCCAAAGATGACTTTCCGGTGCCAATAACGGAAGTCATGATCGATGCTAGAACCGGACATGAGGCCCTGTCATTCATGGACGGGTCATCCGGTTACAATCAGATTTGGATCGCGGAGCACGACCGGGTCCATACTGCTTTCTGAACCCCTAAAGGCATTTATCATTACAAGAGGATGCCATTCGAACTGAAGAATGCTGGCGCAACCTATCAGCGCGTAATGACCAAGATCTTTGATGAGTTGCTCTACCACAAGGTCGAGTGCTATATAGATGATCTGGTGGTCAAAACTAGAAGAAAAGAAGATCATCTACAAGACCTCCGGATTGTTTTTCAGAGGCTGAGGCAGCATGACCTGAAGATGAACCCCATGAAATGTGCGTTCGGAGTGTCGAGCGGAAAATTCATGGGCTTCGTCGTCTGATATCGGGGGATCGAGATAGACCCCGCAAAAATCAAAGCAATTCAGGAGTTACCTCCACTAAGGAATATCTCCGAGCTGAGATCACTACAGGGCCACCTGGCTTATATCCGGCGGTTCATTTCCAATTTGTCAGGGCGATGCCAGCCTTTCCACAAGTTGATGATGAAAGATGTTCTCTTTTATTGGGATGAAGATTGCCAGACAGCCTTTGACAAGTTGAAAGACTATCTGAAGACTCCTCCAGTGCTGGGCGCACCAGTGAAAGGACGGCCATTGATACTATATATAGCAGCTACACATAACTCCCCGGGGGCAATGCTGGCCCAGAATAATGAAGAAGGGAAAGAGCAAGCCCTCTATTACCTCAGTCGGAGACTGGTCAGAACTGAGGAGAAATATACTTATATTGAGAAGGTCTATCTGGCACTGGTCTTCGCGGTTAAGAAGCTCCGACACTATATGTTGTCACATGAAATCAGCCTGGTATCCAAAGAGGATCCCCTGAAATATATCATGTCCCAGCCGGCACTTAAAGGTCGCCTGGGCAAATGGGCGGTAATCCTTATGGAGTTTGACATCTCCTATGTACCGCGCAAGGCCGTCAAGGGCCAAGCCATTACAGACTTCTTCGCTGAGCACCCGGTACCCGGTACCCGGGGACTGCCCGTTGGAACCGGAACTTCCTGAAGATGAAACCCAAGAAGCCGTTCAGGTGCAACCCTCCTTATGGCAGCTGTATTTTGATGGCGCTTCCAGAATTGACACCTCTGCCACTGGATCGGCCAAGGTCAGGGCAGGGGAAGGCATAGTCCTGAAATCCCTAGAAGGTGAAGTGGTGCACACATCCTGCTCCATAAACAAGCATTGCACAAATAATGAAGCGGAATATGAAGCCCTGATAATCGGGTTGCAGATCGCTCTGTCCATGGGAATTCAGATGCTGGAGGCATTCGGAGATTCCATGCTAGTTATAAAACAACTGGAAGGAGAGTTCGATGTGTGAAAGCAAGAGCTTCTCCCCTATCACCAGCTGGCAACCCGCCTGATGTTAAGATTCTACTTCATCAGCATCAAGCACATCAACTGGGGTCGGAATGCTCAGGCAGACGCCCTCGCCAAGCTGGCCAGTTCATTGGCGGTCCCGCCAGATGCAAGCCTGAATATAACAGTGATCAACCGCCGGTAGGTCCCCAGTGTAACGGAGGTCTTGGCTGACGAACAAGAGATTGAGGTGGTAGCCGTCGAGGAGATTCAGCAGCCCGATTGGCGAGAACATCTCCTGCGGTGGTTCCAACACCAACAGCTCCCGAGGGAAAAAGAACAGAGAATGAAGCTCCTAAGGGTCAAGGACTCTTACGAGATGAGAAGCGGAACCCTGTTCCGAATAATGGCAGATGCCCGAAGGAAAGTCCTACTTCGCTGCTTGTCTTCAACAGAGGCAGGACAGGTGATGCAAGAAGTCCATGCGGGATCAGCTGGAGCACACCAGGTTGGCCCAAAGATGAAAATTGAGATAAAGAAATTGGGCTACTATTGGCCCACTATATTTGATGATTGCTGCAAGTTCGCCAAAGCTTGTCAGAAGTGTCAAGAACACGCTAACGTGGCAAGGAGACCTCCAGTGCCGCTGCATCCCACCTTGCCAAGCTGGCCGTTCGCCCAGTGGGGCACGGACGTGGTAGGGCCACTACTAGCATCTTCATCAGGGTGCAAATATATCTTAGCAGCTACTGACTACTTCTCCAGATGGGCGGAGGCGGTAGCACTAAGAGATGTGACGGGAGAGCTAGTTGCGAGATTCTTCCGGCAGAATATAATATTCCGGTTCGGGATCCCCAGCCGAATCATCTCTGATAATGGCAGCCATTTCAGAAATCAGAAGGTTTATCGACTAGCCGACAAATACAAGATTGACTGGAGGACATCGTCCCCCTACAACCCTCAAGCCAATGGACTCGCAGAAGCCTTCAACAAGACACTATGCACGTTGCTGGCAAAGACGGTCAGGTCTAATAAAAAAGATTGGGAAGAAAGAATGTACGAAGCACTCTGGGCCTATCGTACTGTCTACAAAACCCCAACTGGCTGTTCACCTTTCTCCCTCGTCTATGGGTCAGAGGCTATGGTGCTGATTGAACTGGAAGTTCCTTCGCTGCGAGTTGCCATCCAGCATGGACTAGCCAGCGGTGAACAAACCAATGCAAAAAGAAGATTGGAAGAGCTCGCTGAGCTCGAAGGAAAACGCCTCCGGGCGCAACAAAACATCCAACTCTACCAAGCTCGCATGGCCCGTGCTTTTGACAAGCTAGTCAAAGGCCGAGAATTCAAGAAAGGAGACCTGGTGATGGTTAAAATAAGAGAAGTGATGGCCTCCAACCCCAAAGGGAAGTTGGTCAAAAACTGGATCGGACCATATATCGTCCGCCGAGTATATGAAGGGGGTGCCTACGTCCTGGTGGACCACAAAGGAGTCATCCAGTTCTCTCCCCTCAACGGAAAGTATATAAAGCTGTATCATGCAGCACAACCAACATTCCCTGAGTGATCGGTCGGAATACCCTTATCTTGGTCTAGTGGCACTCCGCCCTGATCGAGCTACCCTTATCTCGGTCTAGTGGCATTCCGCCCTGATCGAGCTACCCTTATCTCAGTCTAGTGGCATTCCGCCCTGATCGAGCTACCCTCACCTTGGTCCAGTGGCGCTCCGCCCTGATCGAGCTACCTTTCCTTGGTTTAGTGGCACTCCGCCCTAGTCGAGCTACCCTTATCTTGGTCTAGTGGCACTCCGCCCTGATCGAGCTACCTTTCCTTGGTTTAGTGGCAGCCCTGATCGAGCTACCTTTCCTTGGTCTAGTGGCACTCCGCCCTGATCGAGCTACATTTCCTTGGTTTAGTGGCACTCTGCCCTAGCCAAGCTACCCTTATCTTGGTCTAGGGGCACTCCACCCTAGCCCAGCTACCTTATCTTGGTCTAGTGGCATTCCGCCCTAATCGAGCTACCTTTCCTTGGTCTAGTGGCATTCCGCCCTGATCGAGCTACCGTTTCCGGTGGCACTCCGCCCTAACCGAACTATCTTCCCTTGGTTTAATGGCACTCTACCCTGGCCGAGCTCTCGAAAGAATACACCATACTGCCATTATGAACCTTACGTCCGAACTGGCATGAAATCCCTCCCTTGCGTTAGCATTATCTTCTTGCTAACGAATAAATCCTTTCGGCTCAAGACTTCGTGTCCTAGCCGGCCTTCTCACACTGTTGCCATTACGGGCCTTACGCTCGAATCGGCGAAAGATCATTCCTTTACGTTAGCATTCAGCCCTTGCTAACGAATCATTCTGCTCGGCACAAGGCCCGGTGATCCGGCCAACAGCCGTCTGCCACCAACCAAGGGTCGGACATCACACTTCGACCTACCACCTTTTATATCCTCAAAAAATATATATATAGAAAAGAAAAGAAAAATAGGGTTAAAAATAGAGATACCCCGCCAGACTTGCTCCTATATTAGGAAAAGTGCAAAAATGGCTATAACCCAGCTGTGGCGAAAACCCGAAAGGGCACTACAGGCAAAATCGGGTACCCCGCCACGTGAAAACCCGAGAGGGGGCGTGGGCAAAAGCAAGAGGGGGCTGGCTTCGACGAAAACCCGAAAGGGCGCTTAAGTCAGTAAAGTGGTAATTTAAAAGTTCCTCTTTTGTTCTCCACCCGATGAAACTCCAAAAGGGACAATCATCAAAAGCCCCACCGGAGATCCTTTAACAAACCCATGTTCGACCCTCGTCATCATCGGCAAGATCGGTCGATCTCTACCCCTAACTTGGACCTTCCGTCCCTGTTAATAATCCTACCTTTGCTTCGGCTTGTGACCCATGCTGATGAATAAACCCATGTTCGACCCTCGTCATCATCGGCGAGATCCGTCGATCTCTACCCCTAACTTGGACCTTCCGTCCCTGTTAATAATCCTACCTTGCTTCGGCATGTGACCCATGCTGATGAACAAACCCATGTTCGACCCTCGTCATCATCGGCGAGATCGGTCGATCTCTACCCCTAACTTGGACCTTCCGTCCTTGTTAATAATTCTACCATTGCTTCGGCATGTGACCCATGCTGATGAACAAACCCATGTCCGACCGTCGTCATCATCGACGAGGTCGGTCGACCTATACCCTTAACTCGGATCTTACGTCCTTGTTAACAAACCGTGATCTTTGCTTCGACATTTAACCAATGTCGACGAACTAAGCCAGAGACCAATCCTTGTCATCATCGGCGAGGCCGGTCAGCATTCTCGCAGTCGAATTCTTCTGTACTCCAAATTCCAAAAAAAAAAGAAGAAAAGAAAATGGGGTTAAAAATAGAGATACCCCGCCAGACTTGCTCCTTTATTAGGACAAGTGCAAAAATGGCTATAACCCAGCTGTGGCGAAAACCTGAAAGGGTGTCGCAGGTAAAATCGGGTACCCCGCCACGTGAAAACCTGAAAGGGCGCGTGGGAAAAAGCAAGAGGGGGCTGACTTCGACGAAAACCCGAAAGGGCGCTTAAGTCAGTAATGCGAATATAAAAAAAAAGGAAGAAAGAAGAAACAATTATAAATCAGTGGTGAATAGTGATGATCCGTCCTCCATCCTGAAGACCCTTTACAGGGTCGAAGCGGAGTCTTCATCCAATATCCCACATATATGTATTTATTTGCTACCCTTTTCGACCATTGTCACCATCGGCAAGATCGGTCGCTACCTTTTTCCGATTCTTGTCATCATCGGCAAGACCGTCTACCCTTTTTGACTATTGTCACCATCGGCAAGATCGGTCGTTACCCTTTCCGGTCCTTGTCATCATCGGCAAGACCGTCTACCCTTTTCGACCCTTGTCACCATCGGCAAGATCGGTCGCTACCTCTTTCCAGTTCTTGTCATCATCGGTAAGACCGTCTACCCCTCTTCGACCCTTGTCACCATCGGCAAGATCGGTCGCTACCCTTTCTGGTCCTTGTCATCATCGGCAAGACCGTCTACCCTTTTCGACCCTTGTCACCATCGGCAAGATCGGTCGCTACCTCTTTTTGGTTCTTGTCATCATCGGCAAGACCGTCTACCCTTTTCGACCCTTGTCACCATCGGCAAGATCGGTCGCTACCTTTTTCCGATTCTTGTCATCATCGGCAAGACCGTCTACCCTTTTCGACCATTGTCACCATCGACAAGATCGGTCGCTACCCCTTGCCGGTCTTTGTCATCATCGGCAAGACCGTCTACCCTTTTCGACCCTTGTCACCATCGGCAAGATCGGTCGATACCCCTTTTCGATTCTTGTCATCATCGGCAAGACCGCCTACCCTTTTTGACCCTTGTCATCATCGGCAAGACCGGTCGTTGCCCCTTCTCGATTCTTGTCATCATCGGCAAGACCGTTTACCCTTCTCGACCCATGCCACCGTTGGCAAGGTCGCTCGCTATCTGTTTCGGTTTTCGTCTCCCATATATCTTCTTGGGTTCTCCGGACTCTCGACTCGCACAGGCCGTTGTTTAATCTTGAGAATAGTCACGGCGCAGTGGAGCGAACACCTCACCCCTTTGCTGAAGGCGTGAGCGCTCTCCTGCCCTCGTGACCCACACACTCAGGCTAGAATCAACTGGCGAATGGAAAGAAAAACAACAAGAATGATGACAGGATGAAGTCATCATTTGACAGCAAAATGAAGATTTTCATTCTACGGAATAAAGAGTACATGTTACGCGGGGCATTCCCCGGAATACATTAAGTCCATCAAGAAGAGGCGAATAGAAAAGAACTATGGCAGGGGGCATCAGAAGATGTCCTCCCGCGTCGGAATGCCCAGGGAAGGATGGCGGGCTAGCTCCTGTAGCCTGAACTCAGTGGCCTCCAGCTCGGATAGTCTCTCCCCGAGGGAAGCAACTTGCCCTTCGGCCATTTCTGCCTCCTCCACCCTCTGGACTTCCAGGCGTTCTACCTCTTGAAGTTCAGCCTCTGCCCTCGAGAGTTCGGCATGTAATTCTGCTATGCGGGCCGTGAGAAAGCTTCGGCGCTGCAAAGAGGCATTGGCATCGTCCCTCATCCTTGCCGCAGTCCCTTTCAGAGAAATGAGAGCGGTTCGGCATTCGGCCCGCTCCAGTGTTATGGCCGCCAGCTGGTCGGCTACCTCCCGGCCCAAGAATTCCCTCTTGTTCACATATTTCAGGAGCAAGATCACCCGTGGAGTCTAGTCATCCATGGGGCAACCAAAGGCCAACAACGAGCGGGATAAATGCTCTATCAAACCCCTCAACTGAACATAAGTTGAATCTCTGCTGGCCGTTATGGTCTGCTGAAGGGTCCCTAGGAACTGCCACACGAGGTCACTTGAAGACTGGAGACCAAGCGGCAATGTCTCGGGTAGTTCAAATTCCACTCTGCTATCCACAGTGGCCCAGATATCGTCGCCCGTCCCAGAAGATGACGATGGCACGAGCTGCAGTCCACTGCTATGGGGAACAACCGCGCTGGTCGATACGGTGGCTGGATCCTCAATGACAATAATTTCCTTGCCTGCCCCCTGGGATGGAGGTGCGACAGGAATATCAAGAGCCAAGGATGTCTGTTCTTCGACGATCTCTCCGGCTTCTATTTCGGAGGGGCCACCCTTCTCCGGAGCTAACCATTGTGTGACTTCTAATGGCTGAAAGTCCGCAACTGCTGCCGAACTATCAACCCTCACAAGTGCTCCAGGTCCAGCTGGAGCCATTGCCGCTGCATAGTCCTTGGGGTATCGCAGCGTGATAGGCCGCAGGACGGACGGGAGAGTTGCATGGCCTGTGCCTAGAGCCGGGAGGGGTATCTGCACCGTCATGGTTGGCAGCACCACCTTAGTCTGCACCAAAAATATGTACATTAAAAGCTAAAAGGAAGAGGAAGAAAGGGCAGCAGGCACCGACCACGGATGGGTCCTTACCTCAGCCGGTACTAAGCTCAAATCTCTAAGGGCAACTTCTCCGGTGCCAGCCTCTCCGCTCACGAGCGAGCCTGACGACCCAAGGCCACTCCACGACAACCGGGGTAGGCTGAAAGTCGAATGATCACTTTCATAGGCCGAGGACGCCCCGACATGCTCCGTCTCTGTGTCAACAAGTGGGAACTCCTCATCGCTAGAGCCGCCACCATAATCAACCTGTTCAGAGGAGGAAGACCCCTCTGCTCTTTCGGGACGCTCCACCATCTGGGCAGGAGCTTCGCCAGCAGGAGCATCACCCGTAGCAGGAGCTTCCCCCGTGCACTCCACATCAGGAGCAACAGTGGATGGGACCTCAAGGGCAAGTTCACCCTGCCCCTGGACAATCGCTTCTTCGGCACTCTCCGAGCCCGGAAGTAATGACGGTTGTATGTCAACTAAAATTTACGGCAAGAAATGGTCAAGCCGGCTGAAGACATGAAGATTCGTGAGGGCATCACAATTAAACTATAAATTACCTTCCATTTCCTATCTGGGCGTTGGAGAAGGCAGATCTCTCTCTATTGGAGCAGCAAGGATTTCCTCTGCCCCTTCCTTAGTCGCAACATCTACTGTCGCCTCCAGCCCGATGACCGCAGCAACTATATCGGTAATCGTCAGCATGAGCTAGCCGAGGCAGTCAAAGTGGACTAATGAACTATGAAGAAAAGAAGAGCCTACCTTCAGCTTCTGGCCTTTGTGTCCGAGAGGCCTCAAACTCTTCAAAAGATACAACCAAAGGAAGAACGGTTGCTGATTCCCTTTCTGCGGCCTTCTTTCGACGCGCCCGTGTCACCCGGGTCACCGCTGCTTTCGCCTCCCCGACGGCCTTTCTCAACTGGGATCGAGTCCGCTTTCTCGAATCGCCAAGAGGCAGTGGCGTCGTGGTCGGGGCCGACTCAGGAACTTCGAAATATGCCGGCTTCTGAGCCTTTATTATCAGCTCCTTGAAGTGCCGGGTCTCCTCCGAAGTCGGTCGGACTGCACATGCACACAGGTGAGAATAATGCACCACAATGAAAGAAAGAAACTGGCCGAAGGGCCTGAATGAAGAAATGGAACATACTTGCCGGCCCCGTATAGAACGGGAAGAGAGGCCAATAATATAGCGATGGCATTTTGTCTCTTGAAGTTGCCTCGCGAATGAGCCAGCATAAATCTCCAATCTTTTCACTCGGCTCGGCCAGCAGCGCCAGGTCCTCGTGACCACGAGAAGACAGGAGATAATATAGGCTCAGGTGGTCCAGCCCCCGTCTGTCAGCATATTTGAACGAGACATGAAGAGGTCGGTCCAGGATGGCTTCGCTGGGACCACCCACTGAAAGACCATGTGAGCGAAGAAGCGCGAATAGCCACGAGGTGTTGTCATATAAGGCGGCCCGCTTGTCTTCCTTGCGAATGAAGGTCCGATAGGGGTACAACCTATCCACCTCGGGACGCCAGTCGGCCACAGCCGAGATGGGCTCCTCTACCGGCAGGGGGAGTTGCTGAAGGACCACCCTCTCGCTACTCACCCGGCATAAACCCCGAAGGGTTTTCACATAGTCATCCTTGTTGATCAGGGGCAGCTTCGGGTCAACCTTCGTCCTGTGCCTTTTTACGACCTTGCGGGCCTCCAGATAGGCCTTCACTTCCGTATGGGTCCAAGATTTCAACTTCTTCAAATAAGAAGACTCAATGTCAAGGACTGGCTCTGGCTGGGAATCCAGGAACCTATGCTCTGCCACGGCCCAGCACTCTCGTCGGGAGCTCATGTAAAACCCCATCCGCGCGTTCCACCACTTGATGTATTCAGGTGTGACGCGGGGGAAACGGGCGGGGGTTGGCACCCTGAAAGAAACATCTTCCCGGCGGTGGAAGAAGTCCCACCATATCCGGGCATCGTCATTCGAAACCTACCCGGCCCTGTGCCTGTTAGGCAACGCAAATTGTGAAGAAGAATGTGGAATGTGCTGGTCATAGCCGAAGTTCCAGCTGAAGCGGAATGGATAGTACGGCTCCAACCACAGAATGCCGCTCTTGCGGAGTACAAGGACACTCGGCCTGATAGCCAACACCCAGTCAACCAACTCCGGCTCAAGAATGGGTCTTGTACATTTGGCCTCGAAAAGCGGATGAATATACTCCTCAGTCTCAAAAAGCTTACACTGCCTCGTCCTGTTCACCAGCAGGCTGGAGTGGGCAGCTAAGCTCCAAAAGTGAAGAACCCCAGGTGAATCTGTGGGAATACGGGCCAATTTTCCCCGAATGGCGTAGAGTTGCTCCGCCAATAAGGATGGCTCGGCACTCGCGAATTCTATCATCCGCGAAACAAGAGGGACAGACTGTAACGCCCGAGGAGCCGCCTATGGGAACAGGGTACAGACCCAGGCATTGAAAAAGTGTAACGGACCGACCGTCTGAAGACTTCTGGGGAGACGCATCTTGTGCAGGTCTCCCAACATCTTGTAAATAAGGCATAAAGCCACCGGACAAAGAGATAGCTTGGTACCCCAAGCCATGAGACAGGCCGGATAAATGGCCTCTACCCTAATCACGCTCTCATCACCTTGTGGAAGAGCGAAAGAACAAAGCCAATAAACCAGATACGCAGCATAGTGGGTGATTGCGTCAACACCGGTAGGGTTTGGGTTCTCCCCCTGCCCTCCTCTCGAAAAAGATGATGAAGCGGCCTGGCGTCGCACCCTCTTCTTCCGCTTCTGAGCCACTGGCGCTATCAGGGGAAAGTCTTCATACTTATTCTTCCCATTGAAGAAATATTGAAGCCAGGTGCCCATCCGCACCCTCCGCTTCTCGCCCGGCTTCCGAGCTTCCCTCGTGTCGTGCGACGAATGAAAGAGGGTGCGGTACGCCTTCATCAGATATCGATAAGCATAACCCGCCAGATACCGACCCTCACCGTCGGTCTGATCCTTCAGCCAGTCAGGCCAGCATACCTCCTCATACGGCTCTCCATCAATTGGTAGGCCGCTGAGCTGCGAAAGGCTCCATAGATCCAGAGAGGTTTCTCCCTCCGAGGTATAGAAAGTGTTATATTCGGGGCAGAACACCTCGATCATGCTGCAGCACAAACCCCGGGAGATGGGGTAGCGGTACCTTGAAGCATACACGCTGTGGTATATCCCGGCCTGGGTCAGGATTGGAGCATAATGTTGCAGCACATAGTCCGTGAACTCCACTGCTCCGGGCCTGAATGCGTGGGTGTCGGTGGCCCTCAGCTCAGCAAACCACCCCACAGATATCTGGTGCTTGAAGCGGATCGCCAGGCAGTCCAGCAAAAATGATTCTTCCCTGTACCCCCACTTCAACGGGGCAAGGAACAAGCCAAAGACCAGCTTCTCCCGATCCACTCTACCCGCGGAGTCATTCCACCGAGCGGGTACAAATTCAGGGGCCCTGGTCAGCAGCCCGTCTTCTGGAGCCAGATCTTGCAGTCCCAGCACGACGCTCCATTTCCTGACCTCTCCGGGGAGATAAATGGGTCTTCCCCGCACCACACAATCTGTCAGACTGTCCCTCTCCACCAACAGGGCCTGCTCGGCTTTTCGGACAAGGAACATGTCCCTCTTCCCTTGGAGGTTGAAGCGTTGAAGAAGGGACATCAGGTGTTTGTCTTTGGGGTAATCCCTCCTGGCGACACCTTCCCTGTCATAATGAAAGGAGTCACCCCCAATAATGAGGAGATGGCTGGTATCCATAGTATCCATCTCCGAATCTAAGGATTCTGCAACCACAGCCACTTGACCGTGCCCCCTATCAAGGGAATTGACGTTCTCCCACGTCACCCCGGCAGGAGAAGAAGAACCGGATGCCATGATAGCTGCAAAGAAGCGCATCAAACAATAAACAAAGTCAGAAAATAGTTGATCAGAGGCAGATTTCTGACAAAATTTCGGCAAAGTCTCCCCAGCACGGGAGATTGCCAAAGAAAAGCGAGAATACGTCCACTAAGGGAACAGCCCCTAAAAGCAGCCATCGGTATTACACCGAGGCCAAAAGGAACACCCGGGGGAAATAGCTCCGAGGGCAAGCCCTGCTAGAAGCCTCCCGGGGACCAAAGAATGGGTTTGAAACCCAAAAGGACAACATCTCGCTCACCCCGAAGGAAAAAACCACCGCCGCTCTCGCCCTCAGTTCACTCGGCACCGCAGGGAGAGAAGAAAGGGAGGAGAGAGAAAGTCCATTTGCAAATGAAGGATGAAGAAGAGAAAACAAAAGGCGAAAACCTTATATAGGGGATGGCTTCGGATGTTAATCCGGCGCGCTATTTAGCGCGCCGAATTAACGTCCCCCAAACCAAAAGGCACGCCGATTCTTGGCACGCCAGATTAGCTCCCTCCTAGCAACCTCCGCGCCAGATTAACGGGCAAACACCCAGGGCCGCGCCGTATTAAAAACCCAAAGGGCCAAGAGCGCGTCGAAGCAACCTCGCGCCGTATTAAAATTCAAACGGCGTCGAGTTAACGTCCATGCCGAATTAAGGGCCTTCCCAAGCTCCTGTCAACCGAAGGGGAGATCATTCCGGGTGAAATTCATCTGTCGGCCTTGCTGCACTCGTGCCTTGCTCGCAACACCCACGTCTGGGGGGCATTTGTTGGCACCCAAAATATGATCGTCGGTGACCAAGCCACAAAGACAAAGGACCCGGCCCACTGAAGCATGGAAGCCAATAAAGATCAACATATTGAAGACTTCTCAAGCTGCCAGAGCCTCGAGTCACCCAGTATGGACACGGGGACTTCACCTCAGGAGAGCCGAGACGAACTCACAACCAACCGACAGTGGGACCAAGCCTGCCCAATGAACCGGCATCGACTCCGTCGTGCCGCATACACTACACCCGTTGTCCGATCAAGGACAACGGTCTACCCAGTGGCTACCCACCTCATGAAAGGCTCTCCTAAAGATGAAAGAGTCCCCCTGGCTCTCCGGGACAGAGAACCGAAAGCTCTGTCGGCAGAAGATCCCGATCCCAAGATGGGCCCATTTGTGGCCGAATGATCGCCCAGCTCAGGCGGAACTATCCCTAGTGTTACCCCACCCTCTAAGGAGCTTTGAGCACAAGCCAGACCGAGCCGGCAGCACGAATCATAGAGCCGAAGGCCGTGTCAGCGGGAAACTCGCATGATCAAACCAAAGTTGTCGGAAGTTCCGAGAATGGCCGTACATCGACCTGGGGGCTTCGACAAGACATCTTGTCGAGGTTTCAAGGAGCATTGGCAAGATAAATGTTCATGGTGACCCCCGGAATCATCCCCGGACTCATCGACTGGCTCAAAGCGCACGAGGAGTATTAGCACAGCGCGCCCTAAACCGGCGCCCCCCCACATGATGCCCCTTATCCCGGCGCGCAAAGAACCCCACCCGGGGCCTGGATATTCCGGCGCGCAAAAGGCCATGAATCCTTTCCCGGAGCGCAGTTCTTCACGCCGGATGAGGCTTGGGGTTCGATCATATATATACATATGGCTGTTCGAAAAAAAGAGACAGAAAAGAAGAAGAAAAAGGAGGAGGGTCGGAGAGCGAACCATATTACGAGGGACAGAGAGCTCTTGGGGAAAAGGGGTCTCGTCTGAGCATCCTCTGCCGGTCATCTTCCTCTACTTTCGCTGAAGATACGATACTCTGTTCCGAGAACAGGGGGGCGCCGGTGCCTATCTTCCTCTGCTTTCATGAATTCTTTTCTTTTGGGGTTTCTATCTATCAGATGTAAGCGAGAGGGGGAGGGATGGAGATGATACGAGCCGACCCCCCTCCCCTTTCTCTGCGATTCTCTCTTCCCCTTTGCTTTATTGTTGTGTCTCTGCACATCCCTCTGCCACTGCAACTGATGAACGGCGATCGAGCGATGATGCCGGCGCCGGATTTGTAATGTAAATGTTAGTCCATTCCCGTTTACTGGGTGGCGATATGTATATGGATGTGTGGACCAATAGGTCGAATGAATGCTTGAAGCTTATTTCCCCGTCTCTATCTATGTCAATGTATATGTATGAGTTCTTCCGCGCGTGGTTCCCAGCTCCGGTTTCCTCGAAGTCCCGATCATGCCCCGAAGCATCGTGGGCTACAGAAACGACCCCTCCCCGGGTCTTTCCCATCGACTGCTTTCATCTTTGGTTTAAGGATCTTTGTATCCCCTCCATGGACAGAGCTGTGCTCATGTGCATGCTTCTTCTCGCCGTGGTATCGAGGGTCTAATTCCCATTAACTCCTCCCTTCGTACTGCTCCGATTGTTCGCAAGGTGGGAGTTGCCTTCGGGACGGCCGGATCCATCACCCTGAATGTTGCGTCCGAGCTATTCGAGCACATGCTTCTATGATTGGCTCATCTCATCTGTGCATCTACTACCCCTCTGCATCATGGTCATTTGAACCGTTCCGAGATTCTTTCATCCCGTCTTAATCGCCCGGGGAGGGGGACATTCCCCATTGCTTCATGGAACTGCTGGGTGATCGAGGGCTCTACCTCTCGATGGTAGATGCTTTCTCAAGGCCATGGCAGACAGTAACAGGGGTCCTAGCCTAACAAGCTTAGCCCCAACAATCTGGAGACCCGATAAAGGCCAAGGGTTGTATGCTCCTGGTAGGCTAGCCCTCGGAGCTTCACTCTCTTAATGGTCGGTTCCTTCAAGGGATGTGTCGCAGGCTGTGGGTTGTCCACCCCTCGTAGGCTAGCCCTCGGGGTGATGCTCCCATTATCAGTGGCCTCATCCCTCTATCCTCACCCACGGAGCCTTGGTGCCCCTCGTAGGCTAGTCCTCGGGGTATCCTATCCGATGGGAATTTGCTGGCTATCACCGTGCAGACCGGCGGTTTAGGGGCTTACTCCATAAGTGAGTATGACCCCGTTCTTCCCCTGCAACTCTTCATATTCAGGGGAGATGCTGCCCAATTTTGGACAGACTCAAAATAATCAAGCTATAATCAGATGCTCGTTCTGAACTCAATCAACTCAATGCTCGAGTGTGAACCTCGCACTGACTCACTGCATCATTTCCGAAGGAGTTTGGACTTCAATCAAACAAGCAGTTGGCCCAAATAATTCCAAAACTCTCAACATAAGCTTAATAAACTTAAATGGTTTCGAAATGCATCAAAAACAAGCTGAAACGGCGCGGCCCTAATCCGGCGTGCCCTAATACGGCGCGGTCCCCCCCGCGCCGCATTAGTAATAGACTCATAACTTCTATTTTTTGGCCTGGCCAGTTCCCAGCGCGCCCTAAACCGGCGCGCCCCGTGCCCGTCGCGTCGGGCTAACGTCTGCCCATGGCCGCACCGGTTTAGCTTATTTACCTACGTTTTGACCGCACCGGTTTAGTCCTTTTACTCATATTGTGGCTGCGCCGGATTAGTTCGGTCTGCCCACGTTTGGCCGTGCCGGGGAACTCTACCCCTACGCGTGGGTGCATCAGTTTTAAGCCCTGATGTTGTTTTAATCATCCACCTACCCTCGGGGTGACCTTCGTCTCCCGTGGCCGGAATTAATGAATCCTAATAAATTGAATAAGAGGAGTGATGTTTGGATCCGAATCGCTTTACTATCCGGTTTGTGCTACTATTCTTGCCGCACTTGGCGGAGATTAACAAATGCGATTGAGCACTGCTTGCTTTCATAACTCTACTGCCATGGTTAGCATAGTCATGAACATCATGCATGCATGCTTGCATCGACCCTTGGGTATATCAAATGGCGCTGACAGAAGACCAGGTTATGCCCGATCGGAAGTCTCTGCTATGCGCGATGGTGGTCTTCAGACATATGCCCTCCGCCACGTATCAAGGGTCTCCAACTCAATGAACCATGCCTCTCCTGCATGATAGATAGACGCATCTCACATGATTCCGTCATGTTCATAACGTCGCATCTTGTATCCCGGTCTAGACAGCCCACTATCTCGGCAATTAATCAAAGGTATTCCCTCCTCGCGGGGGATGTAATTAACGCCATAGCCTTTATGGTATGGTGGATGCTGGTCTCGACCGAACCTCACTTTCGCCCGACACGTGTCAGAATGAGCGCATAATAAACTTGTCACGTACGTGACTGGCACGCCCGCGTCGTCAATCAGTCAGTTAATTACCAGTTAGTTAATTGGTTGATCGACACGTGAAATAAGATATATGTATATATATACATATATATATATATATATAATAAAATGATAAGATGGTCGAATAAAACCATCGCCAACAGGCGGCCCTGAGTGGATCGTTCAACTCATGAGCGGCTCTGTCAGGACCACACATACTGTCCTCGATTCTGTAACTTTCTGGCCTTGTGCGGCCCTATCCTAACCGTTCATATAGAAGGGCGGCCCGTGAGAAGCCATTCAACCTTGACCTCCCGAGGGCTAAACCCAGCCCAATTCCTGTTAGTGCGGCCCAGTATTGATCGCATGTCTTCCAGAGACTAGTTTTCCCCGTGTTTTATGGTTTTGAATCCAAGAACATGATGGTTCTTGATAATTTGAACTCCTGGAAAGAAATTCTGGACAGTAATTCTTCTACTTAGCCTTGGGATGTTCCGAGGTAAATTTATACTTGATTATAATTGGCCATTTAACTTGAGTAAAGTCTAGACAACTTGGGATCTTGGATCCAATTAATCAATGCCAACGCACCATAGGGGCTCGATCTGGTCCTGGGGAGAGCGCCCGAAAAGTACTTGTGCCCATGGGAGTTTGTAATGACAGGGTGAGGCATTGCACCGAGTGCATGACTAGCGTGATGTCTATGACAATGATCTCTTATCTCTTACTTGATCGTGCTTGACTTGGTTATATTCTTGCTTGTTGGCCAATTTCCCACAATTTCCTGTTATATATATTATTCATAAACTTACAATTCTTGTAATTATATCCTCTTGTCATATTGTTATTCCATTCCATTCTTTAGCACTTTCTGTTATTACGTTGTTTCATTCGATCGTTATTTCTTTTCTTACCGTTTCATATACATGTAATTAATTGGTTAATCACTTATACTTGCCTGTTGTTACCTACTGAGCGTTCGCTCATATAGTTGTTTTTCCCCCTTTCCAGGCAGCTCCGGTGAAGATTCACAGATGGATGGGAATGGGCGAGAGTGATAGCTTGGAGTGTATCAGCTAGTAGATATGTTGAGTTTGTTTAGTTGTTTACATCTAGCTATGTCTTAGAACTTGTGTTAGTTATTGTACCAGAGTCGAGTAGAGATTATGTTTGATTATGTTTGAGTCGTTTGTAAGACGTTTGATGATTATTATAATAGAATTGGAGTTATTTCTGTTCATGGTATTATGTTAAATCTTAGCTTAGCATGTTATCTTTACTAGCGTTTTCAACTGCCGGTCCCGATATTCTGCGTCGGGGCGTGACATCGGGTATACCCTGCGATCATAGGGTGACCGTCATGCTCGACTGAGGGGGTTAGTTGACTGGAGTCCGGGCAACTGGACCCACACGAGTGGGTGCGAGTGTAACGATGAGACTGAGACCCGGGTGAGGGTATGCATGGTCAATTAATTTCTTGCTTTGTAGATGCCATATAGGCTTTACAAGTGGGCCTCGAGGGTCGAAATACAACTAGTGCAAGCCGCGGGATAATTCTGACACGTGGGTCGATCCCTAGGTCAATGCAGGATAAAACAGATATCCACATGTTTTTACAGAGGCTCTCCACAAGGGACTAGGGGCGTGCCCTAGTTGTCGAGGGAGGGCTAGACTGGATGGTAGGAGTGGACACTGACTGGCGCCTGAGGGAGATCGGATGTAACGACCCAAGATCCAGATACCGGGAAGGACACGATACCATTCGAATCCTGGTTTGCCACCCACTAGTTGGAGGGCTTGGAAGGGCTAAAGGTTGTTGTGGACGTCGAAAAATGTCGATGATGGTCATACGGCATGCACGTCTCGACACTCGAGAGCAAGCCGAAGACGGAAATGCCAAATAAACCTCATGCCTTGCCCGATCAGGATGAGGACTCGCTTGGTGGTCCGCTAGCCGATGAGGGAGCCCCCCGGGCGGAAGATACGACCACAACTCTACAGCCGGCCGTGCCGAGAGCTGAATCGAAGAAGAGTCGGGAACTCCGACACAGCCCGGTGTGCACCGAAAGTCACGCAAAGTCTGGGACCGAGCCCCAGAGGCTGCGAACGGAATATTACAGAGGCCATACATCGCAACCGGAACATCCTGGGAATGCCGACATTCATATAAACGGCCGCGACTTCGAGAAGAATCCGTTTAGTACTTAAAACGGCACGAAGGGGCCTTAAAACGGCGCACCTTAAAACGGCGCGCCCCCCTCTTAAAACGGCGCGCCCCTTTTCTTTTCTTTGGCTACACGGCGCGCTCGAAGGGGCCTCCATCTTTGATGCTTAACATGGCACCCCTTTGAATATGGCGCCGTTTTAACCCCTTTGATGCTTGAAACGGCGCCCCTTTGAATGTGGCGCAGTTTTAACCTCTAAACCTATTCTCTGAAGCGCTTCCCGGGCGTGCAATCGACCCATCCCGTCATCAATACGGTCCCCTGTTTCCTACGAACAGCACGTCGACGAACTACTTAAAATGGCTAAATGTCTGCTTCGATCCGTTGGGCATCCAAGCATGTTCTTCAAATGGAAATTCTCGAGCCATGCACCGTCGAGCGCTCATTCCGTCAGTCGGCCACCCATTCCCCTGCAAATGATGAAAGCAACGTGGCTCGCGGTGGATATGCCAGCGAAGGAGGAGGCCATGCCTCAGCCACTCTCCTGATCACACTGTAGCTGCGGCGGAGGTGACGTCCACGACAGCGGCATTCGACACGGTGACCCCAGCAACGTCAGCAGTAGCATCCGCGTCCTCCCGCGAGCCAATCACGGCAGCAATAGGACATCCGGGCAGCAACGTCAGCAATGGCAACTGCGAACAGAACAAAAAGCCACGAAAACGGGAAGCTTGCTTCCCTGCTCTCCCTATAAATACAAGCCCCAGGCAAGAAGCAAAAAAAGGAGGAGGGACGCTCTACTACCGGCAAAGCCCTGCTCCGAAGTGTGGAGAAGAAGAAAGAAAGAGTGGGAGAGAAAGGGTGAGGAAGAGTGAAACCCAGCCGTGTGAAGAGGGACGCTCTACTAGCGGTGAAGCCCTGCTCCGAAGTGTGGAGAAGAAGAAAGAAAGGGTGAGGAAGAGTGAAACCCAGCCGTGTGAGGGTGGGTCATTGTCTTTCTCCTCTTCCATTGTATTCTGCTCGGCGACGTCCAGCCCCGATGTAGTTCTTTCTATTTAAGTGGAAATGAAGCATGGGGCCTTTAACCCCGATCCTTTCTTATCCCCTAAATCTCCCTTCCGCCGTGTTCTTGTGTCGACTTCAGCTCTCACGTAGTCTTCAGCCACGCGATCACGGCAACCCTCGGGTCACCGGAGTTCCTTCGTAGGCTGGCCCTCAGGACTTCCGGCCTCGGACGGGGGGAGTCGATATGATCGCAACAACCCATGGGCCACCGGACTCCCTTGTAGGCTAGCCCTCGGGACCTCTGGCCCCAAATGGGGTAATTTTACTGGTGTCGTCGCTTATGCGCACACCAGGATGTTTCGGGGCCGTCGGAGTTCTCTCCATATGGCGCGCCCCATTTTTCCCCCTGGACCCTTCGGGTCTAGGGGAGATGCTGCCCAAATTTTGACAGGCGAATAACCCATAATAACGAACGAGCATAATAAACTCTGTGGGGAAGAGAACAGCATATGTCGAAAACCACTGAAACAAACCGAATGTCTGAGCTCTTGCATAAACTTTTCTGATAAAACATTTGAATCATCATGCTAATCCGCCTGGATAATCAATTAAAACACTTAAATCTTCCTTCCACAAACATAATCCATCAATAAGATGAACAAGCCAATCAATAAATTAGTTCACAGTTGAAAGAAAGAAGAAACCGAATGAAATAAAACCTCTTTGAAGCTGTCCCGGTGTGGCCTAATCCGGCGCGGTCACTATTCACCGCGCCGATTTAACACCATTCTCGTAACCCCCCATTTCCTTTGAACGCTAAAACGGCGCGCCCTTCTCTCCTGGGCTTGGACCCCCCTAACCGGCGCGGCTTGTGGCACCTTCCTTTAACCGGCGCGCCCCCGTGGAAGCCTCTACCCGCCGCGCCCCATGGCACCTCCCCCCTTGTCCCGGCGTGCCTCCCTTGTTCAACGCTTAAAACGGCGTGGCCACAAAACCGGCGCCCCCCCCCCTAACGTCCTTAAAGCGGCGCGCCCCCTCTCCATCTCTTTTACTGTTCACCTTAAAACGGCGCCCCCATTTCCTCCCTTGGACCCTAAAACGGCGCCCTCTTCTTGATACTAATCCGGCGTGCCTGGAAGAAAGAAGGTGATCATGCAAATAAAAGGGAACATATACTTCAAGTTAATAGAAAACTAATCAAAAGCTTCCCCTCTACTATAATCCAAATTTTGTTCCGGGGGCGCTGCCCCCGGAAACCCCAGCAAGGGGCGCTGCCCCCTTGACCCCCGCGACCTGACCGGGCAGGTCGAACCCCGCGACCTGACCGCTCAGGTCGATCCGTGTGCGAGGGCGCACATTGCCGAGTTTGGGCTTTACACTTAACAACCCGCTCCCCCGGACTGTGCGTGAAGAGGAAAGCAATGATGTCCCGTGGTATTGGACGTGGACCTCGGGATCCCCGACATGGTCATGATCCGTGCACCTCTTGGGCCGATAGTTCATCAGCTTGACCCACTTCTTCTGGAATCCGATCCCGTACCCATATGAAACGTGTCGTACCTACGGCAGATATCCGAATGTCTTTGTTGATATCTTCGATGCTTCTAATATAGACTCTCGACCGAATACTGGATGATCCGTTAGTGATTGATACATATATATTGGGATCTAATCCCACACTTGCATTAAATTTGCCGCACTCGCAGCAAGTATTTGTATGGTTTTGAACACCGTTTTGCATACCGATGCGGAGGGTTTAAATCATGTCAACCCAACTCGCATGCTTTAATGAAAAAAATGATCTTTAGGTCATTTGGCCCCTTTTCTTGGCGATTAATCAGAGGTCTTCCCCTCTCCGAGGGGATGTAATTAACGTCGCGGCCTTTATGGCGTGGCGGGTCTCCAGTCCCGACCCGATATCCACAATCGTCTGATTAGTCAGACGGAGCGCACTCCGGGCTTCGGACCACTCTAGTCTTGAAGCCCGAACACATTGTCACCCAGGTGACTGGCACGCCCTCGCACTAGATAAACCGATAAAAAGAACACCCCGATATCTCTACACCTCGAAATCTAGTGCGTTCCACAGTTGTGTGTGAGTGTAGTACACAGAAATAAGAAATAAACCAGGAACACCAATAATAATACAATTAAATAACTAACTATAGAGTCCAATCCAAAAGGTACAGTCTATAGAAATAAAATGTACCCAATGCCGAGTGAACACTCGGCCCGGCGAGTTGGCAACTACGAATCTCCACGCTGCACCTCCGAACCTCGAGGAGGAACCACCACACCTGAAAAGTAGGGGGTAAGCCTTGTCTCACTAGCTCAGTAGGGGTCCCGCGGAACTGCAACCGTAAACATCGGCGGTAACGGAAAGCAGCAACAATAGTAGGAATGGCAACCACAGTGGCAGGTAAAACCTCGGCTCTACATCTACTCCTACTGTATCGGGAACACACCCCGATCTCACAATCGGGGGATCACCGGACTGACGAGAAAACCTTAGCTACACTGCGAGGAGAAACACCATGACAACGTTGTCGCGGAGGCCTGTCCTCGCTGACTAAGGCTTGGCCCAAGACCATGCGGTCTGGGAACACGGTCATGACCTCGCTGTGGTGAACCGAGAGCCATCTAGGGAAAACCCACGGTAACCTTACTGGAAACCCTAGACCTTGATATCAGGAAACGCCCGAAAACTACACACAAAATCATGAAGGAACCCACCTCGTGTGACAGGAGTACTGCCCACTAGAAGCAAGGCCGGATGCGTCCACTCACGTCTTAGTCCGCGCCTCAGGTGTCTCTTTCGCCCCAGGTGAAAACCTGAGACACCGTACTAGTAACCACAAAACAAGGGTCTAGTCGGGGTCGTGCTCGTCAGCACGTGTCCGAAATCCCTGACCGTGTGTGCACACACTGACTGACTGCACGAGTCAAGCCCTCTAAACGGTTTTCCTCCCAGCTCGGACTCGAGCCGCTACAAGGGAGGCCCTACGGTAACCAGCCTAAAAATCGTCTCTCTCGGGAGTTGATAACGCGAAAGTTCATCGTTTAAAACACGCGTATAACAATCTTAAAACCGAACTCGCACAAAATGATCAAAAGAGAACGTAGTACTATGGCAAGCACGAGTCGAATCCACAGGGAAGAAGAGATTTTTAGAGTTAAAAACTTTGGAGTCCTTTAGAAAACACTTGTGATTTTGTTTTGCTTAAAGAAAATTATGAAGTGATGAACAAACCAAACACTTAATTAAAAACACCTATGACTATGCGCCTATGCTATAGAAAATAATTACATGAAGTGAAGAGAAGAGATAGAAGAATGATGTAGAGAGAGAAGAAGATCAAGAACTAGATCAAAGGAATAACTCTTTTTATTAACTTAAAAGAAAGAGTACATGAAGTGCAAGATAAGCTTACAACAAGGTTGTGACGAGATTACAATAAAGTAAATTGAAACTAAAATAATAAAAACAAAAGGGGCCTGAGATTTGAAGATGGTAGCAGCAATGGTGATGACAACGCCATCCTCTCTTGGCCTTGGATCACGAACCACCTTGCGGAAGATGTCGTCTACGCCGGGAGGAAGTCACCTTCGTCGTTGAAGCCGCCTTTAGAGGGTGAATAACTTTAAAATCAAGACGAATTAGGGGATGCCCAAGAAGAAGCAGTTGAAGAGGAGGGAGAGAGGAAGAACTTTGATGAAGAACTCAGATAGAAAAGAAGAGCATAAGAGCTTAAAAATAGAGAAATAACAGAAGTTATCACCTCGGATGAACAGTGAAATCACAAGACAGCAAGTTGAAAAATGGAAAATAACTTTCAAAACAGAAAGATTTGGAAGATGATGTAGAAGAAGAAGTTGTAGAACACGTAAAAACAAAGAACTTTTAGCAAGATAATAAGAGAAGAAAATGATTAGAATGGGGAGAAATAATGGGAAGAACAGAGAGAAACACTGATTCGGAGATGAACAGGACAACACAATGAAAAATATAAAATACCTAGAAAACTAGGAGGAATTAGAAGATGATGCAGAAGAAGAAGTTGTAGAGGACTTAAAAATAAAGAACTTTCATGAAGATAGCAAGAGGAGAAGAGGGACGGAAGAGGGCAAACTCGGCGGCCTAAGAAGATGTGAGAGGGAGTGGGAGAGAAAAATTACCCAAAAGAAGAACCTCCTTTCTCCTCCTTGTCATGGGCTATTTATAGGGAAAGTTGGGTGGATGGAGGGTGAAGATTGTATCAAAAGGAGATGGATGGTTGAGATTTAGGTAGAATATGATACATGGGGAAGAGAAAAAGTAGGTGGGCACCCCCTTTCTTGGACTTTAGGCACCCCATTTCCCAAGGCTCATCATGTCTCTCCTTTATTTCAAACTTTGAATGTCCTTTTCCACCTTTTCAAACTTAAACTTTAAATTCCTCCTTTTCAAACTTTGAATTCAAAATTTTGAACTTTTTTTTCCTTCCAACCAAAATATTTTGAATTCTTTATTTGACTTGGTCAAAGTGGTGATGACAATTTTACCCCCGGCTTCTTTTGCAATTACCTTCGGTGTCCTGCACATACATAATTATAATCTAGTCCATAAAAATTACCATAATGTGCACATAAATATCAAATGCTCATAGTTATGCAATGGAGAATTAATGCCCATGACCCTCAACTTTAATTTATGAAATAATATCACCAAATTAATCAATTTACGTGAAAGCTCTAATTTAAATGCAGAGTTGAGGTTAACTATGAAATATGCATAGTTACCTAATTATATGCACATAAAATGGTGTACATGCAATGAATTACTATAGAAAATGGACACTTATCACACCTCCCAACTTGAACATTGCTAGTCCATTAACAATGTAAACAATTATAAAATTAGGACTAGCAAACACTCATGTGACACAGATCATGGCAAGAACATTATGCATAATGATTTAGACTTTGGAGTATTACAAGTTCAAGTAGAATGTATTTGGTATAAATTTCATCAGTCCATATGTTTAGACCTTTCCTCAAGATACACTTAAAATTAAATATCTCTTTGTGTATGAGTGATATAACTTGACTAGTGACTACCAAACAATCTAGATGAACGAGTCTTCTACCTTTCACTTAAAGATGATTTTCAATTCTGCCCACCTCTTGAATTAAGATTCTCGAATTACAGGTAGCTTCACTCTGCCAGTTTATACTTCATTTTTTTTCTTTTTTTCTTTTTTTTTGACACACGGTGCTACACATCCCTTCGCCGTTTGACGCGAACCTCAACTCTTGCCTTAGGAGAAGTAGGCCCGGTTACTAAGTTCAGCGACATTTTCCATGTGTTTTTTTTTGACAGGTAGCTTTTTCCGCACGATTACGTTCAACGAATGGGCATAATATTCATCATCACCTAAGTGTCAAGTAAAATTCCCATCATCCTAATGTTTGTCATCCACCGATCTTATTATTGTGCAATTGTGTGCAAATTCAATAGAATTTTCAAGTGTATTCTGAGGAAAAGGCTAAAGACATAACCAATTAATTCATCACTTTAACTTACAACTTTCACGTGGGAGACTCTAAGTCCTATCATTCTAAGAAAAGTTTCTCATCATGAAATATGAATATGAAACACTTGTTAGAGGTGTGATAAAAGGTTGTAATTATTTTGAGGAAATTTGAGTTCAAGCTACCCCCCAACTTAGGTGACATTGTCCCTAATGGCATGAATAAGATATAGAAATGAAATAAAGCCATAAAAAGTAGAGGGAAGGATAGATACGACCTGAGAGAGAGATGTCGTCATCAAAGAAATATTGCTCCATGCTCCATGCTCCTTAGACAAAAGAAGAAAATTAATCACATTTTTTTTTTGAAAAGAGACAGGATAATTGGGTTGCCTCCCAAGAAGCGCTAAGTTTAACGTCTTCAGCCAGACACAATATATCTCACAATGGGTCACTCAGCATGAGAGAGTCCTCCTGCAGCATTGGAAGATTTTTAATGTAAGGTTTCAAACGTTGACCATTGACAATGAAAGTTTGACCAGTTTTAGGGTCAAGAATTGTTACTGCACCATGGTCAAATATTTTAATTACCACATATGGTCCATCCCATCGAGATTTCAATTTGTCGGGGAATAATCGCTGCCTAGAGTTAAAAAGCCAGACCTTTTGGTTGATTTGAAATTTTTTTCGTGAAATGTATTTATCATGGAATGCTTTAGTCTGGGCTTTATAAATCTTGGCATTTTCATAGGCTTCATTACTCAACTCCTCCAACTCATTTAGTTGTAAGGCTCTATGAGATCCGGCTTGGGCCAAGTCAAAATTGAGCTGCTTAATAGCCCAATAGGCCCTATGCTCAAGCTCAACAGGTACGTGACAAGCTTTCCCAAAGATTAACCTATATGGAGACATGCCAATGTGAGTTTTGTATGCTGTCCGATAGGCCCAAAGAGCGTCATCTAGTCTTTCAGACCAATCTTTCCTATCGGGCCTAACAGATTTCTGCAGGATATTTTTGATCTCCCTATTGGATGTCTCCACTTGGCCACTTGTTTGGGGATGGTAGGGGGTGGCAATCTTATGAGTGATCCGATATTTCTCGAGAAGAGCTCGAAATTGGGTATGAGTGAAATGAGAACCTCCATCACTAATGATCGCCCTCGGACACCCGAACCTTGAAAATATATTCTTTCGGACAAACTTCATGACAACTTTGTGATCATTGGTTCTGGGGGCAATGGCTTCAATCCACTTAGACACATAGTCGACCGCTACAAGAATGTACTCATGTCTGAATGATGGTGGAAAGGGGCCCATAAAATTAATTCCCCAAACATTAAAGATTTCAACAACTAGAATGGGGTTAAGTGGCATCATATCTCGTTTGCTTATGTTCCCCACAGCTTGACACCTAAGACAAATCTTGCTAAATTCATAGGCATCTTTGAAGAGAGTGGGCCAGAAAAATTCACTTTGCAACACTTTGGTAGCTGTTTTCTTTCCCGAGAAATGTCCCCCACAAGCTAGAGTGTGACAAAAGTTCAGAACACTTTGGTGTTCCTCCTCGGGGACGCACCTTCTAATTATTTGATCCGGACCAACATGGAATAATTCGGGATCCTCCCAAAAGTAGTGCTTAACCTTTGAAAATAATCGATCCTTCTCCTGCCCAGATCACCCTCTTGGAATCTATCTTACCGCCAGGTAATTGACTATGTGAGCGTACCAGGGGGTTGAGTTGTGAGAGATGGAAAGAATTTGTTTATCAAGGAAGGAATCAGACATAGGAGCACTTTCAGGAATCATAATCCTAGACAAATTATCAGCTACAACATTCTCTAACCCCTTCTTATCCTTGATCTCAAGATCAAATTCTTGTAGCAAGAGAATCCATCTAATCAAATGGGGTTTAGCATCCTTCTTGGTGAGCAAGTATTTCAATGCAGCGTGATCCGAACAAATAATGACTTTGGCCCCCAAAAGATATGAGCAAAATTTTTCTAGGGCAAATACAACAACCAGAAGTTCTTTCTCTATGGTGGTATAATTCAATTGAGCATCGGCGAGGGTGCGACTCGCATAATAAATTACCACAGGTTTTTTGTCAATTCTCTGGCCTAAGATAGCTCCTATGGCATAGTCAGATGCATCGCACATGATTTCAAATGGGAGTGACCAATCAGGAGATTGTAGGATAGGGGCTTGAGTGAGGGCCGCTTTAAGAGAGTGAAAAGCCTCAAGACAAGACTCATCTAGCTGGAATGGAGTGTCCTTGGCTAGGAGCTTAGTGAGCGGACGAGTAATGGTAGAGAAGTTCTGAATGAATCTTCTATAAAAACCCGCATGACCAAGAAAAGAGCGGATTTGCTTGACAGACGAAGGGGGAGGAAGATTAGAAATAAGATCAACCTTAGCCTTGTCTACATCTATTCCCTTTTCAGAAAGAACATGGCCCAACACAATACCTTCCCTTACCATAAAGTGACTTTTCTCCCAACTTAACACAAGGTTGGATTTAATGCATCGTGCCAGCACCTTCTGCAAATTCTCCAAACAGCAATCAAATGAGTCACCGAAAACTGAGAAGTCATCCATGAAAATTTCTAAAAAATCCCCCACCATTTCAGAAAAGATTGCCATCATACACCACTGAAAGGTGGCAGGGGCATTACAAAGCCCAAACGGCATTCTTCTAAATGCACACGTGCCATATGGACACGTGAATGTAGTCTTTTCCTGATCTTCCGGGTAGATAGAAACCTGATTATACCCGGAGTATCCATCCAAAAGGCAAAAATATTTTTGCCCAGCCAATTTTTCCAAAATCTGATCTACAAACGGGAGAGGAAAATGATCTTTCTTTGTCATTGAGTTCAATTTTCTGTAATCAATACAGACTCTCCACCCCGTTTGTGGTCTTATCGGCACCTCTTCACCCTTCTCATTTTGAATCACGGTCACTCCGAATTTCTTTGGAACAACTTGTGTAGGACTGACCCACTTGCTATCAGAGATGGGATATATAATTCCGGCATCTAACCACTTCACCACCTCTTGCTTAACCACCTCTTTCATGTTCGGATTCAACCGGCGTTGCATCTCCCTACTCGGTTTGGCATTGTCCTCTAAATAGATATGGTGCATACAAACATCCGGACTGATCCCCTTGAGATCCGCCACCGACCAACCTATTGCCCCCCTATGCTCCTTAAGAATAGTTAAGAGTTGGGATTCCTGAGAAGAAGTGAGATTGGAGGCAATGATGACAGGTAGAGTGTGATTAGGTCCCAAATATGCATATTTAAGGGAGTCTGGCAGAGGTTTCAATTCAAGAGTAGGCGGATGATCTAGAGATGGAAGAGTAGGTTCGGATTGTAATGAAGGAAGTGACTCCACCCTAGACTAGGGTGTAGAAGAGAGAGGAGAATCCTGAAGCATGCTACCCTCTTCTAGGGTGTCCTCAATGTTATCCGGAATCACATCCTCAAATATATCAATGACATTGCATTCATCTCCTTGATCCGGATACTGAGAAGCCTTAAAAACATTTAGAGAAACCTTTTCACCTCCAAATGATATATCCATCATTCCCGTGGCACAGTTGATGTTGGCCTTAGCAGTTGCTAGAAAAGGATGTCCCAAAATAATAGGTGTGTGTTTTAAATCCTGGGACGAGGCCATATCAAGAATGAGAAAATCTACCGGGAAATAACATTCATGCACTTTAACAATGACATCCTCCAACAGACCCCTTGGTGTTTTAACCGACCTATCCGCCAATTGGAGGATGATTGAAGTGAGTTTTAACTCCCCTAGATCAAACTGCTCATAGATAAAGGTGGGTAAAAGATTCACGCTAGCACCTAAGTCTAGCAATGCTCGATCAAAAGTGACTTCACCTATATCACATGAGATTAAAGGGGCTCCGGGGTCATTCAATTTTTTTGGCAAATGATTCATCAAAACAACACTCACATCCTCAGACAAGCGGATCTTTTGAGTCACCGCCCTTGGCTCCCTCTTTGGAGTACAAAGCTCTTTCAAAAACTTTGCATATGCCGGCACATGCTTGATTGCATCCAAGAGTGGAATATTGATATTCACTTGTTTAAACAATTCCACTAATTCTTCCTGTTGTACCGGTGGTTTCTTGTGAGCTTTCGGCTTTAGAGCATCGGGAAAAGGGACCTTAGGCACATATTCTTGGGGTCCTTCATAAACTTTCACCTTCCCTTTATCCAGCTTCTTCTCTCCACCCTCTGCCTTTTTCTTCTCTTGCATAATCACAGGCTCCTCATCCTCACTATTACTCTCCTTGTGGGCGTCTTGGCCCGAACTACTACCCACATCCTTAGCCTGATAAGGATCATTAGGAATTTTCCCGCTCCTATGGGTAGAGATGGCTTTGGCATTCTCAAATTGAGGACCTACAGGAGGGGGCAGCTGAGGTTGATTGGGCTGATTTGGTTGAGGAAGAATGGGAGCTCTTAGAGGGATGCCTGGAGGTTGTTGATTGCGGGGGTTAGCAATAGGCTGACTTGGTAATTGGCCCATTTCCCTTCTCATGGTGGCTTCTGCCAATTGGCCCAATTGGGTTTCCAACTTAGAAATAGTTTGTTGTTGGGCATGGAAGGTCTGTTGGAAAGATTGATTTTGGGCTTGCATGGTTTGTTGGAAGGATTGATTTTGAGCCAGAATTAGTTGTTGTAATTGATGGAATCTATCATCAGTTTGGGAGTCTTGGTGGTGTTACGGAGGAGGTTGATAGATTTGGTGGGAATTGGAAGATTGCCCGTAATTGGGCTGAGGAGGTTGGTATGGGACCTGACCCTGGTTAAATCGGGGAAGTGGTTGTTGGGCTTGCGGTCCCCGACCATAAGCATTTCTTTGAAATGGTGGCTGTGATTGAAATTGGTGTTGGATGGGTGGTTTGTGAGTTTGAGACGCAGATGGGATGGTGGGCTGATTGGGAGATTGTTGATTTCTCCAATTGAAATTGGGGTGATTCCTCCAGCCCAGATTATAGGTGTTAGAAAATGGGTCATAGTTGGGCTTAGAGAACCCCTGGGCTGCTTGGACTTGCTCCTGTATAAAAGGTGGCAACTGGGCTGCTGTTGGGCAATCAGACACATGATGGTCCGGGCTAGCACATAAAGCACACACCTCATGGTGTGTTGGGTCCGAGTATGGGTTGGACGTAGGTAAAATGGTGGTTTCTTGTTTATTTTGGGCCAGGAGCTGGTCTAACTTGTGGGCCAACATATCAACTTGTTCTAGCTTTTGGGCCATGATATCCACCTTGTCCAATTTTTGATGGATGAAATTCACATCCACTCTAGCTTCAGATTCCACACGATACATCCCGGCCCATTTAGATGGCCCAATGGTTCTCTCATATGAGGATAAGGAAGCGTGGTTGATTGAATTCTCGCTCAACATTTCAAATAAGGCATAGGCCTCATCCTCACTCTTGCTCATAAAGGTCCCACCACATGATGTTTCAACAATCTGCCTAACTTGATCATCTAGGCCCTCATAGAAAGCTTGCACTATTTGCCATTTGGAGAGTCCATGATGTGGGCATTTTATGAGGAGTTCCTTTAATCTCTCCCATGATTCATGCATTTGTTCATTTGGGAGTTGCGCGAATCCTGTGATTGCCCGCCTCATGGTGTTGGTTCTACCGATGGGGTAAAACTTCTTAAGGAACTCATGCTGCATATCTGCCCATGTGCCAATAGGTTTTCCTAAGGTCCCTAGGCAGTATTTGGCTTTGTCCTTAAGTGAGAAAGAGAATAAGGTCAGGCAGAGAGCATCATCTGTGAAATTTTGAATTTTCACAGTGGAACAAATTTCAAGAAATTCATCCAGATGTTTATAGGGATCTTCATTGGTCTTCCCATAAAAGGATGGGAGCATCTGAATGGTGCTAGATTTGATCTCATAGTGCAAAGCAGGGACATTAGGCAGTTGGATACAAGTGGATGGCTGATAATTCGAAGGAATGAAATATTCCTTCATCTGTTTGGGCACCCCTAATTGGTGTTGTTCAGTCATAGGTTGGGTTTGATTTTGAGCCAGATTAAAAATGAATCGCTCAATCTCACTAATGGGCTCAACTAAGTCAAGGTGTTGAGATATTCTCCCTTGCATAAACTAAGGTTAAAGATGAGAGATGACAGAATTGTTTTATGATGATTTTTATTTTTATTTTTATTTTTTATTTTTTTTTGTTTTGACTCAAATAAGGACGAAGAGAGATAAGAGGAGATTTTTTTATTTTTTATTTTATTTTAATTTTTTTTGTATGCAAACACAAACAAGTTGTCACACGAATTACCTAATGACCTAGCTGTGACCTAGACCTACAGATTATGTTTTACAAAATGGCTAAAGTGAAACTTAAGTTTACCCTCAATATTTCCACCGGCTAGGTAAGGGGTGGGGTAGTGGGAGGTTCCCCCTACTTTCGTAGGGACCTAATTATGTCAAACCACTAGCCTGCTTAAGGCGTTTGCCGTCCGACCGTCTTACCGTAGGCACCAGTTTTCATAAGAGGGTAAGCCCAAATAACACAAGAACCACATTGTGAACCTAGGGCCAACGTCTACTGGATTTTATTTAAGGTCTAGGTGATGCAAAGATGCAAGGGAATTGTAGTTTGTGGGATAGGAAGGGTGATGAAATCCTCACCTTATCTTGCTTATGGGTGTTGCCCTTAAGATACTTTGAAATGATATGCAACAAAGTAAGTTTAAACAAGGGGTTCTATGCAAGCATGGAAGTGCATGAGCATGCTATTAGAAATGTCACGTCCCGAACAAGGCAGAAATATCGGGACGTACAGTTAGAGACACGCTGGCAAGAGAGAGAACTAATCTAAAATAATACACAAGTGCTACAAGATGGAAATACTAAATGATCATTTACAAACCACAACTGATACAATAACCTCAAGTTCAACTTAATACAACTAGAATAATCAATCACTAAAGCTCAATAACATGACTGAGACTAAATGCTCTCCAAACACAACTAAAAGTAAGATAACACACTACTAACACACTAGAACTGATACACTCAAGACATCACTCCTGCCCTTCCCCATCGGTAAGTGCGTCACCTGAACAGCCTGGAAAAGGGGGAAACACAACTATGAGCTGACGCTCAGTAGGAAATAACAGACAGGTATAAGTGATTAACAATTTAATTACATTTTAAAATGTCATGCTACAAATGATAAAACAATAAAAAGATAACGATGATATCACGAAACAAAATTCAAAGATCTTGCAAGGTCAAGAAGTACAATGAATAGAATGGTAAGATAAAAATTTACTACAGGAGATAATGATAAAAAGTTGGCCATATCAAGACAATTCAAGTCATGTCAAGCACGTATGTAATTTCATTTCCACGTCCAAGTAATCAGCAAGTAAAGTAACAACAAGTAGAGTATAGAACAGTGAAGAGTGGAAAGTGAAAAGTAGTAGAAAGTAATATAGAGAGTAGTGGACAGTCCTAGATTTAACACATGTCAAGTACTGGTGCCAAATGCCACACCTAGTCATTCACCTCCCCGGGGGTACACGTAGTGTTCGGGCGCTCTTCCCAGGACTAGACCGAGCCCTTAATTGTTTGCCAGTCATTGATTTCTTTGGATCAAAGATCCCACGAATCTAGACTTCCACAGTTCATGGCCAGAATTCCAAGGTTTAAACTAAGTAGCAATAACAACTTCAAGTAGGAAAGAGATTCATTTCCAGAATTTCAAGGTAAGTATAATCATCAAGGAGATCGAAACCAAGTCACAACAAGAGTTAATCGTGCTGCGCTACTGTAAAACAGCAGCAATCAAACAAGCTAATCAACATATTAATCCTAATCACCAAGTTAAGATATCATGATTAACCATTATCATTTATATTAGCCAAAGTGCCAACAAGTTAGAACAAGTTGTCGAGGTAAAGAACAAGCTCTTACAGCGGTGAAATAGAATGCATTATCAGGGGTTTTAGTTATACCATTAATCATTAATTATGTGAGTTTCTATTTAACCAATGTAAGTGTTGTAATGGAGATGGTAAAGATCGTGTTTTGTACTATGTTTGCAAGAAAGGACCAATGCAAATTTGAAATCAAGGGGGGTACATGAATAGGTCAATTGTTCTTCAAAAATATAATTTCAGTGGGTCTAAGTTAAATGGGTTGATTCCCCACTGATTCGGATCCATCTTCGGGTCGAAAAATGATGAAAATCGGGTTTCTGGTGTACGGGTCGACCCCTGGGGTCGACCCCTGAAAAACTGGGGTCTGGAAGCTGAATGGGTCGTCCCCTGGGGTCGACCCCAGCAATTTCTGAAGATGGGTCGACCCCTGGGGTCGACCCCCACCATTTCCTTCAGATGGGTCGACCCCTGGGGTCGACCCCTACATTCCTGTGCAATGGGTCGACCCCTGGGGTCGACCCCCATGCAGGGAGCTGGATGGGTCGACCCTTGGGGTCGACCCTCGGGCCTGCAGGGTTGCCCAGAAAACGGGTCGACCCCTGGGGTCGACCCCTGCAAGAACATCAGCGGTCTGCACTTCCGGGAAACGTGAAATCTCACCCAATTGAGGTCCAATTGAGTTGAAATCAAAACCACATGATCTAGGAATGTTAATAGACAATCTAGGGTCATAAAACTACAATTTTGAAACACGAATTGTTACAGAAATTGATTGAATCTCAACTTATATATGATAAATTCATGAAAACCCTAGTTCTTGACCCACTTCTACTAAATCATGCAATTCTCTTAACATACACAACGGAATTTAGGACTTTTGGTGTCAAAAGAAAGCTAACTCGATTATGAATCCATCCATGTATGGTATGCTACATGAAGATCAAGTTACAGAGCTCTAAATTAGCCCGAAATCAAGCTCTGACTTAAAGGAACACTATATGAAACATGTTCTAGATATGCTCTTACAAAAATTCAAAATTCAGGAGGCATGCTCAATGGAATTTGGGGCTTTCTACGTTAAATGAAAGACAATAACATGCTGATTATATCATGCAGGTTAATTAGAGTTTGGTTGTTAGATCCTACCTCAAATCGGAGAGAGAAAACTCAAACCCTAGGATGAAGAACACTTGGACAGCACCTTAGAAAACCCGTGATAACTCACTCCACACCTGATGAAAATTGGGGCTTTCAGTCCCAATGGATAGATCTCGACTAGATGCACAACTTGCTATACTCATGATCAAAATTTGGTTGAGAATTCCTACCTCAATCGATGGATCAAAGAAGGATGAAGGGAAGCCAACGGCCTGCTGACCCACCTCAACAAATCGAGCTAGATCTCCCCAGATCTGAAACTTCAGCGAACCCCACAGCAGCCAAATGAAAGAAGACTCGTAGGGCTTCATTTTGATAGCTCATAGAGCTTCTGGAGCCTTCGGAGTTGGGAGTATTCGCTGCTGCAGGCTACGTGTTTAGAAACGGCGCCGAAATCCTTGACTTGACCAAACTATGTCGGCAGCACGTTTTGGGGCTAGGTTTACCTCAAATTGATTGAGGGTAAATGTTCCTTTTATTGTGGCCTTCCATTTGCCACTGATTTCAGTTCATTTGGTTGAGTATTCTGGTCAAATTTCGTGTTTTAATCTAAGGGTTAGGTATGGGTCAAAAGTGTGCACTTTTGGGTTTAAACTCTAAATAGATCTTACCACGGATTTAAAATGGCCTAATGCCAGAAGGAAAAGTTGTTATCTACCTCGACCTTAACATATTTACTATTTTTACAGATTTTTCTAAGGTAGTCGAATTTCACTCATACTATTTCTAACGAATTAAATACTAATAAATCCGAAATTCAATTATTAATTCAATAAAATTCTATTCTCAATTAATAAAAGCTTAATAAGAAATATTGGGCTCAATTAAATAATTTGGGGTCTTACACCCTCCCCTACTTAAAGGAATTTGGTCCTCCAAATTCACTGCACTAAAATTGAGAGTAGAAAAAGATCGCTCACCTAGAATAGATCGGGATACCGCTTTCGCATAGTCTCTTCAGACTCCCATGTAGCTTCTTCGGTCTCACGCCGACTCCACTGAATCTTGACCATCGGTATCGAACGATTCTGGAGTTGCTGTTGCTTCCGGTCCAGAATCTTGACAGGTCTTTCCTCATAGGTCAAGTCTTCTTTCAGTTCAAAATCCACTTGCTGAATGATATGAGTGGGATCATACACATATTTCCGCAACATAGACACATGGAAAACATTGTGTACGCCAGACAAATGCGGTGGTAAAGCCAGTCTGTATGCCACCTCTCCCACTCTATCTAGAATCTCGAATGGACCAATGTACCTCGGACTCAGCTTGCCATGAATGCCAAATCTTCGGATCCCTCTCGTTGGAGAGACCTTTAAGAACACATGCTCGCCAACCTGAAATTCCAATGCTCTTCTCCTGTTGTCGGCATAACTCTTCTATCTTGACTGGGCTACTAGTAACCGGTCTCGGATAACACGGATGTTCTGTGATGATTCCGAAACAAGATCTGGTCCAAGCCACTGTTTCTCACCTACCTCGTCCCAACACAACGGGGAACGACAACTTCTACCATATAGTGCTTCGAAAGGAGCCATCTGAATACTAGACTGATAGCTGTTATTGTAGGCGAATTCAATTAATGCCAAATGCTCACTCCAATTACCACCGAAATCAATCATGCAAGCTCGCAGCATATCTTCCACTATCTGATTGGTTCTTTCAGTCTGTCCATCTGTCTGTGGATGAAAAGCAGTACTGAAATTCAGACGAGTACCCAAAGACTCTTGCAGTCCCTTCCAGAAATGTCAAGTAAATCTGGGGTCTCGATCAGATACTATATTCACTGGGATACCATGCAATCTCACCACTTCCTTTATATACAAAGCAGCCAATACATCAATCGTCCACTTGGACTTAATTGGTAAGAAATGAGCCGACTTTGTCAATCGATCGACAATCACCCATATCGCATCAAATCCACCACAAGTCCTAGGTAGACCCATAATGAAATCCATGCGAATGCTTTCCCACTTCCATTGGGGTATGTCGAGTGGTTTCAATTTCCCTGCTGGTCTGAAATGTTCGGCCTTAACTTGCTGACATACCAAGCATCTGCTCATAAAATCTGCAACTTCTCTTTTCATAGTCGGCCACCAAAAGGACCTTTTCAAATCTCGGTACATCTGAGTGCCTCCAGGATGAATGGTATATTTGGATCTATGAGCCTCCTCAAGAATTTTGTTCTTTATTGTAGCCTCATCCGGAACACAAGTTCTGCCTTTAAATAATAATCTACCATCATCGGCCAACATAAAGTCAGGTCTGCTGCTCAAACTTCCCTTGATCTCTACCAACTCGGGATCATTATCTTGCAAGGACTTGATCTCTATCAATAATTCAGGCTTAAGTTGAACTTGAGCAATCAAGACCCGATCATTGTCGATATTAAGATCCAGACTAGATAATTGTTCTAACAATCTCCATTCTTGTAACATGAGACTTGACAATCTAGCTACTGGCTTCCGGCTTAATGCATCTGCCACAACATTACCTTTGCCAGGATGATACTCAATCGAGAAGTCGAAGTCTTTCAAGTACTCCAACCATCTCCGCTGCCTCATGTTGAGTTCCTTCTGAGAAAATAAATACTTCAAACTCTTATGATCTGAAAACACTGTAAAGGTTTCTCCATACAAATAATGCCTCCATATCTTCAAAGCAAACACGACTGCAGCAAGTTCCAAATCATGAATAGGATAATTATCTTCGTGCTTCCTCAACTGCCTAGAGGAATAGGTAATCACCTTCCCATGCTGCATGAGTACACAGCCTAAGCCAATACCTGAAGCATCAGTATAAACAACAAATCCTCCTTCACCAGAAGGTAAAGTCAAAACAGGTGCAGTAGTCAAACACTCCTTCAGAGTCTGAAAACTTCGTTGACAATCATCTGACCAATCAAACTTATTCTCCTTGCGGGTTAATCTTGTCATAGGTACCGCAATCTTAGAGAAATCTTGAATAAATCTTCGATAATAACCTGCCAGGCCTAGAAAACTTCTAACTTCTGTCACACTGGTAGGTTGTTCCCAATTCTTCATTGTCTCGACCTTCGAAGGATCAACAGAAATACCGTTCTTCGTAATGATATGTCCTAGAAAGGACACCTCTTGCAACCAGAATTCACACTTACTGAACTTAGCATATAGTTGATGATCTCTCAACAGTTGCAATGCCATTCTCAGATGCTCAGCATGCTCCTCCTCATTCTTAGAATAAATCAAGATGTCATCAATAAAGACCACGACCCATTGATCAAGATAGGGTCGAAATGCATTGTTCATCAACTGCATGAAAGCTGCTGGAGCATTCGTTAGACCAAAAGGCATAACAACAAATTCAAAATGACCATACCTGCTACGGAAAGCTGATTTATAGATATCCTCCTCCTTAATCCGCAATTGGTGATATCCAGATCGAAGATCGATCTTAGAGAAATATTGAGCTCCTGCTATCTGGTCAAATAGCTCGTCAATCCTCGGTAAGGGATATTTATTCTTGACAGTCTGCTGGTTCAATTGCCGATAATCAATGCACAACCTCATCGAACCATCTTTCTTCCTGACGAATAGTACAGGGGCTCCCCACGGAGAAGTACTAGGACGTATAAAACCCTTCTCGAGCAATTCCATCAGCTGCTGCTTCAGTTCCCTCAGTTCCACAGGAGACATACGATAAGGAGCCTTGGAAATAGGAGATGTGCCAGGAATAAGATCAATAGAAAAGATAACTTCCCGCTCAGGCGGAAGTCCTGGTAGTTCCTCCGGAAAGACATCAGGAAAATCTCGGACAACAGGAATGTCCTTGATCTCAATCTGCTGCTCAGGGGTTGCACAAACAAAGGCTAGAAAAGCCTCACATCCACTTCTCATCAGCTTATCAGCTCGGAGAGCCGAAATAAGTGACACCGAGTTGTGATGCTTAACACCCACAAAAGAAAGTCTCGGGTGCCTAGTAAAAGACACGGAGCTAGAACTGCAGTGAACGCTAACCTCATATCGAGCCAACCAGTCTGCTCCTAGGATTACATCATAATCCTTCATGTCCATGCAGACCAAATCTGCTGGTAAGTTCTGCTCACCAATCATCACCTTACTAGAAGGATAGAAATACTGGATTGTTGATCTAGTGCCAATAGGGGTTGAAATCTCTAACGGAGTATTCATCAAAATAGGTTCCACAGCTAATGACTTAGCAAATCTCCGTGAAATAAAAGAATGTGTTGCACCAGTATCAAAGAGAGCAAATGCGGGCTTATCGATTATAGTAAGGGTACCTTCGACGAGTCCGCCATCATCAGAAATCCCAGTTTCATCTGCATGTAAAGCTTGAAGCTTGCCTTGTGGTTTCTTGAAGACTAGAGGTTTTGCCGGTGTAGCTTGCTCCGATATGAGAGGACAATTGGGGATACGGTGCTCCTTGCTTCCACATCGCAAACAGGCGCCTAGCTTGCGCCAGCACTCCTCTATCTTGTGACCCGGACGATCACAATAGTTGCACACGCCCTTGAATGGAACAATAGGGCCAGGCTTCTTATCTTCATGCCTCGGCATCTTGCCCTTCCATGATCCGGACCCGCTCCACGAACCAGGTCCACTAACAGGCCTCTTCTTGGTATACCCGGGTTTGACACTCCCGGAACCCGTAGGTAATTCTTTCTTGGTGCCTTTCCCACGGATTCTCTCCGTCATTTCAAGAGTATCCTCCAGAACTTGCGCTTTCCTTACCACCTCGGAATACGTGGAAATCTCCATCGGTGCCAATTGGTTGATATAATGAAGCTTCAATCCATTGAGAAAGTGCTTCGCCTTCATCTTCTCGGTGGAAATGAGATGTGTAGCATATCGAGAAAGTCGTGCAAATTGAGCCTCATACTCTGCCACGGACAAACCTCGCTGTTTCAGGGCCGCGAACTCCGTCGCTTTCTTCGCTTGCACCCTATCAGAAAAATACTTGCTGTTGAAGAATTCTTCGAATTCTTCCCACATAACTTGCCGATCACCGAGAGTTGCCTTGATAGAATCCCACCAAGTACGTGCATCATGTTCCAGTTGAAATGTGGACAAAAGGACACGCTCCTGGTTGGTGCATTGCATAACTATAAAGATTCTTCCCATCTCATCTAGCCAGTGCTCGGCTTGGTCGGGGTCAGTCGAACCCGCAAACCTTGGCGGATTCATCCCTCGGAAGTTCCGGTATAGATCACCGGTGCCATGCTGTGCCGCTCCTGCCTGAGCTACTTGCTGAAGGGCCTGAGTAAGGCCTTGAACCGTACGCTGCAGGTTCCTCCATTCAGCACGATCAGCTGCCATCTACACGAGAAATAGATTACTTAGGTCCAAAAAGATAGATAAAGCACGATTAAGGAATGAACTTAACCCAAGTTCTACCCCAATCTCACAGGTCAGGTCTGAAACTTTCACAAGGTTAGGGATCTAGTGCACCTAGACACGACCAAAACTCGGTACCTGGCGGAGGTAATCGGTCCGAAGACCACTCGCGCAAGTGTGCGACCTTTCCGATAGGCGTAGCCTAACGTTCGGACAACACCTTTTGATATACCGGTTATTGGGATGCAAAGCAAGAAAACCTAAAACTTAGGGAACCTAGGAATGTGAAACCTAGGGCTCTGATACCAACTAAACTGTCACGCCCCGAACAAGGCGGAAATATCGGGACGTACAGTTAGAGACACGCTGGCAAGAGAGAGAACTAATCTAAAATAATACACAAGTGCTACAAGATGGAAATACTAAATGATCATTTACAAACCACAACTGATACAATAACCTCAAGTTCAACTTAATACAACTAGAATAATCAATCACTAAAGCTCAATAACATGACTGAGACTAAATGCTCTCCAAACACAACTAAAAGTAAGATAACACACTACTAACACACTAGAACTGATACACTCAAGACATCACTCCTGCCCTTCCCCATCGGTAAGTGCGTCACCGAACAGCCTGGAAAAGGGGAAAACACAACTATGAGCTGACGCTCAGTAGGAAATAACAGACAGGTATAAGTGATTAACAGTTTAATTACATTTTAAAATGTTATGCTACAAATGATAAAACAATAAAAAGATAACGATGATATCACGAAACAAAATTCAAAGATCTTGCAAGGTCAAGAAGTACAATGAATAGAATGGTAAGACAAGAATTTACTACAGGAGATAATGATAAAAAGTTGGCCATATCAAGACAATTCAAGTCATGTCAAGCACGTATGTAATTTTATTTCCACGTCCAAGTAATCAGCAAGTAAAGTAACAACAAGTAGAGTATAGAACAGTGAAGAGTGGAAAGTGAAAAGTAGTAGAAAGTAATGTAGAGAGTAGTGGACAGTCCTAGATTTAACACATGTCAAGTACTGGTGCCAAATGCCACACCTAGTCATTCACCTCCCCGGGGGTACACGTAGTGTTCGGGCGCTCTTCCCAGGACTAGACCGAGCCCTTAATTGTTTTCCAGGCATTGATTTCTTTGGATCAAAGATCCCACGAATCTAGACTTCCACAGTTTATGGCCAGAATTCCAAGGTTTAAACTAAGTAGCAATAACAACTTCAAGTAGGAAAGAGATTCATTTCCAGAATTTCAAGGTAAGTATAATCATCAAGGAGATCGAAACCAAGTCACAACAAGAGTTAATCGTGCTGCGCTACTGTAAAACAGCAGCAATCAAACAAGCTAATCAACATTATAATCCTAATCACCAAGTTAAGATATCATGATTAACCATTATCATTTGTATTAGCCAAAGTGCCAACAAGCTAGAACAAGTTGTCGAGGTAAAGAACAAGCTCTCACAGCGGTGAAATAGAATGCATTATCAGGGGTTTTAGTTACACCATTAATCATTAATTATGTGAGTTTCTATTTAACCAATGTAGGTGTTGTAATGGAGATGGTAAACATCGTGTTTTGTACTATGTTTGCAAGAAAGGACCAATACAAATTTGAAATCAAGGGGGGTACATGAATAGGTCAATTGTTCTTCAAAAATATAATTTCAGTGGGTCTAAGTTAAATGGGTTGATTCCCCACTGATTCGGATCCATCTTCGGGTCGAAAAATGATGAAAATCGGGTTTCTGGTGTACGGGTCGACCCCTGGGGTCGACCCCTGAAAAACTGGGGTCTGGAAGCTGAATGGGTCGTCCCCTGGGGTCGACCCCAGCAATTTCTGAAGATGGGTCGACCCCTGGGGTCGACCCCCACCATTTCCTTCAGATGGGTCGACCCCATTCCTTCAGATGGGTCGACCCTTGGGGTCGACCCCCATGCAGGGAGCTGGATGGGTCGACCCTTGGGGTCGACCCTCGGGCCTGCAGGGTTGCCCAGAAAACGGGTCGACCCCTGGGGTCGACCCCTGCAAGAACAGCAGCGGTCTGCACTTCCGGAAAACGTGAAATCTCACCCAATTGAGGTCCAATTGAGTTGAAATCAAAACCACATGATCTAGGAATGTTAATAGACAATCTAGGGTCATAAAACTACAATTTTGAAACACGAATTATTACAGAAATTGATTGAATCTCAACTTATATATGATAAATTCATGAAAACCCTAGTTCTTGACCCACTTCTACTAAATCATGCAATTCTCTTAACATACACAACGGAATTTAGGGCTTTTGGTGTCAAAAGAAAGCTAACTCGATTATGAATCCAACCCTGTATGGTATGCTACATGAAGATCAAGTTACAGAGCTCAAAATTAGCCCGAAATCAAGCTCTGACTTAAAGGAACACTATATGAAACATGTTCTAGATATGCTCTTACAAAAATTTGAAATTCAGGAGGCATGCTCAATGGAATTTTGGGCTTTCTACGTTAAATGAAAGACAATAACATGCTGATTATATCATGTAGGTTAATTAGAGTTTGGTTGTTAGATCCTACCTCAAATCGGAGAGAGAAAACTCAAACCCTAGGATGAAGAACACTTGGACAACACCTTAGAAAACCCGTGATAACTCACTCCACACCTGATGAAAATTGGGGCTTTCAGTCCCAATGGATAGATCTCGACAAGATGCACAACTTGCTATACTCATGATCAAAATTTGGTTGAGAATTCCTACCTCAATCGATGGATCAAAGAAGGGTGAAGGGAAGCCAACGGCCTGCTGACCCACCTCAACAAATCGAGCTAGATCTCCCCAGATCTGAAACTTCAGCGAACCCCACAGTAGCCAAATGAAAGAAGACTCGTAGGGCTTCATTTTGATAGCTCATAGAGCTTCTGGAGCCTTCGGAGTTGGGAGTATTCGCTGCTGCAAGTTACGTGTTTAGAAACGGCGCCGAAATCCTTGACTTGACCAAACTATGTCGGCAGCACGTTTTGGGGCTAGGTTTACCTCAAATTGATTGAGGGTAAATGTTCCTTACATTGTGGCCTTCCATTTGCCACTGATTTCAGTTCATTTGGTTGAGTATTCAGGTCGAATTTCGTGTTTTAATCTAAGGGTTAGGTATGGGTCAAAAGTGTGCACTTTTGGGTTTAAACTCTAAATAGATCTTACCACGGATTTACAATGGCCTAATGCCAGAAGAAAAAGTTGTTATCTACTCGACCTTAACATATTTACTATTTTTATAGATTTTTCTAAGGTAGTCGAATTTCACTCATACTATTTCTAACGAATTAAATATTAATAAATCTGAAATTCAATTATTAATTCAATAAAATTCTATTCTCAATTAATAAAAGCTTAATAAGAAATATTGGGCTCAATTAAATAATTTGGGGTCTTACAAGAAAAGTTAGAGTGCTCACCTTGCCTCCCGCAATCTTCAACAATGTAATTAACAATAATTAAGCAACAAGAAGAAAGTAAATCCTATCCTAAATGATGCATGACCTAAAATATGGAAGTGTGATTTCTACTCTTGGAATGAATATTTTTATCGAGTTCAAGTGAAGAGTTTTTTTTTTGTGAACCTATCTAACCACAATATGCAAGAACATTAAGGAAATGACACAAAAAGAGAGGAATAAGTTTGAAGACTTACTTGATGCGCAATCGCACGTTCTCTCTTTTTTTTTTTTTGAAATGAAATGACAAAAAGACTAAGGAAAGGGAGGAGAGCTTACCTCTTAGCTGCACTTTTTTTCTTTCTTCTTTTTTGATTTTTTAGCTTCAATTCTTGAAGTGCGTTCCCTCGTTCTTTTTTTTTTCACCTGAAGAAATAAGAAAAATAAAGAGATATTAGTACACTTATAAACACAAGGAAAACAAAGTTCTTAAACCAAAAATCACCATTCCTCCCCGGCAACGGCGCCAAAAATTGATAACGAGAAAGTTCATCGTTTAAAACACGTGTATAACAATCTTAAAATCGAACTTGCACAAAATGATCAAAAGAGAACGTAGTACTATGGCAAGCACGGGTCGAATCCATAGGGAAGAAGAGATTTTTAGAGTTAAAAACTTTGGAGTCCTTTAGAAAACACTTGTGATTTTGTTTTGCTTAAAGAAAATTATGAAGTGATGAACAAACCAAACACTTAATTAAAAACACCTATGACTATGCGCCTATACTATAGAAAATAATTACATGAAGTGAAGAGAAGAGATAGAAGAAGGATGAAGAGAGGGAAGAAGATCAAGAACTAGATCAAAGGAATAACTCTTTTTATTAACTTAAAAGAAAGAGTACATGAAGTGCAAGATAAGCTTACAACAAGGATGTGACGAGATTACAATGAAGTAAATTGAAACTAAAACAATAAAAATAAAAGGAGCCTGAGATATGAAGATGGTAGCAGCAATGGTGATGACAACGCCGTCCTCTCTTGGTCTTGGATCACGAACCACCTTGCGGAAGATGTCGTCTACGTCGGGAGGAAGTCACCTTCATCGTTGAAGCCGCCTTTAGAGGATGAATAACTTTAAAACCAAGACGAATTAGGGGATGCCCAAGAAGAAGAAGTTGAAGAGGAGGGAGAGAGGAAGAACTTTGATGAAGAACTCAGATAGAAAAGAAAAGCATAAGAGCTTAAAAATAGAGAAATAACAGAAGCTAGCACCTCAGATGAATAGTGAAATCACAGGATAGCAAGTTGAAAAATGGAAAATAACTTTCAAAATAAAAAGAATTGGAAGATGATGTAGAAGAAGACGTTGTAGAACACTTAAAAACAAAGAACTTTTATGAAGATAGTAGGAGAAGAAAATGACTAGAAGGGGGAGAAATAATGGGAAGAACAGAGAGAAACACTGATTCGGAGATGAACAAGATAGCATAGTGAAAAACACAAAATACGTTGAAAACTAGGTAGAATTAGAAGATGATGTAGAAGAAGAAGTTGTAGAGGACTTAAAAATAAAGAACTTTTATGAAGATAGTAAGAGAGGAAAATGAGTAGAAGGGGGAGAAATAATGGGAAGAACAGAGAGAAACACTGATTCAGAGATGAATAGGACAGCACAGTGAAAAACACAAAATATCTTGAAAACTAGGAGGAATTAGAAGAGGCTGCAGAAGAAGAAGTTGTAGAAGACTTAAAAATAAAGAACTTTCATGAAGATAGTAAGAGGAGAAGAGGGACAGAAGAGGGTGAACTAGGCGTCCTAAGAAGATGTGAGAGGGAGAGGGAGAGAAAAATTGCCCAAAAGAAGAACCTCCTTTCTCCTCCTTGTCATGGGCCATTTATAGGGAAAGTTAGGTAGATGGAGGGTGAAGATTGTATCAAAAGGAGATGGATGGTTGAGATTTCGATAGAATATGATGCATGGGGAAGAGAAAAAGTAGGTGGGCACCCCCTTTCTTGGACTTTAGGCACCTCATTTCCCAAGGCTCATCATGTCTCTCCTTTATTTCAAACTTTGAATGTCCTTTTCCACCTTTTCAAACTTAAACTTTGAATTCCTCCTTTTCAAACTTTGAATTCAAAATTTTGAACTTTCTTTTCCCTCCAACAAAAATATTTTGAATTTTTTATTTGACTTGGTCAAAGTGGTGATGACAATTTTGCCCCCGGCTTCTTTTGCAATTACCTTCGGTGTCCTGCACACACATAATTACAATCTAGTCCATAAAAATTACCATAATGTGCACATAAATATCAAATGCTCATAGTTATGCAACGAAGAATTAATGCCCATGACCCTCAACTTTAATTTATCAAATAATATCACCAAATTAATCAATTAACGTGAAAGCTTTAATTTAAATGCGGAGTTGAGGTTAACTATGAAATATGCATAATTACCTAATTATATGCACATAAAATGGTGTACATGCAATGAATTACTATAGAAAATGGACACTTATCACACCCCCCAACTTGAACATTGCTAGTCCCTTAGCAATGTAAACAATTATAAAATTAGGACTAGCAAACACTCATGTGACACAGATCATGGCAAGAACATTATGCATAATGATTTAGACTTTGGAGTATTACAAGTTCAAGTAGAATGCATTTGGTATAAATTTCATCGGTCCATATGTTTAGACCTTTCCTCAGGATACACTTAAAATTAAATATCTCTTTGTGTATGAGTGATATAACTTGACTAGTGACTACCAAACAATCTAGATGAACGAGTCTTCTACCTTTCACTTAAAGATGATTTTCAATTCTGCCCACCTCTTGAATTAAGCTTCTCGAATTACAGGTAGCTTCACTCTGCCAGTTTATACTTCTTTTTTTTTTCTTTTTTTTTGACACACGGTGCTGCACATCCCTTCGCCGTTTGACGCGAACCTCAACTCTTGCCTTAGGAGAAGCAGGCCCGGTTACTAAGTTCAGGGGCATTTTTCATGTGTGTTTTTTTTGGTAGGTAACTTTTCCTCGTGATTACGTTCAACGAATGGGCATAATATTCATCATCACCTAAGTGTCAAGTAAAATTTCCATCATCCTATTGTTTGTCATCCACCGATCTTGTTATTGTGCAATTGTGTGCAAGTTTAATAGAATTTTCAGGTGTATTCTGAGGAAAAGGCTAAAGACATAACCAATTAATTCATCACTTTAACTTGCAACTTTCACGTGTAAGACTCTAAGTACTATCATTCTAAGAAAAGTTTTCCATCATGAAATATGAATATGAAACACTTGTTAGAGGTGTGATGAAAGGTTGTAATTATTTTGAGGAAATTCGAGCTCAAGCTACCCCCCAACTTAGGTGACATTGTCCCTAATGGCATGAATAAGATATAGAAATGAAATAAAGTCATAAAAAGTAGAGGGAATGATAGATACGACCTGAGAGAGAGATGTCGTCATCAAAGAAATATTGCTCCATGCTCCATGCTCCTTAGACAAAAGAAGAAAATCAACCACATTTTTTTTTGAAAAGAGACAGGATAATTGGGTTGCCTCCCAAGAAGCGCTAAGTTTAACGTCTTCAGCCAGACACAATATATCTCACAATGGGTCACTCAGCCTAAGAGAGTCCTCCTGCAGCATTGGAAGATTTTCAATGTAAGGTTTCAAGCGTTGACCATTGACAGTGAAAGTTTGACCAGTTTTAGGATCAAGAATTGTTACTGCACTATGGTCAAATATTTTAATTACCACATATGGTCCATCCCATCGAGATTTCAATTTACCGAGGAATAATCGCAGCCTAGAGTTAAAAAGCCAGACCTTTTGGTTGATTTGAATTTTTTTTCGTGAAATGTATTTATCATGGAATGCTTTAGTCCGGGCTTTATAAATCTTGACATTTTCATAGGCTTCATTCCTCAACTCCTCCAACTCATTTAGTTGTAAGGCCCTATGAGATCTGGCTTGGGCCAAGTCAAAATTGAACTGCTTAATAGCCCAATAGGCCCTATGCTCAAGCTCAACAGGTAGGTGACAAGCTTTCCCAAAGATTAACCTATATGGAGACATACCAATGGGAGTTTTGTATGCTGTCCGATAGGCCCAAAGAGATTCATCTAGTCTTTCAGACCAATCCTTCCTATCGGGCCTAACAGATTTCTGCAGGATATTTTTGATCTCCCTATTGAATGTCTCCACTTGGCCACTTGTTTGGGGATGGTAGGGGGTGGCAATATTATGAGTGATCCCATATTTCCTGAGAAGAGCTCGAAATTGGGTATGAGTGAAATGAGAACCTCCATCACTAATGATCGCCCTCGGACACCCGAACCTTGAAAATATATTCTTTCGGACAAACTTCATGACAACTTTGTGATCATTTGTTCGGGTGGCAATGGCTCAATCCACTTAGACACATAGTCGACCGCTACAAGAATGTACTCATGTCCGAATGATGGTGGAAAGGGGCCCATAAAATCAATTCCCTAAACATCAAAGATTTCAACAACTAGAATGGGGTTAAGTGGCATCATATCTCGTTTGCTTATGTTCTCCACAGCTTGACACCTAAGACAAATCTTGCTAAATTCATAGGCATCTTTGAAGAGAGTGGGCCAGAAAAATCAACTTTGCAACACTTTGGTAGCTATTTTCTTTCCCGAGAAATGTCCCCCACAAGCTAGAGTGTGACAAAAGTTCAGAACACTTTGGTGTTCCTCCTCGGGGACACACCTCCTAATTATTTGATCTGGACCAACATGGAATAATTCGGGGTCCTCCCAAAAGTAGTGCTTAACCTTTGAAAAGAATCGATCCTTCTCCTGCCTAGACCACCCTGCTAGAATCTGTCTTACCGCCAGGTAATTGACTATGTGAGCGTACCAGGGGGTTGAGTTGTGAGAGATGGAAAGAATTTACTCATCAGGGAAGGAATCAGATATAGGAGCACTTTTAGGAATCATAATCTTAGACAAGTGATCAGCTACAACATTCTTTAACCCCTTCTTGTCCTTGATCTCAAGATCAAATTCTTGTAGCAAGAGAATCCATCTAATCAAACGGGGTTTAGCATCCTTCTTGGTGAGCAGGTATTTCAATGCAGCGTGATCCAAATAAACAATGACTCTGGCCCCCAAAAGATATGAGCGAAATTTTTCTAGGGCAAATACAACAGCCAGAAGTTCTTTCTCTGTGGTGGTATAATTCAATTGAGCATCGGCGAGGGTGCGACTCGCATAATAAATTACCACAGGTTTTTTGTCAATTCTCTGGCCTAAGATAGCTCCTATGGCATAGTCAGATGCATCGCGCATGATTTCAAATGGGAGCGACCAATCAGGAGATTGTAAGATTGGGGCTTGAGTGAGGGCCGCTTTAAGAGAGTGAAAAGCCTCAGGACAAGACTCATCTAGCTGGAATGGAGTGTCCTTGGCTAGGAGCTTAGTGAGCGAACGAGTAATGGTAGAGAAGTTCTGAATGAATCTTCTATAAAAACCCACATGACCAAGAAAAGAGCGGATTTGCTTGACAGACGAAGGGGGAGGAAGATTGGAAATCAGATCAACCTTAGCCTTGTCTACCTCTATTCCCTTTTCAGAAATAACATGGTCCAACACAATACCTTCTCTTACCATAAAGTGACTTTTCTCCCAACTTAACACAAGGTTGGATTTAATGCATCGTGCCAGCACCTTCTGCAAATTCTCCAAACAACAATCAAATGAGTCACCAAAAACTGAGAAGTCTTCCATGAAAATTTCCAAAAAATCCCCCACCATTTCAGAAAAGATTGCCATCATACACCGCTGAAAGGTGGCATGGGCATTACAAAGCCCAAACGGCATTCTTCTAAATGCAAACGTGCCATACGGGCACGTGAATGTAGTCTTTTCCTGATCTTCCGAGTAGATAGCAACCTGATTATACCCGGAGTATCCATCCAAAAAGTAAAAATATCTTTGCCCAGCCAATTTTTCCAAAATCTGATCTACAAACGGAAGAGGAAAATGATCTTTCTTTGTCATTGAGTTCAATTTTCTGTAATCAATACAGGCTCTCCACCCCGTTTGTAGTCTTATCGGCACCTCTTCACCCTTCTCATTTTGAATCACGGTCAGCCCGGATTTCTTTGGAACAACTTGTGTAGGACTGACCCACTTGCTATCAGAGATGAGATATATAATTCCGACATCTAACCACTTTATCACCTCTTGCTTAACCACCTCTTTCATGTTCGGAGTCAACCGGCATTGCATCTCCCTGCTCGGTTTGGCATTGTCCTCTAAATAGATATGGTGCATACAAACATCCGGACTGATCCCCTTGAGATCCGCCACTGACCAACCTATTGCCCCCTATGCTCCTTAAGAATAGTTTGGGAGGTCGACGTTACTTGTGAGAGCTGAAGGAATCCAAATCGGATATCCAGTGTGAGCCCGACGCTCAAATAACTAAGTTAGTTTTCAAAACTAACTTAGTTTAGAAGAATTCAGATAATTAGGGGTTCGGGGGTCCAAAATATAAAATACTGGCCTAATCGGCGTGGCAATCGTTCCAACCGGAGTTGAGAGGTAGATGTGACTTGTGAGAGCTGACGGAATCCAAATCGAATATCCGGTGTGAACCCGACGCTAAAATAAGTAAGTTAGTTTTCAAAACGAACTTAGTTTAGAAGAATTCAGATAATTTGGGGTTCAGGGGTCCAAAATGTAAAATACTGGCCTGATCGGCGTGTCGATCGTTCCCACAGGACTTGGGAGGTAGACGTGACTTGTTTGACAGAATTCAAATCAAATATCCGATTTGAGCCCGAAGCTCAAATAAGTAAGTTAGTTTTCAAAAGTAACTTAGTTTAGAAGAATTCTGATAATTAAGGGTTTAGGGGTCCAAAATGTAAAATACTTGCCTGATCGGCGTGGCGATCGTTCCAGCAGGACTTGGGAGGTAGACGTGACTTGTGAGAGCTGATAGAATCCAAATCGGATATCCGGTGTGAGCCGAAGCTCAAATAAATAAGTTAATTTTCTAAACTAACTTAGTTTAAAAGAGTTCAGATAATTAGGGGTTCGGGGGTCCAAAATGTAAAATACCGGCCTGATCGGCGTGCCGATCATTCCAACAGGACTTGGGAGGTAGACGTGACTTGTGAGAACTGACAGAATCCAAATCGGATATCCGGTTTGAGCCCAACGCTAAAATAAGTAAGTTAGTTTTCAAAACTAACTTAGTTTAGAAGAATTCAGATAATTAGGGATTCAAGGGCCCAAAATGTAAAATATTGACCTGATCGGCGTGCCGATGATTCCAACAGGACTTGGGAGGTAGACGTGACTTGTGAAAGCTGATGGAATGTAAATCGGATATCCGGTTTGAGCCCGATGCTCAAATAACTAGGTTAGTTTTCACAACGAACTTACTTTAGAAAAATTTAGATAATTAGGGGTTCGGGGGTCTAAAATGTAAAATACTGGCCCGATCGGCATGCCGATTGTTCCCACAGGACTTGAGAGGTAGACGTGACTTTTGAGAGCTGACGGAATTTAAATCGAATATCCGGTGTGAGCCCGACGCTCAAATCAATAAGTTATTTTTCAAAAGTAACTTAGTTTAGAAGAATTTAGTTAATTAGGGGTTCGAGAGTCCAAAATGTAAAATATTGGCCTGATCGGCGTGCCGATTGTTCCATTAGGACTTGGGACGTAGACATGACTTGTGAGAGCCGACGGAATCTAAATCGGATATCCGGTGAGAGCCCGATACTCAAATAACTAAGTTAGTTTTCAAAACTAACTTAGTTTAGAAGAATTCAGATAATTAGGGGTTCGGGGGTCCAAAATGTAAAATACTGGTCTGATCGGTGTGCCGATCGTTCCAATAGGACTTGGGAGGTAGACGTGACTTGTGAGAGCTGACGGAATCCAAATCGGATATCCGGTGTGAACCCGACGCTCAAATAACTAAGTTAGATTTCAAAACTAACTTAGTTTTGAAGAATTCAGATAATTAGGAGTTCGGGGGTCCAAAATATAAAATACTAGCCTGATCGACGTGCCGATCGTTCTAACAAGACTTGGGAGGTAGACGTGACTTGTGAGAGGTGACGGAATCCAAATCGGATATCCGGTTTGATCCCGACGCTCAAATAACTAAGTTAGTTTTCAAAACTTACTTAGTTTAGAACAATTCAGATAATTAGGGATTCGAGGGTCCAAAAGTTAAAATATTGGCCTAATCGGCATGTCGATCATTCCAACAAGACTTGGGAGATAGACGTGACTTGCGAGAGCTGACGGAATAAAAATCGGATATCCAGTGTGATCTCGATGCTCAAATAACTAAGTTAGTTTTTAAAACTAACTTAGTTTAGAAGAATTCAGATAATTAGGGGTTCGGGGGTCCAAAATATAAAATACTGGTCTGATCGACATGCCGATCATTCCAATAGGACTTGGGAGATAGACGTGACTTGTGAGAGCTAATAAAATCCAAATCGGATATCCGGTTTGAACCCGACGCTCAAACAACTAAGTTAGTTTTCAAAACTAACTTAGTTTAGAAGAATTCAGATAATTAGGGGTTCGGAGGTCCAAAATGTAAAATACTGGCCTGATTGGCGTGCCGATCGATCCAATAGGACTTGGGAGGTAGACGTGACTTGTGAGAGCTGATAGAATCCTAATCGGATATCCGGTGTGAGCCCGACGCTCAAATAACTAAGTTAGTTTTAACAACTTACTTAGTTTAGAAAAATTTGGATAATTAGTGGTTCGGGCGTCCAAAATGTAAAATACTGGCCCGATCGGCGTCTCGATCGTTCCAACAGGAATTGGGAGGTCGACGTTACTTGTGACAGCTGACGAAATCCAAATTGGATATCCGGTGTGAGCCCGACGCTCAAATAACTAAGTTAGTTTTTAAAACTAACTTAGTTTAGAAGAATTCAGATAATTAGTTCGGAGGTCCAAAATGTAAAATACCGGCCTGATTGGCATGCCGATCGATCCAACAGGACTTGGGAGGTAGACGTGACTTGTGAGAGCTGACGGAATCCAAATCAGATATCCGGTGTGAGCCTGACGCTCAAATAAATAAGTTAGTTTTAAAAACTAACTTAGTTTAGAAGAATTCAGATAATTAGTGGTTCGGGGGTCCAAAATGTAAAATATTGGCCTGATCGGCATGTCGATCGTTCCAACCGGACTTGGAGGTTGACGTTACTTGTGAGAGCTGACGGAATCCAAATCGGATATCCAGTGTGAGCCCGACGCTCAAATAACTAAGTTAGTTTTTAAAACTAACTTAGTTTAGAAAAATTCAGATAATTAGGGGTTCGGGGGTCCAAAATGTAAGATATTGGCCTAATTGGCGTGCCAATCATTCCAACAGGACTTTTGAGGTAGATGTGACTTGTGAGAGCTGACGGAATCCAAATCGAATATCCGGTGTGAACCTGACGCTAAAATAAGTAAGTTAGTTTTCAAAACTAACTTGGTTTAGAAGAATTCAGATAATTAGAGGTTCAGGGGTCCAAAATGTAAAATACTGGCCTGATCAGTGTGTCGATCATTCCCACAGGACTTGGGAAGTAAACGTGACTTGTTAGAGCTGACGGAATCCAAATCGGATATCCGGTTTGAGCCCGATGCTCAAATAAGTAAGTTTGTTTTCAAAAGCAACTTAGTTTAGAAGAATTCTGATAATTAAGGGTTTAGGGGTCCAAAATGTAAAATACTAGCCTGGTCAGCGAGCCGATCGTTCCAACAGGATTTGGGAGGTAGACGTGACTTGTGAGAGCTGATAGAATCCAAATCGGATATCCAGTGTGAGCCCGAAGTTCAAATAACTAAGTTAGTTTTCAAAACTAACTTAGTTTAGCAGAATTCAGATAATTAGGGGTTCGGGGGTCCAAAATATAAAATACCGGCCTGATTGGCGTGTCGATCATTCCAACAGGACTTGGGAGGTAGACGTGACTTGTGAGAGCTGACGGAATCCAAATCGGATATCCGGTTTAAGCCCGACGGTAAAATAAGTAAGTTAGTTTTCAAAACTAACTTAATTTAGAAGAATTCAGATAATTAGGGATTCAAGGGTCCAAAATGTAAAATACTGGCCTGATCGGCGTGTCGATAATTCCAACAGGACTTGGGAGGTAGACGTGACTTGTGAGAGCTGGCGGAATGTAAATCAGATATCCGGTTTGAGCTCGATGCTCAAATAACTAGGTTAGTTTTCACAACTAACTTACTTTAGAAGAATTCAGATAATTAGGGGTTTGGGGGTCTAAAATGTCAAATACTGGCCTGATCGGCGTGCCGATCGTTCCAACAGGACTTGAGAGGTAGACGTGACTTGTGAGAGCTGACGAAATTTAAATCGAATATCCGATGTGAGCCCGACGCTCAAATAACTAAGTTTTCAAAACTAACTTAGTTTATAAGAATTTAGATAATTTGGGGTTCGGGAGTCCAAAATGTAAAATATTGGCCTGATCGGCGTGTCGATTGTTCCAACAGGACTTGGGAGGTAGACATGACATGTGAGAGCTGACGGAATCCAAATCGGATATCCGGTGAGAGCCCGATGCTCAAATAACTAAGTTAGTTTTCAAAACTAACTTAGTTTAGAAGAATTCAGATAATTAGGGGTTCGGAAGTCCAAAATGTAAAATACTGGTCTGATCGGCGTGTCGATCATTCCAACAGGACTTGGGAGGTAGACGTGACTTGTGAGAGCTGACGGAATCCAAATCGGATATCCGTTGTGAACCCGACGCTCAAATAACTAAGTTAGATTTCAAAACTAACTTAGTTTAGAAGAATTCATATAATTAGGGGTTCGGGGGTCCAAAATGTAAAAAACTAGCCTGATCAACGTGCCGATCGTTGTAACAGGACTTTGGAGGTAGTCGTGACTTTTGAGAGCTGACGGAATCCAAATCGGATATCCGGTTTGAGCCCGACGCTCAAATAACTAAGTTAGTTTTGAAAACTAACTTAGTTTAGAAGAATTCAGATAATTAGGGGTTTGAAAGTCCAAAATGTAAAATACAGGCCTGATCGGCGTGTCGATCATTCTAACAAGACTTGGGAGGTAGACGTGACTTGTGACAGCTGACGGAATCTAAATCAGATATCCGGTGTGATCTTGATGCTCAAATTACTAAGTTAGTTTTTACAACTAACTTAGTTTAAAAGAATTCATATAATTAGGGGTTCGGGGGTCCAAAATGTAAAATACTGGTCTGATCGACATGCCGATCATTCCAACAGGACTTGGGAGATAGACGTGACTTATGAGAGCTGACGGAATCCAAATCGGATATCCGGTTTGAACCCGACGCTCAAATAACTAAGTTAGTTTTCAAAACTAACTTAGTTTAGAAGAATTCAGATAATTAGGGGTTCGGGGGTCCAAAATATAAAATACTGGTCTGATCGACATGCCGATCGATCCAACAGGACTTGGGAGATAGACGTGACTTGTGAGAGCTGATAGAATCCAAATCGGATATCCGGTTTGAACCCGACGCTCAAATAACTAAGTTAGATTTCAAAACTAACTTAGTTTAGAAGAATTCAGATAATTAGGGGTTCGGAAGTCCAAAATATAAAATACTAGCCTGATCGACGTGCCGATCGTTCTAACAAGACTTGGGAGGTAGACGTGACTTGTGAGAGCTGACGGAATCCAAATCGGATATCCGGTTTGAGCCCGACGCTCAAATAACTAAGTTAGTTTTGAAAACTAACTTAGTTTAGAAGAATTCAGATAATTAGGGGTTTGAAAGTCCAAAATGTAAAATACAGGCCTGATCGGCGTGTCGATCATTCTAACAAGACTTGGGAGGTAGATGTGACTTGTGACAGCTGACGGAATCTAAATCAGATATCCGGTGTGATCTCGATGCTCAAATTACTAAGTTAGTTTTTACAACTAACTTAGTTTAAAAGAATTCATATAATTAGGGGTTCGGGGGTCCAAAATGTAAAATACTGGTCTGATCGACATGCCGATCATTCCAACAGGACTTGGGAGATAGACGTGACTTGTGAGAGCTGACGGAATCCTAATCGAATATCCGGTTTGAACCCGACGCTCAAATAACGAAGTTAGTTTTCAAAACTAACTTAGTTTAGAAGAATTCAGATAATTAGTTCGGAGGTCCAAAATGTAAAATACTGGCCTGATTGGCATGTCCATCGATCCAACAGGACTTTGGAGGTAGACGTGACTTGTGAGAGCTGACGGAATCCAAATCGTATATCCGGTGTGAGCCTGACGCTCAAATAATTAAGTTAGTTTTAAAAACTAACTTAGTTTAGAAGAATTCAGATAATTAGTGGTTCGGGGTCCAAAATGTAAAATATTGGCCTGATCGGGATGTCGATCGTTCCAACCGGACTTGGGAGGTTGACGTTACTTGTGAGAGCTGACGGAATCCAAATCGGATATCCAGTGTGAGCCCGACGCTCAAATAACTAAGTTAGTTTTTAAAACTAACGTAGTTTAGAAGAATTCAGATAATTGGGGGTTCGGGGGTCCAAAATGTAAAATATTGGCCTGATCGGCGTGCCAATCATTCCAACAGGACTTTTGCGGTAGATGTGACTTGTGAGAGCTGACGGAATCCAAATAGAATATCCGGTGTGAACCTGACGCTAAAATAAGTAAGTTAGTTTTCAAAACTAACTTGGTTTAGAAGAATTCAGATAATTAGAGGTTCGGGGGTCCAAAATATAAAATACTGGCCTGATCGGTGTGTCGATCGTTCCCACAGGACTTGGGAAGTAAACGTGACTTGTTAGAGCTGACGGAATCCAAATCGGATATCCGGTTTGAGCCTGATGCTCAAATAAGTAAGTTATTTTTCAAAAGCAACTTAGTTTAGAAGAATTCTGATAATTAAGGGTTTGGGGGTCCAAAATATAAAATACTAGCCTGATCGGCGTGCCGATCATTCCAACAGGACTTGGGAGGCAGACGTGACTTGTGAGAGCTGATAGAATACAAATCGGATATCCGGTGTGAGCCCGAAGTTCAAATAACTAAGTTAGTTTTCAAAACTAACTTAATTTAGCAGAATTATGATAATTAGGGGTTCGGGAGTCCAAAATGTAAAATACCGGCCTGATTGACGTGCCGATCATTCCAACAGGACTTGGGTGGTAGACGTGACTTGTGAGAGTTGACGGAATCTAAATCGGATATCCGGTTTAAACCCGACGCTAAAATTAGTAAGTTAGTTTTCAAAACTAACTTAATTTAGAAGAATTCAGATAATTAGGGATTCAAGGGTCCAAAATGTAAAATACTGGCCTGATCGGCGTGTCGATGATTCCAACAGGACTTGGGAGGTAGACGTGACTTGTGAGAGCTGGCGGAATGCAAATTAGATATCCTGTTTGAGCTCGATGCTCAAATAACTAGGTTAGTTTTCACAACTAACTTACTTTAAAAGAATTTAGATAATTAGGGGTTTGGGGGTCTAAAATGTCAAATACTGGCCCGATCGGCGTGCCGATCGTTCCAAGAGGACTTGAGAGGTAGACTTGACTTGTGAGAGCTGACGAAATTTAAATCGAATATCCGATGTGAGCCCGACGCTCAAATGACTAAGTTAGTTTTCAAAACTAACTTAGTTTATAAGAAATTAGATAATTAGGGGTTCGGGAGTCAGAAATGTAAAATATTGACCTGATCGGCATGTCGATTGTTCCAACAGGACTTGGGAGGTAGACATGACATGTGAGAGCTGATGGAATCCAAATCGGATATCCGGTGAGAGTCCGATGCTCAAATAACTAAGTTAGTTTTCAAAACTAACTTAGTTTAGAAGAATTCAGATAATTAGGGGTTCGGGAGTCCAAAATGTAAAATACTGGTTTAATCGGCATGCCGATCATTCCAACAGGACTTGGGAGGTAGACGTGACATGTGAGAGCTGAAGGAATCCAAATCGGATATCCGTTGTGAACCCGACGCTCAAATAACTAAGTTAGATTTCAAAACTAACTTAGTTTAGAAGAATTCAGATAACTAGGGGTTCGGGGGTCCAAAATGTAAAATACTAGCCTGATCAACGTGCCGATCGTTGTAACAGGACTTTCGAGGTAGTCGTGACTTGTGAGAGCTGACGGAATCCAAATCGGATATCCGGTTTGAGCCCGACGCTCAAATAACTAAGTTAGTTTTGAAAACTAACTTAGTTTAGAAGAATTCAGATAATTAGGGGTTCGAAAGTCCAAAATATAAAATACTGGCCTGATCGACGTGTCGATCATTCCAACAAGACTTGGGAGATAGACGTGACTTGTGAGAGCTGACGAAATCTAAATTAGATATCCGGTGTGATCTCGATGCTCAAATTACTAAGTTAGTTTTTAAAACTAACTTAGTTTAGAAGAATTCATATAATTAGGGGTTCGGGGGTCCAAAATGTAAAATACTGGTCTGATCGACATGCCGATCATTCCAACAGGACTTGGGAGATAGACGTGACTTGTGAGAGCTGACGGAATCCACATCGGATATCCGGTTTAAACCCGACGCTCAAATAACTAAGTTAGTTTTCAAAACTAACTTAGTTTAGAAGAATTCAGATAATTAGTTCGGAGGTCCAAAATGTAAAATACGGGCCTGATTGGCATGTCGATCGATCCAACAGGACTTGGGAGGTAGACGTGACTTGTGAGAGCAGACGGAATCCAAATCGGACATCCGGTGTGAGCTTGACGCTCAAATAATTAAGTTAGTTTTAAAAACTAACTTAGTTTAGAGGAATTCAGATAATTAGTGGTTCGGGGGTCCAAAATGTAAAATATTGGCCTGATCGGCATGTCGATCGTTCCAACAGGACTTGGGAGGTTGACGTTACTTGTGAGAGCTGACGGAATCAAAATCGGATATCCAGTGTAAGCCCGACGCTCAAATAACTAAGTTAGTTTTCAAAACTAAGTTAGTTTAGAAGAATTCAGATAATTAGGGGTTCGGGGGTCCAAAATGTAAAATACTGGCCTAATCGGCGTGGCGATCGTTCCAACAGGACTTGGGAGGTAGATGTGACTTGTGAGAGCTGACGTAATCCAAATCGAATATCCGGTGGGAACCCGGCGCCAAAATAAGTAAGTTAGTTTTCAAAACTAACTTAGTTTAGAAGAATTCAGATAATTAGGGGTTCAGGGGTCCAAAATGTAAAATATTGGCCTGATCGGCGTCTCGATCGTTCCCACATGACTTGGGAGGTAGACGTGACTTGTTAGAGTTGATGGAATCCAAATCGGATATCCGGTTTGAGTCTGATGTTCAAATAAGTAAGTTAGTTTTGAAAAGTAACTTAGTTTAGAAGAATTCTGATAATTAAGGGTTTAGGGGTCCAAAATATAAAATACTTGCCTGATCGGCGTGCCGATCGTTCCAACAGGACTTGGGAGGTAGACGTGACTTATGTGAGCTGATAGAATCTAAATCTGATATCCGGTGTGAGCTCGAAGCTGAAATAAATAAGTTAGTTTTCAAAACTAACTTAGTTTAGAAGAATTCAGATAATTAGGGGTTCGGGGGCCAAAATGTAAAATATCGGCCTGATCGGCATGCCGATCATTCCAATAGGACTTGGGAGGTAGACGTGACTTGTGAGAGATGACGGAATCTAAATCGGATATCCGTTTTGAGCCTGGCGCTAAAATACGTAAGTTAATTTTCAAAACTAACTTAGTTTAGAAGAATAAATATAATTAGGGATTCAAGGGCCCAAAATGTAAAATATTGGCCTGATCGGCGTGCCGATGATTCCAACAAGACTTGGGAGGTAGACGTGACTTGTGAGAGCTGACAGAATGTAAATCGGATATCCGGTTTGAGCCCGATGCTCAAATAACTAGGTTAATTTTCACAACTAACTTATTTTAGAAGAATTTAGATAATTAGGGGTTCAGAGGTCTAAAATGTAAAATACTGGCCCGATCAGCGCGCCGATCGTTCCAACAGGACTTGAGAGGTAGACGTGACTTGTGAGAGCTGACTGAATTTAAATCGAATATCCGTTGTGAGCCCGACGCTCAAATAACTAAGTTAGTTTTCAAAACTAACTTAGTTTAGAAGAATTTAGATAATTAGGGGTTCGGGAGTTCAAAATGTAAAATATTGGCCTGATCGGCGTGCCGATTGTTCCAACAGGACTTGGGAGGTAGACGTGACTTGTGAGAGCTGACGAAATCCAAATCGGATATCCGGTGAGAGCCCGACGCTCAAATAACTAAGTTAGTTATCAAAACTAACTTAGTTTAGAAGAATTCAGATAATTAGGGGTTCAGGGGTCCAAAATGTAAAATACTGGTCTGATCGGCGTGCCGATCATTCCAACAGGGCTTGGGTGGTAGACGTGACTTGTGAGAGCTGACGGAAACCAAATCGGATATCCGGTGTGAACCCGACGCTCAAATAACTAAGTTAGATTTCAAAACTAACTTAGGTTAGCAGAATTTAGATAATTAGGGGTTCGGGGGTCCAAAATGTAAAATACTAGCCTAATCGACGTGCCGATCATTCTAAAGGGACTTGGGAGGTAGACGTGACTTGTAAGAGCTGACGGAATCCAAATCGGATATCCGGTTTGAGCCCGATGCTCAAATAACTAAGTTAGTTTTAAAAACTAACTTAGTTTAGAAGAATTCAGATAATTAGGGGTTCGAGGGTCCAAAATGTAAAATACTAGCCTGATCGGCGTGTCGATCATTCCAACAATACTTGGGAGATAGACGTGACTTGTGAGAGCTGACGGAATCCAAATCGGATATCCGGTGTGATCTCGATGCTCAAATAACTAAGTTAGTTTTTAAAACTAACTTAGTTTAGAAGAATTCGGATAATTAGGGATTCGGGGGTCCAAAATGTAAAATACTGGTCTGATCGACATGCCGATCATTCCAACAGGACTTGGGAGATAGACGTGACTTGTGAGAGCTGACGGAATCCAAATCGGATATCCGGTTTGAACCCGACGCTAAAATAACTAAGGTAGTTTTCAAAACTAACTTATTTTAGAAGAATTCAGATAATTAGGGGTTCGAAGGTCCAAAATGTAAAATACTAGCCTGATTGGCGTGCCGATCGATCCAACAGTACTTGGGAGGTAGACGTGACTTGTGAGAGCTGACGGAATCCAAATCGGATATCCGGTGTGAGCCCGACGCTCAAATAACTAAGTTAGTTTTCAAAACTAACTTAGTTTAGAAGAATTCAGATAATTAGTGGTTCGGGGGTCCAAAATGTAAAATACTATCCAGATCGGCGTGCCGATCGTTCCAACAGGACTTGGGAGGTCGACGTTACTTGTGAGAGCTGACGGAATCCAAATCGGATATCCAGTGTGAGCCCGACGCTCAAATAACTAAGTTACTTTTCAAAACTAACTTAGTTTAGAAGAATTCAGATAATTAGGGGTTCGGGGGTCCAAAATAAAAAATACTGGCCTAATCGGAGTGCCAATCGTTCCAACAGGACTTGAGAGGTAGATGTGACTTGTGAGAGCTGACGGAATCCAAATCGAATATCCGGTGTGAACCCGACGCTAAAATAAGTAAGTTAGTATTCAAAACGAACTTAGTTTAGAAGAATTCAGAAAATTAGGGGTTCAGGGGTCCAAAATGTAAAATACTGGCCTGATCGGCGTGTCGATCGTTCCCACAGGACTTGAGAGGTAGACGTGACTTGTTAGAGCTGACGGAATCCAAATCAGATATCCGATTTGAGCCCGATGCTCAAATAAGTAAGTTAGTTTTCAAAAGTAACTTAGTTTAGAAGAATTCTGATAATTAAGGGTTTAGGGGTCCAAAATGTAAAATACTAGCCTGATCGGCGTGCCGATCGTTCCAACTGGACTTGGGAGGTAGACGTAACTTGTGAGAGCTGATAGAATCCAAATCGGATATCCGGTGTCAGCCCGAAGCTCAAATAACTAAGTTTGTTTTCTAAACTAACTTAGTTTAAAAGAATACAGATAATTAGGGGTTCGGGGGTCCAAAATGTAAAATACAAGCCTGATCGGCGTGTCGATCATTCTAACAAGACTTGGGAGATAGACGTGACTTGTGACAGCTGACGGAATCTAAATCAGATATCCGGTGTGATCTCGATGCTCAAATTACTAAGTTAGTTTTTACAACTAACTTAGTTTAAAAGAATTCATATAATTAGGGGTTCGGGGGTCCAAAATGTAAAATATTGGCCTGATCCGCATGCCGATCATTCCAACAGGACTTGGCAGGTAGACGTGACTTGTGAGAGCAGACAGAATCCAAATCGGATGTCCGGTGTGAACCCGACGCTCAAATAACTAAGTTAGATTTCAAAACTAACTTAGTTTAAAAGAATTCAGATAATTAGGGGTTCGGAGGTCCAAAATATAAAATACTAGCCTGATCGACGTGTCGATCGTTCTAACAAGACTTGGGAGGTAGACGTGACTTGTGAGAGGTGACGGAATCTAAATCGGATATCCGGTTTGATCCCGACCCTCAAATAACTAAGTTAGTTTTCAAAACTTACTTAGTTTAGAAGAATTTAGATAATTAGGGGTTCGAGGGTCCAAAAGTTAAAATATTGACCTGATTGGTATGTCGATCATTCCAACAAGACTTGGGAGATAGACGTGACTTGTGAGAGCTGACGGAATCCAAATCGGATATCTGGTGTGATCTCGATGCTCAAATAACTAAATTAGTTTTTAAAACTAACTTAGTTTAGAAGAATTCAGATAATTAGGGGTTCGGGGGTTCAAAATATAAAATACTGGTCTGATCGACATGCCGATCATTCCAACAGGACTTGGGAGATAGACGTGACTTGTGAGAGCTGACAGAATCCAAATCGGATATCCGGTGTGAACCCGACGCTCAAATAACTAAGTTAGATTTCAAAACTAACTTAGTTTAAAAGAATTCAGATAATTAGGGGTTCGGAGGTCCAAAATATAAAATACTAGCCTGATCGACGTGTCGATCGTTCTAACAAGACTTGGGAGGTAGACGTGACTTGTGGGAGGTGACGGAATCTAAATCGGATATCCGGTTTGATCCCGACCCTCAAATAACTAAGTTAGTTTTCAAAACTTACTTAGTTTAGAAGAATTTAGATAATTAGGGGTTCGAGGGTCCAAAAGTTAAAATATTGACCTGATCGGTATGTCGATCATTCCAACAAGACTTGGGAGATAGACGTGACTTGTGAGAGCTGACGGAATCCAAATCGGATATCTGGTGTGATCTCGATGCTCAAATAACTAAGTTAGTTTTTAAAACTAACTTAGTTTAGAAGAATTCAGATAATTAGGGGTTCGGGGGTTCAAAATATAAAATACTGGTCTGATCGACATGCCGATCATTCCAACATGACTTGGGAGATAGACGTGACTTGTGAGAGCTGACAGAATCCAAATCGGATATCCGGTTTGAACCCGACGCTCAAATAACTAAGTTAGTTTTCAAAACTAACTTAGTTTAGAAGAATTAAGATAATTAGGGGTTCGGAGGTCCAAAATGTAAAATACTGGCTTGATTGGCGTGCCGATCGATCCAACAGGACTTGGGAGGTAGACGTGACTTGTGAGAGCTGACAGAATCCAAATCGGATTTCCGGTGTGAGCCCGACGCTCAAATAACTAAGTTAGTTTTAAAAACTAACTTAGTTTAGAAGAATTTGGATAATTAGTGGTTCGGGGGTCCAAAATGTAAAATACTAACCTTATCGGCTTGTCGTTCGTTCCAACAGGAATTGGAATGCCGACGTTACTTGTGAGAGCTGACGAAATCCAAATCGGATATCCGGTGTGAGCCCGACGCTCAAATAACTAAGTTAGTTTTCAAAACTAACTTAGTTTAGAAGAATTCAGACAATTAGGGGTTCGAGGGTCCAAAATATAAAATACTGGCCTAATCGGCGTGCCCATCGTTCCAATAGGACTTGTGAGGTAGATGTGACTTGTGAGAGCTGACGGAATCCAAATCGAATATCCGGTGTGAACCCGGCGCTAAAATAAGTAAGTTAGTTTTCAAAATGAACTTAGTTTAGAAGAATTCAGATAATTAGGGGTTCAGGGGTCCAAAATGTAAAATACTAGACTGATCGGCGTGTCAATCGTTCCCACAGGACTTGGGAGGTAGACGTGACTTGTTAGAGTTGACGGATTCAAAATCGGATATCCGGTTTGAGCCCGATGGTCAAATAAGTAAGTTAGTTTTCAAAAGTAACTTAGTTTAGAAGAATTCTGATAATTAAGGGTTTAGGGGTCCAAAATATAAAATACTAGACTGATCGACGTGTCGATCGTTCCAATAGGACTTGGGATGTAGACGTGACTTGTGAGAGCTGATAGAATCTAAATCGGATATCCGGTGTGAGCCCTAAGCTCAAATAACTAAGTTAGTTTTCAAAACTAACTTAGATTAGAAGAATTCAGATAATTAGGGGTTCGGGAGTCCAAAATGTAAAATACCAACAGGATTTGGGAGGTAGACTTGAGTTGTGAGAGCTGACGGAATCCAAATTGGATATCCGGTTTGAGCCCGACGCCAAAATAAGTAAGTTAGTTTTCAAAACTAAGTTAGTTTAGAAGAATTCAGATAATTTGGGATTCAAGGGCCCAAAATGTAAAATATTGGTCTGATCGGCGTGCCGATAATTCCAACAGGACTTGGGCGGTAGACGTGACTTGTGAGAGCTGACGGAATGTAAATCGGATATCCGGTTTGAGCTTGATGCTCAAATAACTAGGTTAGTTTTCACAACTAACTTACTTTAGAAGAATTTAGATAATTAGGGGTTCAGGGGTTTAAGATATAAAATACTTGCCCGATCGGCGTGCCGATCGTTCCAACAGGACTTGAGAGGTAGACGTGACTTGTGAGAGCAGACAGAATTTAAATCAAATATCCGATGTGAGCCCGACGCTCAAATAACTAAGTTATTTTTCAAAACTAACTTAGTTTAGAAGAATTTAGATAATTAGGGGTTTGGGAGTCCAAAATGTAAAAAATTATTATGATCGGCGTGCCGATTGTTCCAACAGGACTTGGGAGGTAGACGTGACTTGTGAGAGCTGACAGAATCTAAATCGGATATCCGGTGAGAGCCCGATGCTCAAATAACTAAGTTAGTTTTCACAACTTACTTAGTTTAGAATAATTCAAATAATTAGGGGTTCGGAGGTCCAAAATGTAAAATACAGGTCTGATCGGCGTGCCGATCGTTCCAACAGGACTTGGGAGGTAGACGTGACTTGTGAGAGCTGACGGAATCCCAATCGGATATCCGGTGTGAACCCGACGCTTAAATAACTAAGTTAGATTTCAAAACCAACTTAGTTTAGAAGAATTCAGATAATTAGGGTTTCGGAGGTCCAAAATATAAATTACTAGCCTGATCGACGTGCCGATCATTATAACCGGACTTGGGAGGTAGACGTGACTTGTGAGCGCTGACGGAATCCAAATCGGATATCCGGTTTGAGCCCGACGCTCAAATAACTAAGTTAGTTTTCAAAACTTACTTAGTTTAGAAGAATTCAGATAATTAGGGGTTCGAGCGTCCAAAAGTTAAAATATTGGCCTGATCGGCATGTTGATCATTCCAACAAGACTTGGGAGATAGACGTGACTTGTGAGAGCTGACGGAATCCAAATCGGATATCCGGTGTGATCTCGATGCTCAAATAACTAAGTTAGTTTTTAAAACGAACTTAGTTTAGAAGAATTCAGATAATTAGGGGTTCGGGGGTCCAAAATGTAAAATACTGGCCTGATCCGCATGCCGATCATTCCAACAGGACTTGGCAGGTAGACGTGACTTGTGAGAGCAGACAGAATCCAAATCGGATGTCCGGTGTGAACCCGACGCTCAAATAACTAAGTTAGATTTCAAAACTAACTTAGTTTAAAAGAATTCAGATAATTAGGGGTTCGGAGGTCCAAAATATAAAATACTAGCCTGATCGACGTGTCGATCGTTCTAACAAGACTTGGGAGGTAGACGTGACTTGTGAGAGGTGACGGAATCTAAATCGGATATCCGGTTTGATCCCGACCCTCAAATAACTAAGTTAGTTTTCAAAACTTACTTAGTTTAGAAGAATTTAGATAATTAGGGGTTCGAGGGTCCAAAAGTTAAAATATTGACCTGATCGGTATGTCGATCATTCCAACAAGACTTGGGAGATAGACGTGACTTGTGAGAGCTGACGGAATCCAAATCGGATATCTGGTGTGATCTCGATGCTCAAATAACTAAATTAGTTTTTAAAACTAACTTAGTTTAGAAGAATTCAGATAATTAGGGGTTCGGGGGTTCAAAATATAAAATACTGGTCTGATCGACATGCCGATCATTCCAACAGGACTTGGGAGATAGACGTGACTTGTGAGAGCTGACAGAATCCAAATCGGATATCCGGTTTGAACCCGACGCTCAAATAACTAAGTTAGTTTTCAAAACTAACTTAGTTTAGAAGAATTAAGATAATTAGGGGTTCGGAGGTCCAAAATGTAAAATACTGGCTTGATTGGCGTGCCGATCGATCCAACAGGACTTGGGAGGTAGACGTGACTTGTGAGAGCTGACAGAATCCAAATCGGATTTCCGGTGTGAGCCCGACACTCAAATAACTAAGTTAGTTTTAAAAACTAACTTAGTTTAGAAGAATTTGGATAATTAGTGGTTCGGGGGTCCAAAATGTAAAATACTAACCTGATCGGCTTGTCGATCGTTCCAACAGGAATTGGAATGCCGACGTTACTTGTGAGAGCTGACGAAATCCAAATCGGATATCCGGTGTGAGCCCGACGCTCAAATAACTAAGTTAGTTTTCAAAACTAACTTAGTTTAGAAGAATTCAGACAATTAGGGGTTCGAGGGTCCAAAATATAAAATACTGGCCTAATCGGCGTGCCCATCGTTCCAATAGGACTTGTGAGGTAGATGTGACTTGTGAGAGCTGACGGAATCCAAATCGAATATCCGGTGTTAACCCGGCGCTAAAATAAGTAAGTTAGTTTTCAAAATGAACTTAGTTTAGAAGAATTCAGATAATTAGGGGTTCAGGGGTCCAAAATGTAAAATACTAGACTGATCGGCGTGTCAATCGTTCCCACAGGACTTGGGAGGTAGACGTGACTTGTTAGAGTTGACGGAATCAAAATCGGATATCCGGTTTGAGCCCGATGGTCAAATAAGTAAGTTAGTTTTCAAAAGTAACTTAGTTTAGATGGATTCTGATAATTAAGGGTTTAGGGGTCCAAAATATAAAATACTAGACTGATCGACGTGTCGATCGTTCCAATAGGATTTGGGATGTAGACGTGACTTGTGAGAGCTGATAGAATCTAAATCGGATATCCGGTGTGAGCCCTAAGCTCAAATAACTAAGTTAGTTTTCAAAACTAACTTAGATTAGAAGAATTCAGATAATTAGGGGTTCGGGAGTCCAAAATGTAAAATACCAACAGGATTTGGGAGGTAGACTTGAGTTGTGAGAGCTGACGGAATCCAAATCGGATATCCGGTTTGAGCCCGACGCCAAAATAAGTAAGTTAGTTTTCAAAACTAAGTTAGTTTAAAAGAATTCAGATAATTTGGGATTCAAGGGCCCAAAATGTAAAATATTGGTCTGATCGGCGTGCCGATAATTCCAACAGGACTTGGGCGGTAGACGTGACTTGTGAGAGCTGACGGTATGTAAATCGGATATCCGGTTTGAGCTTGATGCTCAAATAACTAGGTTAGTTTTCACAACTAACTTACTTTAGAAGAATTTAGATAATTAGGGGTTCAGGGGTCTAAGATATAAAATACTTGCCCGATCGGCGTGCCGATCGTTCCAACAGGACTTGAGAGGTAGACGTGACTTGTGAGAGCAGACAGAATTTAAATCAAATATCCGATGTGAGCCCGACGCTCAAATAACTAAGTTATTTTTCAAAACTAACTTAGTTTAGAAGAATTTAGATAATTAGGGGTTTGGGAGTCCAAAATGTAAAAAATTATTATGATCGGCGTGCCGATTGTTCCAACAGGACTTGGGAGGTAGACGTGACTTGTGAGAGCTGACAGAATCTAAATCGGATATCCGGTGAGAGCCCGATGCTCAAATAACTAAGTTAGTTTTCACAACTTACTTAGTTTAGAATAATTCAAATAATTAGGGGTTCGGAGGTCCAAAATGTAAAATACAGGTCTGATCGGCGTGCCGATCGTTCCAACAGGACTTGGGAGGTAGACGTGACTTGTGAGAGCTGACGGAATCCCAATCGGATATCCGATGTGAACCCGACGCTTAAATAACTAAGTTAGATTTCAAAACCAACTTAGTTTAGAAGAATTCAGATAATTAGGGTTTCGGAGGTCCAAAATATAAATTACTAGCCTGATCGACGTGCCGATCATTATAACCGGACTTGGGAGGTAGACGTGACTTGTGAGCGCTGACGGAATCCAAATCGGATATCCGGTTTGAGCCCGACGCTCAAATAACTAAGTTAGTTTTCAAAACTTACTTAGTTTAGAAGAATTCAGATAATTAGGGATTCGAGCGTCCAAAAGTTAAAATACTGGCCTGATCGGCATGTTGATCATTCCAACAAGACTTGGGAGATAGACGTGAGTTGTGAGAGTTGACGGAATCCATATCGGATATCCGGTGTGATCTCGATGCTCAAATAACTAAGTTAGTTTTTAAAACGAACTTAGTTTAGAAGAATTCAGATAATTAGGGGTTCGGGGGTCCAAAATGTAAAATACTGGCCTGATCCGCATGCCGATCATTCCAACAGGACTTGGGAGATAGACGTGACTTATGAGAGCTGACGGAATCCAAATCGGATATCCGGTTTGAACCCAACGTTCAAATAACTAAGTTAGTTTTCAAAACTAACTTAGTTATAAAGAATTCTGATAATTAGGGGTTCGGAGGACCAAAATGTGAAATACTAGCCTGATTGGCGTTCCGATCGATCCAACAGGACTTGGGAGGTAGACGTGACTTGTGAGAGCTGACATAATCTAAATCGAATATCCGGTGTGAGCCCGACGCTCAAATAACTAAGTTGGTTTTCAAAACTAACTTAGTTTAGAAGAATTCAGATAATTTGTGGTTCGAGGGTCCAAAATGTAAAATACTGACATGATCGACGTGTCGATCGTTCCAACAGGACTTGGGAGGTTGACCTGACTTGTGAGAGCTGACGGAATCTAAATCAGATATCCAGTGTGAGCCCGACGCTCAAATAACTAAGTTAGTTTTTAAAACTAACTTAGTTTACGAAGAATTTAGATAATTAGGGGTTCGGGGGTCCAAAATGTAAAATACTGGCCTAATCGGCGTGCCAATCGTTCCAACAGGACTTGGGAGGTAGATGTGACTTGTGAGAGCTAATGGAATCCAAATCGAATATCCGGTGTGAACCCGCCGCTAAAATAAGTAAGTTAGTTTTCAAAACTAACTTAGTTTAGAAGAATTCCTATAATTAGGGGTTCGGGGGTCCAAAATGTAAAATACTGGCCTGATCGGCGTGTCGATGGTTCCCACAGGACTTGGGAGGTAGACGTGACTTGTTAGAGCTGACGGAATCCAAATCAGATATCCGGTTTGAGCCTGATGCTCAAATAAGTAAGTTAGTTTTCAAAAGTAACTTAGTTTAGAAGAATTCTGATAATTAAGGGTTTAGGGGTTCAAAATGTAAAATACTAGCCTACTCGGCGTGCCGATCGTTCCAACAGGACTTCGGAGGTAGACCTTACTTGTGAGAGCTGATAGATTCCAAATCGGATATCCGGTGTGAGCCCGAAGCTCAAATAACTAAGTTAGTTTTCAAAACTAACTTAGTTTAGAAGAATTCAGATAATTAGGGGTTCGGGGGTCCAAAATGTAAAATACCGGCCTGATCGGCTTGCCGATCATTCTAACAGGACTTGGGAGGTAGACGTGACTTGTGAGAGCTGACGGAATCCAAATCAGATATCCGGTTTAAGCCCGACGCTAAAATAAGTAAGTTAGTTTTCAAAACTAACTTGGTTTAGAAGAATTCAGATAATTAGGGATTCAATGGTCCAAAATGTAAAATACTGGCTTGATAGGCGTGCCGATGATTCCAACAGGACTTGGAAGGTAGATGTGACTTGTGAGAGCTGACGGAATCTAAATCGGATATCCGGTTTGAGCCCGATGCTCAAATAACTAGGTTAGTTTTCACAACTAACTTACTTTAGAAAAATTTAGATAATTAGGGGTTGAGGGGTCTAAAATGTAAAATACTGGCCCGATCGGCGTGCTGATTATTCCAACAGGACTTGAGAGGTTGACGTGACTTGTGAGAGCTGACGGAATTTAAATCGGATATCCGATGTGAGCCCGATGCTCAAAGAACTAAGTTAGTTTTCCAAACTAACTCAGTTTAGAAGAATTTAGATAATTAGGGATTCGAGAGTGCAAAATGTAAAATATAGGCCTGATCGGCGTGCCGATTGTTCCAACAAGACTTGGGAGGTATACGTGACTTGTGATAGCTGACGGAATCTAAATCGGATATCCGATGTGAACCCGACGCTAAAATAAGTAAGTTAGTTTTCAAAACTAACTTTGTTTAGAAGAATTCAGATAATTAGGGTGTCGGTGGTCCAAAATGTAAAATACTAGCCTGATTGGAGTGCCGATTGTTCCAACAGGACTTGGGAGGTAGACGTGACTTGTGAGAGCTGACGGAATCTAAATCGGATATCCGGTTTGATCCCGACGCTCAAATAAAAAAGTTAGTTTCCAAAACTTACTTAGTTTAGAAAAATTCAGATAATTAGGGGTTTGCGGGTCCAAAAGTTAAAATATTGGCCTGATCGTCATGTCGATCATTCCAACAAGACTTGGGAGATAGACGTGACTTGTGAGAGCTAACGGAATCCAAATCGGATATCCGGTGTGATCTCGATGCTCAAATAACTAAGTAAGTTTTTAAAACTAACTTAGTTTAGAAGAATTCAGATAATTAGGGGTTCGGGGGTCCAAAATATAAAATACTGGTCTGATCGTCATGCCAATCATTCTAACAGGACTTGGGAGATAGACGTGACTTGTGAGAGCTGACAGAATCCAAATCGGATATCCGGTTTGAACCCGATGCTCAAATAACTAAGTTAGTTTTCAAAACTAACTTAGTTTAGAAGAATTCAGATAATTAGGGGTTCGGGGGTCCAAAATATAAAATACTGGTCTGATCGACATGCCAATCATTCCAACAGGACTTGGGAGATAGACGTGACTTGTGAGAGCTGACAGAATCCAAATCGGATATCCGGTTTGAACCCGACGCTCAAATAACTAAGTTAGTTTTCAAAACTAACGTAGTTTAGAAGAATTCAGATAATTAGGGGTTCGGAGGTCCAAAATGTAAAATACTAGCCAGATTGGCATGCCGATCGATCCAACAGTACTTGGGAGGTAGACGTGACTTGTGAGAGCTGACGGAATCCAAATCGGATATCCGGTGTGAGCCCGACGCTCAAATAACTAAGTTAGTTTTCACAACTAACTTAGTTTAGAAGAATTCAGATAATTAGTGGTTTGGGGGTCCAAAATGTAAAATACTGTCCTGATCGGCGTGCCGATCGTTCCCACAGGACTTGGGAGGTCGACGTTACTTGTGAGAGCTGACGGAATCCAAATCGGATATCCAGTGTGAGCCCGATGCTCAAATAACTAAGTTAGTTTTCAAAACTAACTTAGTTTAGAAGAATTCAGATAATTAGGGGTTCGGGGGTCTAAAATATAAAATACTATCCTGATGGGCGTGTCGATCGTTCCAACAGGACTTGGGAGGTCGACGTTACTTGTGAGAGCTGACGGAATCCAAATCGGATATCCAGTGTGAGCCCGACGCTCAAATAACTAAGTTAGTTTTCAAAACTAACTTAGTTTAGAAGAATTCAGATAATTAGGGGTTCGGGGGTCCAAAATATAAAATACTGGCCTAATCGGCGTGGCATTCGTTCCAACAGGACTTGAGAGGTAGATGTGACTTGTGATAGCTGACGGAATCTAAATCGGATATCCGATGTGAACCCGACGCTAAAATAAGTAAGTTAGTTTTCAAAACTAACTTTGTTTAGAAGAATTTAGATAATTAGGGTGTCGGTGGTCCAAAATGTAAAATACTAGCCTGATTGGAGTGTCGATTGTTCCAACAGGACTTGGGAGGTAGACGTGACTTGTGAGAGCTGACAGAATCCAAATCGGATATCCGGTTTGATCCCGACGCTCAAATAAAAAAGTTAGTTTCCAAAACTTACTTAGTTTAGAAAAATTCAAATAATTAGGGGTTTGAGGGTCCAAAAGTTAAAATATTGGCCTGATCGGCATGTCGATCATTCCAACAAGACTTGGGAGATAGACGTGACTTGTGAGAGCCGACGGAATCCAAATCGGATATCTGGTGTGATCTCGATGCTCAAATAACTAAGTTAGTTTTTAAAACTAACTTAGTTTAGAAGAATTCAGATAATTAGGGGTTCGGGGGTCTAAAATATAAAATACTGGTCTGATCGACATGCCAATTATTCCAAGAGGACTTGGGAGATAGACGTGACTTGTGAGAGCTGACAGAATCTAAATCGGATATCCGGTTTGAACCCGACGCTCAAATAACTAAGTTTGTTTTCAAAACTAACTTAGTTTAGAAGAATTCAGATAATTAGGGGTTCGGGGGTCCAAAATATACAATACTGGTCTGATCGACATGCCAATCATTCCAACAGGACTTGGGAGATATACGTGACTTGTGAGAGCTGACAGAATCCAAATCGGATATCCGGTTTGAACTCGACGCTCAAATAACTAAGTTAGTTTTCAAAACTAACTTAGTTTAGAAGAATTCAGATAATTAGGGGTTCGGAGGTCCAAAATGGAAAATACTAGCCTGATTGGCGTGCCGATCGATCCAACAGGACTTGGGAGGTAGACGTGACTTGTGAGAGCTGGCAGAATCCAAATCGGAGATCCGGTGTGAGCCCGACGCTCAAATAACTAAGTTAGTTTTAAAAACTAACTTAGTTTAGAAGAATTCAGATAATTAGGGGTTCGGGGGTCCAAAATGTAAAATAACGGCCTGATCGGCGTGCCGATCATTTCAACAGGACTTGGGAGGTAGACGGGACTTGTGAGAGCTGACGAAATCCAAATCGGATATCCAGTTTGAGCCCGACGCAAAAATAAGTAAGTTAGTTTTCAAAACTAATTTAGTTTAGAAGAATTCAGATAATTAGGGATTGAAGGGCCCAAAATGTAAAATATTGGTCTGATCGGCGTGCCGATGATTCCAACAGGACTTGGGTGGTAGACGTGACTTGTGAGAGCTGACGGAATGTAAATCGGATATCCGGTTTGAGCTCGATGCTCAAATAACTAGGTTAGTTTTCACAACTAACTTACTTTAGAAGAATTTAGATAATTAGGGGTTCGGGGGTATAAAATGTAAAATACTTACCCGATCGGCGTGCTGATCGTTCCAACAGGACTTGAGAGGTAGACGTGACTTGTGAGAGTTGACAGAATTTAAATCAAATATCCGATGTGAGCCCGACGCTCAAATAACTAAGTTATTTTTCAAACTAACTTAGTTAAAAAGAATTTAGATAATTAGGGGTTCGGGAGTCCAAAATGTAAAATACTGGCCTGATGGGCGTGTCGGTCGTTCCAACAGGAATTAGGAGGTCGACGTTACTTGTGAGAGCTGACGAAATCAAAATCGGATATCCGGTGTGAGCCCGACGCTCAAATAACTAAGTTAGTTTTCAAAACTAACTTAGTTTAGAAGAATTCAGATAATTAGGGGTTCGAGGGTCCAAAATATAAAATACTGGCCTAATCAGCGTGCCAATCATTCCAACAGGACTTGTGAGGTAGATGTGACTTGTGATAGCTGACTGAATCCAAATCGAATATCCGGTGTGAACTCGGTGCTAAAATAAGTAAGTTAGTTTTCAAAACTAACTTAGTTTAGAAGAATTCAGATAATTAGGGGTTCAGGGCTCCAAAATGTAAAATATTGGCCTGATCGGCGTGTCAATCGTTCCCACAGGACTTGGGAGGTAGACGTGACTTGTTAGAGCGGACGGAATCCCAATCGGATATCCGGTTTGAGCCCGATGCTCAAATAAGTAAGTTAGTTTTCAAAAGTAACTTAGTTTAGAAGAATTCTGATAATTAAGGGTTTAGGGGTCTAAAATATAAAATACTAGCCTGATCGACGTGTCGATCGTTCCAACAGGACTTGGGAGGTAGACGTGACTTGTGAGAGCTGATAGAATCTAAATCGGATATCCGGTGTGAGCCCAAAGCTCAAATAACTAAGTTAGTTTTCAAAACTAACTTAGTTTAGAAGAATTCAGAAAATTAGGGGTTCGGGGGCCCAAAATTTAAAATACCGTCCTGATCAGCGTGCCGATCATTTCAACAGGACTTGGGAGGTAGACGTGACTTGTGAGAGCTGACGAAATCCAAATCGGATATCCGATTTGAGCCCGACGCAAAAATAAGTAAGTTAGTTTTCAGAACTAACTTAGTTTAGAAGAATTCAGATAATTAGGGATTCAAGGTCCCAAAATGTAAAATATTGGTCTGATCGGCGTGCCGATGATTCCAACAGGACTTGGGAGGTAGACGTGACTTGTGAGAGCTGACGGAATGTAAATCGGATATCCGGTTTGAGCTCGATGCTCAAATAACTAGGTTAGTTTTCACAACTAACTTACTTTAGAAGAATTTAGATAATTAGGGGTTCGGGGGTATAAAATGTAAAATACTTACCCGATCGGCGTGCTGATCGTTCCAACAGGACTTGAGAGGTAGACGTGACTTGTGAGAGTTGACAGAATTTAAATCAAATATCCGATGTGAGGCCGTCGCTCAAATAACTAAGTTATTTTTCAAACTAACTTAGTTTAGAAGAATTTAGATAATTAGGGGTTCGGGAGTCCAAAATGTAAAAAATTATTATGATCGGCGTGCCGATTGTTCCAACAGGACTTGGGAGGTAGACGTGACTTGTGAGAGCTGACGGAATCCAAATCGGATATCCGGTGAGAGCCCGATGCTCAAATAACTAAGTTAGTTTTGAAAACTAACTTAGTTTAGAAGAATTCAGATAATTAGGGGTTCGGAGGTCCAAAATGTAAAATACTGGTCTGATCGGTGTGCCGATCGTTCCAACAGGACTTGGGAGGTAGACGTGACTTGTGACAGCTGACGGAATCCAAATTGGATATCCGGTGTGAACCCGACGCTCAAATAACTAAGTTAGATTTCAAAACTAACTTAGTTTAGAAGAATTCAGATAATTAGGGGTTCGGAGGTCCAAAATTTAAATTACTCGCCTGATCGACGTGTCGATCGTTCTAACAGGACTTGGGAGGTAGACGTGACTTGTGAGAGCTGACGGAATCCAAATCGGATATCCGGTTTGAGCCCGACGCTCGAATAAGTAAGTTAGTTTTTAAAACTTACTTAGTTTAGAAGAATTCAGATAATTAGGGGTTCGAGGGTCCAAAAGTTAAAATACTGGCCTGATCGGCATGTCGATCATTCGAATAAGACTCGGGAGATAGACGTGAGTTGTGAGAGCTGACGGAATCCAAATCGGATATCCGGTGTGATCTCGATGCTCAAATAACTAAGTTAGTTTTCAAAACTAACTTAGTTTATAAGAATTCGTATAATTAGGGGTTCGGGGTCCAAAATGTAAAATACTGGCCTGATCGGCATGCCGATCATTCAAACAGGAGTTGGAGATAGACGTGACTTGTGAGAGCTGACGGAATCCAAATCGGATATCCTGTATGACCCGACACTCAAATAACTAAGTTAGTTTTCAAACTAACTTAGTTTAGAAGAATTCATATAATTAGGGGTTCGGAGGTCTAAAATGTGAAATACTAGCCTGATTGGCGTGTCGATCGATCCAACAGGACTTGGGAGGTAGACGTGACTTGTGAGCCCGACGCTCAAAAAACTAAGTTAGTTTTAAAAACTAACTTAGTTTAGAAGAATTTGATAATTAGTGGTTCGGGGTCCAAAATGTAAAATACTGGCCTGATCGGCGTGTCGGTCGTTCCAACAGGAATTGGGAGGTCGACGTTACTTGTGAGAGCTGACGAAATTCAAATCGGATATCCGGTCTAAGCCCGACGCTCAAATAACTAAGTTAGTTTTCAAAACTAACTTAGTTTAGAAGAATTCAGATAATTAGGGGTTCGAGGGTCTAAAATATAAAATACTGGCCTAATCGGCGTGCTCATCATTCCAACAGGACTTGTGAGGTAGATGTGACTTGTGAGAGTTGACAGAATCCAAATCGAATATCCGGTGTGAACCCGGCGCTAAAATAAGTAAGTTAGTTTTCAAAACTAACTTAGTTTAGAAGAATTCAGATAATTAGGGGTTCAGGGCTCCAAAATGTAAAATACTGGCCTGATCGGCGTGTCAATCGTTCCCACTGGACTTGGGAGGTAGACGTGACTTGTTAGAGCTGACGGAATCCAAATCGGATATCCGGTTTGAGCCCGATGCTCAAATAAGTAAGTTAGTTTTCAAAAGTAACTTAGTTTAGAAGAATTCTGATAAGTAAGGGTTTAGGGGTCCAAAATATAAAATACTAGCCTGATCGACGTGTCGATCATTCCAACAGGACTTGGGAGGTAGACGTGACTTGTGAGAGCTGATAGAATCTAAATCGGATATCCGGTGTGAGCCCGAAGCCCAAATAACTAAGTTAGTTTTCAAAACTAACTTAGTTTAGAAGAATTCAGATAATTAGGGGTTCGAGGGTCCAAAATGTAAAATAACGGCCTGATCGGCGTGCCGATCATTTCAATAGGACTTGGGAGGTAGACGGGACTTGTGAGAGCTGACGAAATCCAAATCGGATATCCAGTTTGAGCCCGACGCAAAAATAAGTAAGTTAGTTTTCAAAACTAATTTAGTTTAGAAGAATTCAGATAATTAGGGATTGAAGGGCCCAAAATGTAAAATATTGGTCTGATCGGCGTGCCGATGATTCCAACAGGACTTGGGTGGTAGACGTGACTTGTGAGAGCTGACGGAATGTAAATCGGATATCCGGTTTGAGCTCGATGCTCAAATAACTAGGTTAGTTTTCACAACTAACTTACTTTAGACGAATTTAGATAATTAGGGGTTCGGGGGTCTAAAATGTAAAATACTGGCCCGATCGGTGTGCCGATCGTTCCAACAGGACTTGAGAGGTAGACGTGACTTGTGAGAGCGGACAGAATTTAAATCAAATATCCGATGTGAGCCTGACGCTCAAATAACTAAGTTATTTTTCAAACTAACTTAGTTTAGAAGAATTTAGATAATTAGGGGTTCGGGAGTCCAAAATGTAAAAAATTATTATGATCGGCGTGCCGATTGTTCCAACAGGACTTGGGAGGTAGACGTGACTTGTGAGAGCTGACGGAATCCAAATTGGATATCCGGTGAGAGCCCGATGCTCAAATAACTAAGTTAGTTTTGAAAACTAACTTAGTTTAGAAGAATTCAGATAATTAGGGGTTCGGAGGTCCAAAATGTAAAATACTGGTCTGATCGGTGTGCCGATCGTTCCAACAGGACTTGGGAGGTAGACGTGACTTGTGACAGCTGACGGAATCCGAATTGAATATCCGGTGTGAACCCGACGCTCAAATAACTAAGTTAGTTTTCAAAACTAACTTAGTTTAGAAGAATTCAGATAATTAGGGGTTCGGGGGTCTAAAATATAAAATACTATCCTGATGGGCGTGTCGATCGTTCCAACAGGACTTGGGAGGTCGACGTTACTTGTGAGAGCTGACGGAATCCAAATCGGATATCCAGTGTGAGCCCGACGCTCAAATAACTAAGTTAGTTTTCAAAACTAACTTAGTTTAGAAGAATTCAGATAATTAGGGGTTCGGGGGTCCAAAATATAAAATACTGGCCTAATCGGCGTGGCATTCGTTCCAACAGGACTTGAGAGGTAGATGTGACTTGTGATAGCTGACGGAATCTAAATCGGATATCCGATGTGAACCCGACGCTAAAATAAGTAAGTTAGTTTTCAAAACTAACTTTGTTTAGAAGAATTTAGATAATTAGGGTGTCGGTGGTCCAAAATGTAAAATACTAGCCTGATTGGAGTGTCGATTGTTCCAACAGGACTTGGGAGGTAGACGTGACTTGTGAGAGCTGACAGAATCCAAATCGGATATCCGGTTTGATCCCGACGCTCAAATAAAAAAGTTAGTTTCCAAAACTTACTTAGTTTAGAAAAATTCAAATAATTAGGGGTTTGAGGGTCCAAAAGTTAAAATATTGGCCTGATCGGCATGTCGATCATTCCAACAAGACTTGGGAGATAGACGTGACTTGTGAGAGCTGACGGAATCCAAATCGGATATCTGGTGTGATCTCGATGCTCAAATAACTAAGTTAGTTTTTAAAACTAACTTAGTTTAGAAGAATTCAGATAATTAGGGGTTCGGGGGTCTAAAATATAAAATACTGGTCTGATCGACATGCCAATTATTCCAAGAGGACTTGGGAGATAGACGTGACTTGTGAGAGCTGACAGAATCTAAATCGGATATCCGGTTTGAACCCGACGCTCAAATAACTAAGTTTGTTTTCAAAACTAACTTAGTTTAGAAGAATTCAGATAATTAGGGGTTCGGGGGTCCAAAATATACAATACTGGTCTGATCGACATGCCAATCATTCCAACAGGACTTGGGAGATATACGTGACTTGTGAGAGCTGACAGAATCCAAATCGGATATCCGGTTTGAACTCGACGCTCAAATAACTAAGTTAGTTTTCAAAACTAACTTAGTTTAGAAGAATTCAGATAATTAGGGGTTCGGAGGTCCAAAATGGAAAATACTAGCCTGATTGGCGTGCCGATCGATCCAACAGGACTTGGGAGGTAGACGTGACTTGTGAGAGCTGGCAGAATCCAAATCGGAGATCCGGTGTGAGCCCGACGCTCAAATAACTAAGTTAGTTTTAAAAACTAACTTAGTTTAGAAGAATTCAGATAATTAGGGGTTCGGGGGTCCAAAATGTAAAATAACGGCCTGATCGGCGTGCCGATCATTTCAACAGGACTTGGGAGGTAGACGGGACTTGTGAGAGCTGACGAAATCCAAATCGGATATCCAGTTTGAGCCCGACGCAAAAATAAGTAAGTTAGTTTTCAAAACTAATTTAGTTTAGAAGAATTCAGATAATTAGGGATTGAAGGGCCCAAAATGTAAAATATTGGTCTGATCGGCGTGCCGATGATTCCAACAGGACTTGGGTGGTAGACGTGACTTGTGAGAGCTGACGGAATGTAAATCGGATATCCGGTTTGAGCTCGATGCTCAAATAACTAGGTTAGTTTTCACAACTAACTTACTTTAGAAGAATTTAGATAATTAGGGGTTCGGGGGTATAAAATGTAAAATACTTACCCGATCGGCGTGCTGATCGTTCCAACAGGACTTGAGAGGTAGACGTGACTTGTGAGAGTTGACAGAATTTAAATCAAATATCCGATGTGAGCCCGACGCTCAAATAACTAAGTTATTTTTCAAACTAACTTAGTTAAAAAGAATTTAGATAATTAGGGGTTCGGGAGTCCAAAATGTAAAATACTGGCCTGATGGGCGTGTCGGTCGTTCCAACAGGAATTAGGAGGTCGACGTTACTTGTGAGAGCTGACGAAATCAAAATCGGATATCCGGTGTGAGCCCGACGCTCAAATAACTAAGTTAGTTTTCAAAACTAACTTAGTTTAGAAGAATTCAGATAATTAGGGGTTCGAGGGTCCAAAATATAAAATACTGGCCTAATCAGCGTGCCAATCATTCCAACAGGACTTGTGAGGTAGATGTGACTTGTGATAGCTGACTGAATCCAAATCGAATATCCGGTGTGAACTCGGTGCTAAAATAAGTAAGTTAGTTTTCAAAACTAACTTAGTTTAGAAGAATTCAGATAATTAGGGGTTCAGGGCTCCAAAATGTAAAATATTGGCCTGATCGGCGTGTCAATCGTTCCCACAGGACTTGGGAGGTAGACGTGACTTGTTAGAGCGGACGGAATCCCAATCGGATATCCGGTTTGAGCCCGATGCTCAAATAAGTAAGTTAGTTTTCAAAAGTAACTTAGTTTAGAAGAATTCTGATAATTAAGGGTTTAGGGGTCTAAAATATAAAATACTAGCCTGATCGACGTGTCGATCGTTCCAACAGGACTTGGGAGGTAGACGTGACTTGTGAGAGCTGATAGAATCTAAATCGGATATCCGGTGTGAGCCCAAAGCTCAAATAACTAAGTTAGTTTTCAAAACTAACTTAGTTTAGAAGAATTCAGAAAATTAGGGGTTCGGGGGCCCAAAATTTAAAATACCGTCCTGATCAGCGTGCCGATCATTTCAACAGGACTTGGGAGGTAGACGTGACTTGTGAGAGCTGACGAAATCCAAATCGGATATCCGATTTGAGCCCGACGCAAAAATAAGTAAGTTAGTTTTCAGAACTAACTTAGTTTAGAAGAATTCAGATAATTAGGGATTCAAGGTCCCAAAATGTAAAATATTGGTCTGATCGGCGTGCCGATGATTCCAACAGGACTTGGGAGGTAGACGTGACTTGTGAGAGCTGACGGAATGTAAATCGGATATCCGGTTTGAGCTCGATGCTCAAATAACTAGGTTAGTTTTCACAACTAACTTACTTTAGAAGAATTTAGATAATTAGGGGTTCGGGGGTATAAAATGTAAAATACTTACCCGATCGGCGTGCTGATCGTTCCAACAGGACTTGAGAGGTAGACGTGACTTGTGAGAGTTGACAGAATTTAAATCAAATATCCGATGTGAGGCCGTCGCTCAAATAACTAAGTTATTTTTCAAACTAACTTAGTTTAGAAGAATTTAGATAATTAGGGGTTCGGGAGTCCAAAATGTAAAAAATTATTATGATCGGCGTGCCGATTGTTCCAACAGGACTTGGGAGGTAGACGTGACTTGTGAGAGCTGACGGAATCCAAATCGGATATCCGGTGAGAGCCCGATGCTCAAATAACTAAGTTAGTTTTGAAAACTAACTTAGTTTAGAAGAATTCAGATAATTAGGGGTTCGGAGGTCCAAAATGTAAAATACTGGTCTGATCGGTGTGCCGATCGTTCCAACAGGACTTGGGAGGTAGACGTGACTTGTGACAGCTGACGGAATCCAAATTGGATATCCGGTGTGAACCCGACGCTCAAATAACTAAGTTAGATTTCAAAACTAACTTAGTTTAGAAGAATTCAGATAATTAGGGGTTCGGAGGTCCAAAATTTAAATTACTCGCCTGATCGACGTGTCGATCGTTCTAACAGGACTTGGGAGGTAGACGTGACTTGTGAGAGCTGACGGAATCCAAATCGGATATCCGGTTTGAGCCCGACGCTCGAATAAGTAAGTTAGTTTTTAAAACTTACTTAGTTTAGAAGAATTCAGATAATTAGGGGTTCGAGGGTCCAAAAGTTAAAATACTGGCCTGATCGGCATGTCGATCATTCGAATAAGACTCGGGAGATAGACGTGAGTTGTGAGAGCTGACGGAATCCAAATCGGATATCCGGTGTGATCTCGATGCTCAAATAACTAAGTTAGTTTTCAAAACTAACTTAGTTTATAAGAATTCGTATAATTAGGGGTTCGGGGGTCCAAAATGTAAAATACTGGCCTGATCGGCATGCCGATCATTCAAACAGGAGTTGGGAGATAGACGTGACTTGTGAGAGCTGACGGAATCCAAATCGGATATCCTGTATGAACCCGACACTCAAATAACTAAGTTAGTTTTCAAAACTAACTTAGTTTAGAAGAATTCATATAATTAGGGGTTCGGAGGTCTAAAATGTGAAATACTAGCCTGATTGGCGTGTCGATCGATCCAACAGGACTTGGGAGGTAGACGTGACTTGTGAGCCCGACGCTCAAATAACTAAGTTAGTTTTAAAAACTAACTTAGTTTAGAAGAATTTGGATAATTAGTGGTTCGGGGGTCCAAAATGTAAAATACTGGCCTGATCGGCGTGTCGGTCGTTCCAACAGGAATTGGGAGGTCGACGTTACTTGTGAGAGCTGACGAAATTCAAATCGGATATCCGGTCTAAGCCCGACGCTCAAATAACTAAGTTAGTTTTCAAAACTAACTTAGTTTAGAAGAATTCAGATAATTAGGGGTTCGAGGGTCCAAAATATAAAATACTGGCCTAATCGGCGTGCTCATCATTCCAACAGGACTTGTGAGGTAGATGTGACTTGTGAGAGTTGACAGAATCCAAATCGAATATCCGGTGTGAACCCGGCGCTAAAATAAGTAAGTTAGTTTTCAAAACTAACTTAGTTTAGAAGAATTCAGATAATTAGGGGTTCAGGGCTCCAAAATGTAAAATACTGGCCTGATCGGCGTGTCAATCGTTCCCACTGGACTTGGGAGGTAGACGTGACTTGTTAGAGCTGACGGAATCCAAATCGGATATCCGGTTTGAGCCCGATGCTCAAATAAGTAAGTTAGTTTTCAAAAGTAACTTAGTTTAGAAGAATTCTGATAAGTAAGGGTTTAGGGGTCCAAAATATAAAATACTAGCCTGATCGACGTGTCGATCATTCCAACAGGACTTGGGAGGTAGACGTGACTTGTGAGAGCTGATAGAATCTAAATCGGATATCCGGTGTGAGCCCGAAGCCCAAATAACTAAGTTAGTTTTCAAAACTAACTTAGTTTAGAAGAATTCAGATAATTAGGGGTTCGGGGGTCCAAAATGTAAAATAACGGCCTGATCGGCGTGCCGATCATTTCAATAGGACTTGGGAGGTAGACGGGACTTGTGAGAGCTGACGAAATCCAAATCGGATATCCAGTTTGAGCCCGACGCAAAAATAAGTAAGTTAGTTTTCAAAACTAATTTAGTTTAGAAGAATTCAGATAATTAGGGATTGAAGGGCCCAAAATGTAAAATATTGGTCTGATCGGCGTGCCGATGATTCCAACAGGACTTGGGTGGTAGACGTGACTTGTGAGAGCTGACGGAATGTAAATCGGATATCCGGTTTGAGCTCGATGCTCAAATAACTAGGTTAGTTTTCACAACTAACTTACTTTAGACGAATTTAGATAATTAGGGGTTCGGGGGTCTAAAATGTAAAATACTGGCCCGATCGGTGTGCCGATCGTTCCAACAGGACTTGAGAGGTAGACGTGACTTGTGAGAGCGGACAGAATTTAAATCAAATATCCGATGTGAGCCTGACGCTCAAATAACTAAGTTATTTTTCAAACTAACTTAGTTTAGAAGAATTTAGATAATTAGGGGTTCGGGAGTCCAAAATGTAAAAAATTATTATGATCGGCGTGCCGATTGTTCCAACAGGACTTGGGAGGTAGACGTGACTTGTGAGAGCTGACGGAATCCAAATTGGATATCCGGTGAGAGCCCGATGCTCAAATAACTAAGTTAGTTTTGAAAACTAACTTAGTTTAGAAGAATTCAGATAATTAGGGGTTCGGAGGTCCAAAATGTAAAATACTGGTCTGATCGGTGTGCCGATCGTTCCAACAGGACTTGGGAGGTAGACGTGACTTGTGACAGCTGACGGAATCCGAATTGAATATCCGGTGTGAACCCGACGCTCAAATAACTAAGTTAGATTTCAAAACTAACTTAGTTTAGAAGAATTCAGATAATTAGGGGTTCGGAGGTCCAAAATTTAAATTACTCGCCTGATCGACGTGTCGATCGTTCTAACAGGACTTGGGTGGTAGACGTGACTTGTGAGAGCTGACGGAATCCAAATCGGATATCCGGTTTGAGCCCGACGCTCAAATAAGTAAGTTAGTTTGTAAAACTTACTTAGTTTAGAAGAATTTAGATAATTAGGGGTTCGAGGGTCCAAAAGTTAAAATACTGGCCTGATCGGCATGTCGATCATTCGAATAAGACTCGGGAGATAGACGTGAGTTGTGAGAGCTGACGGAATCCAAATCGGATATCCGGTGTGATCTCGATGCTCAAATAACTAAGTTAGTTTTTAAAACTAACTTAGTTTATAAGAATTCATATAATTAGGGGTTCGGGGGTCCAAAATGTAAAATACTGGCCTGATCGGCATGCCGATCATTCAAACAGGACTTGGGAGATAGACGTGACTTGTGAGAGCTGACGGAATCCAAATCGGATATCCTGTATGAACCCGACACTCAAATAACTAAGTTAGTTTTCAAAACTAACTTAGTTTAGAAGAATTCATATAATTAGGGTTTCGGAGGTCTAAAATGTGAAATACTAGCCTGATTGGCGTGTCGATCGATCCAACATGACTTTGGAGGTAGACGTGACTTGTGAGCCCGACGCTCAAATAACTAAGTTAGTTTTAAAAACTAACTTAGTTTAGAAGAATTTGGATAATTAGTGGTTCGGGGGTCCAAAATGTAAAATACTGGCCTGATCGGCGTGTCGGTCGTTCCAACAGGAATTGGGAGGTCGACGTTACTTGTGAGAGCTGACGAAATTCAAATCGGATATCCGGTCTAAGCCCGACGCTCAAATAACTAAGTTAGTTTTCAAAACTAACTTAGTTTAGAAGAATTCAGATAATTAGGGGTTCGAGGGTCCAAAATATAAAATACTGGCCTAATCGGCGTGCTCATCATTCCAACAGGACTTGTGAGGTAGATGTGACTTGTGAGAGCTGACAGAATCCAAATCGAATATCCGGTGTGAACCCGGCGCTAAAATAAGTAAGTTAGTTTTCAAAACTAACTTAGTTTAGAAGAATTCAGATAATTAGGGGTCCAGGGCTCCAAAATGTAAAATACTGGCCTGATCGGCGTGTCAATCATTCCCACTGGACTTGGGAGGTAGACGTGACTTGTTAGAGCTGACGGAATCCAAATCGGATATCCGGTTTGAGTCCGATGCTCAAATAAGTAAGTTAGTTTTCAAAAGTAACTTAGCTTAGAAGAATTCTGATAATTAAGGGTTTAGGGGTCCAAAATATAAAATACTAGCCTGATCGACGTGTCGATCATTCCAACAGGACTTGGGAGGTAGACGTGACTTGTGAGAGCTGATAGAATCTAAATCGGATATCCGGTGTGAGCCCGAAGCTCAAATAACTAAGTTAGTTTTCAAAACTAACTTAGTTTAGAAGAATTTAGATAATTAGGGGTTCGGGGGTCCAAAATGTAAAATAACGGCCTGATCGGCGTGCCGATCATTTCAACAGGACTTGGGAGGTAGACGGGACTTGTGAGAGCTGACGAAATCCAAATCGGATATCCAGTTTGAGCCCGACGCAAAAATAAGTAAGTTAGTTTTCAAAACTAATTTAGTTTAGAAGAATTCAGATAATTAGGGATTCAAGGGCCCAAAATGTAAAATATTGGTCTGATCGGCGTGCCGATGATTCCAACAAGACTTGGGTGGTAGACGTGACTTGTGAGAGCTGACGGAATGTAAATCGGATATCCGGTTTGAGCTCGATGCTCAAATAACTAGGTTAGTTTTCACAACTAACTTACTTTAGAAGAATTTAGATAATTAGGGGTTCGGGGGTCTAAAATGTAAAATACTGGCCCGATCGGCGTGTCGTTCGTTCCAACAGGACTTGAGAGGTAGACGTGACTTGTGAGAGCTGACAGAATTTAAATCAAATATCTGATGTGAGCCTGACGTTTAAATAACTAAGTTATTTTTTAAAACTAACTTAGTTTAGAAGAATTTAGAAAATTAGGGGTTCGGGAGTCCAAAATGTAAAAAATTATTATGATCGGCGTGCCGATTGTTCCAACAGGACTTGGGAAGTAGACGTGACTTATGAGAGCTGACGGAATCCAAATCGGATATCCGGTGAGAGCCTGATGCTCAAATAACTAAGTTAGTTTTCAAAACTAACTTAGTTTAAAAGAATTCAGATAATTAGGGGTTCGGAGGTCCAAAATGTAAAATACTAGTCTGATCGGCATGCCGATCGTTCCAACAGGACTTGGGAGGTAGACGTGACTTGTGAGAGCTGACGGAATCCAAATCGGATATCCGGTGTGAACCCGACGCTCAAATAACTAAGTTAGATTTCAAAACTAACTTAGTTTAGAACAATTCAGATAATTAGGGGTTCGGAGGTCCAAAATATAAATTACTAGCCTGATCGACGTGCCGATCGTTCTAATAGGACTTGGGAGGTAGACGTGACTTGTGAGAGCTGACGGAATCCAAATCGGATATCCGGTTTGAGCCCGACGCTCAAATAACTAAGTTAGTTTTCAAAACTTACTTAGTTTAGAAGAATTCAAATAATTAGGGGTCCGAGGGTCCAAAAGTTAAAATACTGGCCTGATCGGCATGTCGATCATTCCAACAAGACTTGGGAGATAGACGTGACTTGTGAGAGCTGACGGAATCCAAATCGGATATCCGGTGTGATCTCGATGCTCAAATAACTAAGTTAGTTTTTAAAACTAACTTAGTTCATAAGAATTCTGATAATTAGGGGTTCGGGGGTCGAAAATGTAAAATACTGGCCTGATTGGCATGCCGATCATTCCAACAGGACTTGGGAGATAGACGTGACTTGTGAGAGTTGACGGAATCCAAATCGGATATCCGGTTTGAACCCGACGTTCAAATAACTAAGTTAGTTTTCAAAACTAACTTAGTTTAGAAGAATTCTGATAATTAGGGGGTCGAAGGTCCAAAATGTGAAATACTAGCCTGATTGGCGTTCCGATCGATCCAACAGGACTTGGGAGGTAGACGTGACTTGTGAGAGCTGACAGAATCTAAATCGGATATCCGGTGTGAGCCCGACGCTCAAATAACTAAGTTGGTTTTCAAAACTAACTTAGTTTAGAAGAATTCAGGTAATTAGTGGTTCGAGGGTCCAAAATGTAAAATACTGACATGATCGGCGTGCCGATCATTCCAACAGGACTTGGGAGGTCGACGTGACTTGTGAGAGCTGACGGAATCCAAATCAGATATCCAGTGTGAGCCCGACACTCAAATAACTAAGTTAGTTTTTAAAACTAACTTAGTTTACGAAGAATTTAGATAATTAGGGGTTCGGGGGTCCAAAATGTAAAATACTGGCCTAATCGGCGTGCCAATCGTTCCAACAGGACTTGGGAGGTAGATGTGACTTGTGAGAGCTGATGGAATCCAAATCGAATATCCGGTGTGAACCCGCCGCTAAAATAAGTAAGTTAGTTTTCAAAACTAACTTAGTTTAGAAGAATTCCTATAATTAGGGGTTCGGGGGTCCAAAATGTAAAATACTGGCCTGATCGGCGTGTCGATGGTTCCCACAGGACTTGAGAGGTAGACGTGACTTGTTAGAGCTGACGAAATCTAAATCAGATATCCGGTTTGAGCCTGATGCTCAAATAAGTAAGTTAGTTTTCAAAAGTAACTTAGTTTAGAAGAATTCTGATAATTAAGGGTTTAGGGGTTCAAAATGTAAAATACTAGCCTACTCGGTGTGTCGATCGTTCCAACAGGAGTTCGGAGGTAGACATTACTTGTGAGAGCTGATAGAATCCAAATCGTATATCCGGTGTGAGCCCGAAGCTCAAATAACTAAGTTAGTTTTCAAAACTAACTTAGTTTAGAAGAATTCAGATAATTAGGGGTTCGGGGGTCCAAAATGTAAAATACCGGCCTGATCGGCTTGCCGATCATTCCAACAGGATTTGGGAGGTAGACGTGACTTGTGAGAGCTGACGGAATCCAAATCAGATATCCGATTTGAGCCCGACACTAAAATAAGTAAGTTAGTTTTCAAAACTAACTTAGTTTAGAAGAATTCAGATAATTAGGGATTCAAGGGTCCAAAATGTAAAATACTGGCTTGATAGGCGTACCGATGATTCCAACAGGACTTGGAAGGTAGATGTGACTTGTGAGAGCTGACGGAATCTAAATCGGATATCCGGTTTGATCCCGATGCTCAAATAACTAGGTTAGTTTTCACAACTAACTTACTTTAGAAGAATTTAGATAATTAGGGGTTCAGAGGTCTAAAATGTAAAATACTGGCCCGATCAGCGCGCCGATCGTTCCAACAGGACTTGAGAGGTAGACCTGACTTGTGAGAGCTGACTGAATTTAAATCGAATATCCGTTGTGAGCCCGACGCTCAAATAACTAAGTTAGTTTTCCAAACTAACTTAGTTTAGAAGAATTTAGATAATTAGGGATTCGAGAGTGCAAAATGTAAAATATTGGCCTGATCGGCGTGCCGATTGTTCCAACAGGACTTGGGAGGTATACGTGACTTGTGAGAGCTGACGGAATCTAAATCGGATATCCGATGTGAACCCGACGCTAAAATAAGTAAGTTAGTTTTCAAAACTAACTTTGTTTAGAAGAATTAAGATAATTAGGGGGTCGGTGGTCCAAAATGTAAAATACTAGCCTGATTGGAGTGCCGATCGTTCCAATAGGACTTGGGAGGTAGACGTGACTTGGGAGAGCTGACAGAATCCAAATCGGAAATCTAGTTTGAGCCTGACGCTCAAATATCTAAGTTAGTTTTCAAAACTAACTTAGTTTAGAAGAATTTAGATAATTAGGGGTTCAGGAGTCCAAATTGTAAAATATTGTCCTGATCGGCGTGTCGATTATTCCAACAGGACTTGGGAGGTACACATGACTTGTGAGAGCTGGCGGAATCTAAATCAGATATCCAGTGTGAACCCGACGCTCAAATAACTAAGTTAGTTTTCAAAACTAACTTAGTTTAGAAGAATTTAGATAATTAGGGGTTCTGGGGTCCAAAATGTAAAATACTGGCCTAATCGGCGTGCCAATCGTTCCAACATGACTTGGGAGGTAGATGTGACTTGTGAGAGCTGATGGAATCCAAATTGAATATCCGGTGTGAACCCGACGCTAAAATAAGTAAGTTAGTTTTCAAAACTAACTTAGTTTAGAAGAATTCATATAATTAGGGGTTTGAAGGTCCAAAATATAAAATACTGGCCTGATCGGCGTGTCGATTGTTCCCACAGGACTTGAGAGGTAGACGTGACTTGTGAGAGCTGGCGGAATCCAAATCGGATATCCGGTTTAAGCCCGACGCTCAAATAACTCGGTTCAAAACTAAGTTAGTTTTCAAAACTAACTTAGTTTTGAAGAATTCAGATAATTCGGGATTCGGGGGTCGAAAATATAAAATACTGGCCTGATCGGCGTGCCGATCGTTCCAACACGACCCGAGAGATAAAAGTTACTTGTGAGAACTGACGGATTTCAAATCGCACACTCGATTTGAGCCCAACGGTCAGAAGTGCATTCTCTAAATGTAATTAATTTAAAAGACATATAACTAGGGATTGGGGGGTCTAAAATCTGAAATACCTGTCTGATCGACATGTCGATCATTCCAACATGACCTGGGAGGTAAAAGTGACTTGTGAGAACTGAAGGAATCTAAATCGGATACCCGGTTTGGGCCCGGCGCTCAAAAGTACATTTTGTAAATGCACTTAGTTTAAAATTAAAGAAGTCAGGTCCGAGGGTAGAAGATCTGATATACCAGTCTGATCAGCGTGCCGATCATTCCAACACTACCCGGGAGATGAAAGTTACTTGTGAGAACTGACAGAATCCAAATCGGATACCCGATTTGGGTCCAACGCTCAAAAGTGCATTCTCTAAATGTAATTAATTTAAAAGATAGATAACTAGGGGTTGGGGGGTCTAAAATCTGAAATATCTGTCTAATCGACATGTCGCTCATTTTAACACGACCTGGGAGGTAAAAGTGACTTGTGAGAACTGAAGGAAGCTAAATCGGATACTCGGTTTGGGTCCGGCACTCAAAAGTGTATTTTGTAAATGCACTTACTTAAAAATTAAAGAAGTTGGGTTGAGAGGTCTGAAATCTGAAATACCGGTCTGATCGGCATGCCGATCATTCCAACACGACTTGGGAGATGAAAGTGACTTGTCAGAACTGACGAATTTCAATTCGGATATCCGGTTTGCGCTCGGCGCTCAGAATTGCATTCTCTAAATGTAATTAATTTAAAATACAATAATAACTAGATTAGTTAGTTGGGGTTTAAAATATATGTAATTATCGATTTGATATTATGTTTGATTAGAATTTATGCAATGAAATAAAATATTTAAATTTTCTCTTCACTAATTTTTTATCTATGAATGAATATTTAATGTTATTATTTTTTTAATATAGGAGGATCCTACTGCGAGCGGCGACGGAGGAGATGAGCAAGGCAAGGAGGATGATGATATGGACGATGCGTATGATGCTTGTTGATTTTCTTATGTGTTTTATTTTCTGTACATTGGTTTGATTGTGATGGGTACATTTGATGTATTTTTAATTAAATAAATTTTTTATAAATTTTTTATTATTTTTTAAAAAATAACAAAATTATTTCAGACGGATTTTGTGACAGATCCGTCTGAAGTATCAGATGAAAATAATGATGGTATTTATTCCGTCTAAAAAGTTAGACGGATTTTCAGACGAATCCGTCTGAAATATATATTTATATATATTTTTAGTTTTTATGTTACAGACGGATTTTGGGACAGTATATCCAATGGAAATATTTCAGACGGAATTTCCATCAGATCCTTTGCCATCTTAAATTTCGGACGGAATTTTAGACGCATAATTTTCCATCGGGATAATTATGTTATCGATGAAATTTTCGTCCACTTCATTTCCGTCTTAAGTTTCAGACGGAATTTTCGTCGACTATTTAGTCCGTATGAAATTTGTTACTGGGAATATACGACGGAGTATATTCGTCCGAAATCCGTTTGAAATTCGTCCGAAAATTCATTTCAGACAGAATTTCGGACGGATTTTGGACGGAAGGCGGCCGTCACAAACACCACCTTTTCTTGTAGTGTATGACCGACTAAGCTCCTTCCTCACAGGTAAAGAATATTCCAGAGGTAAGGTGGATGAAACACTATTTACCAAAACACAAGGTAATGATGTTCTCATTGTTCAAATTTACGTTGATGACATAGTGTTTGGATCCACTGAACCTCAAATATGTAAAGAATTTGCTAACCTCATGACCAAGGAATTTGAAGTGAGTCTAATGGGAGATCTACATACAATTTTTCCTTAGTTTGTAGGTCACTCAAAGTGAGGAAGGATGCTTCATTAATCAAGCCAAGTACATCAAGGAAATGCTGAAAAAATTTAACATGGAAAAGAACAAGACCTTGGCAACCCCCATGAGCACAAATTCTTCATTGGATGCGGACAAAAAAGGTAACCTGGTAGATGCAAAGTTATACAGAGGTATGTTTGGATCCTTACTGTATCTCACTGCATCTCATCCAGATATCCAATTTAGTGTATGCATGTGTGCTAGATTTCAAGCTGGTCCTAGAGAATTCCATTTGGGTGCTGTCAAGGGTATCCTCAGATACCTTGCTGGCACACAGTGTTGGACAAGTGTATAACATGTGTAACTCCATTGTTTTGATCATGGCTGTCTATGTATGTTGGGCTTATGTATAATATTCTTGTATTTTGATGATGTCTAACTGTTGCATCCCCTAGTTCGTGTTTGATTTCAATGATATCAAAATGATTGTGTTTGTGTGTGTATGTGTTTCATTGAGTAACATGTTCATGTTTTATATCTTGATTTGATGTTTTATATCTTGATTTGATGAGTGGAAAGATGGAGTCAATGTTCAATTTTGAAAGCCATGTGAACCCTTGGTGTTTAAGGAACTAATGTTATAATTATGTTGGTTTGTAGGAACACAAATTCATGGCTCATGCTTGGAATCTAAAGGAGTCCATCAATGAAACTCTTCTTCTAAAAGGGAGTTAACTCTGTTCATATTTGAAAGTCATATGAATGATTTGTAATTAAGGATCTCATGCCTTGAATATTTTGATTTGCAGGATCAAAATCCATGATTCATGTTTGGAACTCAAAGGAGTGCATCAATGAAGATCTTATTGAAAAAGGGAGGTGACTCACTCATTGCATTGCGTTGACTCTTCTATATTCATACATTTCATCATATAGCTTTTCAAAGTCTTGATTGGGTATTTTCATGGGTTCTCATCATAATATTTTTTGGACTTGAAATATCCTCAACCTTATAACTTGGAATTTGATGGATGTGATTTTAATGATGCTTGCTCGTTTCTTGGACTCATGGTAATTTAATTTGGGAAGATTATATCAATGCTCCTCTTGAGATAATGCTTCATGAATGTTAACTTTTAATCAACAAGAATGCCATTTGAATGAATGTGGTTCCATGATATTATGCATGCTTTGCATTTGACATATTTGTTAACACTTGTGTGATGAAGCATTTTGTAGTTGAAGATTTGGTTGCCTTATGACTGAATGGTTAAGCTCCCATGTCATTATTTTTGGTTGATTGAGAGGTCCATGTTTATCATAACAAAACCTAGTCATTTGGTAGAATGTATTTTTGTTGATTGATTTGAGAAGCCAAATACTTGGTTGAGTTAGTTCAATGATGTATTTTTATGTGAACTAGTTCAAAGAGTTAATACTTGGTTCTTGAGTTTTGATTATCATCTAACCTCTTGGTTTATCATGTTTTTACAGGTTCAAGGATGGTTTTTAAACCCTCTCATGTCAAGTGGATGATGGTAACATCTAACCATTTTTTATGCTAAGTTCCGGGTCGTTTTCATGAACATCTTTCATGAGGTTGCATTGCATTGGAAGTGTTTTATGCATCCTTAAAATGAGATTTTTGAGCCTTTACAATGTGCTTAATGTTTTCACATAAATCTTGTTGAAATGTGGTTTAGATGGTCTTAATACTTTATTGAATTCATGGTAATTTATTCTTGATTTTTGGGAATTTTTCCGGCACTTAATCGGTGCTAAAACTGCCTTTTCTTGACCCTCAGCAGAAGGGGTCGACCCCCCCTTGGCTGTGTACTGTCTGCATAGCAGACAGCCTAGCCAACTACATGGGTCGACCCCTGGGGTCGACCCACTGCAAGGGTCGACCCCAAGGGTCGACCCTAAGGGTCGACCCCTGTAAACAGAACCTATATTTGGTTCTGTTTGGCCCTCTGCTACCCGAGGGTCGACCCCATGGGTCGACCCCTTCCGGTCGGGATTTGCGAAAGTGCTTAAAACTCATTGTAAACCCTATCAAATATTACCATACTACCCCCAATGGTTCCTAATGTTATTAGGGTGTTTCTAACATGTATGGGAAGGGTTTTATGTGTCTTTTCCCCTCTCTTTGGTGTGCATATATATGAGTTACGAATTTGTAGAGAAGTAACCCTAATGCTCATTCGTTCATTCTTGTAGGTGAAGAAAAGGGGGAAAAACGTGGTGGGGCTCTTGCAAGGTGGTTTTTATCTACTTCCATGGAGATCTGGAGCTCGTGGTAGAAGAAGAAAAGAAGCATCTCGAAGAGAGGAACACGAGGACGCCGAAATTGCCATCATCCGACATCAAATCAAGAAGAGCCGGAGATTCAATTGAAGGGGGAGCCTTGTGCTTGTTGAATCCTTCTTGTTATAGTCTTTAGCACATGTTTTGGGCTTAGAGCATTCATTTGTTAGCTTGTTACAAACCTATAAACGATTTTCTGTGTGTGGGTTCGGAGAACGGTTTCTTCGAGTGGTTTGAGATGACGCTTGTGCGTCGTTTGGTGTGAAGCATATCCGCGTGTGTGTTGGGGTTTTTACCTCGTGCGTGTGGGGAGAAATCCCCGTGTGTGTGTGTGCTACTTTTGTTGCGTGTTTGTGTTGGGGTTTTTATCCCGTGTGTGTGGGGAGAAATCCCCGTGTTTGTTGCATTTGCAGCGTGTGGAGAAAGCCTTACCGGTTTGGTGAGGGGTGGACGTAGGGAGCCCGTCGTGGTCCCGAATGTTGTGTAGTGGATAGCGGATCTAGAGGGGAGGGGTGAATAGATCTGCCCCTCTTTTCGCAATGGAACCCTCTAAATAGCTAGATAGAACAAATCGCAGTGGAATATAACTAGCTAAATGAAGGACACAACGATTTACTTAGTAAGATGATTACTATTATATCGATTAGAACTTAAGCATGTATCTAGAACGAAATAATCACACAAACAAACCACAACACACGAGATTTTAAGGTGGTTCGGACTGAATCCCCAGTCCTACGTCCACCCCTCACCAAATCCAGTGAGGCTCCACTAGTGCCACGCACTGAACCGCAAATCGGAAAGACCACCAATTGCCTTCCTACTAACCGCCGGTAGGGACGTCAACACCGCAGATCGGAAAATTTTCGATTGCCTTCCTACTAACCACCGGTAGGGACGATCTTCAGTTCCAAATGTTTGCATGAAATGGAAAAGAACAATAATGAAAATACTCAAGCAAGATATGAAATATGTTCAAAGAGAAAAGATCTTGTCTGAGTTTGCTGGAGCTTGAATCTGATGCTTCACTTGGCTTGGAGTTGATCTCCTCTTGAAGTAACTTGAATCACTTGGAGATATGATGAAGAACTTCTTCCCGGAGTACTGTTCACAGCTACAGTACTCGAACTCCTCTCCCTTGAACACACCCTTGCAGCCTCCTTTGATCTCCCTTATTAGCCTTTCTTGCTTCTACTCTTCCTTGGAGGTTGCTGGATTGAGATATGAACTTGAATCACCTTGAGTTGATGGAGAGAGTGTTGGATGTAGCTTTGATCTTCCTTTTGATCCTCTTGAGTTGATGAAGAGGAAGAAGGATGCAGTTTAGATCACCTTTGAACCCCTTGATTGCTTCTTCTTCCTTGGAGGTTGAGATGGCTTCAGATCTGGACTTGAATGCCTTGGAATGGATGAAGAACTCCTTCCCAAAACACTGTTCACGGAGGTGCTACAGTACCTCGAAAATGGCCTCCCTTGATCTCTCTTGAAGCCTTGAAGCATTAGGGTTTCTAACCCCTCAAGTGTTGGTTTTATAGACCTTGAATGGTCCATAGACACCCTCCAGACCAGATCCATAAATCATGGAAGATTAGGTAAGGTTTGATTAAACAAATCCATGGAAAGGGGCTGGCCACGAGGTGGAATTCGAAGTCAAACAAGGCTGCATCGGGGCTGGCGGTCGACCTACAGCTCTTGGCGGTCGACCGCTACTGTGAAACATGCAAACGGGCGGTCCCTGGGATTTCCGGTCGATCGCCACTGGCTGGCGGTCGACCGGCAGCTAAACCAACTCCGAGCTGGGATTCCCTGGCTGGGGCGGTCGACCGCCCCTGTGCTGGCGGTCGACCGCCCCCGTGCTGGCGGTCGACCGCCAGCTGGGCAGAACCCGGGCTTGCCCTGGTCGGTCCGTTAAGTCTTGAACTCCGTCGTTCAACTCCATTAGCAGCCCGTGCATGTTTGTGGCATCACCCTTGATAGTCTAGAAGGTATCAATTGAGTCTTTAACCTTGGATTCTCTTGGCTATACTTCTTTGTGCATTGATCTTGGATGAGTGACGAGCCGAATATGAAATGTCGACTTTTGCTTGTAATAGAGATGAGATTTGCATCCTTGCTTGGGGGCGATCAATGGGCTTTCACTTTGGTCATTGCCACTTGATTCCTTGTCCATTCATTTGCATATCTATCGTGAATAAAAATATCACGTATGTCAATCAAATGAGAGTGGAAGATATCAATGAGTAATAGTGTTTAGCCATTATCAAAACCAAGAAACTCATATGACTATGGAATGATGTCGAATGACCCAAGTGACCACAGAATGACTCAAATGACCTCATGGACACAACATTCTCCCCCTTTTTGATGATGGTAACACTGTGAGTCATTATGTGATAGAAATGTCTAAAATGACACAAGTTATAACAAATGCAACATATGCAGCTCAAGATCCATGATAGTAATAGCATGATATGAGTGCTATGCAATTATGCAAACCTCATCACATACACATATGAGATGCAAAGTGAACAATGGATTCTCCCCTTGGACTCTCCCCGTACACCATTCACACATCCCCCATGACAACTCACAAAGCACATAAGCTCTCCCCTTTGACAATGCGATAACGCATATAGCTCTTACAAAGGACTCACACAAAGAATTCTCCCCCTTTGCCAACAGCAAAAAAAGGAGTGATAATAGTAAAATGTCTGTGAGACCATAGCTGAAAGGAGTGGAGAGCAAGCCATTATTTGCAAAACTGAAGCATGCCGTGAGCAACATATATGGTTCAAAGCTAATGAAATCCGAGATCATCAACAGAGTTCGAAAAGTAGCTACATCCAAGATTTAATAGAAATGAACCAAAGGTGCATATCATGGCAGTGTTTAACCTTCCCTTGTCTTATATATCCATATTCAATAACGACAAAGACAATAACACAAAAGTATGTATTGAGGCTAAACAATCATGACTAAAGCATAGAATTTGTAGGAATTCAACAAGTTTGATTATCAATATCATTTGTATTTGAAGGCACAAGACTCATATTTTACGAGCAATCAAGTTTAGTACATGCCTCCAAGCCGTAAGAATACACGTTGTTTAGACGCCAGTATTCCTAGGAATTTGGTAAGACTGACTGTCATGCTTCAAGATTAACAGAGATAGTAAAGTCATGTCATGACATATCCTGTCTCAATTCTTTGATGAGGGGATATATTTCTCAGCAATTATGCCATTGCTCTGCCTAGAGTCCAAAAGTTTTAAGACAGAGATAACAGGGGCACATCATGACATATGCATTTGTCACTTGATTTGATGACATAGCATGTTTCTCCGTGCAACAATATCATAGCTCTGTCAAATTGATTGTCAAGAATTCCAGCTCATCAAGATGTTTAAAAACAATACTAAGCCTGAGTATATCACCAAGATGGTCATGAACTTTGAATTTTCAGATATCAGGATAGTCATTCAAAGCACAATATGCAATCTCTAGTTAAGGTCTATTAAAACCACAAAACATAAATGATTGCATAACAGATATTTCAGAACGTCAAGGAAATCATTAAATCTGAACCATTTTCATTGAATGGACAATCATTAGGGCATATAATGGAAAGCTCTTACACCATATGTCCATCTGTCTCATGAACTCAAACCAGACTGTATGTCACTGAAGTGCAGTTTGCAAGAGGTTAAGAGAATCAACAAAACTCCCCCTAAGGATATGCAATGGATACGTGAAGGGGTTATGTTTGCAATCAAGTGGAATGGCAAAGGAGGTTGACCTAGTCACTCATGAAGATAGCAGAAATGAAATGTATGACCCAATGCATGGTTGTACACTTATTAAATGCCACAGAATGAATATGCATGAATGTTGCATAAGGACAACTCTCCCTTACTATATGGCCTATATGCGACATTGACACATGGTACTTGGCGGAGGTGAAACCTCACGCATATTGAGTGCTTCGAGACAAGCATAACATGCCCTTCCATACATCAACATTTGATATACCATGGCCATGCAAGAATGATGCGACACAAACCATACAATGCATTATGAACATGAACTCAATTCATTATTATGCATCTACATGCAATGCAAAATGACATATTGTCATATCAACAATGCATGAAACACCAATCTGCAAAAACACACACTAAATTGAACATGATCATCATTTCAAATTCTTATTGGCCTGAGGTCGGCAAAGACCAAGCTCCCTTTCGAGTGTTGAAAACCTGTCATTACACAAGGGTTTGGTGAAAATATCAGCAATTTGATTTTGAGTATCAACAAAATGCAGTTCAAAATTTTTCTTACCGACCTCATCTCTAATGAAGTGATGCCTAATCTCAATATGCTTAGTCCTAGAGTGCTGGACTAGATTTTTTGCAAGGTTGATAGCACTAGTGTTATCACACAGAATCGGGACACAACCAAGATCCACCAAGTAGTCTTGGAGTTGGTGTTTAATCCACAACACTTGGGTGCCACAGCTCCCCGCAGCAACATATTCTGCCTCCGCGGTTGAGAGGGCAACCGAGTGTTATTTCTTGGAGGCCCAAGAAACTAAACACCCGCCTAGAAACTGGCAGTAGCCACTAGTACTCTTGCGATCCAGCTTGCATCCAGCGTAATCCACATCAGAATAAGATATAAGAGATAAATCACATGATGACGAATACCATAATCCCAAATCTTGAGTGCCGGCAAGATATCGAAGGATACGTTTGACGGCGGTCAAATGAGATTCTCTAGGACTAGCTTGAAATCTAGCACAAAGGCATACACTAAACTGGATATCTGATCGGGATGCAGTCAAATAAAGCAAAGAACCAATCATACCTCTATAGACCTTTGCATCCACCAATTTACCATTTTCATCCGAATCCAGTGAAGTTGAGGTGCTCATCGGAGTTGCAATGATTTTGCTGTTTGCCATGTCAAATCTTTTTAGCAGCTCATTAATGTATTTGGCTTGGCTTATGAAGTAACCATCTTCTCCTTGGTTGACCTGCATACCGAGAAAGAATTGAAGTTCTCCCATTAGGCTCATCTCAAATTCGCTAGTCATGAGGTTTGCAAATTCCTCACACATTTCAGATTTTGTAGAACCAAACACAATGTCATCAACATAAATTTGAACAATCAAGAGGTTCTTACCTTGCTTCTTGGTAAAAAGTGTTTGATCTACTTTACCTCGTGTGTACCCTTTTTCAATGAGGAACGAGCTTAGTCTCTTATACCAAGCTCTTGGTGCTTGCTTAAGTCCATAAAGCGCCCTGTCTAGCTTGTATACAAAATCTACGTTGTTAGAATTCTTAAAGTCAGGGGGCTGCTCAACATAGACTTCTTCTTTGATCAAGTCATTCAAGAAAGTACTTTTGACATCCATTTGATAAAGCTTTATTCTAAGGGTGCATGCAAAGGCAAGTAAAATTCTGATGGCTTCGAGTCTAGCAACTGGGGCATAAGATTCATCAAAGTCTACCCCAAACTCTTGATTATACCCATGAGCCACCAATCTAGCCTTATTTCTTATTATCTTGCCATCCTCACTTAGTTTATTCCTAAAGACCCATTTAGTGCCTATGACAGATTGTGATGAAGGTCTAGGAACAAGATGCCAAACTTTGTTTCTCTCAAACTGGTTTTGCTCTTCTTGCATAGAATTTATCCAGTTTTCATCTTTTAAAGCATCATCAATATTTTTGGGTTCATGCTGCGAGACAAGAGCAAGTTGATCTAATTCTTCCACAATTTTAAAATGTGACCTAGTTCTAGGTGGGTCATTCAAGCTACCAATGACATTCTCCAAGGGATGATCCTTAAGAATTCTAATATTTGTAGAATCGTTACCTTCTCCTAGAGCTTGATCCCTTGCATTGCTTGATTCAGCTAGGTCACCATCTTCTTTTATTTCTTCTTGTGGAGGATCACTCTTGTCCTTTATGCTTTGGAATTCCTCATCTTCATCGTTTTTCCTGCAAGAGTTATCATTGTTAGAATCATGATATTCATCAAAGGAAACATGGGGTGATTCTTCCACAGTTTGACTTTTGATATTATAAATTCTATAAGCCCTACCTAGATCTATCAGAATATCCAAGGAATATACCTTCATCGCTCTTGGGCTCGAATTTATCTAAGTCTCTTTTGTCATTGTTGTGAATGAAGCATTTCGATCCAAACACTTTCATATGTGAGAGAGAGGGCTTTTTACCTTTTAGCAACTCATAAGGAGTCTTTTTGGTGTGTGACCTTACCATAGAGCGATTGATAATGTAACATGTCGAGTTTACCGCTTCAGCCCAAAACCTCCTTGGAAGTTGCCGTTCAGCAAGCATAGTTCTTGCCATCTCTACAAGTGTCCGGTTTCTCCTTTCAACCACACCGTTTTGCTCCGGCGTTCTTGGTGAAGAAAATCGGTGTGAAATCCCTTCGGCCCTGCAAAGGTTATAGAAGTTAGCATTTTCAAATTCACCACCGTGATCAGATTGAATCTTGAAAATTTTAAACTCACCGTCCTGCTTTATCTTCATGTAGAGTGCCTGAAACTCATCAAAAGCATCATTTTTGTGTGTGAGAAAGAAAACCCATGTGAACCAAGAAAAGTCATCCACCAAGACATATCCATATTTTCTACCACTTAAACTAGTAGTTCTGGTTGGGCCAAATAGGTCCATATGAATTAGCTCGAGTGGTTTGGATGATGTATTTTCAGATCTTCCCTTGAATGATTTTCTAGTTTGTTTACCTAGGGCACATGCATCACACAATTTGTTTTCTTGTTTAAATGATAGTTCAGGCAAACCTTTCACCATTGAATGCTTCAAGAGTTTATGCAAAACATTGTAGCTAGCATGTCCTAGTCTACGATGCCATATCCATGCAAGTTCAGATTTTGGTGCAGCAAGACAAAGATTTAAATGAGCAGGATCATCTAAGTCAATCATGTAAACATTGTTGACTCTCTTACCAGAAAATTTTACCTTGTCAGATTTTGGTTCAAGAATTCTGCATTCATGAGAGTCAAATAACACTTTGTGTCCTTTATCACACAATTGACTTATACTAAGCAGGTTATATTTCAATCCTTTAACTAACAACACGTTACAAATGGAGTTAGAGAGGTTCTTACCTACATTACCTGTTCCAATGATTTTTCCTTTATTATTTCCTCCAAATGTGACATATCCTCCTTCCTTTTTCTCCAAGAGACAGAATTTTGATTTGTCTCCAGTCATGTGTCTTGAACATCCGCTATCAAGGTACCACCTGTTATGCATGGCTGCAAGACATTCCTGCACAAGCAATTAAGCAATAGTGTTTGGAACCCAACCAAATTTGGGTCCCTTCAAGCTTTTCAGAATTTCAAAACATGAAACCATTTCTTTTGGAATCCAAACCTTCTTAACATTCATGCTTTGTTTGCTTAGAGTAGGGATTTGATTTTTCTTTTCCATCTTGACATTCATTTTTTGTTTAGAAGCTCTTTGTTGGATTTTGTGGAAGTTTGAGGAGGTTTGCTTCTTAAACCATTGAGGCCGTTGGTTGGTTTTGGGTTGAAACTGATTGTTTTGCCACCTATGGGATTGATGAACACAGAAATCACAATTTTTCCAAAGATATCGTGATGCTGGCCTATATGAGTGTGCAATCCAATTGTGGTGAAATCTGGAAGGTTGAGCATGCAATGGCCAAGGAAGTGTTGACCTATGATGCGGGGAAGGTCGACATTTCTTAAGTTTTTGGACATGCTTTTTGGGAATGTTGGTGACTGCCTCTTCAATCTTTTCTTTCCCTTTCTCCTTTTATTTTTGCTGGTTTTGTGTGGGAGTTGTGTTTGAGGTGGAAGCTTCGGAAGATAAAACAAATGTGACAGTTTTTAGCCCAATTGGCCTTTTGTTTGTTGGTTCAAAACCCAACCCTTCCTTGTTGAAGTTCATTCTAGTACCTAGCAATGCATCTAGGTTTTCTCTTCCATCCATAAATTTTTCTAAAGATTGTTGTTTGTCCTTTAACTCTTTTTGTAGGTTTTCAATATTTTGCAAGAGTTGAGTGTTGACATGTTTGACAGCTTCATACTTCTCATTGCTTAATTTGATATCCTTTTCATAGGTTTGCATTTTGAGTTTCATGCTGTCAATCTCATTTCTCAAATTTTCATTTTCAGTTTCCAAGTCAGCCATTTCTTTTCTTCCTTCCTCCAAATTCTCAATCATTTTCTTAAGATCTTCAATTTCAGTTTCAAGTGGAGCATTTTTATCATTCATATCATGATCATGCACAAATGAGTTAATTCTCTTTTTCAATGATTTATTCTCCTTTTTTTACATTTCATATTTTTCCATGAGTTGTATATATGCATCCTCCCAATCATCAATTGTATAATCTTCAAATGGAGAATTTACCTCAGTTTCTTCATCACCTTTGGCCATAAGGTAGAAATCTTCTTTTTCTTTGTCCGAGGAGCTAGTTCCGTCTTCACTTTCCTCTTCATCGCTCCATGTGGACACCATGGCCTTGTTTTTCTTCTTGCCCTTCCATTTGTCAGATTTTCTGAATCTGTCGGGACAATCATTCTTGAAATGCCCTGATTTGTTGCAAGAATAGCAAATGATTTTATCAGATTTCTTAGAATTTTCAGAATTAGATCTGAAACCATTTCTTACCTTTGACCTTCCTCTCATGAAGCTCTTACCTTCCTTTCACAAGAATTTCTTGAACTTACATGTGAGCATGGCTACATCATCCTCATCTCGCTCACTTGCCGAATCCTCACCTTCATCAGAAGAGCCTTGACCGCTGGGTCCTGCTTTAAGAGCTAGGGACTTCTTCTTAGGTGTCTCAGCCTCTTTGTTCTTGAGGTTGATCTCATAGGTCATCAATGACCCAATGAGTTCATCTACCTTGGTAGTTGCGAGATCTCTCGATTCTTCAACCACGGTAGCCTTTGTGTGCCATACTGGAGTTAACGATCTGAGAATTTTCCTTATAATTTCTTGCTCTGAATATTTCTTTCCCAAATCAGTTAAACTATTAGTAAGCACAGTCAATCGAGCATACATATCTTGAATTGATTCATCAGGCTTCATGCAGAATATTTCATATTCAGAAACTAAAATGTTGGCTTTTATTTCTCGTACCTGAGAGGTTCCTTCGTAGATTACCTCTAGCTTGTCCCACATTAGTTTTACAGATGCACATGTAGCCACTCTTGAGAATTCAACTAGATGGAGTGAGCATTGCATGATGTGTTTGGCACTCCAGTTGACAGTGGATTGCCTTATCTGTTCTTTGGTCCACAAGTCCTCATTATCCGTAAGCTCATACGGACCTTTGTTGATCACTCGCCAAAGTTTGTAGTCTTGGGCGCGAATGAACACCTGCATACGATGTTTCCAATAGGGATAATTAGATCCAGTGAAATAAGGAGGCCTATTCACAGAATGTCCTTCAGGTAAATAACCCTTAGACGCTGATCCACCATTTCCCTCAAGGTCGTTGGACCCCATAATGAGAGATTAGGCTCTGATACCACTTGTTGTGTAGTGGACAGCGGATCTAGAGGGGAGGGGTGAATAGATCTGCCCCTCTTTTCGCAATGGAACCCTCTAAATAGCTAGATAGAATAAATCGTAGCGGAATATAACTAGCTAAATGAAGGACACAACGATTTGCTTAGCAAGATGATTACTATTATATCGATTAGAACTTAAGCATGTATCTAGAACGAAACAATCACACAAACAAACCACAACACATGAGATTTTAAGGTGGTTCGGACTGAATCCCCAGTCCTACGTCCACCCCTCACCAAATCCGGTGAGGCTCCACTAGTGCCACGCACTGAACCGTAAATCAGAAAGACCACTGATTGCCTTCCTACTAACCGCTGGTAGGGACGTCAACACCGCAGATCGGACAACTTCTGATTGCCTTCCTACTAACCACCGGTAGGGATGATCTTCAGTTCCAAATGTTTGAATGAAATGGAAAAGAACAATTATGAAAATACTCAAACAGGATATGAAATATGTTCAAAGAGAAAAGATCTTGTCTGAGTTTGCTGGAGCTTGAATCTGATGCTTCACTTGGCTTGAAGTTGATCTCCTCTTGAAGTAGCTTGAATCACTTGGAGATATGATGAAGAACTTCTTCCCGGAGTATTGTTCATAGCTACAGTACTCGAACTCCTCTCCATTGAACACACCCTTGCAGCCTCCTTTGATCTCCCTTATTAGCCTTTCCTGCTTCTACTCTTCCTTGGAGGTTGCTGGATTGAGATATGAACTTGAATCACCTTGAGTTGATGGAGAGAGTGTTGGATGTAGCTTTGATCTTCCTTTTGATCCTCTTGAGTTGATGAAGAGGAAGAAGGATGCAGTTTAGATCACCTTTGAACCCCTTGATTACTTCTTCTTCCTTGGAGGTTGAGATGGCTTCAGATCTAGACTTGAATGCCTTGAAATGGATGAAGAACTCCTTCCCGAAACACTGTTCACGGAGGTGCTACAGTACCTCGAAAATGGCCTCCCTTGATCTCTCTTGAAGCCTTGAAGCATTAGGGTTTCTAACCCCTCAAGTGTTGGTTTTATAGACCTTAAATGGTCCATAGACACCCTCTAGACCAGATCCATAAATCATGGAAGATTAGGTAAGGTTTGATTAAACAAATCCATGGAAAAGGGGCTGGCCACGAGGTGGAATTCGAAGTCAAACAAGGCTGCATCGGGGCTGGCGGTCGACCTGCAGCTCTTGGCGATCGACCGCTACTGTGAAACCTGCAAACGGGCGGTCTCTGGGATTTTCGGTCGACCGCCACTGGCTGGCAGTCGACCGGCAGCTAAACCAACTTCGAGCTGGGATTCCCTGGCTGGGGCGGTCGACCGCCCCTGTGCTGGCGGTCGACCGCCAGCTGGGCAGAGCCCGGGCTTGCCCGGGTCGGTCCGTTAAGTCTTGAACTCCGTCGTTCAACTCCATTAGCAGCCCGTGCATGTTTGTGGCATCACCTTTGATAGTCTAGAAGGTATCAACTGAGTCTTTAACCTTGGATTCTCTTGGCTATACTTCTTTGTGCATTGATCTTGGATGAGTGACGAGCCGAATATGAAATGTCGACTTTTGCTTGTAAGAGAGATGAGATTTGCATCCTTGCTTAGGCGCGATCAATGAGCTTTCACTTTGGTCATTGCCACTTGATTCCTTGTCCATTCATTTGCATATCTGTCATGAATAAAAACATCACATATGTCAATCACATGAGAGTGGAAGATATCAATGACTAATAGTGTTTAGTCATTATCAAAATCAAGAAACTCATATGACTATGGAATGATGTCGAATGACCCAAGTGACCACAGAATGACTCAAATGACCTCATGGACACAACACCGAACCACCTTAAAAATACTCGTCTCCTGTGGTTTGAATTGTGTGATTGTATGGTTAGCTTGTTATACTTATTTGTGCGATCAAGTGTGAATGGAGAGAGTGAGAGAATCTAGTTAACTTGTGTAGCATTAAATCCCTCTATCTTATCAATCTTGTTAATTCCGCTGTGCGCTAGTTTATGTTTTTAATTGGACATAATTTTTAGTAGAAGGATCTATTCACCCCCCCTCTAGATCTGTGTTCCTATACTACGGGACCCAACAATTGATATCAGAGCGAGGCTCTGCTGTCCCTAGATCTCACGATCTATAGAGTGATCCTCGTGCATTCTACGATCATGAAATTTTCTGTTGAGCATATGACGATGAATTGCCTTACTATTTTTAATGGTTCTGATTTTACTTCATGGTTAGTTAAATTGTGTGGACTGATCAATTCAGTTAATCCTAATCTTTGGAAGTTGATCTATGATGGTCCTCACATATTACCTCTAGATGAGACCAAGTGGTCTAGTCAAGATAAATTGAAGAACCATGAAAATGTCATTATCTTAAGTTTATTGAAAAGTGCCATTGATACTCATATGTTTCCATTTGTTTCATTTTGTATAACGGCAAAGGAGCTTATTGATCAGTTGATCAAAGCTCAAGAGATGGAAGGATAAAATTGTCTCATGTCCGACAATGATGATCAACTCAATGAAGAAAATTATGATGAGATAAATTCTGAATCTGAAGAACTCTCTATTGAGGAATGGCAAGTGGCATATGCTGAACTGTATGATAAATGTAAGAAACTCAAATATGAAAATAAAATATTGAAAATGAAGATTAATGAGAATGTGCATGATAATCCTTCCTGTGAAAATTGTAAAACTTTGGAGTCAAAGATTGAGAACCTAGAATATGAAAAAGAACTTCTAGAATCCAAAGTTGAATTATTTTCAGATGAGACGTCTTGTATGAATGAAGAGCTTGAGATGTTTAGAAAATCTAATACTGCTCTTGAAATTGATAATGATCCCCATGATTTGCTTGATCAAAATAAACACTTGTTGTCTAAGATTTCATTGCTTGAAGAAATAGAAAAATATCTTAGAAACAAGTTAACTTCTTTATCTGATGATGATAAGTTGTTTGGGAAATTACTTGATTCTGAAGTTGATAACAAGAGCATCATGGATGAAAATGAAGTTCTTAAAAAGATAAATGGTGCTATGTTAATTCAGAATTCCTTGGTAGAGGGAAGATTGAGATGTTTTGATAAGCTTGAAAAAGAAATCTCATTGTTGAAACATGAGAATGAACAGTTGCTTGCTAAGATCTCAAAGCATGTTGAAACTAAAAAGGCTATTAAAAAGCTTGCTGAAAAACTTCACTGAACAAATCTGGAAAATAAAAATCTCATGCAAGAAAATGAAAAACTCACATCAAAGAATTATTTGCTTGACGATAAAATCCTTGCATATGAAAAAGAGATCAACAACTTGAAGCTTGATTTGTCTAGATTTGTCAAAGGGAAGGAGAACTTAGACACATTACTAGGTGTTAAAGTGAACTTTCAAAAAGAGGGTCATGGTTACATCCCCGTCAACAAAAAATCTTTTGAATCAAAAATGAAAACCTCTTTTGTTCATGTCTCCGACATTCCTAGCACCTCCAAAACACCTCCTCCCGTTGCTTAAGTGAAAATATCTGAAAATGGTTTTGATAAAAAGAAAAATCTCAACAAAAAGCCTTCCATGTCAAATAGATCTCAAAAATCAAAGTTGAATGTTGAATGCTTCTATTGTGGCATGTTTGGTCATGAAATGAGTGATTGTGTTGTCTTAAAAATGGATGATCAAAATACATGCAAAGATAAATCTTCCTTCAAAAGAAAGAAAAATGTCTCATACTTTTATTGTCACAAACTTGGCCATGTCATAGATGATTGCTTTGTGAAACAAAATGATGATTATCGTGCCATGAATGCTAAGTTTAACTTTCAAAGAAAATTCAGAAATGAACATTCTTCCCATGCTAAAAGGTTTGCATCCCATAAGAAAAATTCATTCACGAATACTCATGCAAACAATAGAAGGTCATTCCATAGAACCGAATCTCCTTGTTGTTTTCATTGTGGTAAGTACGGACATGTTATGAAAGAGTGTTGATTTTTGAAAACAGAAAATTTCCATGCTTCTAGAATGCATGCTAGGTCTAATTTTGTTAAATCTAGACCTTTTGAAAATAGAAGATGGAATGGATTTGAAAATTCCTTTACTCCTAAAAGGAAGCCTTTTGGTAAAACTGCTTCTCTTCAATGCCTTTATTGTGGAAACCATGGATATGTTATTGAGGATTGCAGGTTCATGGAAAGTGATGACAAGGTGACAATGAAAATGTCAAAGAAAACTTTTGGAAGAAATGCTTCTAATATCCAAAGACCCAAGAAGGCTTGGGTGCCCAAAATCTGACAAATGAGTCAGTTGTGATGAAGGTGTGTCTTGAGGTAAACAAAGAATGAAAGGGGTTCTAATAAAATAGAACAAGGTACACTCATATGGTAAAACTCTAACTTTGCTCCTTCACTGTCAAACTTGGTGGTTTTGATGTTTTGGAATCAGATTTTGGTATGTTCTCATGTTTTGCCCAAAATTCTTCACAAGCCATACATGTCTTCAATGGATGAATATTTGGTATATCAAATGGTGGTTAGACAAGGTTGGACTACGTTCAACTTAATACTTCCACTAAGCGTGATGGTGGTCTTCGGACCTATGTTCTCCGCCTTGTACCAAAATTTAAAAAATTGAATTGTTTGGCTTATGAGGAACCATGTGTTTTGAAAGAAATCAATTTACCTTGAAATTCTAAAATACCATGTGCGTTCAAATTGATTCTGAAATTCACTCTTATTTCTAGAAGGTAAAATTTCTGAAATTGCAGAATTGTTCCTTTGACAGATATTGTTTTTGAATTTGATCTGTTGTTCTTATATTCTGCTATGATGAACATGTCTCATTGGTTGAATGAATCTGAAAATTTTGAGGAACAAGCATGATGTCTTTGCCTACTGAATACTTTTCAATATGAAATGCATGAGCATCTAAGTGTAATTGAGTATCTGGTATATCAAATGGTGTGTAGTGGAAGGGTGGATTATGTCCACCTAGAAGCTCTCACTATGTGTGAGTTGGGTTTTCAAACCTTCACCTTCACCTCGTACCGGAACCTGTAAAATCTGTTTGGTTTGTGAATGCTACTCTAAGCTCTTGAAATGTTATTGAAAATCTGTTTTTGAATATTTCTGAAAATAATTTTGGTTCACTGCTTGATTTTGATCATTTGTGTACCCTTGTTCAAAAAGGACAAGTCTTGGAAAATGGTTACTGCTCATCATTTGAATATGTATGTCTCCCTGTGCAATCTGTCATAATGTTCTAAAATAAAAAAAAATTGCATCCTGTATTGCATTCTCATGCTTTTATAAGTTACATGCATTAGAAACTTCATAAGGTGCATTTAGATCATTCATATGAAAAACTGAAAACTTGCATCTTGCACCCATATTGAAATTTGCAATGCATTTAGAACTTTTAAATAAACATCTGACATTCTGCATCGCATTGGCATCTTTTCATATCATCCACATACTATGCATATAAAATGACAAAAAGATGCATATTGCATATTCATGCATATAGAGCATATGCATATATTTCATGATAATCGCATATCTTGACTCGTGGATGCTTGTAAGTATTTACCCCATGGAACTATTTCTTGATCTTTCTAAGACCTCACCTCCTTGATAAATAGCAATGCAGTGAATTTATTCATATGTGATACATGTCATATATTAAGGGGGAGGATTTGATTCCGACCGTGCATACATTTAGGGGAAGTCATAGCTATGTCTTGTCAAATTCATTTTATTCATCAAAATAAAAATTTAACCCCACACTCTTACACACAATGAATTTAATGACTTTCATTGATAAGGATTTAAGAAATTCCTTCCAACACTTTAACGGGAACTTGAATCTCTACATGGACATTAAAGAGTAATCGTGAGGAAAAAGCTGCCTACCCCACAAAAATTCAATAAGTGGAACGTGGATCCGAGTAACCGGGAATCCCTCCTGAAATAAAGGAGGAAACTTGTGTCGAAAGGAGAAACAAATCCATATGTTTGACAAATCTAAGTAGCCGGGAATCCCCATTACGACACATGAGAAAACTCGCGTCGAAAGGTGAAGTCTTTTAAAAGAAACAAAATAGGGGTTGTGCGAAGCTACCGATAGTCGAGAATCTAAAGTGAAAGTGTAGAGAGGAGATTACCTTCTAGTGTTCTTTAGAAAATCTGAAAATCCATATGTTTTGAAGCTCATTAGTCATTGCCTCACATTTCACATGGGTATTTTTGTGATGTATGTATTTTATGAATTTACCTACATTCATGGTTTATGTAGTACTCCTAGTTGTGTATGCACAAATATCTTAGTTATGCTTCATACCTTACATTCTTGAATTTGAATCACATGCTCTTTTCTTAACCCGTGTCTCATTTAGGGGGAGTTACTATATGTAATATTTGTGTGCATGACGATTGTGTTTGTGTGCTTGCATGTTCATGCATTCCCCTTGAGTCTAATTCTGAGCATAAACCTTACATTTGAAGGATAGAAGTCATCATGTGCATAGCTTCATATCTTGCATGATTAGCATTCACATAGTGCATATTCAGTGCATTTGAAAGATGACGCTAATCGTGTGCATATTTACATATTTGATATTTTCAGTATGCATATAGTTCATTCATGATAACATCTTGAACAAATCCATATTTTCCAACAATTGACATAGTTCATTTTGAAATGCATATTCTGAACACTTCATATTACATAAATGCCAAACTGAGTTGAACAAACAAATGGTATCCTATCTTCGAGGGTCTCTCTTCGAGAATTGAAATTGCCTATGTTTGTGCCTCTATCTTGATTAATATTTGGTATCATATCTTTGAGCCCCTACTTAGCATCCATTGGTCTTTAAATTGGACTCATATTTCATGTCACATAACCCCCTGTCGTTTTGTAGATGACAAAAAGGGGGAGAATGTTTGGTGTGTGCTCAATGCTTTATGAATGATGTTATCTTGGGGAGAATAGGAGAATTAGTGTATGCTCAATGTTTGCAAATGTTTGCAAAATCTGTATTATCACACACATCATTTGGTCATCATCAAAAAGGGGAGATTGTTGCATCCCCTAGTTCGTGTTTGGTTTCAATGATATCAAAACGATTGTGTTTGTGTGTGTATGTGTTTCATTGAGCAACATGTTCATGTTTTATATCTTGATTTGATGTTTTATATCTTGATTTGATGAGTGAAAAGATGGAGTCAATGTTCAATCTTGAAAGCCATGTGAACCCTTGGTGTTTAAGGAACTAATGTTATAGTTATATTGGTTTGTAGGAACACAAATTCATGGCTCATGCTTGAAATCTAAAGGAGTCCATCAATGAAGCTCTTCTTCTAAAAGGGAGTTAACTCTGTTCATATTTGAAAGTCATATGAATGATTTGTAATTAAGGATCTCATGCCTTGAATATTTTGATTTGCAGGATCAAAATCCATGATTCATGTTTGGAACTCAAAGGAGTGCATCAATGAAGATCTTATTGAAAAAGGGAGTTGACTCACTCATTGCATTACGCTGACCCTTCTATATTTCATGCATTTCATCAAATAGCTTTTCAAAGTCTTGATTGGGTATTTTCATGGGTTCTCATCATAAGATTTTTTGGACTTGAAATATCCTCAACCTTATAACTTGGAATTTGATGGATGTGATTTTAATGATGCTTGCTCGTTTCTTGGACTCATGGTAATTTAATTTGGGAAGATTATATCAATGCTCCTCTTGAGATAATGCTTCATGAATGTTAGCTTTTAATCAACAAGAATGCCATTTGAATGAATGTGGTTCCATGATATTATGTATGCTTTGCATTTGACATATTTGTTAACACTTGTGTGATGAAGTATTTTGTAGTTGAAGATTTGGTTACCTTATGACTGAATGGTTATGCTCCCATGTCATTATTTTTGGTTGATTGAGAGGTCCATGTTTATCATAACAAAACCTAGTCATTTGGTGGAATGTATTTTTGTTGATTGATTTGAGAAGCCAAATACTTGGTTGAGTTAGTTCAATGATGTAGCAACCCTGATAAATGAATATTTGAAATGAATTAAAATATATATATTACAGAAGTAATACAGATAATAAGAAGAGGGTTAAATGGAGGAATAAAACCCAAGATGCAAATAACGCCTCTCATTAAGGCGTTAATTTAATAATAAACGCCTCTATCAAAGGCGTTATTCAAGAAGTGACGCCCTCACTACACGGCGTCAAATTCCAACGTCAAAAAAAGGGTAAGGCCAAGAAACGCCCGAATCTTGGGCGTGTTTTAAAGAAAAGAACGCCCTTACACAAGGCGCTTATTAAGAAACGACCTGAAGCAGGTCGTCAATTCAAGAATCGACGACCTGACCAAAGTCGTTAATTCCATTCGAGTTCCGTTCGACACGGGAGCTTATCCAGGGTAATGGATAAGTATTAGAAAGAGTTAAAAGGTGGTAATGACTCTATCATAGAAGTATTACTTCCACACAATCACTAACCCTAATAGGATTTCCCAAAATCCTATAAAGACTCTTGACAGCCGAACCCTAAACCTATTTGGACGATCGAACTGCACAGGTACGTGAAGAACATATGTTCTTCTTCTTCTTCTGTTTCTTTTCCTTATGAACGTAGTATGTGAAGAATTAATATTCTTCGTTTCTTCTATTCTTGCAGGTTAAGAAGACTAACGGGTAAGTCTTCTTTCTTCTTCCCTTCTCCTCCTTTACCTCCTCTCTAGTTAATACGAAGCATGATCTCTTCGTTCTTCTGCCTCCAGGTTGACTGTTGAAGAAAACAATCAACTGAGCCAAGGTTCTTCATCTGCATACCTCTGCTGCTGCTGATTATCGAGTTGCAGTAAAGCTTCAGAGTTGTTGGCTTCTCACCAAGTTATTCATCCGTCCATCTTAAAATCAACTATTAAAGGTAGGTTTTCTCAAGTTACTGTAGCCCAAATAAATTAAGACAAGACTTATATACGTATTGACATGACATGCATACGGTTTAATATGGTTTTATTATGTTTCTGCAATATTTTGAAAGAGACGCCCCTGTCCAGGGCGCTAATTTACAATACACGACCCTGCCCAGGTCGTCAATTTCATATTTGACGCCCTGTACACAGGCGTTAATTTCATGTAAATGTTAATCACCTATCTTAAGAACTGATTATCCATGCAATTACATGAAATCAATAATTGTTAACGGTTAAAAGTCAATAAACATGAAACATCAAATCTAATATACTGCATCTGAATTCCTGCCAATTTTCCTGTCATGACTATATGATTGTTATCCTTGATTATCGTGCAAATCTTGCTTTCCTGGTATTTATTGAATTCACGACCTAGACTAGGTCGTTTTCCATGTGTTAACGCCCCATCACAGGGCGTGAATTGAAAAGAAACGCCCCTTACTAGGGCGCGTATCTGTTAAAATCCTGGAATACATATTCTGAAAAATAGAATTAAATGATAACGCCCCTTCCCAGGGTGCGTTTTTGATAAATTCCTGAAGCGTTTCTGATAAATTCCTGAAGCGTTTTTGATAAATTCCTGAAAATATTGATATTCTGTCAAACAGTGAAAATAAAAGGACGCCTTCTGGTGTAGTCGTCAAATCTTGAATAAACGCCCCTGATCAGGGCACGTTTTTGACAAATTATTTGAATAATAAAATTCTGCAAATATGGAAAATAGATGAACGCCCTTCTGTTAGGCGTTAATTACTTGAGAAACGACTCTGACTAAGTCGTTATTTTACTGTAAAACTGATTTTCCACTGTTTCTGTTAACCGATGGTTTCATATGTTATATAATATATATATCGGCACTATTCTCCACTCCGTGAGTATAGTCCCATGTTTCATGTTGTTTCATCGATCACACTCAACTCTCATTGACATACAAGCTCTCCATTGGACATTCCGTTCCTTTGGACTAGCGAGTTAGTCATAGAGACCTCCGTAAGACTCCTCGTACCTTGGATTCCCTCAAGGTCGACTGAGCTGGTTGTACCCCAAAAACCCATTACACGATCTTTGCCATGTCAATCTAAAGAAACATGGTATACCGGCCCTTATGATTATACAAAGAGTATATCATAAGAAATTCTTAATGGGATGATGATATCATGCCATATCATGTCATTCTTGTAAACCTCAATTCTATGATAAGAATGAGGGTATCTTACCTTTGATATACTGTTCATGTGGACCTCAATTCTATATAAAGAATGTCCATATTGATTTGTCATGGTACCCAAGTTAAGGGAACCATATTCTACCTAGTTTTATCGATATCGTGATTATACCGTTATTATCGCCATTCTATGTCCTTTGTCATATTTTTGGACTCCATTTTGTCAAAGTTGTCATACATGTCTACAAGCTTGATTATTGAAATTCAAAAATTGGCTATATATATAAGAGTGGATGTCAAAACACATGATAAATGCCTGCGCATATAGGGCCCGATCTGGTCTTGGGAGGAGCACCCGAAAGTACTTGTGTCCATGGGAGTTAAAATGATAAGGTATCTGGCATTATACCGAGTACTTTACTTGCTTGATTGGACATTCCACACAAAATCTTGTCCTTGAATCGTACTTGACTTGACATGACTTGCGTGACCCGAAAAAGGGAAATTACTTGCTTGCTTGATACATGATAGCCAAAATTCTTGACATGACTTGTTAAATGTACTTGCTTGAATATCTTGAGTATCTTGTCGAAAGTTCATGATTAGTTCATCTTATTCTTGATATTACATTCTCTCTATCTTGTCGTTTTATGCGAGCATGCATAGGTTTATTGCATTCATGAAAGATGTAATTACTTAAACCCCTTGCTAGTACTTGAGATATAATTTCCTACTGAGCGTTCGCTCATTCTGTTTGTCCCTTTTTACTTTTCAGGTAAGTCCGACGACGATGGAAGTCAATCGGATGGGGAAAGTCCCGAGTGAAAGAGCTAGAGCTTGTCCAAGTGTCATCTAGTCTTTTTCCTATTTTCTTGAGTCAACTATGTACTTTTCCTTTTTATTAACCAGAGTATTGGATTTGTAATAGTCTATCCATTATGAAATAAAGGATTGGGTTATCTTTACTTTTGCGCATCTCTGTCTTTGTGTCGAATACACGACCACTCTGATTGACATGATTGATATAAACTCGTCGCGCATATCCGAGTATCTTCCGCGCTCGGGGCGTGACAGTTTTTGTGGTATCAGAGCCTAAGGTATTCAATTCCTAGGAAGACCCAAGTCCAAGGATAAGTATAAACCTTTTACCAGTGAGATTGGATAGAACCAAGGGTTAAAGTTAAAAATAGAGTACTGGTTTCTAAATGTAGTCACGTACTAATATAGTTATTGTAATTGTAGGATAATGGCTGCCGAACGTGCTCAATGGCGCAACATGCAGCGTACCCTTCAAGGAATGACTCAAGTGCTACAACAGGTAGCACAGGGTGGTGCTCCACGAGCTGGAAGCCTACACCAAGCTTTAAGAGCATGAATCCCCCGAAGTTTATGGGATCAACCGATCCGACGATGTCGAGCATTGGGTCGGGAGACTGAACGTATATTCCGTGTCATGCAATGCACGGACCAGACAAGGTCTTATTAGCTACCTTCCAGTTGAGAAAGATGCTAGATGCTGGTGGGAGTCGATTGAAGCAACAATTGATCCAACTCAAGTTACATGGGAAGAATTCGTTGAATACTTCAACGCCAAATATTTCTCCGATAGGGTCCAGGAAAAGAAGGCCGCTGAGTTTGCTGCATTAAAGCAACGATCCCTATCAGTAGCTGATTACGAGGCACAGTTCTCCAGGTTGTCTAGATATGCTAAACATTTGATTAGCACGGAGAAGATGAAAGCCCAAAGATTTCTTAATGGGCTTAGGCCCCACTATATTACTCAGCTAGCGCCGATGGATATTCAAGTTTATTCTGAAATCGTGCGCCGAGCTCAACTACTTGAAGATGCCACGGAACTATCTGATAGGATCCGTGGGAAAGACAAGAAGGAACAAGTCACGGGTTCGGGTTCTTTCAAACCCAATTTCAAGAAGAGGCCCAATAATGGAGGTTCTTCCTCTCAAGCTCATAAGTTCAAAAAGACCAAGCCTTTCTCTATCACAACTACCCCTTCTAATACAGTATGCAAGCATTGTGACAAGGCTGGTCACAAGACAGAAGAATGCTGGAGGAAGTTAGGAGCTTGTCTCCATTGTGGGAGTCGCGAACATCGGATTCCCGATTGTCCATTAAAGAATGACCAAGACGGTGACGGTAAACGCCCGGTGACAAAGAACGCTCGACTTCATGCAATAAAGGAGACCGAGCAAGAAGAAGGTGGACTAGTAGAAGGTACATTAACAGTTTGTTCCAAAAGTGCTTATGTCTTATTTGATACGGGTGCATCACATTCCATTATTTCTAAGAAGTTTGCCGACGCGTTACCGTTAGAACCAGAATGGATAAAAATAGTTCTAACTACTCCTCTTGGAAGTGAAAATGATATTACTCATCACTACCAAAACTGTGAGATAATGGTTCAAGGTAGGAATTTACCTATAGATCTCATATGCCTCGATCTAAAGGAGTATGATGTTATACTGGGAGTGGACTGGTTATCCAAATACCAGGCAACGGTTGATTGCCGCAATAGCCAAATTACTTTCAAAGATTTTCCAGAATTAGTCTTTACTCGCCCCAAGAGTCGGAGCAATTCCCCTCTTATTTCGGCCCTCCGAGCTAGCAAGCTCATCAGGAAAGGATGTACATCTTTCCTTGCCTTTGTCACAATTAAAGAAGCTAAGGAAACCAAGCTAGAAGACATTCCAGTAGTGCAGGAATTCCCGGACGTGTTTCCGGAAGAGTTGCCGGGATTACCCCCTCAAAGGGATGTGGCCTTCACCATTGACTTAGTCCCTGGTGCTGGTCCTGTTTCAAGGGCACCCTATAGGATGTCACCTGCTGAACTCAAAGAGTTGAAGGAACAATTGATGGGACTAATTCGAAAAGGGTTCATTAGACCAAGTACTTCCCCGTGGGGAGCACCTGTACTGTTTGTAAAGAAGAAGATGGATCCATGAGATTGTGCATCGACTATCGACAGTTGAATCATCTCACTATCAATAACAAGTATCCACTGTCGAGAATCGATGAGTTATTTGATCAGATTTCAGGATCCAAATATTTTTCAAAGATTGACCTCAGATCAGGATATCATCAGTTAGGATCAAAGATGATGACATTCATAAGACTGCATTCAGAAGCAGGTATGGCCATTACGAATTTGTTGTTATGCCTTTTGGACTAACAAATGCCCCTGCTGCCTTTATGCAGTTAATGAATAGCATATTCAGGCCTTACTTGGATCAATTCATAGTAGTCTTCATTGATGATATATTGATATATTCCAAGACTAAGGAAGAACATGAGAAGCATTTGAGGATTGCATTGCAAGTCTTGAGGACAAGTCAATTATATGCAAAACTCAGCAAGTGTGAATTCTGGCTTGAAGAAGTGGCTTTTCTAGGACATGTGATTTCAAAAGATGGATTATCAGTAGATCCGTCAAAGGTTGAAGCTGTTAGAAACTGGGAAAGACCAACTAATGCAAGCGAGATCAGAAGTTTCTTAGGTCTTGCAGGATATTATCGGCGATTCATCAAGACTTCTCCAAGATCGCCGTGCCCCTTACAAGGTTAACTCGCAAGGAGATCCGATATGAATGGAGTGAGGAATGTGAAAGAAGCTTCCAAACTCTCAAAGATCATCTAACTACAGCTCCAGTCTTAGCTCTATCGATAGAAGGAGAGAAATTCGAGGTATACACTGATGCTTCTGGCATTGGCCTCGGATGTGTCCTAATGCAACAAGGAAAGGTCATAGCATACTCTTCACGTCAACTGAAGAAGCATGAGGAGAATTACCCCGTCCATGACTTAGAACTGGCCGCGGTGGTATTTGCCCTAAAGATATGGAGACACTACTTATATGAGTGCAGTTTACTGTATACTCCGATCACAAAAGTCTCAAATATCTATTTTCACAAAAGGAGCTAAACATGAGAGAAAGACGCTGGCTAGAATACCTCAAGGACTTCGACTTCAATATACAATACCATCCCGGAAAGGGTAATTATGTTGCTGATGCCCTTAGTCGAAAGCCGAGAGCAATGATAGCCAATTGTATGATACAAGAATGGAGGTTGCTAGAACAATTCTCCGAGCTCAATATAAGCTTGGACAAGGAAGCCAAATTTGTCACATTATCTCATGTAAGCATACAATCATATTTATTATCTGAGATACAAGCACTTCAGGATGATGATCCTATATTAGTGGAAATCAAAGGCAGATTAGAAGGACAATCTGATTTTCAACTAACTTCTGATGGAAGATTATTATTCAAAGGTAGAACTTGTATACCCGACTGTCCGGAATTAAAGAAGAAGATCTTAGATGAAGCTCACCGATCAAGGTACACTATTCATCCAGGATCAACCAAAATGTATCAAGATGTAAAGAGGAACTTTTGGTGGCCTAATATGAAAAGAGAAATAGCAGACTATGTATCTCGCTGTCTCACATGCCAACAGGTCAAGGCAGAACACCAAAAGCCTGCTGGAAAACTACATCCTCTAGATATTCCAAAGTGGAAGTGGGAGGATATTGGTATGGATTTCATCATGGGTCTATCTAAATCAAAAGGAGGACATGATGGAATATGGGTTATTATTGTCCGCTTGACTAAATCGGCGCATTTCTTACCAATAAAGAGCCGATGGTCAGTAGATGTATTGCTGCACTATACATCAAGGAAGTAGTCAGGTTACATGGAATTCCTGTCTCGATCGTGTCTGACAGAGATCCCCGTTTCACTTCTCATTTTTGGAAGGGATTACAACATTCGTTGGGAACAAGGCTTAACTTTAGTACTGCTTTTCACCCGTAAACGGATGGTCAGACCGAAAGAACAAACCAAGTAGTGGAAGATATGCTAAGAGCTTGCATCATTGATTTTGGTGGAAGCTGGCATGATCATTTACCTTTAATTGAGTTTGCATATAATAATAGCTACCAAGCTAGTATCCAAATGGCACCTTTCGAAGCTTTATATGGAAGGAGTTGCCGATCACCCTTATGCTGGAACGAAGTTGGAGAGAAACAACTGTTAGGTCCAGACATGGTAAGGGATACAACTGAGAAGATACAAGTAATCAGAGAAAGATTACAAGTTGCTCAGACCAGACAAAAGGCTTATGCTGATACAAGAGAATAGATCTTGAATTCTAGGTTGGAGATCATGTATTTCTTAAAATATCGCCTAGACGTGGCATACGAAGATTTGGTGTTAAGGGCAAGCTTACGCCAAGATTCATCAGACCATTTGAGATACTCGAAAGAGTTGGCGAGGTTACTTATCGCATCGCATTGCCTCCTCAATTGTCCGAGGTACATAATGTATTTCACATATCTATGTTGAAGAAGTATGTACACGATCCATCTCATATTATTGCACATGGAGATCTGGTGATCCAGAAAGATCTCACCTATGAACAGAAGCCTATGAAGATCTTAGATCGAGAAATACGAGCTCTAAGGAATAAGGTTATTCCCATGCTCAAGGTGCAATGGAATAAGAATACTGAACACGAAGCCACATGGGAGACCGAGGAATCTATGAAGAAACGATTTCCCGAGTTATTCTAAGAGGTATATACTCTACACTCTCCGCGTATATACATATTATGCAATTGAATTTGGGGACCAAATTCTTTTTAAGTGGGGGAGGGTGTAGCAACCCTGATAAATGAATATTTGAAATGAATTAAAATATATATATTACAGAAGTAATACAGATAATAAGAAGAGGGTTAAATGGAGGAATAAAACCCAAGATGCAAATAACGCCTCTCATTAAGGCGTTAATTTAATAATAAACGCCTCTATCAAAGGCGTTATTCAAGAAGTGACGCCCTCACTACACGACGTCAAATTCCAACGTCAAAAAAAGGGTAAGGCCAAGAAACGCCCGAATCTTGGGCGTGTTTTAAAGAAAAGAACGCCCTTACACAAGGTGCTTATTAAGAAACGACCTGAAGCAGGTCGTCAATTCAAGAATCGACGACCTGACCAAAGTCGTTAATTCCATTCGAGTTCCGTTCGACACGGGAGCTTATCCAGGGTAATTGATAAGTATTAGAAAGAGTTAAAAGGTGGTAATGACTCTATCATGGAAGTATTACTTCCACACAATCACTAACCCTAATAGGAATTCCCAAAATCCTATAAAGACTCTTGACAGCCGAACCCTAAACCTATTTGGACGATCGAACTGCACAGGTACGTGAAGAACATATGTTCTTCTTCTTCTTCTGTTTCTTTTCCTTATGAACGTAGTATGTGAAGAATTAATATTCTTCGTTTCTTCTATTCTTGCAGGTTAAGAAGACTAACGGGTAAGTCTTCTTTCTTCTTCCCTTCTCCTCCTTTACCTCCTCTCTAGTTAATACGAAGCATGATCTCTTCGTTCTTCTGCCTCCAGGTTGACTGTTGAAGAAAACAATCAACTGAGCCAAGGTTCTTCATCTGCATACCTCTGCTGCTGCTGATTTTCGAGTTGCAGTAAAGCTTCAGAGTTGTTGGCTTCTCACCAAGTTATTCATCCGTCCATCTTAAAATCAACTATTAAAGGTAGGTTTTCTCAAGTTACTGTAGCCCAAATAAATTAAGACAAGACTTATATACGTATTGACATGACATGCATACGGTTTAATATGGTTTTATTATGTTTCTGTAATATTTTGAAAGAGACGCCCCTATCCAGGGCGCTAATTTACAATACACGACCCTGCCCAGGTCGTCAATTTAATTTTTGACGCCCTGTACACAGGCGTTAATTTCATGTAAATGTTAATCACCTATCTTAAGAACTGATTATCCATGCAATTACATGAAATCAATAATTGTTAACGGTTAAAAGTCAATAAACATGAAACATCAAATCTAATATACTGCATCTGAATTCTTACCAATTTTCCTGTCATGACTATATGATTGTTATCCTTGATTATCGTGCAAATCTTGCTTTCCTGGTATTTATTGAATTCACGACCTAGACTAGGTCATTTTCCATGTGTTAACGCCCCATCACAGGGCGTGAATTGAAAAGAAACGCCCCTTACTAGGGCGCGTATCTGTTAAAATCCTGGAATACATATTCTGAAAAATAGAATTAAATGATAACGCCCCTTCCCAGGGTGCGTTTTTGATAAATTCCTGAAGCGTTTCTGATAAATTCCTGAAGCATTTTTGATAAATTCCTGAAAATATTGATATTCTGTCAAACAGTGAAAATAAAAGGACGCCTTCTGGTGTAGTCGTCAAATCTTGAATAAACGCCCCTGATCAGGGCGCGTTTTTGACAAATTATTGAAATAATGAAATTCTGCAAATATGGAAAATAGATGAACGCCCTTCTGTTAGGCGTTAATTACTTGAGAAACGACTCTGATTAAGTCGTTATTTTACTGTAAAACTGATTTTCCACTGTTTCTGTTAACCGATGGTTTCATATGTTATATAATATATATATCGGCACTATTCTCCACTCCGTGAGTATAGTCCCATGTTTCATGTTGTTTCATCGATCACACTCAACTCTCATTGACATACAAGCTCTCCATTGGACATTCCGTTCCTTTGACTAGCGAGTTAGTCATAGAGACCTCCGTAAGACTCCTCGTACCTTGGATTCCCTCAAGGTCGACTGAGCTGGTTGTACCCCAAAAACCCATTACACGATCTTTGCCATGTCAATCTAAAGAAACATGGTATACCGGCTCTTATGATTATACAAAGAGTATATCATAAGAAATTCTTAATGGGATGATGATATCATGCCATATCATGTCATTCTTGTAAACCTCAATTCTATGATAAGAATGAGGGTATCTTACCTTTGATATACTGTTCATGTGGACCTCAATTCTATATAAAGAATGTCCATATTGATTTGTCATGGTACCCAAGTTAAGGGAACCATATTCTACCTAGTTTTATCGATATCGTGATTATACCGTTATTATCGCCATTCTATGTCCTTTGTCATATTTTTGGACTCCATTCTATCAAAGTTGTCATACATGTCTATAAGCTTGATTATTGAAATTCAAAAATTGGCTATATATATAAGAGTGGATGTCAAAACACATGATAAATGCCTGCGCATATAGGGCCCGATCTGGTCCTGGGAGGAGCACCCGAAAGTACTTGTGCCCATGGGAGTTAAAATGATAAGGTATCTGGCATTATACCGAGTACTTTACTTGCTTGATTGGACATTCCACACAAAATCTTGTCCTTGAATCGTACTTGACTTGACATGACTTGCGTGACCCGAAAAAGGGAAATTACTTGCTTGCTTGATACATGATAGCCAAAATTCTTGACATGACTTGTTAAATGTACTTGCTTGAATATCTTGAGTATCTTGTTGAAAGTTCATGATTAGTTCATCTTATTCTTGATATTACATTCTCTCTATCTTGTCGTTTTATGCGAGCATGCATAGCTTTATTGCATTCATGAAAGATGTAATTACTTAAACCCCTTGCTAGTACTTGAGATATAATTTCCTACTGAGCGTTCGCTCATTCCGTTTGTCCCTTTTTACTTTTCAGGTAAGTTCGACGACGATGGAAGTCAATCGGATGGGGAAAGTCCCGAGTGAAAGAGCTAGAGCTTGTCCAAGTGTCATCTAGTCTTTTTCCTATTTTCTTGAGTCAACTATGTACTTTTCCTTTTTATTAACCAGAGTATTGGATTTGTAATAGTCTATCCATTATGAAATAAAGGATTGGGTTATCTTTACTTTTGCGCATCTCTGTCTTTGTGTCGAATACACGACCACTCTGATTGACATGATTGATATAAACTCGTCGCGCATATCCGAGTATCTTCCGCGCTCGGGGCGTGACAAATGATGTATTTTTATGTGAACTAGTTCAAAGAGTTAATGCTTGGTTCTTGAGTTTTGATTATCATCTAACCTCTTGGTTTATCATGTTTTTACAAGTTCAAGGATGGTTTTTAAACCCTCTCATGTCAAGTGGATGATGGTAACATCTAACCATTTTTTATGCTAAGTTCCGGGTCGTTTTCATGAACATCTTTCTCGAGGTTGCATTGCATTGGAAGTGTTTTATGCATCCTTAAAATGAGATTTTTGAGCCTTTACAATGTGCTTAATGTTTTCTCATAAATCTTGTTGCAATGTGGTTTAGATGGTCTTAATACTTTGTTGAATTCATGGTAATTTATTCTTGATTTTTGGGAAATTTTTCGGCACTTAATCGGGGCTAAAACTGCCTTTTCTTGACCATCAGCAGAAGGGGTCGACCCCTGTAAATAGAACCTATATTTGGTTCTGTTTGGCCCACTGCTGCCCGAGGGTCGACCCCAAGGGTCGACCCCTTCCTGTCAGGATTTGCGAAAGTGTTTAAAACTCATTGTAAACCCTATCAAATATTATCATACTACCCCCCAATGGTTTCTAATGTTATTAGGGTGTTTCTAACATGTATGGGAAGGGTTTTATGTGTCTTTCCCCCTCTCTTTGGTGTGCATATATATGAGTTACGAATTTGTTGAGAAGTAACCCTAATGCTCATTCGTTCATTCTTGTAGGTGAAGAAAAGGGGAAAAAACGTGGTGGAGCTCTTGCAATGTGATTTTCATCTACTTCCATGGAGATCTGGAGCTCGTGGTAGAAGAAGAAAAGAAGCATCTCGAAGAGAGGAACGCGAGGACGCCGAAATCGCCATCATCCGACATCAAACCAAGAAGAGCCAGAGATTGAATTGTGTTGAATCCTTCTTGTTATAGTCTTTAGCACATGTTTTGGGCTTAGAGCATTCATTTGTTAGCTTGTTACAAACCTATAAATGATTTTCTGTGTGTGGGTTCGGAGAACGATTTCTCAGAGTGGTTTGAGTTGACGCTTGTGCGTCGTTTGGTGCGGAGCATATCCGCGTGTGTGTTGGGATTTTTACCTCGTGCGTGTGGGGAGAAATCCCCGTGTGTGTGTGCTACTTTTGTAGCGTGTTTGTGTTGGGGTTTTTATCCCGTGTGTGTGATGAGAAATCCCCGTGATTGCTGCATTTGCAGCGTGTGGAGAAAGTCTTACCGGTTTGGTGAGGGGTGGACGTAAGGAGCTCGTCGTGGTCCCGAACCACCTTAAAAATCCTCGTCTCCTGTGGTTTGAATTGTGTGATTGTATGGTTAGCTTGTTATACTTATTTGTGCGATCAAGTGTGAACGGAGAGAGTGAGAGAATCTAGTTAACTTGTGTAGCATTAAATCCCTCTATCTTATCAATCTTGTTAATTCCGCTGTGCGCTAGTTTATGTTTTTAATTAGACATAGTTTTTAGTAGAAGGATCTATTCACCCCCCCCTCCAGATCCGTATTCTTGCACTACGGGACCCAACACTAACTATGAGTCATTAATATAGTTTGACCTACATTTGATAGCGACAAACACTCATGCATTTCAGGTCAAGCCCACACCAGCAACAAAGTGTGTTTGCACAGGTAGAAAGAAATCAAGTTTGACACACATATGAGGCATTAGGCTGCACAAGAAAGAAGGACCAAGGTCGACGCAAGAAGGCCAACGAAAATGACTAAGGTCCGTGCATGACCTTATTGCGATACAGCAAAGGAAGATCGGCGCACATCCAAGGCTAATTAGTATCAGGACGGTGCAAATTTCTGTTACAATGAACTAAGGTCTGAGCACATAAGAAGATCAAGGTCCAAACATCAAGGTCTGAGCATACTCCAATCAAGGGCCGAATTAGAAAGAAAATATCTCGACACCTTCGGATGACAACTCTGCACATAAAGCATGTGTCGACACATCTGACAAATGTCTCGACACCTCAAGAAGAAATCAACTGAAGTAGAAGCCATCCTCAAGACCGTTCAAAGGAATGTCTCGACACATTGACAGAAATGTGTCGACACATCTAGGTTCAACCAGAACGTGTATGAAATCAAGCCAAAGGTGTTCTGTCTAAAGACTCTGGACTCACTAATGTCTCGACACACTTAGTGTGAAGTATCGATACACTCGTGTGAAAATCTCTGCACACTGGCACTTCTGTCTCGACACCCTCATGGGAGAACTCTGCTCAGGGCTCACATGTTCCGACACCTTTGGTGTTGTCTCGACACATCAGCCATGGATCTTCAAGACACTCACTAAATGTCCCGACACACTGAGTGTAAAACGTCGACACATCAACGATCAACCAGAACTATTCCTCAAGGCTTTCAATGGGATGTCTCGACACTCTACTAGGAAAGTGTCGAAACACCCTTGTTCTTCCAGAAATCCACAAGTCAATAAACTGTCAGATCAGTGGGTCATCCAGAGAGAAAAAAAGGAACCGCAAATCATTAAAATTAAGGATTTTGGGGTGTGGACCACGTTCCGAGGTCCGACCCTTGCTCTACCATCTTATCTCTCATTTGTCTACCTTATGGAGATAGTTTTGTCAGAAATCTAGCTGGAAGAGCCACTTCAGTCTGTCGCGATGTCAGTCTTATCTGTCTGCCTGTCCAGACTGTCTGCTGCTGGGAATAGGACACTCCGCAGTCTGCCTCTTTCTCGCTGTCGATCAAAGGGCTGTCCAACCAGCCAAGTTCGCAGAAGAGTACACTTAAGCAGAATAAGAAGACTGCATTTCTGAGGGAGAATCATTATAAGTATCTGATTCTGTCTAAAGGGAGATATGGTCTGATCCTTCCCACTGTCTGCCAACGTACCTTCCTTGTACTAAAAGATGGGCTCAGCCAATGGAAGACCGCAGGCCTGTCGGAGCATTAAATGAAAAGATCTCCAAGCATCCGAATGAGAAGACTCAGTCACTTCTTCCAGGTGCTGCCACCGTTGAACATGGAACTTGCCTGGAAAACTCCAAGCTCTCACTTCACCCTGGCGCATGCTTCAAGGAAAATTATGGAGGGAAAAATACAGCCTGTACAATGATCCATCTGTGACTTCTGGGCGTCATTTTTTTCCTGGCTTTACAACTAGTTTTTACCTATTTATACCAAGCTTCCTTAACTGAAGAAGCTGCTGCTGCTCCCGTCCACACAGTGCCACGCCTTGGACCAACAACCAAAAACATTCCTAAGAAGGCGTGAGAGCAGCCACAACACTTGGTTGACATAGTCCAGTGCTGTGAGTAGTAGAAGAAGAAGAGAATGCAGCCTTGAGAGAGCAGACAAACCCTGCAGTCTACCGGTGTTTGAAGAAAAGGATCCTTGGATCCAATCTTGTAGTTGCAGCCACCAGCTCCGTTGTAGCACCATGTCTTTTTCTACTATAATATTTTCCACATAAATTAATTATTTATTGGCTCAACTTCTAAAGAAATTATTAAAATTCTGGAAAAATATGAAACTAGGGTAAAATTGAATTTGTAATAACTTTGTCTTCAGGTAAGAGCCCAAAATAAAATTCGTATAGGCCCAATTTCACGTTTTTAGCAGTTTTTCGTGGGTTAGAAGACCTAGTTTACCCATCACAATTTGGACCCAATTCTAGCCCAATTGTGCTCCAATTCGAGCCAAACCCTAGCCCATTGATAGGTCTTTACATTCTCTTCGAAAACCCTAAGTCTAGATGCTTCTACCGGCGGCGGCGGCGGTGGATTAGAACCTTATCCGAAGTTTTCGCCAGAATTTCTTCATAGGACTCTTCAACCAAATTCGATCTCTAGGAGTCCCTATAGGTTCTATTTATAGAGGTCTTTCGACACCTTAGAACCCTATTTGCACCAGCAACAGGCGGCGGGACCGATCGTGATCGGACGAGGGAGAATTTGGGCGCTCTAGGAGCGGTACCTAGGGTTCCGGCGACCCCCCCTTCTTCGTCCTTCTTTCCTTCAAGCAAAGGTAGGTGTTGTTGATTTGTTTTTTAATTAGATTAGATTCCTATCCCGCCCCTTTTAAATACATACATGCATAAACATGTGAATGAAGGACAAGGGGATGAAAGGATGGAAATACTAACCGTGATCGCCCCCAAGGATTAACAACGCCAAAGGATGAAGAAAGGAGTGCAACGGCGCCGTGTACCTTGGAACTTAAAGACTTGATCGCGCTTAAGAACGGGATGCGGGGAATGGTGTGGGATCGACCTCCTCTCCTTCCAGCCGGCTAGAGGAAGAGGGCCTCACGTGGTGTTCATGCTCTCCTGCAAAACAAAGCCAAAACAAGGATAAAAAACCCATTAGAACATGCATGTGTAGTATCAATCCCGCAGTGATAAAATAGCATGAATAAAAGGGGGAGAACGCACCGGGGGAGGTTTTTAACCCCTGTGGAAGGGTGGAAAAGATAGGTGTGTGTGTTGTGCATGCATGAGATTTGAAATCATGAGATTTGATTGAGAGAATAGAGAGAAATCAATGATGCAAAACGGAGAAAAACGCATGTGTAGCAGAAAGTGCAGAAACTGTGATGATTTGTGATTTTGAGGAGACTAGAACTAAGAGTGTAGACCATGAAATCAAGCCCAGAAGGATGGAATTGACAGCCAATACTTCCCTCTCCAAGATGGGGTCGAAGTTGTGAGTCGGCGGTGCAGCATGGCTTCGCCCCACGTCCGGAAAGAGCCCCCCGTCGCGACTGCGAACTGGGCAGTTTTTATAGAGTTTTGCAAGAAAGCCTCATCTTCTTATCACGACTCCCGGAGATAGAGTCCAAGATAAATCGAGTTCTCTGATCAAACTCGAGATAATACTAAGGACAAGAGATAGGAACAAACGGGGATCAATTCAGAGGAGGATTCTAGAAGATATGTCTTTTGGAAGGCAGCCCCGGAGCCTTATCTGCAGAGTTTGAGTTGAACTAGGAAACATAAATCCTGATCTTGCGACCCAGATCCCAAGAGATATTGCCAATGAAAATTTGATTCCTATGAACCAAATTCAAGATAATACCAAGGGCTAGAAGTAGGAAAAAACGGGGATCAATTTGGATAAGAATTCAAGAAGTTATGGACTCTTCAAGAGGGCCACGGCGCACAGAAACGGAGCAGAGTCCAGCACGAATTGGACTCTCTGGTGCATGTAACGGTCTATCGTAGGACCGTCACATATGATGTAACGGACTAGGGTAGGTCCGTCACACTCTGGAGGTCAAACGGGACGTTTTCGGATGAGATTGGATGTAACGCACCTAAACAGGGCCGTCACTTGGTCTAACGGTCAAGGATAGGACCGCCACACTCTAGGGGTTGAACCGGGCTGTTTTGGGCAAGTTTTGGTGTGACGGTCTATCGTAGGACCGTCACACTGAAGTAACGGTCTTCACTGGGCCGTCACTTCAATGAAGTAACGCACCTGCAAACGACCTTCACTTGGATGAAGGCAGATTCTGGGCAGACTGCGCGCGACTTTAGAAATCGAAGCGTATCTCTCAAACGGTGGAGAATTAGACAAAGTGGTAAACATAGAAGTTGTAGATAACTGAGAGAGGAACAACTTTTATGAAGAAAGAAATTTGAGAAAATGATTGTAAGAGGGTGAAAATAGGGCTGGAAGAGAGAGGAAAATTCTGGAATGTAGGTGAACAGCACGGCATGCCAAAAAAATGCAAATAGCTCACAATCGGGGCAGAACCGGATAACGGTGTAGAAGAAGAAATTGTAGATCTTTGAAAGACGCACAACTTTGATGAAGACAACTTTTTGAAAAGAGGATTGGAAGAGGGTGAAAAAGAACCACTTTCAGGACTGCGCAGTGAGAGAGAGCCGATTACTTGGGGGAAGCCGGCCTAAATGGGCCGAAAGTCGACTTGGAAGTGGGAATTTGACAAGATAAGCTCCGGGGCTCTAAGAAATCATGATCTCCAAGACTCAAAGGATATGAAATGGTAAAAATGGGCTTGAAATCATCCAAGGAAGCTCCAAAATAATGGCTAATTCGGGACATCAAAAATGGTGAATAAGAGAAATGACACAACTTGTGGGCTAAAACGGGTGTCAACAGATGCCCCTCCTTGATGTCCGCTTTGCAAGGGAACGAGCGAAAGCGACGTGGAGGCGAAATGGAAAGGAGGTGGAGTGAAAGCGACAGCGACGTGAAATGGAGATGAAGCGGAGATGAAGCGGAGAGAACTGATAAGCGGGCATCAAGGCCAAAAAAGACACCCGTTACAACCAACAAGCGACAGGAATTCTCCCGAAAACGCCGAACTAACCACCTGAAATGATTGACAAGGATGAGACATGTCTGGAGAACTAAACTAAAGGAGGAAAAGGAAACACGACCAGCCTCATCGGGGACACAATCCACGGACAATGAGTGGGTCGGAAGGAACACAGCATAAGAGCTGGAAAGGAGAGATAAGACTGAGATAAAATCCAGACAGGAATCACACTGGCCAATTAGACCAAGCGGCAAGATCAGAGAAATCGTTCAAATTCGGAGTGGAATGAAGAATCTCTTATCCAAGAGAACTGAGTGCAATCAACCATTGCTGAGGAGAAATCCTTGAATGGATCACGAGACATGAATGCTCAAAATGACATGATGCATGCTGGGCTAAAATAAAGAAATCATTAAAACGAATGCAAAGAAAGATAAAATAGAAAGTACTCAAGGATAATATTGCTAGACTGAGCCAAGATGGGGTCAAGAGTCTTCTTGCAACCACGGCGTGCGAGACAGAGTCTATCGTCCCCCACCCGACTCAACCGAGCGGCTTATCCAACGATTAACCGTATGCTCCTAGATCATCATCGTTTTTGTTAAAGGGGAACATCAGATCCCAGAACACACGGGCAACCAGCCGGTCCTTGAGAGTCTATAATAACGTAGATACCATATAGTAATGCAACAATGAGCAAGGATAGAGAGCCATACCTGACTTACCTGCCAAGCGAAACGGCATTTTTTTGTATTTTCGATTTCTGCTTTTTATGGATTTTCATCATAAGACAACAACCACATGACATGACATGATGTGAACATGAGCGAATATAAACAAGCATAACATGAACATAACATAATAAGAGAAATATGAACAAAACATGGCACAACATAACATAACAAAGATGGATGAAATATAACAACAAACAAATGGCAAACATGCATGCGACTAAAGGCACGGTGGGACAAGACAACATGCACACGGTGGGACAACACATGCAGTGGTATAAGGACACGGTGGGACAAAGACACGTGGGATGACAATACCACGGAGGACAAAGACACGTGCGATGAATGACACGGCAGGATAAAAGATACGACCAACACGAGAGGACATAGACACATATGACAAGGACACAGCGGGACAAAAGACATGGAGGACCATAGACATGATAAAGACAACACACACATTCTTCAATCAAAGCCCAAGATCAGATGAAGCGGAACCCGCCAGGTTCAAAATCATGGGACAATGCCCTCTCATGAAGATATGATTAAGCAGATAAGCGAAAGCTGAGAAGGCCATGAGCTTCAGAATAGATATTAAGAGATGAGAATATATCAAAGAATATGCGTAGAGGTAGAGCGAAATGATAGAGCAAGGAAAGCTTGAACCTGCAACCTGCAGCCTGCACAATTAGCAAAAAGATTACGTACCTGTCCTCAAGATAAAAATAACAGGAACAAAAGAGAAGTATTTTTGGATTTTTGTATTTCTGATTTTTTTTGCCATATTCAAATTTTTGGGATTTTTGACATATTTGATTTTTTTGGAATTTTGACATATTTGATTTTTTTCAGAATTTTGACATATTTGATTTTTTTTTTTTAGATTTTGACATATTTGATTTGATTTTTTTTTTTTTGGATTTTGACAAAGCAATCTGCAGCACCCAAAGACAGGCTCGAACTACCGGCCAGGGATCGCCGTCCCTCCCCTCTCATTAAAAGCTTCCCTTAAGCAGGGCGTGCATGTGAGGGTGGCTTACCATAACCAACCGCCTCTAAAGAACGGTGCCCCTACTAAGGCCATACCCGGGATACAACCCAGCCTAAGAGGGAGATAGAAGAAAATTGGAGACAAGCTTTATGCAGGATGGGAGACATCAGGATTTGAATTCCTTCCAGGGCACCACCCCTCAAAGAGTAGGTCTGTTGCGCTGGGGCTTTGTGTCTTTGATTTTGAGACCCATATTTATCAGGCATGCATGCGACCGGGCTCATGACGTCCCGCGGGGAACTGTACTGCCACTCTTGCCATGCCTTTGATTCATAATGTTGCATTGATTCATCATTGATTCATCCATATATGATTTTGACAGCCCTTATTGGCTAGATATTGCATGAAAGCTCACTTTCGACGGTCAAGACTGCCCCTATTTGAGACCTCTCTCGTATTAGGGAGTACCTAGGTCGGTCATCTCATCCATCAATCTCTTTCCCCTACACTTGGCCGAGCAGAGAAGAGAAAATGACCTTTGTGCATACCCAAAGTATGGCCAAAGCAGCAACGGTGTGCCTCAGAGAGATCGGCTATGGCTCACCGTGTAGTGTGTGAAAAAACCCATACTCAAAGGTCACCCTCAACGATCGGGGAGAGAAACTAGACTCCCAGCGCGGAGCTATCACCAGCCTAAGGATGCTGCAGAAGCAAACTCATTTGACTAAATGAACTAAGCAAAATTCTAAAAGCCACTTAACCATGTGAGGAACCAACATTTATCTTAACAATGTGCAGGAGTAAATAAGTGATAATAATAGCATGTTCTTTGCACAAAATAAAGATACCTTGCAAATCCACGGAATGAAACTAGCATTCTGAAGCAATTGTGATCATCGAGCTTCGCGCAGCACGAGCTTCATATTCCTTGCTTGACAGGACGAAAGGGAGAGGATAACAAAGGATTAAAGATTCCTTGACACGGAGGAGTGGCAGACATCAAACTGGACGAAGGAGGATAAAAAGGAAGAGAGACGAGGGCTAGAACTCCCTCGTTAAGGTGCCAAGACCCTGATAACAAGGAACCAAATATAGAAGAAACCATATTAGCTGAGATCAAGGCGGGCTAAAGCCTCGAAAACAGCACGAGAAAGGGTGGAGACCCTGAAAGGGTGAAGAAGAATGAGTAGAAAGATGATAAGAAGAATGTGAAAAAGGTAAGGGGGAAGAAGAGTGATCATCCGACGTGGTCGGAGAAAAGGAACTAGGACCACCCGACAGAGTCGGGGAAGGAGAATGAGAGTCACCCGACAAGGTCGGGGAATAAGAAGGAGAACCCGGAGATACCGGAGGAGAAGAACTGGGAGATGTCCTGAGATCGGGATGAAAAGACACAGGCCGAGGCCTAGAATCATGAGAGGAGGGAAAGTCCGGAGGTTCCGGATAGGAAAAGGAAGAGCGGGGATTCGCGGATATGAGATGGGAGGAGAGAATCATGGGGGAAGAACTAGGAGAGGGCAGATACACCACCCAGGGGTGGGAACCGAGCAGAAGAAATGATGAGTGAAATGAAGAAGAAGGAAGAGAAGTGGACCCCTGAGTGCACAACTGACGGCCTTTAAGCTTACGCCGTCGCCTCTTCTTAGCTGATACTTCTTGAACATGGACTCGCCTGGCGCGGACTAGGACCCTTGGGTACCTTGCCTTGCAATATCTTCTCAAATAGCGAGCCCATCTAGCAGATGGCCTTGCCCGACTGTGGACATGCAGTTTCATCGGGGCGGTTGCCCCTAGACTCCCAAAGCTAACAATAGTAGGACATTCTTGAACAACTAACTCCTCATAATACTGAATATCATAAAACCATGGAGTCTTGTTACTTGGCACAAGTAGCATGAGATTCGGCAACTCCACTCGGAACTCAGCCTTGAAGCACAACTCCCTTGGTAAAAGGTGAAGCTGAGGGAGAGTAATACACGGCGTTGACATGGCCGGTTTGCTAATAAACTGAGGAAGATTGCATAACAAGTGCAGAATATCCTTGGAAAGTGTAGAAGATACATCCAATTGCCCCTTGAACATAGAATCCATAATCTGCTTGGCGGCCGTCTGCGTTAGCAAAACACGGGTAGAGAACCCTTCTTGGCATGTCATCTGAACAGCAATAGAGCGAGGAGAAATAATAGCATCAATAGTGAACTCTCCGACGAGAAATGAGATTGCCACCGGCCTTGCTCGGGAAGAAACTGGCAGTGCCTGGGAACTCTTCTTATCAACTGTCATCTTTGAAAGTGTAGGCACATCATCCCCAAAATAACCAGGGACGAGGACACGAACCGTCATCCGACAGATAAAATCTTGAATCTTGAAATGCACGGCCATCACTGAATCATCCTGACTTGGCTTATTGTCTCCCTGGGGATTAGACCCGCGGGGCACCAAAGGAAGTGCACACCTGCTCCGTGGGGTGGAAGTGGTTGGAGAAGTAAAGGGAATATGCTTGGGTGGAACATGTGGAGGTTTGGAAGGCATGGAGGCTCCAACGGGAGTGGTGATGGAAAGTGAAGGCGCAGGCGATGTGGCGATGATAGGCTTGGGTGGCGATAAAGGTGACGGTGAAGGCGCAACTGAGGGTAGAGATAAAGGAGAAGGTGTGGCTTGCTCAGGCTCAGGCAAAGGTGATGGCAGAGATGGAGGCGAGGGTGGAGATGGAGGTGGTGATGGAAGCACTGGTGGTGGAGATGGAGATGATGGAGATGGCAATGGAGATGGCGAGGATAGTGATGAAGGCGATGGGGGTAGTGGACATGGAGGTGGAGAGGGTGAAGAGGGAGGTTGTGGTGTCCACCGTCGACGTGTCGACACAACGCGTCGAGCGGTGTTAAGGGTAGAAGTAGTGGTAGTGACGGTGGGAGAAGAAGAGGAGGCACTAGCCTGAGTAGAGGATTGGGTTTGTGGCGGCGATGGAGCCAGAGTAAGAGATGGCGGAGGTAATGGGGTAGGTGATAGAGCGAGTGTAGCACTAGATGAGGAATCACAGGGGTGCCCCTGGCCTTGAAGTAATAGAGACGGCTGCCCGGGTGGCACTTCTTGCTGCTGTTGTTGGTTGCGAAGATGTAAAATAACTTTATGCATGGCGGCCCAATCAATCCTTTTCTTAGCTTCCAGATCATAAACATAATCCGGAACTCGGGGCAATCCTCAACCAAATGCCCCTGCTGACGGTGGAAATCACAGAACTGAAGCATATCCCCGACCGCGGGTCGGTAAGGCACAACCGGAGAGAACGGCAACGCGTGAGTGGCCATCAAAGCCCGAAATATATCGGTGAAACACTCCGGCAAAGGAAGATGAGGAGCCTGCTTCGGGCAAGGTGGATGCCGAGGGATATGTAATGGTGGAGAAGGTTGTGGAGACGGAAGTGGAGGTTGCGTAGGCAGGAGTGCGTGGCTAGTGGTGGAGGGCTTTGGTGATGGCATGTGTGGAACAGGATGAGGGGGTATGTAGACGGCATCTACTTGCTCGGGATGTGGTGTTCCCTTGACCGGAAGTGGAGATGGAGACGGGTATGTGGATGCGGGAGGCTGACTCATGGAAGGTTGATATGCTGAGGCGTATGGGTACGTAGAGGCAGGAGGTTGGCTCGTGGAGGGATATGTGGCGGAAGACTGACTCATGGCGGGCCGACTCATGGGAGCGTAGGGTTGACATGTGGAGGGTGAAGGTTGATATGTGGAGGTGGATGGTGGAGAATCGAGGTCAAGGGAATCTTGGATTTGTTGGCGAATGAAGCGGGCTCGGCTGTATAATTGTTGCCAGGAGGTGATGTCGTTGAGGGCTAAGATGAAGCGGTACTCGGGCGTTGCATTGGATATCAGCATCTTGATTTGTTCTCCCTCCGGAATGTGTCCCGAGACTTGCGCGGCAAGGTGACGCCAGCGGTCGGCAAAGGTGCAGAAATCCTCTTCGGGCTTCATCATCTCTTGGGCCAGATCCGCGATAGAATACTTGGGCCCAACCTGGTCTTGATACTGCTGAATAAACTTTTCTTGAACGGCATGAAAACTCACAACTTGCTCTTGCGGAAGAGAGAAGAACCAATCCCGAGCCGGGCCTTCCAATGACAGACCAAACAGATAAGCCATCAAGTGTTGGTCATGTCGAAATTGGGCCGACTCATAAACGAACTCCTTCAAGTGCACATATGGGTCACCAACTCCACTATAACGGCGATATGCGGGAATTTGTGAAGATGGCGGAAGCCGAAGACCTTGAAATGCGAATGGGATACTCAAGGAGGATTTGGGATTGATCCGGCGTTGAAGCTCATCAAGCTGGCGTTGGGTTTGAGCAATCATCTCCTGGGTAGGGAGAGATCGAGAAGAATATGGGCCAACTTGAGCAAGAGGGTGTGAATTAGGACCAGGAGCATGGTATTGGGCCGAATAAGAGGATCCGGGCTGAGAAGAAGAAGGGCCCATTCCGGGAATGGAAGGATATGTGGGCCTGGAAGAGCATGAGCATATGGGTTGAATGGGCTGGCAGCAACATGGGCAGAAGGATGAGGCCCATTAAGAGAATAATACCCATTAGCAATTGGGCCAGTAACATATGAAGGAGAAGGAGGAGGCCCATGAATAGAAGATGGCCCATTATGAGAAGAAGGCCCATGAAGATGAGATGCAATAAGACGTTGGGCCTGGGCCGGGTCCATTTGGTGAACAAGGCTTGAAAGATGGGCCATGAGATTAGCATGTTCCTTGGATGGATCAGAAGGGCCACGGGAAGATGGGCCCGTGTGGGAAGAGGATTCCACGCGGGAATAAGAAGAAGATTGGGAAAAAGAATGATACAAGGGGTTAGAATACTGCTCCATGAGGGCAAATGGAGACTTAATACATGGAGATCAAGGACAATACAAATGGGGAAGCAATGGCTTAATGGGCTCGAGACAAGAGGGGACTGACCCACTAATGCAAAGATGAATGGACAACGGACCACGGGACAATGGACTAGACAATGGACACACAAAATGGCCTAAGCTAAATGGGCCTAACAATAACAAAACATGTGGATGATGAAAGAATGCAACACAAAAATCACTAATGAGCTTGGACAAGCCCAATCAACACGAACAATGCAATGTGAGAGTTTTCACCCAAGTCAAACAAGTTAATATGATGGGAAATCTTTTAGGGGTTTCAATAGACCTTTTAATGATTTGAATTAATAACAATTCCCTCAAGATAGGAATCTCATGGAATAAGGTCCAAACTTTGGGTTGACTAAGGTTAACTCCCTCACACTTATGCAAATGCAAGCCTAAAGGGGTGGAAAGATACAACCGGCCCGGCGTCCGTGTGGGAATCCACGGCTCACGGGGACTTATGGAGGTCCTTGATGTGTTTTCCTGGTCGGCTCCAAGGAATATGGAGACGAGAGGTCCACGCACCAAGGTAGGAAATGCAACTATGATATGCAATGTATGGCCCTATGTGCACCGGAGTGCATGCAAATTCTAGCTTAAAACTAGAAAATCAAGACTAGATTAAACTATGCAAACATGATCCAACAAAAACAAATAGTATATGGATGGAAAGACAATACAAAGGTCTGCACAACGGGCCCAAGAACAGATCAATCTGACCCCGGGAGGTCAATCAAATCACTGAGCAAAGATGCCCCCGTGAACCTATGCGCAGACCACATGCAGATTTTATGGACAAAATGCTAAAATGATGACAATTTTTAACTAAGCAAATGAGACCCAAATGATGCAAATAAGCTATGGATGGAAAGACAATACAAAGGACTATCCAATGGATCAAAAATCAGTGTAATCAGACATCGGGAAGGCAGTCAAATCACTCATTAAAGATGTACCTGTGAACCTGTCCCTGAGCCTGCCTGCAGAACTTATGCACAAAACTCAAAAAGTTGGACAAGATTAGAATATGCAAATGTTAACCAAATGATGCAAATGATATATGGATGGAAAGACAATACAAAGGGCTATCCAACGCAACAAGAATCAGCTCAATCGGACTCCGGGATCAAAAGTTATGCCTCGATGAACACGGCCCTGTGAGCATGCACGCAAGACTGCCAGAAGCCGTGTAACGGTCTACCAAAGGACCGTTACATGCATGTGACGGTCTACTGCAGGACCGTCACACTACCAGAGCCCTTAAAACACCAAAAATAGTTGGAGAATGGAAGAAATATCACCTAAACATGAACATGCACCCACCCAACCTACAAAAGAGCATGAAAACAAGCGTGATGGGCATTGGTGTCCCACCGTGATCGCCAAAAAACTGTTGATTTGTTTTTTAATTAGATTAGATTCCTATCCCGCCCCTTTTAAATACATACATGCATAAACATGTGAATGAAGGACAAGGGGATGAAAGGATGGAAATACTAACCGTGATCGCCACCAAGGATTAACAACGCCAAAGGATGAAGAAAGGAGTGCAACAGCGCCGTGTACCTTGGAACTTAAAGACTTGATCGCGCTTAAGAACGGGATGCGGGGAATGGTGTGGGATCGACCTCCTCTCCTTCCAGCCGGCTAGAGGAAGAGGGCCTCACGTGGTGTTCATGCTCTCCTGCAAAACAAAGCCAAAACAAGGATAAAAAACCCATTAGAACATGCATGTGTAGTATCAATCCCGCAGTGATAAAATAGCATGAATAAAAGGGGGAGAACGCACCGGGGGAGGTTTTTAACCCCTGTGAAAGGGTGGAAAAGATAGGTGGGTGTGTTGTGCATGCATGAGATTTGAAATCATGAGATTTGATTGAGAGAATAGAGAGAAAACGATGATGCAAAACGGAGAAAAACGCATGTGTAGCAGAAAGTGCAGAAACTGTGATGATTTGTGATTTTGAGGAGACTAGAACTAAGAGTGTAGACCATGAAATCAAGCCCAGAAGGATGAATTGACAGCCAATACTTCCCTCTCCAAGATGGGGTCGAAGTTGTGAGTCGGCGGTGCAGCATGGCTTCGCCCCACGTCCGGAAAGAGCCCCCCGTCGCGACTGCGAACTGGGCAGTTTTTATAGAGTTTTGCAAGAAAGCCTCATCTTCTTATCACGACTCCCGAGATAGAGTCCAAGATAAATCGAGTTCTCTGATCAAACTCGAGATAATACTAAGGACAAGAGATAGGAACAAACGGGGATCAATTCAGAGGAGGATTCTAGAAGATATGTCTTTTGGAAGGCAGCCCCGGAGCCTTATCTGCAGAGTTTGAGTTGAACTAGGAAACATAAATCCTGATCTTGCGACCCAGATCCCAAGAGATATTGCCAATGAAAATTTGATTCCTATGAACCAAATTCAAGATAATACCAAGGGCTAGAAGTAGGAAAAAACGGGGATCAATTTGGATAAGAATTCAAGAAGTTATGGACTCTTCAAGAGGGCCACGGCGCACAAAAACGGAGCAGAGTCCAGCACGAATTGGACTCTCTGGTGCATGTAACGGTCTATCGTAGGACCGTCACATATGATGTAACGGACTAGGGTAGGTCCGTCACACTCTGGAGGTCAAACGGGACGTTTTCGGATGAGATTGGATGTAACGCACCTAAACAGGGCCGTCACTTGGTCTAACGGTCAAGGATAGGACCGCCACACTCTAGGGGTTGAACCGGGCTGTTTTGGGCAAGTTTTGGTGTGACGGTCTATCGTAGGACCGTCACACTGAAGTAACGGTCTTCACTGGGCCGTCACTTCAATGAAGTAACGCACCTGCAAACGACCTTCACTTGGATGAAGGCAGATTCTGGGCAGACTGCGCGCGACTTTAGAAATCGAAGCGTATCTCTCAAACGGTGGAGAATTAGACAAAGTGGTAAACATAGAAGTTGTAGATAACTGAGAGAGGAACAACTTTTATGAAGAAAGAAATTTGAGAAAATGATTGTAAGAGGGTGAAAATAGGGCTGGAAGAGAGAGGAAAATTCTGGAATGTAGGTGAACAGCACGGCATGCCAAAAAAATGCAAATAGCTCACAATCGGGGCAGAACCGGATAACGGTGTAGAAGAAGAAATTGTAGATCTTTGAAAGAGGAACAACTTTGGTGAAGACAACTTTTTGAAAAGAGGATTGGAAGAAGGTGAAAAAGAACCACTTTCAGGACTGCGCAGTGAGAGAGAGCCGATTACTTGGGGGAAGCCGGCCTAAATGGGCCGAAAGTCGACTTGGAAGCCGGAATTTGACAAGATAAACTCCGGGGCTCTAAGAAATCATGATCTCCAAGACTCAAAGGATATGAAATGGTAAAAATGGGCTTGAAATCCATCCGAGAAAGCTCCAAAATAATGGCTAATTCGGGACATCAAAAAAAAAAATGGTGAATAAGAGAAATGACACAACTTGTGGGCTAAAACGGGTGTCAACAGGTGTCTCTCAGGCTAAACATAAATCTAATAATACTGTATTGTGCGTATCCATGAGCTCTTTCTTTTGATACCTAATTGCCCAATTCTCGTTCATCATGCTGAATTTCACGTTTTTCTCCGAGGTGTATGAAAAGGGCAACTTCCATGATTATTAGTTAAAGATTGAATCTTGTTGTGTTAGATCTAAATAAAAGCATGCTATTTTATATGAATTTTTACGCTCTTTCGAATGGTAGCATTTCCCCTAATTTTTATTCATTCTATCATGAGCAATCGAAGTTTTAGTGTATTATGTCGAAGTTCATCGTCGGCGAGTTCCAGGTCATGTGACGCATCTTACAGAGGCCGTTTCAGCCTGACAGCCGCACGACAGACCGTCACATGAGCCTGACAGCCCCACGACAGACCGTCACATGCCCCTATGTTTTAAAATTTTTGAAAATTTAATCTATTTATTTTCTGGTACGTAACGCACCTACTATAGAGCGTTACATGCTTGTAACGCCCCTTCTTTAGATCGTCACGTTCTCCTGACCGTGTTTTTTTTAAACTATTGCTTATGCATTTTTAAAACCAGAAACTTGCTATGTTAGTATGATATCTTGATCTATAAGCAAGGCAGAACGTGATGTTAATATTGTATTATGATCATAAACATAAAATTTTCATTGTTCTACATGAAAGATGTTAGAAAATCCTAAGTTGAATGATCATGAAGAATTTGATAAAAGCCCTTAGTTAACACTTGTATAAATTTTGATTTATGTAAGATATATATTTGATCTTAGCTTTATTGTTTGATAGTCATGCCACTCCAGTGGGATTGACTGACCGCACCGCTTTGGTTTCCATGTTTATTAGCCTCAATTCTTGTAATAGATGGGACTCTCCGCCGGATATTCCTTCCGTCGGATTAGGACCACTATTATGAGACCTCCGTAAGACCCCGTGAGCCTGGGATTCCCACCAGGACGTCGGGCAGGTTGTACCCTAAAGACCTGAACCCATGAACGTGGTTTGAATCATGTTTTTGGACCAGCTCAAATTAAACTGGTCTGTGTCCTGTAACGGCCCAAGATTGGACTGTCACAGAAACGTAATGGCCCTGTGTACGACCGTCACGTTCCGGTAACGGCCCTGTTATAGACTGTCACAGATAAGATAGTAATAAGGTTTTCTTGTTTTATCATCATGAAGTAGTTATCAAGGTTGGCCTTGAACTGTGAGATTATGTGAAATCCTTGTTTACATCCTTGTTACCTAAAGACTCATAGTCTTTCAACTTGATGTCATTCCAATTTTGTTAGAATTTCTCTTGATCTTAGAAGTATGTTCGTGAGCTTAACTTTGAAACTCTTGGCCATTAATGTGATGAATGTCTAGACTAGGATCATTGATCCAAACCTTCAATGCCAACGCATCATAAAGGGCCCGGTCTCGTCCTGGGAGGAGCGCCCGAAAGTACTTGTGCCCTGGGGAGTTTGTAATGACAAGGTGTGGCATTGCACCGAAGTGCATGACTAGCGTGATTGGTCTATGACATTTCCACTTTTACTCAATTACTTGAAATTCCTGTGTGACATGATATGCGTGCTTGATATGGCCAATTCCATTTATCATTTCATGACATGAAAAGTTCTTGTTATACTTGTGTTTACTCTTTACTTGAAAGCTCATGTTCTTTTCCCTATCCATCTCTTGTCATTTATTTATCATCGCTTTTGTTACAACGTTATTCATAAATGGTTAATCACTTTAATTATGCCTGATGATAGAGATATAAAATCCTACTGAGCTTTGCTCACCCCTACTTTCCAATCCTTTTCAGGTAGCTCGGATGAGGACGTGCGTTGGGGACGGGAACGAGTGATTCCAGGAGCGAGCCATTTAGAGTTTATGTTCAAGTCAAGTTTGGATTAGTTGTTATCTAGAGTTGATGTATTTTCCATTAATGAGATAGAAGTCCACAAGGAGTCGGGTGTAATTGAATACTTTCTCTTATTATTATTATCATCAATAAAGTTGGGTTAATTGTTTCTTTATTATTAGCCTGGTGGTTAGTCTCTTGTGGCAAAGTATGCTCTGATTGACATGATTGATATAAACTGCTACGTTTCAATTTTTCACATCGGGGCGTGACATCCGTTCTCTTGATCCATTTTTTTAGCTGGTGTCCACAAAATCTCTATTCCTTCTCCACTGCACTTGCAGTATTCAACTTCTTATTTATTACGGTTCATCTATCACCAATACATCTAGCTTTCTTGATCCCCTGTTCAGGGACCGGGTTCCCTCTGTGGGTTCAGAGGAAGAGAGGATCAGATCCTCTGGGTGACACAAGCTGTTAGTCAGCAGAAAGCAAGCTGTGTTGCTCAGCTATGTAAGCAAGCTGTGTTGCTCAGTTGTGTAAGCAAGCTGTGCTGCTTAGCGGATCAAGCTGTGTGTCAGCCGGAAAGCCACACCGAGTTTGGTGTGGGGTGGACGTATGTTGTGGGTTAACAACCGAACCACCTTAAAATCCTTGTGTTGTGGGTTGTATTCATTGTGAGCTTGTTCTATAATTTCTATCCCCATTTCACATGTTAGTGTGATACTTACGCTATTTATTTTCTCTGCACACTCAACCATTCTGCTTGCACAACAGTCTCATCTTGATCCTCCTGCTATCATTGCTAATGTGCATCTTCTCAGGTGTCTGCAGCACTCTTGCTAACAGACACTTGAAGCATCTCCCAAGCAGAGAAAGGTATCACGATGGGTGAGCAGCTTTCTCTCTTGTATTTTTAAACACATTAGCTCCTTGGGTTGCCTGCTGCACTATTGCACACAGGTATCAAGGTGAAAGCTTTGCCAAAGGAATTCACCTCGTTTAACACTCTTGCACCTTAGTGATCACCTTAGTTCTCACACACTAAGAAACTCTTTTCACACTCAGCTACTCTGATCTAAGATCTCTAAGGTTCGGATTCGTGGAAGGTGTGTCGACCTGACCGCTGGGAGTGTTGACCTGTGTTGTTCATATACCCAGGATCCTTAGAGGGTGTGTCGACCTACCCGCTGGGGGTGTCGACCTGTTTGAATTGAGCATCGTGCTTTAACATCATTACTTGTTCCATTCCTATCTATTCCGCTGCGCTATGTGTCTAAGTGTGTTATTGGCTTATAGAAGAAATTCATGTGTTTAGGGGTCAAGTTTTAAATAGGTCATAGTTATCAATAAGATCTATTCAACCCCCCTTCTAGATCTGATTGCACTCCGTGGGACCCAACAAGTGGTATCTGAGCCTAGCTCTGCTATTCCTAGATCCTACAATCTGCAGGGAAAGATCCTAGTGCATTTTGAGAAAATGGCTTCATCTGCTAAAGATGCTTCGAAGGTTTCTCCGCCGATGTTTGATGGTTCAGATTTTTCGATATGGCTGAGAGAAATGAACGTCTATGTCAAATTCACAGATCCACAATTGTGGAACCTTATATACATTGGTCCAAATGAGCTGCCATCAGATTCAAATGTATGGTCAGTTGAACATAAGACCAAACATGACAATAACCTTGCTGCACTCAACTTAATCAAAGCTGCGGTTGATGACAGATTACTTGATCTTGTGTCTACCTGCAGCACAGCTAAGCAAGTTCTGGAAGTGTTGATGAACATCCATGAGAAAGAAGATCAAGAGCATCAATGCCTTATGGCTGACCAATCAGAGCAGTCAAGCAATCAATCCTCATCTTAGGTAAGCTCTGATTCTGAAGACTTTATTTTTGAAGAGCTTATGGGTGCATATGATCAGTTGATCAAGCAGTACAAAAAGAAGAAATCTGAAAATAAAAGATTGAAAAAGGATTTGAAGAAAAGCAGTCAAGGTAAGAGTCATGCTTGTGAAAACTGTTCAAACCTTGAAGAGCTCAACAATACTCTTGCTTTTGACTTGGATCTAAACAAACAAACCATCGTATGTCTAAGTGATCAAATCAAAATCCTTCAAGAAGAAATCATAAGGTTGGAAGAGACTGTTCGAAAACTTAAAACCCAACCAATCCGTTAGAATGAAAGTCCCTTCTGTAACAATTGTTCAGCTTTTGAAGAGCTAAACGACACTCTTGCCTCTAACTTGGATGTGAGTAAACAAACCATTACATGCCTAACAGATGAAAATGGAATCAATCAAGCTAAGATCACTAGATTGGAAGAAATCATAAGACAACTTCAAAACCATCCTAAATCAATCTCTAATGAACAAACCATGACGGACAAGCAAATCCCTAATACAAGGCTGATTGAAGAAATAAACATGGTAAAAGAACAAAATGACATGTTGCTTGAAAAACTGTCCATTAATGAGAAGGGCACGGGTATTGTAAGGCCCCAGAAATTTAGAAATTATTTTTGGTATATTTAATTATTTTCTGGGAATTTTAAAGACCCAAAATGGATTAATAAATGAATATTAGATTAAATAAGTCATTATAAGGCCCAATTATGTTAAATAATTAACCTAGCCTATTTAAATAAAATTCAAAAGGTTTAAGGACCAAGCCCATTAAGTTTGGCCCATATTCTAGAAGGTTATTTAGCCTATTTACGTATTTTAAGGACAAAATACCATTTTTATGGATAATAATATGGATAATTAATAAAAGAGTTTGATTTATGTTGAACTCCGTGCACGTTGGATGTAGCGGTCAATCGTGCAACCGCCACAGCCATGTAACGCACCAGTCTTGATGCGTTACATCCTGTCGGTTCCGTGAATGGAAGAACGAGCAAAAAGATTGGAACTTTGGGATCCTATCTGCAGGAGATCAACTTGGGAGAGCTTATAACATTACTAAGGACTCTTAGGGATTAGGTTCTGAAAAATTAAGGACTCTAGAATCGATCTAATCCTCAAACCCTAGCCAAAACCCTATAAATAGGACCTAGTTCTGAACTGAGCGACCCTTACTTTTGGCTCGTGAAGAATCAAGGTAAGGAGTCATAATTTCGGGTAAGTTAATTAGAAGATTTTGTTTAGTATACTTTAGACTAATAGTTCTCCAAATTTCGTGCCAGGAAATGAAGTAACCAAGAAGATAGGGGCTTCTAAAGTCGCTGATTCAGTCATAGCAGCCCAGAATTCAAAGCAAAAGACTCCTGAAGATCAAGAGATTAGGACGTCTAAACAAGGTAATTAGAGTTCAATCCTTTAGAGCTTTTTGATCACCTTAGTTTCATCTTCTTACCCTCAAAATTTCACGTCCTTAGGTCAAGAGATTGGAGAGATAGAGCGACGTGAAGTTGTTGAAAAACCTCAGGAAGGGAAGAACTACGGCGTGTCTTGCAGTCCCAAATTGGAAGATTAAAGCTCATTTAAGACGTAGGTCATCTCATGATTGGCAAAAATATCTTGTTAGGGATAAAATCCCTCTGGTTTTTGATTGATTTCATGCATGATAGATCATAAATTTCATGTTTTAATAGTTCTATACATTCATGCATCTCTTAGCCCTAAATGGAAAATAAAAGATATTATCTTGTCTATTTACTAAAACCCATGCATATAGTTGGCCTATGCTTCGTTTATCATGTCTGGAATAGTGTAGTACTTTAATTTCCAGGCATGTTATGTTTTCATAAAACTTTTACTTTATTTTACTGCCAGTAGACGATCTGACGCATCAAGATAAGACCGTCACAATGATCTAACGGCCTTACGACAAGCCGTCACACCTTCTGTTGTTTTTAAATTTCTCTGTTATCTCTGACGGCCCAGACTCAGTACGTTACAACACTATAACGGTCCCACGATAAACCGTCACAATCACTGTGACACCCCCGTTCTCGACCGTCAGAGTAACTGTAGACTGAATTGAAGAACAATCATATTAACTTATAAATATGCCTAGTTATCTAAGTTTTGACCTGTTGAAATGACTTTAAATTTATTAATTGGTTCATGAAAAGTATCGCATGTTAAAAGCATCTTGAATTATTTTAAGGATATGTTAATTTCATGCCAAAGCACTATAGTTTGTATTAACTCCATGATTTTCAATGATGTAGAAACGGAGTTTTATCTTGGTTTCACGTTGTTACACATTCTCTCTCTATCAGTAGAGTCATTTTCTTTAAGTACATGGCACATATTCCGGTATGTTGTCCATTAGTTCACACTTTACACTATAGGAACATTATTCTTGGACATGAGGACCTCTCTATTAGATATTCCTTTCAATAGACTAGGAAATCTTGTTTGAAGGCCTCCGTAATTCTCTGCGAGCCTGGATTCTCACTAGGACGTTGAGTTGGTTGTACCATTAAAACCCAATTGATTAGAAAGCACTATCGATGTTTTCTGGTTCTAGCAATGTAACGGATCTATGTTGGACCGTCAGGACATGTTACGGCCCAATATACAACTGTCACATTTAACTGAGTCCAATTATTGTTTATATATTCAGTCGTTCTAACGGATCAAGGCTCGACCGTCATGTGAACGTAACGGCCCAGTACAAGACCGTCACAGTGCTTGAGTACATTAACCCGAGGTTTGACCAAAGGGTTGATATTCTAAAGTTCCTAGATGGCTTGATAATGGTCTAGGACTTATCATATCGATCAAGAAACTTAATATAATGAATGGAAGTTAAAGAAATGTACCGTTATGCTGCCGATTTGTTTCCATAAGCATAACATTATCTTAATTCATTCTTGATCTCTCATATTCTTAATAGAAGCATTCGTTCTTTGATAATTGTTGTCGTGAGCTTATTGATTGAACTTATTATATTCTTGGCCATACTTTATTGTTACACTCATGGAAGTAGCTTTATTTATATGTGAAGATGTAGTTCGGGCGCTGATTTTGTCCAAGGGCTCTATGATAGTCCCCTCGGTTGATTACCGGAAATATACTATTATAAACCATGGGGTATGATGCTACTAGCGTCACATTTCGCTGGGAGTACTTTCTTTATAAATAAGTGAAATCCATGAGCACTCGTGAAAATCTAGTGAATTACTACATGATTGACGTTCTCGTGCGTAACCTTTATGGTTATGAAAGTGAAAAGTGAAAGTGCATTCTTATTCATGAAAGGCCATGATACATTCTTGATCATACTTGTTACATTCTTGCTAGTTCATACTTGTTCATCCTATCTTACATGATCGTCTTGTTACTTTGGTTATTCGCATGATTTGTTGCATTTGCATGATTTTACCTTATTTCTTTAGAGCTAAAATGCTAATTACTTTAATAGTGCTAATCATGTTGATGCGAAGATACCTACAGGGCTAGTGTACTCATTACCTATTTCCATTCTTTTTAGGAAATGAAAGTGATTCGAATTCGGATTCGGGTTATACAAGTAGCGGGTCCGAGAGCGAATGAAAGTGTTGTCAAGATGAGAGTGAAGACTTAGGAAAGTCTATATTGTTTAGATGGAGTCTATGTAATTTTCTTATTTCTTGAGTCTGATAGATTGGAAGAAGTTGAAAGTTATTATATTTGAATATTGATTGTCAATGAAATAAGTTGGAGTTTGATTAAAATAATATGTAATTGCATTTATGTGTGTGATTATCTTGCGTTATGATCATTCTTACTTGCAAGAGACTTACCATGCCGACTGTTCATGTTTCTCGAGCGAGTCTTCCGCTATCATAAAAGCTCGAGACGTGACAGTTAAGTTGGTATCAGAGCCTAAGTCTTAGGACTTAGGGAGAAGAGTCATGTCGTAGGATAAGTCCAAGGTTTAAGGACCCCTACCTTTGAACTAAGGAAGAATTCCACATCTATGTGAGAATTGGGTAGAGCCCGGGATAAGATAGTTTTATAGAAATTATCTTAGGATAAATCTTCCCGACTCTAAATAACTAAAATGTCCATATTCTCAGGTACCTTGATTCTCAATGGCTCATCGTGTGAACTGGGAAGAGATGCAGCAAACTGTTGCAGGACTTGCCCAAGCCCTACAGACAGTGGCCCAAGCCGGTGGAAGGGCTGGTGTGGGGAACTACATGTCAATTTATGAAGTTTAAATCCTCCACGATTCTCTGGATCTTCTAACCCAGATGAAGCGGAAAATTGGATCGACGAAATGAATCGAATATTCGATGTCATGCAATGCACCGACCAGGAGAAAGTTTGACTTGTCACATTCCAACTCAACAAGGATGCTCGTACATAGTGGAAATCCATTCCGACACCACCTGCAGATGCACCTCATACATGGGAAGGTTTTCTTACACTTTTTCGAGCCAAGTACTTCTCCGAGCATGTAAAGGAGAGGAAGGCTATGGAATTTGCCTCTTTAAAATAGGGCACGATGTCCGTGGCAGAGTATGAATTACAATTCTCTCGACTAGCACCTTATGCTCCTTACTTGGTAAGCACAAATTTATTGAAAGCCAACCTATTTATGGACGGTTTAAGACCTGGATTTATCCAACAACTTGGAACGTAGAATATACGCACTTACACAGAGATGGTTCAAAGAGCGCATCTATGTGAAAGAACCATGGAGAAGGTGGAAAGGCTCCGAGGAGAAAGGTCAAGCCGAAAATAAGATAGGTAAGAAGAGAAAGAAGTGGATGAGTATGAATTACAATTCTCTCGACTAGCACCTTATGCTCCTTACTTGGTAAGCACAGATTTATTGAAAGCCAACCGATTTATGGACGGTTTAAGACCTGGATTTATCCAACAACTTGGAACGTAGAATATACGCACTTACACAGAGATGGTTCAAAGAGCGCATCTATGTGAAAGAACCATGGAGAAGGTGGAAAGGCTCCGAGGAGAAAGGTCAAGCCAAAAATAAGATAGGTAAGAAGAGAAAGAAGTGGATGAGGGTGAAAACCGTCACATTAAGAGGTCCCATAATGGGAACGGTAACGGAAAAGGAAATGGAAATGGAAATGGAAATGGAAATGGAAAGAACAAGAAAGTTAAAGAAGAGAAGGAGCAAGCCGTGGCACCTTGCTCATTTTGTGAAAAATTTGGGCACTCGGGAGAAGAATGCTGGAAGCGTCTCGGTGCTTGCCTCAAGTGTGGAAGCCGGGACCATCGCTTGCCCGTATGTCCTCTCATCAACGAACAATCTTCAAGGGATAACAACGGACGCGGGAAGCGAGGTCGATTAAATGCCATTCTAGACGAGGGAGGTGAGATGATTAAAGGTATCCTCTTAACCCATTCGCCTTACGTTAATTCTTAATACATTAAAATACGTACACTCTCCGTAAAAACTCATATATATTGAATTTGGGGACCAAATTCTCTTAAGTGGGGGAGGGTGTAAGGCCCCAAAATTTTATAAATTATTTTTGGTATATTTAATTATTTTATGGGAATTTTAAAGACCCAAAATAGATTAATAAATGAATATTAGATTAAATAAGTCATTATAAGGCCCAATTATGTTAAATAATTAACCTAGCCTACTTAAATAAAATCCAAAAGGTTTAAGGACCAAGCCCATTAAGTTTGGCCCATATTCTAGAAGGTTATTTAGCCTATTTACGTATTTTAAGGATAAAATACTATTTTTTTGGATAATAATTTTGATAATTAACAAAAGAGTTTGATTTATGTTGAACTCTGTGCACATTGGATGTAGCGGTCTATCGTGCGACCGCCACAGCCATGTAACGCACCAGTCCTGATGCGTTACATCCTGTCAGTTCCATGAATGGAAGAACGAGCAAAAAGATTGAAACTTTGGGATCATATCTGCAGGAGATCAACTTGGGAGAGCTTATAACATTACTAAGGACTCTTAGGGATTAGGTTCTGGAAAATTAAGGACTCTAGAATCGATCTAATTCTCAAACCCTAGCCAAAACCTTATAAATAGGACCTAGTTCAGAACTGAGCGACCCTTACTTTTGGCTCGTGAAGAATCAAGATAAGGAGTCATAATTTCGGGTAAGTTATTTAGAAGATTTTGTTTAGTATACTTTAGACTAATAGTTCTCCAAATTTCGTGCTAGGAGATCAAGTAACCAAGAACATAGGGGCTTCTAAAGTCGCTGATTCAGTCATAGCAGCTTAGAATTTAGAGCAAAATACCCCTGAAGATCAAGAGATTAGGACGTCTAAACAAGGTAATTAGAGTTCAATCCTTTAGAACTTTTTGATCACCTTAGTTTCATCTTCTTACCCTCAAAATTTTACGTCCTTAGGTCAAGAGATTGGAGAGATAGAGCGACGTGAAGTTGCTGAAAAACCTCAGGAAGGGAAGAACTAGGGCGTGTCTTGCAGTCCCAAATTGGAAGATTAAAGCTCATTTAAGAAGTAGGTCATCTCATGATTGGCAAAAACATCTTGTTAGGGATAAAAGCCCTCTGGTTTTTGATTGATTTCATGCATGATAGATCATAAATTTCATGTTTTAATAGTTCTATACATTCATGCATCTCTTAGCCCTAAATGGAAAATAAAAGATATTATCTTGTCTATTCACTAAAACACATGCATATAGTTGGCCTATACTTCGTTTATCATGTCTGGAATAGTGTAGTATTTTGATTTCCAGACATATTATGTTTTCATAAAATTTTTACTTTATTTTACAGCCAGTAGATGATCTGACACATCAAGATAAGACCGTCACAATGATCTAACGGCCTTACGACAAGCCGTCACACCTTCTGTTGTTTTTAAATTTCTCTGTTATCTCTGACGGCCCAGACTCAGTGCGTTACAACACTGTAACGGTTCCATGATAAACCGTCACAATCACTGTGACGCCCCCGTTCTCGACCGTCAGAGTAACTGTAGACTGAATTGAAGAACAATCACATTAACTTATAAATATGCCTAGTTATCTAAGTTTTGACCTGTTGATATGACTTTAAATTTATTAATTGGTTCATGATAAGTATCGCATGTTAAAAGCATCTTGAATTATTTTAAGGATATGTTAATTTCATGCCAAAGCACTATAGTTTGTATTAACTCCATGATTTTCAATGATGTAGAAACGGAGTTTTATCTTTGTTTCACGTTGTTACACATTCTCTCTCTATCAGTAGAGTTATTTTCTTTAAGTACATGTCACATATTCCGGTATGTTATCCATTAGTTCACACTTTGCACTATAGGAACATTATTCTTGGACATGAAGACCTCTCTATTGGATATTCCTTCCAATGGACTAGGAAATCTTGTTTCAAGGCCTCCGTAATTCTCTGCGAGCCTGGGATTCCCACTAGGACGCCGAGTTGGTTGTACCATTAAAACCCAATTCATTAGAAAGCACTATCGATGTTTTCTGGTTCTGGCAATGTAACGGATCTATATTGGACCGTCAGGACAAGTAACGGCCCAATATACAACCTTCACATTTAACTGAGTCCAATTATTATTTCTATATTCAGTCGTTCTAACGGATCAAGGCTCGACCGTCACGTGAACGTAACGGCCCAGTACAAGACCGTCACAATGCTTGAGTACATTAACCCGAGGTTTGACCAAAGGGTTGATATTCTAAAGTTCCTAGATTGCTTGATAATGGTCTAGGACTTATCATATCGATCAAGAAACTTAATATAATGAATGGAAGTTAAAGAAATGTACCGTTATGCTGCCGATTTATTTTCATAAGCATAACATTATCTTAATTCATTCTTGATCTCTCATATTCTTAATAGAAGTATTCGTTCAATGATAATTGTTGTCGTGAGCTTATTGATTGAACTTATTACATTCTTGGCCATACTTTATTGTTACACTCATGGAAGTAGCTTGATTTATACGTGAAGATGCAGTTCGGGCGCTAAATGTGTCCAAGGGCTCTATGCTTGTCCCCTCGGCTGATTGCTGGAAACATACTATCATAAACCATGGGGTATGATGCTACTGGCATCGCATTGCGTTGGAAGTACTTTCTTTATAAATAAGTGAAATCCATGAGCACTCGTGAAAATCTAGTGAATTACTACATGATTGACGTTCTCGTGCGTAACCTTTATGGTTATGAAAGTGAAAAGTGAAAGTGAATTCTTGTTCATGAAAGGCCATGATACATTCTTGATCATACTTGTTACATTCTTGCTAGTTCATACTTGTTCCTCCTATCTTACATGATCATCTTGTTACTTTGGTTATTCGCATGATTTGCCGCATTTGTATGATTTTACCTTATTTCTTTAGAGCTAAAATGCTAATTACTTTAATAGTGCTAATCATGTTGATGCAAAGATACCTACTGGGTAAGTGTGCTCATTACCTATTTCCATTCTTTTCAGGAAATGAAAGTGATTCGAATTCGGATTCGGGTTATACATGTAGCGGGTCCGAGAGCGAATGAAAGTGTTGTCAAGATGAGAGTGAAGACTTAAGAAAGTCTATATTGTTTAGATTGAGTCTATGTAATTTTCATATTTCTTGAATCTGATAGATTGGGAGAAGTTGAAAGTTATTGTATTTGAATATTGATTGTCAATGAAATAAGTTGGAGTTTGATTAAAATAATGTGCAATTGCATTTATGTGTGTGATTGTCTTGCGCTCCGATCATTCTTGCTTGCAAGAGGTTTACCATGCCGGCTATTCACGTTTCTCGAGCGAGTCATCCGCTATCATAAAAGCTCGGGGCGTGACATGTATTGTCCATGACAGTTCTAAAAAATTGAATGAACTTCAAATAGAGATTGAAAATTACAAGGGGGTTAATGCTATACTCAATGAGCAATTGGCTGTATGTGAGGAGGACCTTGCTGAAACCGAGCTGCACGTCTCCGCATTGGAGAATGAAATCAAAGATATAAATGACTCTCTGTCTAAGTGTATGCAGGATAAAGAAAGCATGAACAGGCTCTTGGAAACAAGAGTAAGTCATCATGAAGGAGAATTGGATAAGAATGAAGCCAGCACTTCTTACCGCCTCCCAATACCGCATGCCGATCAGAAAAACCAAAAACGCATTGGTAAGCAGAAAGGGAAGGCTCTCATGCAACAACAGAACCCTAAGTCTGCTAGTCTTGACATGCACAACAGGAAAAGCCATGATGACTTCCATGCCTCTCTTAAAATGAATGCTTATTTCTTTCATTGTGGCATGCTTGGTCACACTGTACATGACTATGTCACCTTGAATAATGATGGACCAAGAGCAGGAAAGAATTCAAGAATTGCTGCATAAATCAAGGGCAAAAGATAGGTCAACCCTGGTAGTGGTCGAATGCAGCAGAACTATGCACAGAACCGCATGGGGAATCAGAAGAGTCGACACTTCCATTCGGATAGGTCGACACTCCCCGTGGCTTTCAACAGAAATCACTCTCCTTGCTGCTACCACTGTGGAAAGATTGGGCACACAGTCCATGACTACTGGCGACTAAGAGGTAGGAGTTACTCTCATAATCAACATGACAGTAGATATGCTCACGCGCAATGGAACAATGCGCATGTGCACACAAAAAATGAAAAATACCATGTGCGGTGCTTCTATTGTGGTAAATATGGACATACATACATAAATTATCCCTGGACGAGAGTGGGTGACCAGAAGGCAGCAAAGAAAAGAAGATCAATTGCTAGAATTGCCGCTAACCAACAAGGACCCAAGCAAGCTTGGGTACCAAAGAATTTTAAATAAGAATTTCTGGTGTAGGGTGCTTTGGGGCTAAACACAGGATGCTCACGGAAATAAAAGCTCAAGGCACGGGTATGTAGATAATGTCATTTGTTTAATTGCTACATGATAGGCCTGCATTGTAAGTCACTGCATATTAGGGGTGTTATGTGTCAATAAGTCATGCAAGAAGCTATCTCTCTGAACTGCTGAATTATCCTCTTGGTGTAAGATGAGTTTCTAGATTAGATTGATTGCTTGCACCTTGCATGGCCTTTGGTATTTCAAATGGTCTAGAGCAGAAAGACAAGTCAAACTTGTCTGGAGCTCTCACTATGCGTGAGCAGGATCTCAGATCCACACCTCCTCCTTGTACCAAAGATCAATTAGTTCAGCTTTGAAATTCATGAAAAATTTGTCACATTGATGAGATTGTATGATAATTGAGTTGCTGTTTAAATAATGTCTACCATTTAACAACCATGTGAGCTTCTTCCTTAGCATTGATGATCATTGTTTTGATGATGTCTTGCATGACTGGTTATATCTCAACTCATCATCCTTGTGGGCAAATAAGACAATGGCTGTCTGTCCTAACTTCCATGAGCTTCTACCTGAAATTTCATGCCACATCATGCATTTCATGATCAAGGGACCCAATTCTGCATGACCTCTTGGTATATAAAATGGTAAGCTGGAAGAAGGACAGATCACTTCTGTCTGGATATCCACATCATGCGTGAGGTGGTCTTAAGACTTCAGTTCTCCGCCAGGTACCAAAGGTCAACCCATCATGAGATCATTCTAGATGTTCATATGAATAGCTCATCAAATTCCATACCATGATCCCACTGCATGTGAGGCACTCAGAATTCAGACACTCAATGCACATAGTTAGGGGGAGTTCTTGCATTTCATGGTTTACCAACTTGCATGTCTCTTCAGAATACATTTCAGAAAATCCATGATTGCATAATATTGTGATTTCATATACTCCATTGCATATCATGTTTGAGAAACACAAAAATGCACAATCATCTTGTAGCATTTTTATTACTGTGTGCATTCATTCAAGTCATATGTTGCACATTACATTGCAACCCATGCATGGAACCAGGGGGAGTCAACATCAAAAATCTGCATGCTTCATTCTACATATTATTGACGTCCTTGCATAGATTGCATCCTTTCTAGGGGAGCTTGTCTTGCATGACAAATCTATCAAAACTCTGCCCTACTGTCAAGGAGGTTGACCTCACAACCTGACAGGTCAAACTCTCAGTTCAGCCTGGCTGAAAATTGCACTCTGTCTGAACTCAAGTGTCGACATATTCCTATGCAAGTGTAGACACCTCCTTGCCTATGTTGAACATATCATTGTCATTCCAGTCTCAGCTCAGTGCATCATCCTCAGGGGGAGTGTTCATCACCAATTCCTACTTTAAATTCTTGTTACACTCTCTTCTTGAATCAATCCACCGCATCATAATGGTTATCTCTGTTGTGGTTCAAATTGGATTCAAATTTTCTTGAACTTCTTGAAGAATTCTCTATATGCTATCAAGGTTGTTTATTAGAGTAAATCTTCAAGAGGAATCTTCTTTTATAGAGATTTGTGACTGCCTTGAACATGAATGAATCTGGTTTAACATTAATGATTTCATGTGTCTTGAAGTCTAACTATCTTGAAAATATTTATGATCGGGATTAATAGACTTAAACCAATTTCTCATGTTGTTGTCCAGTTATGCCTTCTGAAATATGAAAGTCTCTTTAAGTACAAAGGTAATTATGATTGAGAAACTTCTGTCCAAGTATTATTTTTAAACAATCTGTTTCTGTGGGATTTCAAATGGCAAAAATAGTCAGAGCAATGACATTGACTCATTGAGAAATATGCATCCTCATATTTTGGTAAGTTAAGGCATGTCATGAAGTGCCCTTGTTAACTCTGCTATGTTTTAAGGTACATCATGAGGCAGAGCAATGGGTAGTTGCTGAGAAACATGTCCCCTCATCAAGAATATGTGGAACGATATGTCATGAGGTGACAATGCTATCTTTGTTCTATTTGAAGCAAGACAGTCTGTCTTACCAATTACCTAGGGATACTAGCATCTAATCAATGTGTGTCCTTACGGATATGAGGCATGCACTAGATTTAATTGCTCGTAAACTCTTCTCCTGTATGCAATGAATATTATGGTTGAGATTGCAAAAGATAAATGCATCTATCGAAATTCTAAAATTCCATTTAGTCTTCATGCTTGTTTAATTTCAATACTTTTTAAGAGTCTCTCTCAAAAGAGCCAATGGAAATGAATGAGTAAGATAAGAGGAGGATTATCTAACGATTGATATGAATTTTTGGTTCATCTCTATTAAAGTTGAATACAAATGTTTTCATGTGATTCTACTGAGTAGGCCAGAATTCATTAACATTAAACCAATCTAAGTGTAAGGGCTAGTTCATTCAGGTTCTATAATTGAAAATTCTGAAAAATCCATAACTCTGATATATGAACTTGGTCTTAGGTTAAAGAACCTTCATCTTTGACAAAGACAAGCTATCTTTCTATATCCCCTGATCCTTGCCATCCCTTCTTGCAATATCATATCTTGATGCTCCTTGGTGTTTACCTTGCATGAAACATATTTGCATCTGTCATTGCTAGCATAACTTTGCATGTGTATAACTTTGCAATCATCTATTGGACATAACAATTGGAATCATCATCCACGCGCTTCTGCCATAAGTCATAGCATCATTGGCGTTATGGTTACAACTCAACTAGTTTTAATTTTTCATGCAATTGGGTGGACTGCATTCTTCAACTATGTACACACATATCTTGCATAGTAAACCCAAAAAGTCCCATGCATTGCATAGAAAACCCAAAAAGTGTGAAAAATAGAAATTCATAAAAAAATCCTGAAAAATCTGAAATCAAAAATGTGCTCTTTGGCTGCTATATTGCATCATGCTGCTGCAACAATGCCTTCAAATTTAAACTATCTTTGGCAACCCAACGGACAATACCATTGATTCTAACATTTGGCAATGTTTGATAAATCCATATCTCTCTTTGGTGTTTGTCCTAAAACTATCTCTCCAAGTTTGGTTATTCACAATGGTTATCTTGTGAACTTTAATAAGTGTACAACCATTGGCATGTATTCTCACATCATTTTCTGGAATTCTAGAAAAATGAATGCACTGCTTATGATCACACTTGCCCACAATTTGCCTACGAAGGGAGGAGAGATTCATGCACTTACAGAAAGGTATCTCTGGTTGCTGCACTTTAAGTTGCTTCCTCTAGGTATCTAATGTCTTTTACACTGTACATCCTGTGCTAATAATTTCCAACAATTAATGTGCTGCAATTTCCTTCACTCCTACCTTCCTAATTATGCCATATAGTCTCTCTAATATGATATTTTGATGATGTTAAAGGGAGAGAGAATTGTATGTGTCATTAACTTAAGAATGCATAGGGGAGAGAGTCTTGAATACTTGCATAAGATTATGTGGGGAGGAAATTGTATGGAGAGATAATCATTTAAGGTCTTTATGCTTCTATTAACGATTACACTCTTTTATTCTCTGACTTTCAATATACTCATAATGACTCAAAGCTGGACATCATAATGACTCATAGCTCATAGTTGCCATCATAAAAAAAGGGGAGAATGTTGGACAAGTGTATAACATGTGTAACTCCATTGTTTTGATCATGGCTGTCTATGTATGTTGGGCTTATGTATAATATTCTTGTGTTTTGATGATGTCTAACTATGAGTCATTAATATAGTTTGACCTGCATTTGATAGCGACAAACACTCATGCATTTCAGGTCAAGCCCACACCAGTAACAAAGTGTGTTTGCACAGATAGAAAGAAATCAAGTTTGACACACAGATGAGGCATTAGTCTGCACAAGAAAGAAGGACCAAGGTCGATGCAAGAAGGCCAAGGAAAATGACTAAGGTCCGTGCATGACCTTATTGCGATATAGCAATGGAAGATCGGCGCACATCCAAGGCTAATTAGTATCAGAACAGTGCAAGTTTCTATTACAATGAACTAAGGTATGAGCACATAAGAAGATCAAGGTCCAAACATCAAGGTCTGAGCATACTCCAATCAAGGGCGGAATTAAGAAGAAAATATCTCGACACATTCGGATGACAACTCTGCACATAAAGCATGTGTCGACACATCCAAAAATTGTCTCGACACCTCAAGAAGAAATCAGCTGAAGCAGAAGCCGTCCTCAAGATCGTTCAAAGGAATGTCTCGACACATTGACAGGAATGTGTCGACACATCTAGGTTCAACCAGAACGTGTATGAAATCAAGCCGAAGATGTTCTGTCTAAAGACTCTGGACTCACTAATGTCTCGACACACTGAGTGAAAAGTGTCGACACACTAGTGTGAAAATCTATGCACATTAGCACTTCTGTCTCGACATCCTCATGGGAGAACTCTGCTCATGGCTCACATGTTCCGACACCTTTGGTGTTGTCTCGACACATCGGCCATGGATCTTCAAGACACTCACTAAATGTCCCGACACACTGAGTGTAAAACGTCGACACATCAACGATCAACCAGAACTATTCCTCAAGGTTTCAATGGGATGTCTCAACACTCTACTAGGAAAGTGTCGACACACCCTTGTTCTTCCAGAAATCCACAAGTCAATAAACTGTCAGATCAGTGGGCCATCTGGAGAGAGAAAAAGGAATCACAAATCATTAAAATTAAGGATTATGGGGTGTGGACCACGTTCCGAGGTCTGACCCTGGCTCTACCATCTAATCTCTCATTTGTCTACCTTATGGAGATAGTTTTGTCAGAAATCCAGTTGGGAGAGCCACTTCAGTCTGTCGCGATGTAAGTCTTATCTGTCTGCCTGTCCAGACTGTCTGCTACTGGGAATAGGACACTCCGCAGTCTGCCTCTGTCTCGCTGTCGATCAATGGGCTGTCCAACCAGCCAAGTTCATAGAAGAGTACACTTACGCAGAATAAGAAGACTACATTTCTGAGGTAGAATCATTGTAAGTATCTGATGCTGTCTAAAGGGAGATCTGGTCTGATCCTTCCCACTGTCTGCCAATGTACCTTCCTTGTACTAAAAGTTGGGCTCAGCAAATGGAAGACATCAGGCCTGTAGGAGCATTAAATGAAAAGATCTCCAAGCATCCGAATGAGAAGACTCAGTCACTTCTTCCATGTGTTGCCGCCGTTGAACATGGAACTTGCCTGGAAAACTCCAAGCTCTCACTTCACCCTAGCGCATGCTTCAAGGAAAATTATGGAGGGAAAAATATGGCCTGTACAATGGTCCATCTGTGACTTCTGGGCGTCATTTTTTTCCTGGCTTTACAACTAGTTTTTACCTATTTATACCAAGCTTCCTTAACTGAAGAAGCTGCTGTTATTGTCATCTACACAGTGCCACGCCTTAGACCAACAACCAAAAACATTCCTAAGAAGGCGTGAGAGCAGCCCCAGCACTTGGTTGACATAGTCCAGTGCTGTGAGTAGTTGAAGAAAAAGGGAGAGCCGTCTTGAGAGAGAAGACAAACCCTGCAGTCTACCGGTGTTTTAAGAAAAGGATCCTTGGATCCAATCTTGTAGCTACAGCCACCAGCTCCGTTGTCTTGATCCATTTTCTTAGCTGGTGTCTACAAAATCTTTATTCCTTCTCCACAGCACTTGCAGTATTCAACTTCTATTTGTTACGGTTCATCTATCACCAATACATCTTGCTTTTCTGATCCCCTGTTCAGGGACCGGGTTCCCTCTGTGGGTTCAGAGGAAGAGTGGATCAGATCCTCTGGGTGATACAAGCTATTAGTCAGCAGAAAGCAAGCTATGTTGCTCCGCTATGTAAGCAAGCTGTGTTGCTCAGCTGTGTAAGCAAGCTGTGCTGCTCAGCGGATCAAGCTGTGTGTCAACCGAAAAGCCACACCGAGTTTGGTGTGGGTTGGACGTATGTTGTGGGTTAACAACCGAACCACCTTAAAATCCTTGTGTTGTGGGTTGTATTCATTGTGAGCTTGTTCTATAATTTCTATCCCCATTTCACAGGTTAGTGTGCTACTTACGCTATTTATTTTCTCTGCACACTCAACTGTTCTGCTTGAACAACAGTCTCATCTTGATCCTCCTGCTATCATTGCTAACGTGCATCTTCTCAGGTGTCTGCAACACTCTTGCTAACAGACACTTGAAGCATCTCCTAAGCAGAGGAAGGTATCACGATGGCTGAGTAGCTTTCTCTCTTGTGTTTTTAAATGCATTAGCTCCTTGGGTTGCTTGCTGCACTATTGCACACAAGTATCAAGGTGAAAGCTTTGCCAAAAGAATTCACCTCGTTTAACACTCTTGCACCTTAGTGATCACCTTAGTTCTCATACACTAAGCAAGTCTTTTCACACTTAGCTACTCTGATCTAAGATCTCTGTGGTTCGGATCCGTGGAAGGTGTGTCGAACTGACCACTGGGAGTGTCGACCTGTGTTGTTCATATACCCAGGATCCTTAGAGGGTGTGTCAACCTACCCACTGGGGGTGTCGACCTGTTTGAACTGAGCATCGTTCTTTAACATCATTACTTGTTCCATTCTTATCTATTCCGCTGCGCTATGTGTCTAAGTGTGTTATTGGCTTATAGGAGAGATTCATGTGTTTAGGGGTCAAGTTTTAGATAGGTCATAGTTATCTATAGGATCTATTCAACCCCCTTCTAGATCCGGTTGCACTCCGTGGGACCCAACAAGTGGTATCATAGCCTAGCTCTGCTATTCCTAGATCCTACGATCTGCAGGGAAAGATCCCAGTGCATTTTGAGAAAATGACTTCATCTGCTAAAGATGCTTCGAAGGTTTCTCCGCCGATGTTTGATGATTCAGAATTCTCGATATGGCTGAGAGAAATGTACGTCTATGTCAAATTCACAGATCCACAATTATGGAACCTTATATACATTGGTCCAAATGAGCTGCCATCAAATTCAAATGTGTGGTCAGTTGAACATAAGACCAAACATGAGAATAACTTTGCTGCACTCAACTTAATCAAAGCTGCGGTTGATGACAGATTACTTGATCTTGTGTCTACCTGCAGCATAGCTAAGCAAGTTCTAGAAGTGTTGATGAACATCCATGAGAAAGAAGATCAAGAGCATCAATGCCTTATGGCTGACCGATCAGAGCAGTCAAGCAATCAATCCTCATCTCAGGTAAGCTCTGATTCTGAAGACTTTACTTTTGAAGAGCTTATGGGTGCATATGATCAGTTGATCGAGCAGTACAAAAAGAAGAAATCTGAAAACAAAAGATTGAAAAAAGATTTAAAGAAAAGTAGTCAAGGTAAGAGTCATGCTTGTGAAAACTGTTCAAACATTGAAGAGCTCAACAATACTCTTGCTTTTGACTTGGATCTAAACAAACAAACCATCGTATATCTAAGTGATGAAATCAAAATCCTTCCAGAAGAAATCATAAGGCTGGAAGAGACTGTTCGAAAACTTAAAACCCAACCAATCCGTCAGAATGAAAGTCCCTTATGTAACAATTGTTCAGCTTTTGAAGAGCTAAACGACACTCTTGCCTCTGACTTGGATGTGAGTAAGCAAACCATTACATGCCTAACAGATGAAAATGGAATCCTTCAAGCTGAAATCACTAGATTGGAAGAAATCATAAGACAACTTCAAAACCATCCTAAATCAATCTCTAATGAACAAACCATGACAGATAAGCAAATCCCTAATATAAGGATGATTGAAGAAATAAACATGGTAAAAGAACAAAACGACATGTTGCTTGAAAAACTGTCTATTTATGAGAAGGGCAAGGGTATTGCCCATGACAGTTCTAAAAAACTGAATGAACTTCAAATGGAGACTGAAAATTACAAGGGGGTTAATGCTATGCTCAATGAGCAATTGGCTATATGTGAGGAGGACCTTACTGAAACCGAGCTGCACGTCTCCTCATTGGAGAATGAAATCAAAGATATAAATGACTCTCTGTCTAAGTGTATGCATGATAAAGAAAGCATGAACAGACTCTTGGAAACAAGAGTAAGTCATCATGAAGGAGAATTGGATAAGAATGAAGCCAGCACTTCTTACCGCCTCCCAATACCGCATGCCGATCAGAAAAACCAAAAATGCATTGGTAAGCAGAAAGGGAAGGCTCTCATGCAACAACAGAACCCTAAGTCTGCTAGTCTTGACATGCACTACGGGAAAAGCCATGATGACTTCCATGCCTCTCATAAAATAAATGCTTATTGCTTTCATTGTGGCATGCTTGGTCACACTGTACATGACTATCTCACCTTGAATAATGATGGACTAAGAGCAAGAAAGAATTCAAGAATTGTTGCTGAAATCAAGGGCAAAAGACAGGTCAACCCTAGCAGTGGTCGAATGCAGCAGAACTATGCACAGAACCACATGGGGAATCAGAAGAGTCGACACTTCCATTAGGACAGGTCGACACTCCCCGTGGCTTTCAACAGAAATCACCCTCCTTGCTGCTACCACTGTGGAAAGATTGGGCACACAGTCCATGATTGCTGGCGACTAAGAGGTAGGAGTTACTCTCATAATCAACATGACAGTACATATGCTCACTCGCAATGGAACAATGCACATGTGCACACAAAAAATGAAAAATACTCTGTGCGTTGCTTCTATTGTGGTAAATATGGACATACATACATAAATTGTTCCTGGACGAGAGTGGGTGACCAGAAGGCAGCAAAGAAAAGAAGATCAATTGCTAGAATTGCTACTAACCAACAAGGACCCAAGCAAGCTTGGGTACCAAAGAATTTCAAATAATAATTTCTAGTGTAGGGTGCCTTGCCAAACACAGGATGCTCACGGAAATAATAGCTCAAGGCACGGGTATGTAGATAATGTCATTTGTTTAATTGCTGCATGATAGGTCCTGCATTATAAGTCACTACATATTAGGGGTGTTATGTGTCAATAAGTCATGCAAGAAGCTGTCTCTTTGAATTGCTGAATTATCCTCTTGGTGAAAGATGAGTTTCTAAATTTGATTTATTGCTTGCACCTTGCATGACCTTTGGTATTTCAAATGGTCTAGAGCAGAAAGACAAGTCAAACTTGTCCGGAGCTCTCACTATGCGTGAGCAGGATCTCAGATCCACACCTCCTCCTTGTACCAAAGATCAATTAGTTCAGCTTCAAAATTCATGAAAAATTTGTCACATTGATGAGATTGTATGATAATTGAGTTGCTGTTTAAATCATGTCTATTATTTAACAACCATATGAGCTTCTTCCTTAGAATTGATGATCATTGTTTTGATGATGTCTTGCATGACTGGATATATCCCAACTCATCATCCTTGTGGGCAAATAAGACAATGGCTGTCTGTCCTAACTTCCATGACCTTCTACCTAAAATTTCATGCCACATCATGCATTTCATGATCAAGGGACCCAACTCTGCATGACCTCTTGGTATATAAAATGGTAAGTTGGAAGAAGGACAGATCACTTCTGTCTGGATATCCACATCATGCGTGAGGTGGTCTTAAGACTTCAGTTCTCCGCCAAGTACCAAAGGTCAACCCATCATGAGATCATTCTAGATGTTCATATGAATAGCTCATCAAAGTTCATACCTTGATCCCAATACATGTGAGGCACTCAAAATTCAGACACTCAATGCACATAGTCAGGGGGAGTTCTTGAATTTCATGGTTTACCAACTTGCATGTCTCTTTAGAATACATTTCAAAAAATCCATGATTGCATAATATTGTGATTTCATATACTCCATTGCATATCATGTTCGAGAAACACAAAAATGCACAATCATCTTGTAGCATTTTTATTACTGCGTGCATTCATTCAAGTCATATGTTGCACATTACATTGCAACCCATGCATGGAACCAGGGGGAGTCAACATAAAAATTCTGCATGCTTCCTTCTACATATTGTTGACGTCCTTGCATAGATTGCATCCTTTCTTGGGGAGCTTGTCTTGCATGACAAATCTGTCAAAACTCTGCCCTACTGTCAAGGAGGTTGACCTCACAACCTGACAGGTCAAACTCTCAGTTCAGCCTGGCTGAAAACTGCACTCTGTCTGAACTCAAGTGTCGACATATTCCTATGCAAGTGTCAACACCTCCTTGCCTATGTTGAACATATCATTGTCATTCTAGTCTCAGCTTAGTGCATCATCCTCAAGGGGAGTGTTCATCACCAATTCCTACTTTAAATTCTTGCTGCACTCTCTTCTTGAACCAATCCACCACATCATAATGCTTATCTCTGTTGTGGTTCAAATTGGATTCAAATTTTCTAAAACTTCTTGAAGAATTCTCTATCTGCTATCAAGGTTGTTTATCAGAGTAAATCTTCAAGAGGAATCTTCTTTTATAGAAATTTGTGACTGTCTTGAACATGAATGAATCTGGTTTAACATTAATGATTTCATTTGTCTTGAAGTCTAACTGTCTTGAAAATATTTGTGATCGGGCTTAATAGACTTAAACAAATTTCTCATGTTGTTGTCCAGTTATGCCTTCTGAAATCTGAAAGTCTCTTTAAGTACAAAGGTAATTATGATTGAGAAACTTCTGTCCAAGTATTGTTTTTAAACAATCTGTTTCTGTGGGATTTCAAATGGCAAAAATAGTTAGAGCAATGACATTGGCTCACTGAGAAAAATGCCTCCTCATATTTTGGTAAGTTAAGGCATGTCATGAAGTGCCCTTGTTAACTCTGCTATGTTTTAAGGTATATCATGAGGCAGAGCAATGGGTAGTTGCTGAGAAACATGTCCCCTCATCAAGAATATGTGGAACGATATGTCATGAGGTGACAATGCTATCTTTGTTCCATTTGAAGCAAGACAGTCTGTCTTACCAATTACCTAGGGATACTAGCATCTAATCAATGTGTGTCCTTACGGATATGAGGCATGCACTAGACTTAATTGCTCGTAAAATCTTCTCCTGTATGCAATGAATATTATGGTTGAGATTGCAAAAGATAAATGCATCTATCAAAATTCTAAAATTCCATTTAGTCTTCATGCTTGTTTAATTTCAATACTTTTTAAGAGTCTCTCTCAAAAGAGCCAATGGAATTGAATGAGTAAGATAAGAGGAGGTTTATCTAACGATTGATATGAATTTTTGGTTCATCTCTATTAAAGTTGAATACAAATGTTTTCATGTGATTCTACTGAGTAGGCCAGAATTCATTAACATTAAACCAATTTAAGTGTAAGGGCAAGTTCATTCGGGTTCTATAATTGAAAATTCTGAAAAATCCATAACTCTGATTTATGAACTTGGTTTGGTGGTCTCTATCCTTTGAAATCAAGGGAGAAAGTTCAGGATTTCTACATCTTATATATAAAGGACTCCGTGGAGACCTGTGCGCGGGGGGCGGGGGGGGGGGGGGGGGGGGGGCGAAGCCATGTCGGATCGTCGTCTCTCATCCTCGACCCCAGGCTATTGAGGGAAGTGTTATCTTCACATCCATCTTATTTGGGCTTCATTTCATCACCGTTTACCCTCTTTTCTTCGCCCTCACTTTTTTGATTTCATCACAGTTTCTGGGTTTTTTGCACATCTTCTGAACCTGTGTGACGGGACGCTCTTCGTCGGTTCGGGGCAGAGCCATGCTATGTCGTCTACCTTCTCCTTCGACCCCAACCTGAAGAGGGGAGTATCATATTCGTTTTCCACCGCTCTGGGCTTCTTTTCCTCATTTCTATGCTTAGTTCTCCTCTCCTACTTTTTGCAAATCATCACATTCTTTACACTTAGTCTCTACATAGTGCTGTTATGCATGCACGATTACACGTTTTACGTCGTTTCTCTCCACAGCCCTACTGCGTGTTAATTCCTCATCTTTGTTTTACTCTCATCACAACACACTCACCTACTATTTGCACCAGTTTACAGGGGTTAAAAACTTTCCCCCAATGCGTTCTACCCCTTTCTTTCATGCTATTTTATCACTTCGGGACATATGCTACACTTTCATATTCTAATGGGTTTTATCTCTTTTTGTGGCTTTATTTTGTAGGAGAGTACATTTGAACATGAGGCCCTTGCTTTCTAGCCGGCTGGAAGGCGAGGAGGTGTACCCATGATCGGTTCCCCGCATCCCTTTCGAAGCACGATCATGTTGTAGCGGTTCATCTTCAGGCCGCGTCTTCTTCCTCATTTTCCCAAGGTACGTAGTAGGTTTTTATTTGTTGTAGCATCTTTTCCTATTGCTAACCCTTGGGTGGCGATCACGGTTCACTCGGATTTTTCATCGCCCCTTTCCCTTGTTCATGCTCTCATGATTATATGCATGTTTACATGTTCATAGTTTGGGGCGGGGTAGATTAATCTATCTACATCCGTTTTTTGATGATCACGGTGGGACACCTAGTGCCCATCGCGTTGTTAATGCTCTTCTGTGAGTGGGGTGGGTGTTCGTGCATGTTTGGGTAGCATTCCTTTCTTTTTTCCGTTGTTCTGTTCAATTTCGGTTCTGTCAGAGGGTAGCGGTCTACCACAGGACCGCCAAACACTGTTAGCGGCCCTCCTGGGACCGCCCCACATCTCTGGCAGGATAGAGGCCTTCCCAGGGCCACACAAGACCTTGGCGGTCTTCCAGTAGACCGCTATTGTGTTAGAAACGGTCATCCAGTGACCTCTACTTGTTTCTGGCAGGACAGGCGCACTACTTAGGGAGGCCCTGTTCATTCATGCATAATTTTGTCTCCTGACATCGGATTGGGCTGATTTTTTGTTGTTGTATTGTCCTTTGCATTGTCTTTACATCCATATAAAGTCTACATCATTTGGACGTTGTTTGCATATTTAAACCCTATCTTCATATCTGCATTTTGTGCATAAAGTCTGTTGGCAGACCCGGGACAGATTCACAGGTCCGCTTTCTTTGATGATTTAAATTGCCACCCAGAGTCTATTTGTGCTATTTTTTGGTTCCATTGCATAGTATTTTCTATTATCTTCACGTCCATATATTATTTTCATGAATTGGACTCCATTTGCATAGTTAAAACTTGCCTCCATTTTTACATTTTATGCATGCAATCTACTTGAAAATCCGAGGGCAAACACAAAGGTACGTTGTTCTTTTATGGGTTTTCCTATCTTATAGTACCTAGTTGTCCCTATTTTTGGTCTTGCATTATTGTTCTTCATATTATCTTGCATTTTTCATGCATTTTGTTATGTTTGCATAATTTTATTATTATCTTGATTTGTTAGTTTTAGGCTAGAAATTGTATGCACTCCGGTGCACATAGGATCATGCATATTTGCATATTGTAGTTACATTCCCCCTTGGTAAGTGATCCTATCGCTTCCATATTCCTTCGGCGCGACTAGGTGATCTTATCCGGGACCTCCGTAAGTCCCTGCGAGCCGTGGATTCCCACACAGATGCTAGGCCGGTTGTACCTTTCCACCACTTAGGCTTGCATTTTGCATACGTTGTGAGGGAGTTAACCTTGGTCAACCCAAAGTATGGACCTTATTCCCGTAGGATACCTATCTTGAGGGAATTATGCTAAATTCAAATCATTAAAAAGCCCACCAAAACTTTGACAATAAAAATATTTCCCATCATATTAACTTGTTTGACTTGGGTGAAATCCTTCATATTGTTTGTGTTGTTTGGACTTGTCCAAGCCCATTTCTGGTGTTTTGTGTTGCATCCCCCATCATTCATATAGGTTTTGTTGTTAGGCCCACTTAGGCTATCCCATTTTGTGTGTCTATTGTCTGGTCTTATTATCCTAGGTCCTTTTTTTCCTTTGCATTATTGAGTCAACCCTCTCCTTGATCTTCGAGCCCTTACTCCCCTCATTGTATTTTCTTGATTTTCCCTGTATTAAGTCTCCATTTGCCCCCATGGAGCGCCGCCTTAACCCCTTGTATCCTCCTTCATCTTCCTATTCCCACCTGGATTCCTCTTCCCATGCGGGCCCATCTCCTCGTGGCCTCTCCGATCCATCGGATGAACAAGCCAATCTCGTGGCCCAGTTATCATGCCTTGTTCGCCAAATGGACCCGGCCCAGGCCCAAAAACTCATTGATAGTCATTTTAATGGGCCTCATTCTTATAACGGGCCTCATTCATCTCACAAGCCTCATTCTTTTAATGGGCCATCTTCCTTGAGTGGCCTATCTTCCTTCAATGGGTCCCATTCTCTTAGTGGGCCCCATTCCCTTCATGGTCCTTCTATTCCTAATGGGCTCCCATCCTTTAATGGGCCGCCATCTTCTTCCCATGTTGCTGCTAGCCCGATTGGTCCTCATGCTCATGATCCTTCTAGGCCCGCATATCCTTCCACTCCCGGAATGGGCCTTCCTCATTCTTCTCAGTCCGGATCCCCTTATCCGGTCCAATATCATCATCCTGGTCCAAATTCACATTCTCTTGCTCAAGTTGGCCCACATTCTTCTCGATCTATCCCTACCCAGGAGATGATTGCTCAAGCCCAACGCCAGCTTGATGAGATTCAACGTCAGATCGATCCCAGATCCTCCTTGAGTGTCCCGCTTGCATTTCAAGATCTTCGGCTTCCACCTCCCTCTCAAATTCTCACATATCACCGTTATGGTGGAGTCGGTGACCCATATGTACACTTAAAGGAGTTCCTCTATGAGTCGGCCCAGTTTTGACATGACCAACACTTTATGGCCTATCTATTTGGTCTATCTTTGGAAGGCCCGGATCGGGATTGGTTCTTTTCTCTTCCGCAAGAGCAGATTGTGAATTTTCAAGCTGTACAAGATAGATTCATTCGGCTCTACCAGGACTAGGTTGGGCCCAAGTATTCTATGGTGGATCTGGCCCATAAGAAGATGAAGCCCGACAAGGATTTCTCCACCTTTGCCGACCACTGGCGTCACCTCACCGCGCAAGTCCCAGGGCATATTCTGGAGGGAGAGCAGATCAAAATGCTCATTTTCAATGCAATGCCCGAGTATCGATTCGTCTTAGCCCTCAACGACATCACCTCCTGGCAACAACTTTACAGTCGAGCCCGCTTCATTCGTCAACAAATCCACGATTCCCTTGACCTCGAATCTTCTCCACCTTCTACGCCCACATTCACCCCGCCATCTACATCTACCCCCACATATCAACCTTCCGCATATCAACCCTCCATGATTCAACCTTCCACTTATATCACGCCCTCCATGAGTCAGCCTTACACCGCATCCACCTCCAGAAGTCAACCCTCCACGAGTCAGCCTTCCGCATACCCACATGTGTCTCCACCTTCGGTCAAGGAAACACCACACCCCAAGCAAGTGGATGCCGTCCACTATATTCCCGCTCTTGCGCTGTCGCCTAGTCCATCTACTAGCCATGTACCCTTGCCTATGCAACCCTCACTTTTGTCTCCGCAATCTCTACAACCCACTTTTCCACAACATGCCCCTCGGCATCCGCCTTGACCGAAGCAGGCTTCTCACTATCCTCCATTGCCGGAGTGTTTCACTAATATTTTTCAGGCTTTGAAGGCCACTCACGCGTTGCTGCTCCCTCTGATTGTGCCTTGCCGACCCGCGATTGGGAATATGCTCCAGTTTTGTGATTATCATCACCAGCAGGGGCATTTGGTCGAGGATTTCCCCGAGTTTCGAGAGTATGTTTATGGCCTGGAAGATGAGAAGAGGATCGATTGGGCCGCCATTCATAAAGTTGTTCTATATCTTCGCAGCTAGCAACAGTAGCAAGCGCCACCCAGGCAGCCATCTCCGTCATTACAAGACCAAGGGCGCCCCTGTGATTCTTTAGCCAGTGTTACACCTGTTCTGTTACCTATACCTCCATCACATGTTCTGTCGCCTACCCCATCTTCATCTCCACCTACCCCATCATCCTCACCCATTCTTGCTCCATCTAAACAACCTCCATAAACCCAAGCCTCTGCTCAGGCCAGCGTCTCCACTTCTTCTACCACCACTTTTACTCCCAACGCCGATCGACGCGTCGTGTCGATACGTCGAAGGTGGGTGCCATGACCCTCCACTTCCTCCGCCTCATCACCACGTTCACCATCTTCACCTCCACTACCTCCGTTGGCCACATCACCATCTCCACCATCCTCACCATTGACTAACCCATCGCCATCACTTTCACCGCTTCCTCTCCCCAAAGCGCCTTCTCCATCTCCGCCGCCTTCATCATCTCCACCATCTCCATTGTCACCACCTTCTCCACCACCATAATCCTCTCTGCTTCTACCCTCATTGACTGAGCCTGAGCTACCTCCACCTCCACCTTCACCTTTACCCTCACCTGCACCTACCATTGCCTCTACACATGCACCTCCTGAAGTCTCCATGCCTTGTGAGCCTATTCCCTCTACTTCTCCATCCACTTCCACCCCACGGAGCGGGTGCACGCTACCTCCGGTGCCCCTCGGGTCTTGTCCCCGGGGAGATGATGAGCCAAGTCAGGTTTTAGTTGTGCATTTCAAGATTCAAGATTTCATTTGCCGAATGCCAATCCGCATCCTAGTCCCTGGCTACTTTGGGGATGATGACCCTGCACTTCCAATGATGATAGTTGCCAAGAAGTGTGCTCTTGCACTAGTGCCAGCTTCTTCTCGAGCGAGGCCGGTGGCAATCTCATTGCTTGCCGGAGGTTCGATTATTGATGCTGTTATTACTTCTCGCTCCATTGCTGTTCAATTCACTGGCCAAGAGGGATTCTCTACCCACGTTATGCTAACTCATACGGCTGCCAAAGGATTGGTGAATTCCATATTCAAGGGGTAGTTTTCCGTATCTTTAGCATTCTCCAAGGACATTCTGCACATTCTATGCAACCTCTCTTAGTTTATCAAACCGGCCACATCAACGCCGTGTATTACTCTCCCTCAACTTCATTCTCATCTGTCAAGGGAGTTATGCTTCAAGCCTGACTATCGAGTGGAGTTGTCGAACCTTATGATTCTTGTGCCTAGTGATAAAACTCCATGGTTGCGTGATGCTCATCTATCTGAGGAGTCAGCTGTTCAAGAATGTCCACCTATTGTTAGCACCGGGTGTCTAGGGGCAATTGCCTCGATGAAGCTGCATGTTCATGATCGGGCCAGGCCGTCTATCAGATGGGCTCCTTATTTGAGAAGACACTGTAGATCAAGAAGACCGAAGGACCGAGTCCGCGCCAGGTGGGTTCATTTCAAGGAAATTTCTACCAAGAAGAGGTGGCGCAAGTTCAAGGGCCGTCGATTGCGCACTCAGGGGTCCACTTCCTCTTCCCTGTCTTTTCATTCATCTTTCCTTCTGCTCAGCTCCCACCCTTGGGTGGTGTACCTTCCTTATTCCAATCCTACGTCCATGGCTTTCTCCTCTCTTCCCAGGTCCGCGAACCCCCACTCTTCTCATCCAGGTTCTCTAGATTCTCCTTATTCTTACAATTTTAGGCCTCGGCCCATGTCATCTCTTTGTCCCGATCTAGGGATTTCTTCTTCCGATCCTTCTCCTCGAGTATCTCCATGTGTCTCCTATTTTCCTTCCCCGACCATGTCAGGTGATTACCCTTCTCTTTCCCCAACCCTATCGGGTGATCCTAACTCTTCTTCCCCGACCCTGTCGGGTGATTCTAATTCTCCTTCTCCGACCCTATCGGATGATTCTAGTTCCTTTTCTCCGACCACGTCGGGTGATTCTTCTTCTCCTCTTTCTACTTACTCCTCTCCACCCTTTCGGGGTCGTCACCCTTTTTCTTGCCGTTTTTGAGGCTTTAGCCCACCTTGATCTCAGTTGATCTCTTGTTTATTCTGTATCTAGTTCCTTGTTATCAGGGTCCCTACGCCTTAACGAGGGAGTTCTAGCCCTCGTCTCTCTTCCTTTTTATTATTCTTCATCCAGTTTGGCGTCTGCCGCTCCTTCATGAAGAGGGATCTTCAAGCCTTTGCTATCCTTTCCTTCTCGCTCATGACAAGCAAGGAATATAAAGCTCGTGCTGCTCAAAGCTCGCTGATCAAAAATGTTTCAGGATGTTGATTTTCACGCCATGGATTTATAAGGTATCATTTATTGTTTTGGGCAAGAATATATTTTCATTTATGCTAGCCTTATTATTCCTACGCATCATGCCTATAATACCGGGTTCCTTAACATGGTTTGAGTGGCTGTAGGAAATTTGCTTAGTTTAGTCAAAATGAGTTCGCTTCTACAGCATTCTTAGGTTGGTGATAGCTCCACGCCGGGAGTCTAGTTTTTCCCCAATTGTCGAGGGTGACCTTTTTGAGTATGGGTTTTCACACACTTCACGGCAAGTCATAGTTGATTTTCCTCTGGGCAACACTGTTGCTGCTTTGGCCATACTTTGGGTATGCACAAAGGTCTTTTCTTTTCTCTGCTCGGCCGAGTGTAGGGGCAAGAGATGGATGGATAAGATGATCGACCTAGGCGCTCCCTAATACGAGAGAGGTCTCAAATAGGGGCAGTCTTGACCCTCAAAAGTGAGCTTTCATGATAAATTTGGCTAACAAGGGCTATCAAGTAAGAAAATAAGAAGATGAATTAAAGCAAAATTATGAAATCAAAGGCATGGCAAGAGTGGCAGTATAGTTCCCCACGTGACATCATGAGCCCGGTCGCATGCGTGCCTAGTATGAATGGGTCTAAAAATCAAAGACACAAAGCCCCAACATAATAGACTGTATCTTTGAGGGGTAGTACCCTGGGAAGAGTTTGAGTCTTGATGTCTCCCATCCTACACAAAGCGTGTCTCCATTTTTCTTCTTGTCCTCCCTCTTAGGCTGGGTTGTATCCCGGGTATGGCCTTAGTAGGGGCACCGTTCTTTAGAGGCGGTTGGTTGTGGTAAGCCACCCTCACATGCACGCCCTGCTTAAGGGAAGCCTTTAATAAGAGGGGTAGGAATGATGATCCCTAGCCAATAGTTTTAGCCCGTCTTTGGGTGCTGTAGATTACTTTGCCAAAAATTCAAAAAAATCAAATACTACAAAAATTCAAAAAAAATTTAAATATTACAAAATTCAAAAATTCAAATATGTAAAAATTCTAAAAAAATCAAATATTGTTGAAAATCCAAAAAAATCAGAAAAATTATCAAAAATCCAAAAATATTTGTCTTTTTGTTCATTTCTATATATTTTGTTTTGAGAATGGATATGATCTGTTTGTTAAGTGTGTAGGTTGCAGGTACTCAAACCTTCCTAGCTCCTTATCTTTCATTCTGTCTCCAGTCCACATCTTTCTGATCTGTTCTCCTTCTTCAATCCACTCTGTCGATCTATTCCAAAGCTCATGTCCTTATCAGCTTTTAATTACTTCGCTTCATCATATTTCCATGAGAGGGTTTTGCCTCACGATTATGAACCTGACGGTTCTGCTTCATCTGATCTTGGGCTTTGATTGAAGAGCATATTTGTCGTGTCTATGTCCCGTCGTGTTCTTGTCACACGTGTTTATGTCCCTCCGTGCCCTTGCCACACGTGTTGTTGTCCCTCCATGCCCTTGCCACACATGTTGTTGTCCCTCCGTGTCTGTCATATTTTCATCCCACTATGTTTTTCATCCCACTGTGTCATCATGCCATGTGTTGTTGTTGTCGTCCCACACATATGTTGTCCGTATCTTTTGCCTCCCATGGTATTGCCATCCCACGTGTCTTTGTCGCACCATGGTCTTGTCCCACCGCGCATGCTGTCCCACTATATTGTGGTGTTGTCTCGTCCCACTGTGTCCCACGTACACCTATTGTTCATTCTTGTGATGTTTTGCTTCATTCATCTTTGTTATGCTATGTTTCGTTCATCTTCACTTGTTATGATGTGATTCATTGTTATGTTATGTTCATCTTCGTGCTTGTTTTGTTTGTTGTTGTCTTATATCAAAAATCCAAAAAAATACCATTTCGCCCGACAGGCAGGTAAGTCAGGTATGGCTCTCTATCCCTTCTCATTGTTGCATTACCATATGGTATCAATATTATTATAGCCTCTCAAGGACCAGCTGGTTGTCCGTGTGTTCTGGGATCTGATGTTCCCCTTTAACAAAAATAATAATGATCTAGGAGGATACGGTTAATCGTTAGATAAGTTGCTCGGTTGAGCCAGGTGGGGGACGATAGACTTTGTCTCGCACGCCGTGGTTGCAAGAAGACTCTTGACCCTGTATTGACTCGGTCTAGCAATAGTATCCTTGAGTACTTTCTATTTTATCTTTCTTTGCATTCATTTTGATGATTTCTTTATTTTAGCCCAACATACATCATGTCATTTTGAGCATTCATGCCTCGTGATTCTTTCAAGATTTCTCCTCAGCAATGGTTAATTGCGTTTCAGTTCTCTTGGATAAGAGCTCTTCATTCCACTCTGAATTTGAATGATTTCTCTGATCTGCTCGCTTGGTCTGGTTGGCCAGCATGATTCCTATCTGGATTTTATCTCAGTTTTAATTCTCCTTTTCCAGCTTTTCAGCTGTGTTCTTTCCGATCCCCTCATTATCCATGGATTGTGTACCCCATGAGGTTGCTCATGTTTCATTTTCCTCCCTTAGTTTTGTTCTCCAGACATGTCTCATCTGCATCATCCATTCCTTGTAGCTAGTTTAGTATTTTTGGGAGAATTCTTGTCGCTTGTTGGTTATGACGGGTGTCTTTTGCCTTGATGCCCATTTTTTAGTTCACTCCGCTTCATCTCCATTTTTTATCATTGTTGCTTTCGCTCCATCTCCTTTACATTTCACCTCCGCGTCGCTTTCGCTCGCTCCCTTGCAAAGCAGACATCAAGGAGGGGCATCTGTTGACACCTATTTTTAGCCTGCAAGTCGAGTTGTTTCTCTTGTTCATCCTCCGTGATGCCCTGAATTAACCATTATTTTGGAGCATCTCTTGATCTGATTGTGAGCACATTTCTTGATCATTTCCCTAGCCCCCAGAGTTTAGAAGTCATTTTCTATCGGTTCCCAACTATTTTCCAAGTTTCTATATGTACCGGGACTATTTCCCATCATCCCCGACGGCCGAAGTGGGTTGTGCTTGTAGTGGGAAGTAGGTGGCCCTTACTGGGCCGCAAAGCTTAGTGAGGCGGCCTCTTACTGGGCCGCCACGTTCCAGGTGAAAGAAGTGTATGCCCTGCAAGCTAATCACTTATGAAGTGATGGCATCATTTCTTATATATTTCTATTCGTATTTATGGCAATTCCTTCATTATATCTTATTTATTTATGCGTATTACCGCTTGACGTGATGAAGTCCTTTAACACAGGCTATGAAGGTTGAATCATAATGATATTATGATAGTGTGATCAACCTTCTAGATGCATGTGTTCTAAATGTTCCTGGTCATAGGATCTTTGAGATAAGACATCAAAGAATTCGGATAGACCAGTGCACATGATATCCTCTCATATGATGAGGGTGACTGATCTCACAGTCACTGGTGTGGAGACACTAAGATATATGTGCAGGTGCCCATTACAAGAATATGGTTCACTGAACTGATCCGATTAGGAATCTCTGGATGGTAAATATATCTAACTGTCAACCAAGAGATTCTTCAGTTGCAGTTACATAGTTTGTCCATTGACATGAGTCACCAAAGATACCTTGCATGAGGACTTCTGTATTTTGATTCCTAGCAAAGGGACTTTATCCATAAGTCTTGGATGCTCAGGTATTCGGGTACAACAGAAATACATGCGAAGGAAATTGAGTGACAATAGTGGATCAGTCACTATAGATATAGCATGAGAGGGAATTGGAGTACGTTCAACATGTCAAAGATAAGAAGGGTTTGACAGTATGGCCATACCCTTAATTATGACCAGGGGCATTGGGTATGAATGGAGGACTATAGCTGTGTGGTAACTGTTGATGGGAAGGTCCCAGAGTGGTTTATAGACCCCCTTTATCTTCTGGGGTCACGGAGTGTTGCTTGGTGCTTACCGTGGCCTGAAAGCCCATCAGAGGAATATTCATGAGATAATTATTCATCATAAGATGATTAATTAATTATTTAAGTCATGAGATGATTAAATAATTAATTCCATGTTAATTAATAATGTGGAAAAGCTAAGAAGGAGTTCTTAAGCTTATTGGGCCTAAAACCAGACTAACACTGGGCATAGAGGGTCACACACATTAGGGTTATGGACGGTGGAAGTATATTCGCAATATTAGACTGTTGAGGGTTTTTGTGAAAGACCGAGAAGTCTATAAATAATTGCTATGGGAAAAACCCTGGGCCAAGCATCCAGGATTTCTCAAGCCGCTATTTCTCTCTCCTCCTAGGGAGGGGCGCCCCCTCTCTATCCTCTCTCTTCTTCCTCTCATCTCTAGTGTAGAGATCATGGAGATACCGCAGAGGAGATCGTTCGTGGGGGGGTTACGACGAGGAGATTCCACCGTTCGTGCCCATGTGGATATCGCTAGAGGCTGTTCACTTGCGCAGCTTATTACCGCCACGAGGGATTGTTTCCACTTCATTGCGATCTGAGCATCGCAGAGGTAAAATCGAATCCCATTGTTATAGATAATCGTCAGGAATCACGCAGGAGCGATCAACTGGATCGAGTTAAAATCTTAATTTCTACTTTCCGCTCCGTTATTCGTGATCCCGGCCAGATCCTTACAGTGTTATCATAGCCAGGTTGATCGCTCGTGATTCTTGCTTGTTCTAGGAATTTTTTCTATAATTTTTGCATCTATTTCCCGTGATTTTTTATGGCTATGGAGCACCCCATGAGATGGGGTCGATGCCCATGGAGATGGGGTCGGATTGCTTGGGACGGAGGCAGGATCGATGGGGGTTTATTGACGGTGGTGCTGATGCCACCAGCAACCTCTGGAAGGGCCGGAGGTCCCCTGCACAATGCTCTCCTTGCTCGCGTACGAAGTCCATCACCGGAGATGGAAGAGGGGCGGCAGGCCGATAGGGCCCAACAACGTTTAGGGCCGATGGTAGACGGTCTGGCGGAGGTGGCTTGGGCCACTGGGTGGCCGATCGGCCCTGGTTGGGGCAAGCCCCTATTCGCACGGTGGAAGCCCTGCTCGCGCGGCAACTCGACGTTGAGAAACCGCTTTTCATTGCGGCATGGGGCGGTGCCCGCCACCGGTGACCCCACCGTTTAGTCGACGGCGGTCCCACGACGATGCCGGTGACGTCCTGTGGCCGGCGGTGGTCGGGGGAGGCCGCATAAGGCAGCAGTGGCACCCTGTTCGCGAACAAGGGGGGTGGCTCGGTTAGGGTTCGAGGTGGGGAAGACGACGGCGCAGTGCGCTATGGTCCACCCCAAGAGTTGTGCGCCCGGGGGGTGGTCCAACCCATCCCGCCCAATGAACCCTGGCACAATGCGCCAACTGAGCCCATTAAGAGATTTAAATCTGTTGGACTCCGTTCCGAGTCTGAGTTTTCTCGTTTCTCAGTTAGGAAATTTTAGAAATTTCTTATTATAATAAGTTTCTTATATTTTAATGTGATGATTATTATAAGAAATTTATTTTAAATAGAATTGTACTATTTAAGGATTTAAATAAGATTTATATCCAGTTGCCTCCGTTGTGAGCCGCGATGTCATGACTTGAAATTGAAAATTTTAGAAATTTCAATTTTAATAAGATTCCTAATTTTCATGTGATGATTAATTTAGGAAATTTGTTTGATAATAGAATTGTTCTATTATTATAAATTTAAATAGATTTTTTTTTGAGGAGGAGTAATCTCGTGCTACTCCTGAGCCGTGAGACCCTGGAGGAATCTTTGATCACGGTCACCACACGTGTATAATTTGCAAGAGGGGAAACATGTCAGAGGTGCCCAGGGATCGATGGAACCCTAGGGAAAACCCTCCGATGCCTAAGTCAACAAATGTGATAGAGCATGGATGCAAAGATAGGTGATAGGAGAAAGAAAGGGCACATGATTCTTCTTCACCAAGGGGTGTGGTGGTTTTCTCTCAGGATGCTTGCTTACCTTTTCGGAGGGTCTCCTTGGGATTTATATAGCAGTCCGTTTAACGTAAGAGTCCAGGGAGCCGAGGGGATTCTGGGGAGGTTACGTCCGTGTCGTGGGCTCTTAATAGCATGAGGGCTCTTGCTCTCCCTTATCCCTTGGGGTTCCCTGCTCCCGGAGGATGCGTAACGGATGCTTAAATGTGCTTCCGACGGTTGGTTCAAGCTCGAGACGCCTGTTGAGAGTCTCTCCGAGTGATGGAGGCATAGCCCGGACAGGGCGCACTGGGCCCTTGTAGGGGCTTTCCCGATCGACCTGTCACTCGGACTTCCAGACCTGGGGGTCACCTAGGAAGTGCTGGTCCGAGAGTGTTTTTGGGCTTGTAGTAAGTGGGCCCAGAACGGGGCTGTCACTTTTGGAGCTGAGCCTAGTTTGGTCAGATTGGATCTAGTTGGGCCGTGCTCTTGGGCGGTTGATTTTCCCCTTCTCCACTTGTCCCCCTCCTACTCCCGAGCCAAGATTGGGCTCGGACGAGTAGCGGTTATGGGGATGGCGTAGGTGGCTTGGTTTGGGTAGGTGTAGCATCCTGAATTTTTATATCAATATCACCATATTATTCAATTATTTTCTTAGCTCAGATTCTAAAATTTTTATTAAAAATGTATAAAAATATGTATGTTGTGTAAAATTTAATTTCCAACAATTTTGTCTTCAAGAAGGAACCCAGAATAAAATTGATTAAGGCCCGATTTCATAATTTAAGCTGAAAATCATTGTTTTAAAGGACCAAACTAAACATTCTTAATCGGACCTAAATTCTTGCCCAATTGGACCTCGATTGGAGCCAAACCCTAGCCTAACAGTAGAGGTTCATTTTCCCTCCGAAAACCCTAACTCTAGAGCCCTCTATTGGCGGCGACGGCGGCGGATTAGAATCCTCCCTGAATTTTTCACCGTTTTCCCTCTTTGGACTCTCCACCCAAATTCGATGGCTTGATGCATCCATAGACTTTTTAAATAGAGGGCTTTTGACCCCAGAAACCCTATTTGCTCCGGCGGCTGGTGTCGTGATCGATCGTGGCCAGACGGGGGCGAATTTGGGCGTTCTAGGAGCGCTGGATTAGGGTTCCGACGACCCCCTTTCTTCTTCCTCTTTCCAATGATAAAGGTAGGTGTCTCTCAGGATAAACTAAGAATTAATTTTGGTCTAATTTCATCGTTTACCCCGAGGTACACCCGAAGGGTTAGCTTCTATATTAATCCATTTTATGTTTAGTAAATCACTTTAAACTTTAATCAAAGGATGTGATCTTATGCGTCTTTTAATGCTCCTTCCAATGGTATCTGTTTGCCCAATTATTGTTCACCCTAACGCTTGCAATCGAAGTTCTAACCGTGGTGTGTCGAGGTTCGCCGTTGAAGGAGACTCGGGTTGGTAAACGGTCTTACCAGGGACCACTAGTCACATAGCGGTCGTCCGATAGACCGCTTGGCTGACCTGCATTTTCAAAAAAAATATTTTTATATATATCAAACGGTCGTACAATAGACCGCTTTCTAGTATTGGCGGTCTTCATATAGATAGTTTTTAGGCTCTGGCAGGGGGATTTGAAAGCCTAATTTATGCGTTTTTACCTTGGTTAGCATGTAATTATGATCAGTAACTATGTAGATCGTAGTATTAACTTGGTATCATGAAGTTATACGTTTATTTTCGCTATCTACATGGAAAAATTTCCTTTGATAATCACCGTTGGACAACTATGTGAATTAACAGAATAAACTTGGTTATCAACTTCGTGATCTTAAACCTTGCCACTTATAAATTGCTTATTATTATGATTCTGATATCATTGTTTGACAGTCATGCCACTCCGGTGGAAGTGACTGACCGCACCGTTCACGTTTTCCGTATTTTATGTAGCCTCAATCTTGTAATAGTTGTGACTCTCCGCCAGATATTCATTCTGTAGGATTAGGACCATTATTATAAGACCTCCGTAAGTCCCCGTGAGCCTAGGATTCCCACCAGGACGCCGGGCGGGTTGTACCACAAAGACCAGAACCCATGGACTTGATTTGATTCATGTTTTGGAGCGGACCAATACCCGGACTATTTTGGACCCTTGGCGGCCCACATGGGGACCGCTAAGAGACCATTCGGGGCCCAAGGTTAGACCGCTAGTCATTTCTTGGCCTCGTGAGACGTGGGCTTGGGTTAGTCGGACTATTCTTGAACCCAGTCAACTCTAACCTGACCAAGTTCTCTCTGTTGACTTTGGCTTCATGGGCTGACCTCTGGTTTGGGCCCATGTTGTCTCAGGTTGAATTGAGGACCTTCCTTTGTCAATTGAAAAGCCTTGTAATACTCAACCCTACGCGGTCTAGGGCTAGACCGTTAGTCTCGTCCTAGCATCCCTGGTAATGACCGCTAACGTCGAGATTGAGCGTGTTTTTCTATGTTTCCGTTGTGATAGCAGTCGTATCAAGGATGGCCTTAGACTGTGAAGTCTCGTTTGATTCGTGGTCACTTTGGACTTTCAAGTCATTTCCTTATGATATTTTATTCCAATTTTCCTTTGGAATGTCTCTTGATCTTAGAAGTAACTTCATAAGCTTAAACCTTGGAATTCTTGGCCATTTAATGTGGTGAATTTCTAGATTGGGATCTATGATCCAACCCTTCAATGCCAACGCATCATAAGGGCCCGGGCTAGTCCTGGGAGGAGCGCCCGAAAGTACTTGTGTCCCGTGGAGTTTGTAATGACAAGGTGTGGCATTGCACCGAAGTGCATGACTAGCGTGTTTGGTCTATGACATTCTACTTCACTCAATTACTTGCAAATTCTTGTGTGACATGGCATGTGTGCTTGTTATGGCCAATTCAACTATATCTTACTTGAACCCTCGTGAAAGATTCTTGTTATACAGGCAATTATTCCTACATGAGATCTGTCTTTCTATTCTCCCATCTGTTATTTATCGCTTGTCATTTACTTATTATTGTTCTTTTGTCATATAGTTATACATGCTAAAATGATTAATCACTTAAATTGTGCCTGGCAATAGAGATATAAAATCCTACTGAGCTCGTTGCTCACCCCTACTTTCCAATCTTTTCAGGTAGCACGGATGAGGATGTGCGCACCGATGGGGATGGGAACGAGTGATCTTGGAGCGAGCCTTTTAGTTTTATGTTGAGTTGATGCCTTAGTTAGATGTCGGATCCTGTTAAGATCAGAATCGATGTAATTCTTTTCTTTGATTGATATAGAGTTAGAAAGTCCACAAGTTGTCGATTGTAATAAAGTACTTTTCTTCATTATTATCAATAAAGTTGGTTATTTGGAATTATTAGCCCTGTTATGTGATCTCTTGTGGCAATGAATGCTCTGATTGACATGAATGATATAACTGTTGCGTTCTGATTTTTCGCGTCGGGGCGTGACCGTTTTTGTGGTATCAAAGCCTAGGTTTTCTTTAGAGCCTAGGTTTTCTTTAGATTCGAGGTTTCTAGTGGTGTCAAAGAACCCGTCACATTGGTAAAGATAGAAATGTAACCCAGTGAGTTGGGTAGAGACTTAGGTTAAGCTAATTAACTTGCTCTAAGAATATATAGTCAATAAAATATTCTCAATTAATTCTAGTTTTATTACAGGAATTTTCCCGCGATGGCAGCAGAACGTGCACAGTGGCAAGATATGCAACGCACGGTGCAGGGCCTGACCCAGGCCTTACAGCAGGTAGCTCAAGGCAGTGCACAGCACGGAGCGGGCAATCTACATCGGAACTTTCAAGGCTTGAATCCCCCACGTTTTAGTGGATCCTCAGATCCAGACGAGGCCAAGAATTGGATGAAGGAGACAGAGCATATCTTCAGGGTTATGCAATGTGGAGATCAGGATCATGTCCTCTTGGCAACTTTTCAGCCGGAGCGCGATGCACGCGCTTGGTGGGAAGCAGCGGAAGCCACACTCGACAATCGACGTGCAACATGGGATGAGTTTAAGGAGCTATTCAACAACAAGTATTTCTCGGATCGGGTGCAGGAGAAGAAGGCGACAGAGTTCGCTGCATTGAAGTAAAGAAATCTATCTATTGCAGAGTATGAAGCACAGTTTGCTAGGCTATCTAAATATGCACCACATTTAGTATCCACGGAGAAGATGAAGGCCAAACAATTTCTAAATGGATTGAAGCTTCAGTACATTAATCAACCAGCACCTTTGGAGATCCATGTTTATGCAGAGATTGTGAGAAAATCCCAACTTCTTGAAGACACTACGGAAATGACTGGCCGGATAAGAGGTTGGGACAAGAAGAGGGAGCAGACTACTAGCTCTGGGAATTTTAAACCCATTAATGGCCAGAAGAGGCCCAATGGTGGGCCGAGTTTTTCGAAGAACAAGAAACCGAAGGAAGGCGGGAAGAAGGCAGGACTAATTGCTCCACCTAAAGCAGTCTACAAGTATTGTGACCGCCCAGGTCACAAGATGGAGGAGTGTTGGTGCAAGCTGAGTGCTTGTCTAAGATGTGGTAGCAGGGACCACCGAATCCCTGAGTGCCCCCTTATTAATGAACAGGCGTCAACTGACTCGCCGCAAGGAAGCCAAAGTGATGTGACACCACCTTGGGGTGATGACCACAAGACAATATGACCCTTGGACCTAAAGTTGCAAGCAAGCAAATTGGCGATGATACCACTCGAGCGGCTCACTCGCTTGGTGCACACTTGTGCCCGTGGGCAACTAAACGATAATGGAGAGGGTCCGGGGTGGGACAATGATGCTCCGGTGCTTGGCAAGCTTAGGGAGAACCCCAATTAGGCCAGGGATGCCCACTCACGGGCGGCCATCACACCATGGGTGTGGGTTGAAATGGCTCGCTCACAACTCGCCCGCGATGGACACTCACGTGTTCGGCAATTTGGGCTGGGCCCTCGCTCTCCGTCCGACGCAGCAAAGCAAGAATACTAAGCTAAGCAAGTGATATTGACCAACAAGGAAAGGGGGACCGAGGCTCACCTAGCCGGCGTGAAGACGCCAACTCCGGCTGAAGACGGGGGCGAGCGGGGAGGCAAGGGTTTGCGCCCGCAAGCCGCGTCGGTGTTGCTTCAAATCCGCGAAAATATTATTACATGAACTACACCTCTCGCAAGAGGGGGGCTCTTGGGGTGGGGGTTAGACTTATTACAACTAAGATTACCTCCACACAGGGAGGGGCCTTCAGCCGGCCAAGCGGGGTGGGGAAATTATGAAGAGAACGCCGACTCTCTAAGCTTCGCCGGTTCTGTCACTCTTCAGTTTTGCTGAATAGGTTGTCGATGAAGATGCTGCCACGGACTCAACCGAGCTCCAAATTTGATGAAACCGGTGCCAAAAGTTCCCCAACTGGCCGAGGATGATGCTTGAACTTTTTGGGAAGCTCTGGAACTCGGGACTGATCGGGCCGGCGACTAGAGCAGGACAGCAACACTCTGCCTCTGACTGATGCAGAACTAATATAGTGCATTGCAGAAAGCACTGCGGTCACTCCCGAACTCTAAATCGAACGAAACTGGCGGTGACGCGATTGTGGTCGGAGTAGCTTCGAGCAGAAGTTGACGGGGCACAATCTGAGGTCGGAGAGGAGAATGGTGGCCAGAGAAGTGAAGACAGGTCGAACCAGGACCTGCAGGGGGCAGACTGCACACTCCAGCGAAGAAATTCAGAACAAATAGCTCGGGTGGGCGATTGGTGTCTTTCCTTCTGCTACGGATGGAGGACTAGACGAAGAAGAATTTTGTAGAAGTAAGTGTGATAGAATTCCTCTAAGGTTGGCCGCTGAACGGCTTCCAAAATCGCTCTGGCCTTCAATCTGGGACAGATTGCGCAGTCGTTGAAGATGACGTTCCTCCGGACAGCTCCAAACTCGGATGCAGGCAGGAGTACCACCGTTGGAAAGAAGACTTGGAGACGATTCCAGAAATATAAGATATGCCACCGGGAGCCTTTAGGGGAAGTCTTGGCTGCTACTGCAAATCACTGCTTTTCTGAAACCTGCAATAGGGACAGAATAGGTGGAGGAGAGGGTGTGGGGAAGGGTATGAACAAGGGGTTATTTGGTAGATGGGGAAGGGGGGGTGCGACCTTGGGTGGTTAGGGAGGTGGGGAGATGAAAGGGCACAGCCCAAAGGAGAGGGAAATTCAAAATTTGGCCTAGGGAAGGGCTCTTTCAGTCTTGGGGAGAGGGAGGGTTGCTTGGGAGAGTGGAAAGGTGCCTAGGAGAAGGGGTTTCCACCTAGGGGTTGGAGGGGGAATTGAATGAGTGCATGGGGAAGGGGAAGGGGCCTTAATGAGGGGTGAATGGGGAGGAGAGAGAATGAATTTCGAAATTGGGGTGGGGAGGAGAGAGAGAGGGGGCACAACCCACTTAGAGAGAGTGATAGTAAGAGAGAGAGAGAGGGAGATATTGAGAGGGAACTAGAAGGTGTGGAAATTTTCTGGATTCAATATTCAAGCATAATTGTTACAAATGAGAGAGGGGTGGGGCTATTTATAGACCCCACACTTTTCCTAAGACCAAAATTACCCTGACAAACTAACTAATGACCAAACAGTCCAAGGGAGGGGCGCCCCTGGGCCTAGCCCAATGAATTGGGCCCATTAACCTATCAAACCAACATAATGACTTTAAGACTTAGAAAAATGACTTTCTAACCTAGGTACATGACTCAATAAAGGGAAAATTACATGTTTAAGACTCAAATAAAAATAATAAAATTACATGACTCGACTCACAAACACATGAGGAACATAATGGCGTACACCGACGATCAATCCGAGCTTCAGAAAATGTGGAGGAGCAAGGGATGTCCCCATCATACCCCTGGGGTGGGGAAAACTCGACCCTGTCGAGTATGGGTCCACCGGGGAAGTAGCAGCCCAAACGCAGTTCCGGGCGTACCTTGTTCTCCAAACTCGACCCATGTCCATAGCCGAGGAACGGTGCTTCCACTCGACAAAGTGGCTCGGACACACCCTTAGGCTGGCGAAGAGATCTTGCTTTGCTTAGTATTGCCGCCATGTGCTGACGTCGGGCTCTCGGGCTAGTTTGTGGTGGCACTCCGAGGGTGTCTCTCACAAGGATAGGTGTATGCTCAAGACACTCACTAGGATCCACCGCGGTACCCTTAGAGGGTGCCGGATCCGCCACGTGGGAAGTGGGATGAATCCCAAAACCCATTGGTAAGTTCAACCCGCAAGCCGGGTGCCAAGGCCACTCGGAACTTGGCAAGGTCCAAGTCCTCGTGCCCTCAAATTGGAGGTGACCCTAGAGTAGAGCCACTCCAAAATCATCATCATCATCAAGTCGCCAACGTGGAATTTCAAGTGGCACTCACGAGTTTTTGCCCGCTTTTTGTAATTCTCACCGCTTTTTGCTTGATGCATGTTTTGATGCATATGCCATGTACTAAGATGCGGTGTGAGTGAGTAGTGCGTGGTATGCAAAGGTGGTCCAGGACAACCACATGTAGACCTATCATGCATTGATGCTATGAAGACTTTGAATGTCTTGGGAGGACCGGGGCATCCATAGGTGTCCCTTTCATGTGTGAGTGTGATGAGTGCCGGGGGATCCGGACATCCATGAATGCTCCTAACATGCTTGAGATTTATGATGAATGATGGTGGACTATTACAACCAAATATTGACCACTCATGTTTTCTTCTTGACATGTGGGTGATATGAATGAATGGACCCGACTTTCTAATCATGTCAAGTGGGGTGGTATGCCTAAGCACATGCATTTCAATCCTAATGATGACTTCTATGTGCATAGGTGTGGGGTGGCCCTTGAGCTTCCATTCGTATGAGTCAAAGGGATCTAAGAAGGGAGACATCATGGAGTGGGGCCATCTATCAATCCCATTGTGTATGTTGCCTATGGTTAAGGCTTCTTTGGTGTAACCCAATTCTAGGAAGGGAAGGTTTTGGGTTATCATGGGTGGTAAGGGTAGGGTAAGGTGGGTGGTGAATAAGGTGAGTGGGTTACATTGAGATCTAGGCTCCCATAGAAAAGGGTCAAAGGGATCATGATAAGAGTCACCTTGGTAGGGGTACTCTATGCTCTCAAGGTCCTCGAATGGTGAGTCATCCTCCTCAATAATTGGGCCAAGGTTGCTAATGGGTTGACCGATCAAAGCAGTTGGGATCTTAATGGTTGGGGAGTGGACTAGGATAGGTTCTTCCTCCATGGGAAGAAGGAGGATGATCTCACTAGTAACTTGGCCATTAGTGTAGATGGAAGTGATGGAGCCAATGGAGGGATATGCTAGGCTAATGGTGTTAGTTTCGGACGGCCTCAAGGCTAGCATATTGGTCAAGTGAATTTGCCAATGTAGGTAGTTCACTAAGTCTCCCAAATCTTCCACACAATAGGAAGTTTAATAAGTGACATGTGGCTGAATGGGAATGATTTGGGATTGATATCCCATGGGTAGGTGGCATGGTTGTGAACTAGGAATGGTGAGACCTTTCTTGAGCCATTGGAGTATGGACTTATCTATGGTGAGGTTGGGTGTCTCTAGAGGAGCTAGGCTAGAGGTGTGTGAGTTGTTTGGCCTTTGGATTTCCTCTATGTTGGGAGATGGATTCGGATGGGCATCCTTCTCCACTTGGGTAGGTGTGTGGGTAGCAACTTCTATTGCTAATGGAGTAGGGGGATCTATGGTGGGTGGTTTGGTGATAGCTAGCATATGACACACCCGAGGTGGTGAACAAGCATGGGCTTGGGTTGGGATAGGAAGGGGAAGTAGAGGAGGCCTAGGTTGGGGAAAGATTGGTGTAGGAAGTGAGAGGTGGGTTGGGTGAGGGGTTTTGGGTTGATTTGTTTTGGGAGATGTGTCCCTTTTTGGGGACGATGGTAGGTTTGTGGTGGTGGTCAAGGGGGCTTGTGGGGTATGGGTTTGGTGAGGGGTTTTGGGTTTGGGGGTGGTGGCCATTATGGGCCTAGGTGGAGGGGTGGACGCGGTGTCCACTTGGTTTTTAATGGTGAGGGTTGGATAAGTGGTGGTCACCATGGAGGGAATTGGGTCGGTTAGGGGTCTCTTGTCCTTGGGATCGTTTGGGGTGGAAGTGGGGGCTAAAGGGGCTTGACTAGTGTAGGTTAGGGAAGGGGGGTTTGGTTGGGGTGTGGGGGCCCTCATGGGGTTAGGTGGGGAGGTGGAGGCCTTGGACACTTGGGTTCTAGTGGTAAGGGTTTGGACGGGTGGGGTTGGAGGAGTGGGAGTGCTCCTCGAGTTTTGGTAACCCGGGTAGGAGGGAGGAGGTCGGGGAGTGTACACTTTCCTAAGTTCGGCTCTCATGTTCTCCCATGTGTTAATAGGCTCTAGCCTCATAACCCTCCTAAATTGTTCAATGAACTTCCACCTATCCTCGGCATGGTACACAAGTCGACTCTTGGCAAGGTAGATTTTCATGGGTTCAGTCATTGGATTCCTTTTAAAGTATTTGTCCATGTTTTCCTCCCACTCTAAATATGCACTAGGGTGGTATCCGTTAAAGATAAGGTCCTCAAATAGGACTTTGTCCAAAGGGGTGTCAATCGGACCTTTGCGGAGGGCCGAGTGAGATAGATGTGACTTACATGAAGTAGCCATGCTAGTGGACAAAAGAGATGCAACCGAAGACTCTAAATGCATATGAGCGTCCTAGGACCAACTTGATAGAGACAAGTTGTGAACTTGCTCTGATACCACTTGATGTGACACCACCTTGGGGTGATGACCACAAAACAATATGACCCTTGGACCTAAAGTTGCAAGCAAGCAAATTGGCGATGATACCACTCGAGCTGCTCACTCGCTTGGTGCACACTTGTGCCCGTGGGTAACTAAACGATAATGGAGAGGGTCCGGGGTGGGACAATGATGCTCCGGTGCTTGCATGCTTGGGGAGAACCCCAATTGGGCCAGGGATGCCCACTCACGGGCGGCCTTCACACCATGGGTGTGGGTTGAAATGGCTCGCTAACAACTCGCCCGCGATGGACACTCACGTGTTCGGCAATTTGGGCCGGGCCCTCGCTCTCCGTCCGACGCAGCAAAGCAAGAATACTAAGCTAAGCAAGTGATATTGACCAGCAAGGAAAGGGGGACCGAGGCTCACCTAGCCGGCGTGAAGACGCCAACTCCGGCCGAAGACGGGGGCGAGCGGGGAGGCAAGGGTTTGCGCCCGCAAGCCGCGTTGGTGTCGCTTCAAATCTGCGAAAATATTATTACATGAACTACACCTCTCACAGGAGGGGGGCTCTTGGGGTGGGGGTTAGACTTATTACAACCAAGATTACCTCCACGCAGGGAGGGGCCTTCAGCCGGCCAAGCGGGGTGGGGAAATTATGAAGAGAACGCCGACTCTCCAAGCTTTGCCGGTTCTGCCACTCTTCAGTTTTGCTGAATAGGTTGTCGATGAAGATGCTTCCACGGACTCAACCGAGCTCCAAATTTGATGAAACTGGTTCCCAAAGTTCCCCAACTGGCCTAGGATGATGCTTGAATTTTTTGGAAAGCTCTGGAACTCGGGGCTGATCGGACCGGCGACTGGAGTAGGACAGCAACACTCTGCCTCTCACTGATGCAGAACTGATACAGTGGATTGCAGAAGGCACTGCGGTCGCTCCCGAACTCCAAATCGAACGAAACTGGCGGTGACGCGATCGTGGTCGGAGTAGCTTCGAGAAGAAGTTGACGAAGCCACAATCTGAGGTGGGAGAGGAGAATGGTGGCCGGAGAAGTGAAGACAGGTCGAACCTAGACCTGCAGGGGGCAGACTGCACACTCCAGCGAAGAAATTCAGAACAAATAGCTCGGGCGGGCGATTGGTGTCTTTCCTTCTGCTACGGATGGAGGACTAGACGAAGAAGAATTTTGTAGAAGGAAGTGTGATAGAATTCCTCTAAGGTTGGCCGCTGAACGGCTTCCAAGATCGCTCTGGCCTTCAATCTGGGACAGATTGCGCAGTCGTTGAAGATGACGTTCCTCCGGACAGCTCCAAACTCGGATGCAGGCAGGAGTACCACCGTTGGAAAGAAGACTTGGAGACGATTCCAGAAATATAAGATATGCCACCGGGAGCCTTCAGGGGAAGTCTTGGCTGCTACTGCAAATCACTGCTTTTCTGAAACCTGCAATAGGGACAGAATAGGTGGAGGAGAGGGTGTGGGGAAGGGCATGAACAAGGGGTTATTTGGTGGATGGGGAAGGGGGGGTGCGACCTTGGGTGGTTAGGGAGGTGGGGAGATGAAAGGGCACAGCCCAAGGGAGAGGGAAATTCAAAATTTTGCCTAGGGAAGGGCTCTTTCAGTCTTGGGGAGAGGGAGGGTTGCTTGGGAGAGTGGAAAGGTGCCTAGGAGAAGGGGTTTCCACCTAGGGGTTGGAGGGGGAATTGAATGAGTGCATGGGGAAGGGGAAGGGGCCTTAATGAGGGGTGAATGGGGAGGAGAGAGAATGAATTTTGATATTGGGGTGGGGAGGAGAGAGAGAGGGGGCACAACCCACTTAGAGAGAGTGATAGTAAGAGAGAGAGAGAGGGAGATATTGAGAGGGAACTAGAAGGTGTTGAAATTTTCTGGATTCAATATTCAAGCATAATTGTTACAAATGAGAGAGGGGTGGGGCTATTTATAGACCCCACACTTTTCCTAAGACCAAAATTACCCTGACAAACTAACTAATGACCAAACAGTCCAAGGGAGGGGCGCCCCTGGGCCTAGCCCAATGAATTGGGCCCATTAACCTATCAAACCAACGTAATGACTTTAAGACTTAGGAAAATGACTTTCTAACCTAGGTACATGACTCAATAAAGGGAAAATTACATGTTTAAGACTCAAATAAAAATAATAAAATTACATGACTCGACTCACAAACACATGAGGAACATAATGGCGTACACCGACGATCAATCCGAGCTTCAGAAAATGTGGAGGGGCAAGGGATGTCCCCATCACAAAGGCGGTAGGGCAAGCTTCAAGCCCTCCAAGAGGCGGAGACTGAGACCGAGGCTACCAAGGAAGGAGGTATTGTCAAAAGATACCCTTACTATTCTTTCCAAGCCAGCATTTGTACTTTTCGACACAGGAGCCACTCATTCTTTTATATCTCTGAAATTTACTAAGACTTTATATGTGAAACCAGTATTATTGGATTCTCATCTTGTGATATCAACCCCTATTGGTTCGGGGTCCGAGATTAAACATTATTACCCTTCTAGTGAAGTTTTGATTAATGATTGTAACTTATCTGCTGATTTGGTATGCATGAAGATGAAAGATTATGATGTGATGCTAGGAGCAAATTGGTTAGCTAGACATGGTGCTAGTGTCCACTATAAATCAGGAGTGGTATCTTTCGCTGGACGTCCTGGACTTTCCTTTTCTGGCTCTAGACAATCTAAGTCTGTGCTGCTTATTTCGGCACTCCAGGCAGATAAATTATTAAGGAAGGGGTGCTTGGCATTCTTGGCTTTGATCTCTTTGACTAATAAGAAGGAAGTAGAGTTGAAGGATATCTCGATTGTTCGTGATTTTCCGAAAGTGTTTCCTGAAGAATTACCAGGTCTTCCCCCTGAGAGGGAGGTGGTTTTCTCCATTGATTTAATTCCGGGTGCTTCACCTATTTCTAAGGCCCCCTATCGTATGTCCCCTGCTGGGTTAAGGGAATTGAAGAATCAATTGTTGGACTTGCTAGAAAAAGGGTTTATTCACCCGAGTGCTTCCCCGTGGGGTGCTCCTGTACTCTTTGTAAGAAAGAAGGATGGTTCGTTGAGGTTATGTATTGATTATCGTCAGTCGAACCAGCTCACTGTGAAGAACAAGTATCCTTTACCCAGGATCGATGAGCTGTTTGATCAGATATCTAGAGCCTAGTATTTCTCGAAGATCGATCTCAGATCGGGGTATCACCAGTTGAGGATAAAAGATGAAGATAATTTTAAGACGGCATTCCGTAGCAGGTATAGGCATTTTGAATTTGTCGTAATGCCGTTTGGACTAACAAATGCTCCTGCAGCTGATGAACAGTGTGTTCCGACCCTACTTAGATCAGTGGGTCATACTATTCATTGATGATATTTTTATATACTCAAAGAGCAAGGAAGAGCATGAAGAGCACTTGAGGATGGCGTTGCAAATCCTAAAGGATTATCAGTTATACGCCAAGTTCAGTAAATGTGAGTTCTGGTTGCAAGAGGTATCTTTTATAGGGCATATTATCTCTAAAGATGGAATTTCAGTGGATCCTTCTAAAGTAGATGCAGTACGTAGTTGGGAAAGGCTTGTTAATGCAATTGAGATCAAGAGTTTCTTAGGCCTAGCAGGTTATTATCAGAGGTTCATTAAGGACTTCTCCAAGATTGTAGTACCCTTGACTAGGTTAACTCATAAGGAGAATCGATTCGAGTGGTCAGAGGACTGTGAGAAAAGTTTTCAGACATTGAAGGAGTGTTTGACCACTACCCCAATTTTGGCTTTGCCTTCTAGAGAAGGAGGTTTTGAAGTATACACTGATGCTTCAGGAATCGGCTTAGGTTGCATTTTGATGCAACGAGGGAAAGTGATAGCTTATTCTTCTAGGCAGCTAAGGAAGCATGAAGAGAATTACCCTGTCCATGACTTGGAGCTAGCAGCAGTTGTGTTTGCTCTGAAGATTTAGAGGCATTACTTATATGGAGGGACTTTCACAGTATACTCAGATCATAAGAGCCTTAAGTATTTATTTTCTTAGAAGGAGTTGAACATGAGGCAGAGAAGGTGGCTAGAGTACCTAAAGGATTTTGACTTCTCTATTGAATATCATCCCAGAAAAGGGAATGTTGTAGCAGATTCTTTAAGTAGGAAGCCGATAGCTAGATTAGCAAGTTTGATGCTTCAAGAATGGAAGTTGCTACAGCAATTTGCAAGCTTAGATCTTAATGTCACAGAGAAAGAGGATCGGGTTATGGTTGCTCATATCCAGCTTTATTCAGAATTACTGGCAGAAATTCTGTAGCTACAGGATAATGACCCGTTACTAGTAGAAATCAAAGAGCAGATGGCTAGTCGACCAGATTTTACGTTAGCTGAAGATGGTAGATTGTTGTTTCGAGGAAGAACTTGTGTTCCTGATTCTACAGAAATGAAGAGAAAGATTCTCGAGGAAGCTCATAAGTCTAAGTATACTATTCATCTAGGAGCTACAAAGATGTATCGAGATCTGAAGAGAACCTTGTGGTGGCCGAACATGAAGAGAGAAGTGGCCGGATTTGTAAGCAGGTGTTTAGTATGTCAGCAAGTCAAAGCTGAACATATTAGGCCTGCTGGGAAATTAAAGCCCCTTGAAATACCACAATGGAAGTGGGAGAGTGTCGGTATGGATTTTATTATCGGTTTGCCCAGAACTCGTGGCAGCTTTGATGCAATTTGGGTGATTGTTGATCGCCTGACAAAGTCCGCGCACTTCTTACCTATTAAATCTAAGTGGACTGTGGATGTATTGGCTGCCCTGTACATGAAGAAAATAGTGAGATTGCATGGAGTCCCTGTATCCATCATATCCGACAGAGACCCCAGGTTTACCTCTCATTTTTGGAAAGGTCTGCAAGCATCGTTGGGAACTCGTTTGAACTTCAGTACTACTTTTCACTCTCAGACTGACGGGCAGACTAAGAGAATAATTCAGATTGTCGAAGACATGTTGAGAGCTTGTACTATTGACTTTGGAGGAAGTTGGCATGAACATTTGCCTTTGATTGAGTTTGCCTACAAAAATAGTTATCAATCTAACATACAGATGGCACCATTTGAGGCTTTGTATGGAAGAAGCTGTAGATCCCCTCTTTGTTGGGAAGAGGTCAGTGAGAAGTAATGGCTCGGACCAGATCTTGTCTCGGAGTCGTCTAAAACTATTCAGGTCATTAGAGATCGATTGAATATTGCTCAGTCCAGGCAGAAGAGCTATGTTGATAACAGAAGAAGGGATTTGGAGTTTCAGGTCGGAGAGCATGTGTTTCTGAAGGTTCCACCATCGAGAGGAATCATAAGATTTGGAATTCGAGACAAGGTAAGCCCCAGATTTGTTTGCCCATTCAAAATCTTAGAGAGGGTAGGCTAAGTTGCCTATAAGTTGGCATTACCACCACAGTTATCAGGCATTCATAATGTGTTCCATGTGTCTATGCTGCGGAAGTACATATACGACCCTTCGCACATCATCCAACATGCTGATTTGGAATTGAAAGAAGATCTATCTTATGAAGAGAAGCCTGTCAAGATTTTGGACTACAAGCAGCAGCAACTCAGGAATCGATCCATTCCGATGGTAAAGGTTCAGTGGAGTCGGCGCGGAACGGAGGAGGCAACCTGGGAGTCCGAGGAAGCAATTAGGAAGTTGTATCCCGATTTGTCCTAAGGTTGTTTTTTCAATAGATTCGGTGAATTTGGAGACCAAATTCCTTAAAGTGGGGGAGGGTGTAGCATCCTGAATTTTTATATCAATATCACCATATTATTCAATTATTTTCTTAGCTCAGATTCTAAAATTTTTCTTAAAAATGTAGAAAAATATGTATTTTGTGTAAAATTTAATTTCTAGAAATTTTGTCTTCAAGAAGAAACCCAGAATAAAATTGATTAAGGCCCGATTTGACAATTTAAGCTGAAAATCGTTATTTTAAAGGATCGAACTAAACATTCTTAATCGGACCTAAATTCTTGCCCAATTGGGCCCTGATTGGAGCCAAACCCTAGCCCAACAGCATAGGTTCATTTTCCCTCCGAAAACCCTAACTCTAGAGCCTTCTATTGGCGACGGCGGATTAGAATCCTCCCCGAATTTTTCACCGTTTTCCCTCTTTGGACTCTCCACCCAAATTCGATCGCTTGATGCATCCATAGACTCTTTAAATAGAGGGCTTTTGACCCCCAGAAACCCTATTTGCTACGGCGGCTGGTGGCGTGATCGATCGTGGCCGGTCGGGGGCGAATTTGGGCGTTCTAGGAGCACCGGATTAGGGTTCTGGTGACCGCCTTTCTTCTTCCTCTTTCCAACGATAAAGGTAGGTGTCTCTCAGGGTGAACTAAGAATTAATTATACCATCTTGTTCGACTTTCCAAGCTCTTTCCGTTGATACCAATTTGCCCAAATTTCATGCATCATGTTGGTCTAATTTCATCGTTTACCCCGAGGTACACCCGAAGGGTTAACTTCTATGTTAATCCGTTTTATGTTTAGTAAATCACTTTAAACTTTAATCAAAGCATGTGATCTTATGCGTCTTTTAATGCTCCTTCCAATGGTATCTATTTGCCCAATTATTGTTCACCATAACGCTTGCAATCGGAGTTCTAACCGTGGTGTGTCGAGGTTCACCGTCGATGGAGACACGGGTTGGTAAACGCTCTTACCAGGGACCGCTAGTCATATAGTGGTCGCCCGATAGACCGCTTGGCCGCCCTGCATTTTCAAAAAAAAAAATTATATATATTAAACGGTCGTATGATAGACCGCTTTCTAGTATTGGCGCTCTCCATATAGACCGTTTTTGGCCTCTGGCAGGGGGATTTTAAAGCCTGATTTATGCGTTTTTACCTTGGTTAGCATGTTATTATGATCAGTAACTATGCTGGTCGTAGTATTAACTTGGTATCATGAAGTTATACGTTTATTTTCACTATCTACATGGAAAAATTTCCTTTGATAATCACCGTTGGACAACTATGTGAATTAACAGAATAAACTTGGTTATCAACTTCGTGATCTTAAACCTTGCCACTTATAAATTGCTTATTATTATGATTCTGATATCATTGTTTGACAGTCATGCCACTCCGGTGGAATTGACTGACCACACCGTTCACATTTTCCGTGTTTTATATAGCCTCAATCTTGTAATAGTTGGGACTCTCCTCCGGATATTCCTTCCGTCGGACTAGGACCACTATTATGAGACCTCCGTAAGTCCCCGTGAGCCTGGGATTCCCACCAGGATGCCGGGTCGGTTGTACCACAAAGACCAGATACCATAGACTTGATTTGATTCATGTTTTGGAGCGGACCAATACCCGGACTGTTCTGCACCCTTGGCGGCCCACATGGGGACCGCTAAGAGACCATTCGCGGCCTAGGGTTAGACCGCTAGTCGTTTCTTGCCCTCGTGAGAAGTGGGCTTGGGTTAGTCAGACTATTCTTGAACCCAGTCAACTCTAACCTAACCAAGTTCTCTCTGTTGACTTTGGCTTCATGGGCTGACCTCTGGTTTGGGCCCATGCTATCTCAGGTTGAATTGAGGACGTTCCTTTGTCAATTGAAAAGCCTTGTAATACTCAACCCTATGCGGTCTAGGGCTAGACCATTAGTCTCGTCCTAGCGGCCCACGTAATGACTGCTAACGTCGAGATTGAGCGTGTTTTTCTGTGTTTCCGTTCTGATAGCAGTTGTATCAAGGATGACCTTGGACTGTGAAGTCTTGTTTGATTCGTGGTCAATTTGGACTTTCAAGTCATTTCCTTATGATATTTTATTCCAATTTTCATTTGGAATGTCTCTTGATCTTAGAAGTAACTTCATAAGCTTAAACCTTGGAATTCTTGGCCATTTAATGTGGTGAATTTCTAGATTGGGATCTATGATCCAACCCTTCAATGCCAACGCATCATAAGGGCCCGGTCTGGTCCTGGGAGGAGCGCCCGAAAGTACTTGTGCCCCGGGGAGTTTGTAATGACAAGGTGTGGCATTGCACCGAAGTGCATGACTAGCGTGTTTGGTCTATGACATTCTACTTCACTCAATTACTTGCAAATTCTTGCGTGACATGGCATGCGTGCTTGTTATGGCCAGTTCAACTGTATCTTACTTGAACCCTCGTGAAAGATTCTTGTTATACATGCAGTTATTCCTACATGAGATCTGTCTTTCTATTCTCCCATCTGTTATTTATCGCTTGTCATTTACTTATTATTGTTCTTTTGTCATATTGTTATACATGCTAAAATGATTAATCACTTAAATTGTGCCTGGCGATAGAGATATAAAATCCTACTGAGCTCGTTGCTCACCCCTACTTTCCAATCTTTTCAGGTAGCACGGATGAGGACGTGCGCACCGATGGGGATGGGAACGAGTGATCTTGGAGCGAGCCTTTTAGTTTTATGTTGAGTTGATGCCTTAGTTAGATGTCATATCCTGTTAAGATCAGAGTCGATGTAATTCTTTTCTTTGATTGATATAGAGTTAGAAAGTCCACAAGTTGTCGATTGTAATAAAGTACTTTTCTTCATTATTATCAATAAAGTTGGTTATTCGGAATTATTAGCCCTGTTATGTGATCTCTTGTGGCAATGAATGCTCTGATTGACATGAATGATATAACTGCTGCGTTCCAATTTTTTGTGTCGGGGCGTGACCGTAGGGAACTATCTTCGACAGGGGTCACTTAATGCGGATGTCCTGGGTGTACGCCTGTATTGATGACTCATTTGAGTCAATGCGAGGGGCCCCCATTTAGGGGTTCAGAACATCGCGCCGTTTCCTGCCAAGCTTATGGGGAGATAAATATTACGCGTGCTTGCGTTCCAAACCACCTTCATTTAGGGTTTTCTCTCTTCATCGCGCTTGTATTCCGGAAGGGCTCATGTGCCGTGAGGGTGATCAGGAAGAACAGCGACTTACGGAGGCCTTTGTAGAGCTTGCGGAGATTACGGCAGTGGTGATTTGCCAGCACCTACCTTCTGTAGAACCGTCTGATTTTGCCCTCTTTTCCTCCTCTTCTTGTTCCTCTCATTCTTCCATGGTGGATCAGAATCCCATATCCAAGGTGCAGGAAGCCGAATGGGGCGCAGGGAGTTCAGTGCAGTAGCCTGAACACCCCATGCGCGGCGAGTTGGGCGAGGCCGAAGTGAAGAGGATGGAAAAGCGTTATGGACTACCGTGGAAGTATTTTTTCTCTCCATCGCAGCCTCACGAATCTAGCTTGTCCTATCGTTCAGGCCTCTTCTGTACTTTTGTCTTAGCTTGGAACTGTGGTTTTCGTCTCCCCCTCCACCCCTTTGTCGTGCGGTTGCTTCAATTTTACCGACTGGCTCATGTCCAGTTGGTCTCTAACTCATACACTTTTATCTTTTCTTTCATCTTTCTCTGCCGCTCGTGTGGGCTTCCCACTTCGTTGGAGCTTTTTAATTCTTTATTTGAGTTAAAGGAGCAGACCCATGCGGGTAAGAGAGTCTTCTATGTTCAGGCGAGGAGGGGAAGGAGCTGCGTGTCCCTTTCTGCGAAAGATTCTTCTCACAAAGGGTGGAAGACCCAATTTTTTTGGGTGGGTTCGTCCGTAGAGGTTGCCCCCTGGGATTTCCCGACGGCGGTCAATTTCCATCTGTTTATCCCACCTAGGCAGGCGGTGGTTTCTTCGGAGCTGGAGGAGGAGATCATGATTCTCTAGGAGAATCGCCGGTCGACCACCGAGTTGATGACTGCGACCAACATCGAGGATTATCCTTCCCGCGCGGTGCCACCTCAAGGTAAGAATCCTAAGGCTCTGCGTCTTTGCTTCCGAGTCAGCTAGGTAGGCCTCTTTTTGACGATTTGGCTTCTGTTGTTCAGATTCAAGGCTAACAAATGATGAGGGGGAACAGTCGTTGGAGTAGGAGATCACCGGTCTGGAGGAGGTGCCTACTCCGAGTGAACCCCGAGCATCTGGGGGCCCTTCTGGTGCCTGAGATAGGGGCAAGCAGGTGGTTTGAGGAGATGCCCTCGAGCGCCGTGGGGCCAAACACAAGGACTCTGAGGAGCAACTGCTGCTGCCCTCCATGAAGGCCTTGACCGCTGAGAAGAAGTGATTAAAGAAGGCGGGGGGTCGTTCGCCCTGCTGAGAAGTGGGTCCGACCGGCCGAGGAGCCTTCAACCGAGGAGGTCTGCCGCCCAAATTCCCTATCCATCGAGCTAGAAACGGCTGCTTCTGGCAGGGGAGCCGCTACCGAGCCTACCAGACCATGGGCAGAGGCAATAGCCTCCGAATCTCTGGCCGAGGTTGGTGGAGCGCAGGGCAAGGCGACCTTCCAGCTCGTGCCGAGCGAAGTCATCTTGAAGATGGGGGCACTCGGGGGGGATGCTCCGGCCCTGTGCCTTCCAGAAAGGACTCTCCCCCCTCCGGCTGGTGCTTCCACGGTTCAGGCTTCTCTATATCAACGATGTCGTTCTTTGGTGCCTTCGCTGAATCAGGAAGAAATCAGGCGCGGTCCTCCCTCTTTACTCTTTGAGAGGGTTATGGAGGGTGGTTTGATCATGGCCCAGCTGGGGCCCGAGATAACCGATTTCTTCGCTCGGCTGGACAGTGAAGAGAGGTCCCTCTCTCGGGTTTGCGCTGAGTCTGATAGGAGGATCAGCCAGTTGACTTCTGAGCTTGAGGTCTCCCGGCGAGAGGCAACTTCGTTTCGAACTCAGTTTCAATCGAGCCAAGAGGAGGCTCAAACTCTGGCCAAGCTGCTGACCCAGGCTCGCTATACGGCCGACTTGAAGGGCAGACTCCTGGAAGAGGAGTGTTAGTCTGAGGTCGAGCGTCACGAGCAGTGGAGGGCCGAGCGAGAGGAGCTCAACAACCAGGTCTGAGGGCTTGAGCGAGCGCAGGGGGAAGCCGAGGTCGTGCGGACCGAGGTTAAGGCGAAGTTGTCCGAGACCAAGATGAAGTTGCTCGAGTCTGAGCGGAGATAGCCGAGCTTGAGAAGGAAGTGGAGCGAGCCGGGTCAGAGGCGATCGAACAATATAGAAGCTCTAAGGGTTATCACACAGTTCTCGAGAAGGTCACCTTCTCGTATTACGAGCCAGGCTACCGTCGGAGACTATGGAAGGGATTCGCCCAAGACTTCCATCGCGCGGTCATTGATGCCCAGTAGCAGGTGACCGACGAGCTTGTCTTTCCTTCTGGGCAACGCTACGACTCAGACGCGGATACCACCGATTGTCCTTCTTAATCGTCGAGTGAAGGGGGGAGCATGACTGCCTCTACTTCAACAGATGGATCGCCAGCTCCGATCACCTCTAGAGGGCGCGTGGTCAAGGCAGTTCCCACACAGGTGGGGTCAGTGTCTGGACCGACCGTTGCTGAGGATATCGAGGGCAGATCTTCTGGTGCTGAGGATCCTTCAACCGCTGAGCCTTAAGAAGGGCTGCAGGTCTCTCGGAGTCCTCCCATCTCCATAGATTAGAAGAAAAATGGGCTCGATGTGCCACTTCTTCTTCTTTTTTTGGTTGCCTTGTAAGGTTTGCCCTTTCGATATATAATGACAGTAATATTTAGCATTGAGTTGAATGTTTCTTACCACTTTTGGTGCGATTTGACCACCGTATCTGCGGTTGCTAAAAAGGTGTGGATTTTATTTACGGATATCTCGTGTGCAGTGACTGTCGTGGTACTAGCGCCTTTCCGATTTTCCATGCTTTGAACGACTTGCCACTTCGCATGTCCCTATAGAAGGGCTATTGAGGGAAACATTGGAATTACCCATGGGGAAGGGTTCCTGCCTTTCGCGTTCTTTCGAGGGGAGAATTTATTAAGGCGAGGGTTCCCCTTTCGGCCTATAAAAGGTCCCGAAGGGCGCCTCCATCTCCCTTCTACGCTTAAGGCTTTTCTCACAGTTCTTCTTCTTTTTCCCTTCTCGCGAAGCGTCTCTGCTGGGGAATTGTCAGCGAGGCATGGAGGGCGACTCGAAAGACGATGACCCTGGCGGCCGCCGAGGCATTCCTGCTTCTTCAGCGTGGAAGAAGGGACATCGATGGGAGGGCGGCGTGCAAGAAGGAACAACGCATAGCAGCGCGCCCGTTCCCGACCGCTAGACCGCCACCACTATCTTACGAGGAAAGTAGAAGTGGAAGGAGGCTCGAGGAAACAGGTCGTTCGGCATGCTGGCCTTGTCCTGCTCCTTCCTCACCTTTGCCTGCTTCTCCCTCCTCTTCCATCCCTGCCGTCCTTCTCATTTCTTCGAGGGGGTGTTCGGTCTTTCTCCCTCTTCTGCTCTTCAACCAACTTCCTCCCTCTTCTTTCACTCTTTGGAGGATATCTTTGCTCACACCATTTGGAGGTGCTTGCTCTCGGTTCCTTCCAAAGAATTGGCAGATGAGGCCTTCACTTGTATTCCTTCCTCTTTTTCCTCTGATACCTTTCCTCTGAGTTTCCCGAGCAAGCAGGGTCAGCCACCCCGTTACCCGAGCTAGTTTCCACATCGGGTGGAGTCAGTGGCTCGATTTGGGGGTGCTTGCTCCGTCCGCATCGAGTATTCAGCTCGTGTTGTAATACCAGTGGATGTAGTATTTTTGTTTTTGATATGTACTGTATTGGCTGTGGCCTATCTGATGTACGAAAACCATTAATGAAAGGAAAATTATCACCATTTGTAGCTTACATGATTGAGGAAAGCTCAAAAATAGAACTTTCGTAATGTTGTGGCATTCCATGTCCAAAGAATTGGCGTTTCTTCCATGGTAGACAATCGATACGCCCCTTTCCCGAGCATCTCGACCACTCGATAGGGGCCCTCCCAATTAGGGGCCAGCTTCCCCACCGCCTCCAGTGGTCGAGAGGCTTCAACTTTACTTAGGACGAAGTCTCCTATCGGGAAGTTTCTATCTCGGACTTTGGCGTTGTAGTATCCGGTGAGGCATCGCTGATATTCTGTGGCTCGGATGCTCACAGTCTCTCTTATCTCGCTTTCCATATCAAGGTTCTCTAGCAATTTTTGCTCGTTTGCCTCGTGCGAGAAATTGACAACTCGGAGAGATGGGATGTCGACTTCCAAAGGAATCACAGCATCCGTGCCGTACACCAACTGAAAAGGAGTCTCACCGGTGGTAGTTCTTGGAGTGGTTCGGTGTGACCATAGTACGCTTGGCAATTCCTCGAGCCAACTACCCTTGGCCTTACCGAGCCTGGCCTTAATGCCCTTTAATATAGTTTTGTTGGCATTTTTGACCAGCCCGTTAGCCTGGGGGTGGGCTACCGAAGTGAAGTGGTTGCAAATGTGTAGGTCAGCACATCTGTCTTGAAAGTAACGAGAGTCGAATTGCCGACCGTTATCCCCCACAATCACTTAGGGGATACCGAAGCGACATATGATCGACTTCCAAATGAAGCTCCATACGACTGACTCGATGATCTGGGTGGTAGCTTCAGCTTTGATCTACTTGGTAAAATAGTCGATGGCGACTATGACGAACATTTTCTGGGCCTGGGCCATTGGGAATGGTCCCAAGATGTCGATCCCCCACCGAGTGGAGGGGTATGGCTCGATAAGCGTGACGAGTTCTGAGGCGGGCTGGTGGACCAGATGGTCAAAGTGCTGGCACCGGTCGCACTTTTGTACGTAGGTCGAGCAGTCACGTTGGAGAGTGGGCCACCAGTAGCCTTGCCGCAGCAAGATCGTGGCGAGTGATCTTCCTCTATGGTGCGCACCGCAGACACCTTCGTGGACCTCTTGAATCGCTCGGTAAGCTTTCTCGGTGTCGAGTCACTTAAGGAGGGGTCCGGAAAAAGACCGTCGGTACAAGGCTTCGTCTTAGATGATGAAGCGTCGAGCTTGATACATCAGTCTCTGTGCCTCTTGAGGGTCGGAGGGCTCGTGAGAATCTCGGAGCCAAGAGATATATGGAGTCCGCCAGTCGCTTGATGACGCCTGATCAACGGTCATGAGCTCCGCTTCTATACTCGGATGCTCTAGCTCTTCGAGGAGGACCGATCGGGTACCTTCCGGGTGTATGGAGGAGGCCAATCGAGAGAGGGCATCCACCCGGGAGTTTTCTTCCCGAGCTATCCAGATGACCTGAAAACTCTCGAATAGTGGGGCTATCTCCTTTACCAATTGAAGGTGTTTGATCATCGGTGCCTCCCGAGCTTCATAATCACCGCTGACCTGGCTAGCGACTAGTTGGGAGTTAGTATGGATTCTGACTCGTTCGGCTCCCAATCATCGTGCCATCCCGGCTCCCGAGATGAGAGCCTCATACTCGGAGATGTTGTTGGATGCCGGGAAGTTGAACTTCAGGGCATATTACAGTTTTGCTCCTTCTGGAGATCGGAGAAGAACGCCGGTGCCGCTGCCGGCCGAGTTCGAGGATCCATCGATGAAAACATCCCAGGTGGGCCCGGGAGTCAGAGGATGGACTTCCTCGGTCGGGGCAGTGCTCTCCGCGATGAAGTCCGTGAGTGTCTGCCCTTTGATGACCGAGCGGGGGCGATAGGAGATATCATAAGCCCCGAGCATTATGGCCCACTTGACGAGGTGACCTAAAGCTTCAGGGTGAGCAAGGATCCTCTTCAGGGGCTCATTGGTCAATACGACGATGGAGTGCCCTTGGAAGTAGGGCCGGAGGTGCTTGGCCAAGGTTACCAATGCTAGCACGAGTTTCTCAGTTGCGGGGTACCGCTGTTCGGCCTCGTTGAGCACCTTGCTGGTGTAATACACCGGTCTCTACACTCCTACGTCATCTCGAACCAGGATAGAGCTCACCGTGGAAAGGGTCGACGAGAGGTAGAGGTGCAATGGTTCGCCCGGGATCGGTTTTGATAACACGGGGGGTGAAGCCAGAAACTCCTTCAGTTCTGTGAAAGCCTTCTGACGTTCCTCGTCCCAGATGAATGTGGCGGATGCCATTTTAGGCCCTCTCAATAATTTGAAGAATGGCAGACATCATTCGGCCGCTCGGGACAAGAAACGGTTGAGCGCAGCGATTCGTCCCGTCAGGCGCTGGACATCCTTGACGCAAATGGGCAGCCACATGTTCAGGATGGCCTGAACTTTGTCGTGGTTGGCCTCGATCCTGCGCTGAGTAACTACGAAACCCAGAAATTTCCCGGATCGAACCCCAAAGGTGCATTTAGCTGGGTTGAGCTTCATGTTGTATCTTAGGAGGGTGTCGAAGGTCTCTGCTAGGTCAGTGAAGTGGTCCTCGACCTTGGGTGTCTTGACGAGCATGTCGTCGATGTAGGCTTCGACGTTCTGACTGATTTATCCTTCGAAGATGAGGTTGATCAGCCGCTGGTACGTTGCTCCGGTGTTCTTTAACCTGAAGGGCATTCGGGTGTTACAGTAGACGCCGAAGTTGGTGATGAAGGTGGTCTTCTCGACATTTGTTGGGTCCATCCGGATCAGATGGTAGCTGAAGTAGGCATCCAGGAAGCTGAGCAACTCGTTACCAGAGGTCGAGTCAACTAGTTGGTTGATGCTCGATAACGGGTAACAATCGTTCAGAGTGGCTTTGTTGAGGTCGGTGAAGTCCACGCACATTCGCCATTTGCCCGAGGCTTCTGGTACCAAGACGACATTGGCGAGCCATGTTGGGTAAAGGACCGGTCGGAATAGGCCGGTTTTCTTTCCCTTGATAATCTGTTCTTTGATGATCGCCTGCCTCTCTGGGGCATGCTTTCTTTTGCGTTGTTGGATGAGTTTTACCGACGGGTCGAGGTTGAGCTTATGTACTACCATTTCCCCAGGAATCCCGGGAAGGTGCTCATCAGACCAGGCGAAGACTTGAGTGTACTCTGAAAGGAAATTTTTATATTGCTCTCATACATCGGGCGGTAAATCAGCCCCAATCCTTACTCCTAGGGCCGGGTCGTCCCTGAGGAAGACTGTCAGCAATTCGCCACCAGGCTCGGATGTTTCCGGTCCATCCTCGGTTCCCTCGGCCCCTTTCTTTTTCCCTTCTGGCTTTACGGCTTCAACCGAGATTATGTAGCACCTCCAAGCTATTGCTTGGTTACCCCAGACTTCCACGATGCCATTTTTGGTGGGAAATTTTATTTTTTGGTGATAGGTGGAGGGCACTACCTTTGTTCGGCTGTGGATACCTCGATCGAAGATGGCATTATAGGCCGACATCCCTTAATCACTATGAAATCCACCATAATCGTAACGGTCTTAGGAGGGGTGCTGATGGTAACTAGCAGGCTGAGGGCTCCCTCGGGGTAGGTTTCCAGGCCATTGAATCCATAGAGGGGGGTTCAAATCGGGCGGAGCTTGGACGGATTCTCACCCATCTTAAGAAAACACTCATACGAGAGTATATCAGGGGTGCTACCATTGTCGACCAATATCCTATCTACGTTAAAATGGTTTATAGTAGCCGATACTACACGAGCGTCATTGTGCGGGGTGGATAATCCTTCCAGGTCTTGGTCGGAGAACACCAAGGCCTGTTGTTCGCTCGCCGGTGGGGCTTTGGGGGCTCGGAGGCCCTGCTTGCCCGCTCAACGTGACGCTTCCTTCCTCGGCTACTATCTACTCTTGATGCCGCGTCGCCAGAAATGACATTGATGTGGACCCCATGGGAACATTTGTCAATCTCTTCTGGAATGCCACTGTCCTCTTTTTGGTGCTCGGACACGTACCGGGATAAGTCTGCCTGGAGGACGAGACGCTCGATCTCGTCCTTGAGCTGGTGACATTCTTCGGTGTGGTGCCCGTGGCCGTTGTGGAACTGGAAATGCTTGCGGCGGTTGCGGCGTTTGGCCTTCATCGGCTCGGGTTGGCGGAGAAGGCCCGAGCCCTTGATGTCTTCATATATCTCGTAGATGGGGGTGGAAAGGGGAGTGTACCGCTCGTATTTTCGAGGGGGCTCCCTCTGCTCCCCGTCCTGGTTCCGTCGTTTTCCTTGGCCCGAGCCTTGCTCAGATGGTCGCTTCTTGTCCGCCTCCTGACCCGAGCCTTTCGGACCGTGGCAAGCGCTGAGGACTTCCTCGCACTCTGCGTGGCACAGGGCCAGGGTCACCAGATCGGTGAGGGAGGTGGGGGGATGGAGGACCAGTTCTCGTTGGAGGTTCTCATCGCGGGTGCCTCCAGTCAGCGCGGTGATGGCTGAGACAACGTTCAAGGAGGGGATGCGCAGGGCCTCCGATTTGAATCGGTTAATATAAGTCTGAAGCTTTTCCCCTTGCGCCTGCTTTAGTGCCAACAATCCCTCTACCGACCTTGGTGGGCCGCTGCCGGTGAAGCTTTCGTTGAATACTCGTTCGAATTGTCTGAAGTCGTGAATGCTACTGGGGGCGAGTGCTTGGAACCAGGCCTGAGCACCTTGGACCAAGGTGGTCATGAACGCTCTGCACTTGACAGCGTCGATGGCCCCATGCAAGGTCATCAGGGCGTCGAAGTTGTCGTAGTGGTCGGCCGGGTCTCCCTGGACGTCGTATGACTTGAAGGTAGATAGTGAGATTCTGGGGGAGATCTCGGCCTTCAAGATATGGTCGGAGAATGGGGATTGCTCCTCATCTTCCTTGGTGGAAGTTTTCTACAGGGCGCAGAGGGCGCGCTCTTGTTCCATGAATCGTCGCTCGAAGTCTCGCAACTGGAGGGATAGCTCCGGTTGCCGTTGAACCGAGGGGCTTTAGGGGCATCACTGCGGGCTGCCATGTCGTCCCTCGGGGGGATCCATTTCTGAGAACTACCGCCGTGTCCCGGTTCCTTCTCTCCTCGATGTGGAGGAGGCTTCTTATTCTAGAGGACGGGCATGTGATGGGGGGGGGGGGGCTCTCCCCGGGAAGTTGTGACTTCTATTCCATAGCCACCTGGGCCCTCATCAGTTCGACGAGGATGTCCAATTTTGCGTTGAGGGTTTGGAGAGCATCAGAATTCCCGTTGGGAGATTGCACCCCCGAGGGCAGTGGAGGCGGCTCATCGGCTTGATTGTTGACGTTGGAGGGGATGTTTTCCATGGGGTTGGGAGGCACAGATCCTCCGTCTGCCACCGTGGTCTTTCCCTTGTCGCCAGCGGTTCTCCTACCGGAATTTCTTCGCACCATGATGCCTCTTTGCTCGTTTCCCACAGACGGCGCCAGATGAAGAGGGGTAATCTCGCACTGCTCCTGAGCCATGAGACCTCGGAGGAATCTTTGATCACGGTCACCACGCGTGTATAATCTGCAAGAGGGGAAACATGTCAGAGGTGCCCAGGGATGGAACCCCAGGGAAAACCCTCCGATGCCTAAGTTAGCAAATGCGATAGAGCACGGATGCGAAGAGAGGTGGTAGTAGAAAGAAAGGGCGCGAGATTCTTCTCCACCAAGGGGTGTGGTGGTTTTCTCTCAGGAGGCTTGCTTACCTTTTCGGAGGGTCTCCTTGGGATTTATATGGCAGTTCATTTAACGTAAGAGTCCAGGGAGCCGAGGGGATTCCGGGGAGGTTACGTCCGTGTGGTGGGCTCTTAATAGCATGAGGACTCCTGCTCTCCCTTATCCCTTGGGGTTCCCTGCTCCCGGAGGATGCGTAACGGATGCTTAAATGTGCTTCTGACGGTCGGTTCAAGCTCGTGGCGCCTGTTGAGAGTCTCTCCGAGTGATGGAGGCATAGCTCGGACAGGGCGCGCTGGGCCCTTGTAGGGACTTTCCCGATCGACATGTCGCTCGGACTTCCAGACCCGGGGGTCGCCTAGGATGTCATGCCCCGAAATTATGCAGCGGAAATAATCGGGAACGCGAACAGTCGGCATGGTAAGCCTCTTGTAAGCAAGAATAACCAGAGCGCAACAACAATCACATAAAGTAGATGCACAATAATTTACTCAAAACTTCACCTTTATTTCATATCAAATAATCATAATTCAAATACACAATATTCCACTTTCTCTCTAGACTCAATAAAATGAAATTACATATAATGACTCAATCTAGACATATTTCGACAATTCTAGGTCTTCACTCGATTCCATATTCCTTCATTCACTCTCGGACCCATCACTGGAATGACCTGAATCCGAATCTGACCCACTGGTGCTTCCTGAAAAGATTGGAAAATAAGTAATGTGCACAGTTGCCCAGTAGGTATCTTCGCATCAACATGTAGGTAATGTTAAAGTAATTAATGTCTTTAGCTCTAAAGAGAAAGATAAAATCATGCAAATACGATCAAACCATGCGATTAAAGTCAAGTAACAAGATATGATCAAGCTTGAGATATGAGAATACAATTTGAGTAAGTATAATTCAGCAAGAGTGTAATAATGGCCTTTCATGAATAAAAATGCAACAAAATTGTACTAGCAAGTCATGTAACAAACAAGAATGTACTCTTCACTTAGTAACAAGTACTTCGTGAATTCCCGTGGATAATTCACTTCACGAGCCGTGGATATATTCATTTTTTTATAAAGAAAGTACTCCCAGCGTAATGTGACGCCAATAGCATCATACCCCATGGTTTATAATAGTATGTTTTCGACAATTAGCCGAGGGGACTAGCATAGAGCCCTTCAACACAATCAGTGCTCGAACTGCATCTTCAAGTATAAATCAAGCTACTTCCACGTTAAATAATAATGTGGCCAAGAACGTATAATTCCAAAGATAAAGTAACCAAAAATACGAATGCTTCTATTGAGAATAAGATTCCAATAAACACATTGATAACTAGGTCATGCTATGGAAATAAATCGGCAGCATAACGGTACATTTCTTAACTTTCATAATTTACTTAGATATCTTTGGAACAATGTGGCAGGTTCTAGATAATCAATTGGACTATCTAGGATCATATGAATATTAATCCTTAAGTCAAACCACGGGTTAACTGTACTCAAGAAAATAGCGGTCGTATACTGGGCCCTTTCTTCAAGAAAGTTGTCTAGTTCTGGATCGTTAAGTACAAGACTGTTTGATATTGAAAATAGAGTATCTGGAGTCTGTAGCGATCAAAGAAAGAACCGTCAAGGATCCGATAGCGGTCTAATGAAGGCCCGCTAGCAGACTATGGCGGTCAACCATAAGGCCGCTAAGTTCCAGAAATATAAAACACCGGTATAAGTGCTTTCTATACAATGGGATTTAATGGTACAACCAACTCGGCGTCCTAGTAGGAATCCCAGGCTCGCGGAGAATTACGGAGGCCTTGAAACAAGATTTCCTAGTTCGTTGGAAGGAATATCCAAAGGAGAGGTTATCAAGTCTAAGATTGTGCGCCTAATGTGCATTGGTGTAACCAATGGTCATATACCGGGACATATGACATGTACTTATGAAATTGACTCTATAGTTGAGAAAAGAATCATTAAAACAGTGATCAAGGTAAACCATGAATCATCTAATTTTAGAAACATGTATTTATTTACAAAAGTATATGATTTTGGCATAAATTAACTTATGTTTAAAAATAATCCCAAGCATAATAAAGTAAATAAAATCCATTATGTGACAGTAATAAAACCCATAGTAAGAAACAATACTTAAAATAGGCTTGGAACATAAATAACTAGGCATATTATAAGTTTAATGGGTAGCTCTTAATTCCATCTCGGGTAGAATTTTAAAGAGTTAGAGGTCTATTATGGCACCATTTACAGACGGTTAGCGGTTTATCGTAAGGCCGCCTGAGGTTTTATAATAGTGAAATCGCAAGAGTAACTAACGGTCTATATATTGGCCGCTAATTATCTTTTAGCGGTTTGTCGTAGGGCCACTAACCAAATCTGGCGGTCCATGTTTAGGCCGTTTGGCTTGACAGAAACTAAACAATTGAACTAAATGATAATCCAAGACACATCATGCCTGGAAATCAACATATATAAAACTTCTACCATGTCAGAATGAAAGATAGGCTAACAATATGCATAGGATTCATGTACTATGACAAGAGAATTAATTTAGTTCATTTAAGGTTAAGAAATATGCATGTATGCTACACTAGTTGCGTAGATCCTATTAAAATATGAAATTCTCCATATATAATGCATGCAATCAAGTGAAACAAGACGGCTTTTAATCCTAGAATGATGTTTTAGCCGTTCATGAGATGTCCTACCTCTGTCCTTGACCTTTAACTTCAAATTTAAGGCTGGATGCTACCCCTAGTTCCTTGCACCTGTGACAAATCAGAAACTTCACACTGCTCTAACTCCTTACTCTCTTGACCTATGGACGTGAAATTTGGAGGGTAAGAAGAAGATACTAAGGGGAACGAAAAGTTCTAAAGGTTCCAGTTCTAAATACCTCGTTTTGGATCCTAAATTCCTTGATCTTCAACACCCCGTTGTACAGTCTCCTGGGTCATTGTTGTGAAACCAACAACTTTGGGCTCCTCTAACTCCCTGTGTGCTTGACCTCCTAGCACGAAATTTTGGGAGATGTGAGTCGTTTGTATTAAAAATAAAAATTTCTAAAGAACTTACCCAAAATAATGTATACTTACCTTAGTTCCACGCGAGCCAAACGTAAGGGTCGCGCATATGAAATCTAGGGTCTATTTATAGGGTTTGGCTAGGGTTTCGTGGATTAGATCAATTCTAGAGTCCCTAGTTGGCACTATCCCGACTTCTGAGAGTCCTTAAGATGCTTACTAGTCTTCCCATCTCGATCTCTAGGAGATAAAACATTAAAAATCCAATCTTTTTGCTCTTTCTTCAACTCAAGGAATTGACAGTAGTTAGCGGTCTAGGACTGGTCCGCCAAATGTCCCTTAGCGGTTTTACGATAGACCGCTATTATATTTAGGTGCCAAATTTGAATTTAATTCAAACTCTATTTTGGATTTATCCACTTAATTATCTAAATAATTAGTATTTATCCTTATATTCCGTGAATAAACTAATTAACCTTCTAGAATATGGGCCAAACTTCATGGGCTTGGTCCTTAAGTCCTTTGGGATTTACTTAAATAGGCTAGGTTAATTGGTTATCACACTTGGGCCTTAATAATGATTTATTTAACACAGAAATTCATTTATTAATCCAATTTGGTCTTTAAAAATTCCCAAAAAATATTTAAATAATTCAAAAATATTTTATAAAATTTTTGGGGCATTACACCCTCCCCCACTTAAGAGAATTTGGTCCAGAAACTCAATGTATGGATTGTGGAGAGTGTACCTACATTCAAATAATTCTGAAAATCTTTTGCGCATAGCTTCTTCGGTTTCTCACGTTTCTCCTGCCTTTGTCCACTGAATCGTGACCACATGAATAGTTTTATTTCGAAGTTGACGTACTTCCCGTTCAATAATCTTGACTGGCTTTTGCTCGTATGTCAAGTCCTTCTTAATCTCTAGATTGTCATAAGTGATGACATGGAAGGGATCAGGAACATATTTCTTGAACATTGAGATGTAAAATACATCATGAACTCCTGTTATTTTAGGAGGCAAAGTAATACGATATGCGACTTCACCAACCCTTTCAAGAATTTCAAAGGGGCCAATGAATCTTGGAGTAAGCTTGCCCTTAATTCTAAATCTTCAAATATATCGACCTTGAGAAACCTTAAGAAATACATGATCTCCTACTTGAAACTCCAAGTCGCGCCTTCGGTTGTCAGTATATGATTTCTGTCTGTCTTGTGCCTTCTAAAGTATTTCTCGAATGAGTTTTATCTTCTCGGTAGTATCCCTAATAATGTCGGGACCGAGAAATTATCTTTCTCCTACTTCATTCCAACAAATATGCGAACGACAATTTCTTCCATATAAAGCTTCAAATGGTGCCATTTGAATACTAGATTGGTAGCTATTGTTGTATGTAAATTCTAATAGATGCAAGTGATCATGCCAGCTTCCTCCAAAGTCAATAGCACAAGGCCTGAGCATATCTTCCACCACTTGATTTGTCCTTTCTGTTTGACCATCAGTTTGTGGATGGAATGCCGTGCGAAAGTTCAGTCGGGTCCCTAAAGAATATTGTAGACCCTTCCAAAATTATGATGTAAACCGAGGATCTCGGTCAGATATGATGCTGATGGGGACACCGTGCAATTTGACAACTTCCTTCAAGTATAATGCTGCTAGTACATCCACAGACCATCGACTTTTGATCGGTAGAAAATGTGTAGACTTAGTAAATCGGTCTATGATCACCCATATACCATCGTGTCCACCTCTTGTCTTAGATAAACCCATGATGAAATCCATCCCTATACTTTCCCACTTCCATTCGAGAATATTTAAGGGGTGTAATTTACCTGCGGGTTTTAAATGTTCTGCCTTGACCTGTTGACAAGTGAGACAGCAGGACAGAAAATCTGCTGCCTCTCTCTTCATGTTGGGCCACCAAAAGTTTCTTTTCAAATCTTGATACATCTTGATAGCACCAGGATGAATAGCATATCTTGACTTATGTGCCTCTTCCATGATTAACTTCTTAGTATCATTATGATTCGGCACACAGATTGTAATGCCCTGTATTCTTACCGGATTCTTTTTAGGTCTTCCGGATCCTTTTCGGAGAGTTTCAGATCGCTTTTGTTGGTCCTGAGTTGAGTTTTACGATCCGTGTGAGTTTTTCTCTCGTATTAGTTACGGAACCCTACGGTGAGTTTGTTTCTCAATTTATCGACTCGTGGACGCCGTAGTTGCGATGTACTCGTCGAGAGGATCGTTTCGACTATTTTTACGTAATTTTCTGAATTAGTCCATTTTTGGGCTAATTATCAGATTTTCAAAAATTAGGAAAATTCCTAATATCTTTTCTTTTTTCTTTCCCTTCCTCTCTCCTCCCTTCTCATTTCACCGTCGCGTCCTCTCTCTCCCATTTTCTCTCCTCTCTCGCCCTCCCGACTCCGACTGCAGACGGAGGAGACTCGTGGGCGAGGTGGTGACGGCGTGGGGCCCATGACGTGCGCGGTCGGGCGAGGATCGGATCGGTTTTGGCGCGATCCGGAACGGTGGTTTCCAAGCCGAAGGTAGAGCTCGCGATAAGGTTTTCGGCGCGATTTAGTCGCTTCGGCGCACAATTTCTTCGGTGGAGGTAGGGAGATGGATCACCTACTTCCCCTCTACTTTTTTCCTGTAGTTTCACGTCGTTCGATGCTAGAACGGGTGAGTTTGGGCTCGTTTAGGTAAAACCGTGATTTTAGGAGTTCGTAGGGTTCGTCAAAAAATGACGACCATTTTTAGTATAATTAGTATCAAACGAACTGTTGGGATGTCAGGATCCCATTCCCATAAGTTTCGTCGTGATTGGTCGTCATTCGGGGCCGGTAGGAGTCCGGCAACCCCGGTGACCCAATTTGGGTCGATTCGTTGGAATCGCCTGTTTCTCGGGAACGAATGGTTGCATGTGACCCTTCCGGCTTATGGAAGGTGTTTTTCATCGTTTAGGACTGTTTCCCCTGCGTTTAGACATGAATGGGGCGAGGAACGGGCCGATTCGGCCTTTTCCCTCGTTTTCCCGCCGTATCGCTTTGGCGGCCGTTCCAGAGACCGCCATACGTCTATGGTGGCCCCCACGATAGACCGCCACATCCTTCAGTGTGTCGGGGATTTCGAAGTTGATTGAGGTTGGCGGCCTAACCTCTGACCGCCACTTGCTTTTGGCGGCCCTATAGTGGTGCGCCAAGGTTCGTTGTTTCTCGATGTTCGTGTCAGTCGGTTCCCTCTGGCGGCCCTTTCTTGGAGCGCCAGGAGTTGTTGACTAGGGTCAACAGTCTATGTCGGTTCGTGTTGGCGGCCTAGTGTATGACCGCCACTTTACTGTAGAGCGCCTATTATAGGCCGCCACAGTGTGTTTTGACCGGCTCTGAGGTCTATGTCGGTTGGCTCTAACGGCCCAACCTTAATGCGTTTCTTTGATGTAGGGCGTCTTTCTTTGACTGCTATAGTTCTCTAGCGGCATAGTCTAGGACCGCCAGAGTCTTGTCCCTGTTGGGTTGTAGCGGCCCTACCCTCGACCGCCTCTTCCATATGGCGGCCTAAAGGTGGACCGCCATATCCCCAGGGTGTTGTTTTCCGAGGTTTTGATTTCTAAGGGTCTTGGCTTGACCTTGCCGTCTGCCCACTGTCTTGTGGATGTCTCTTGACATCCTATGAGGGCTAAGACTACATTAGAAGGTATCCAGTAGTTTTCTTGCTTGAAGTAAGATTCTCTTTCCCACTGTAGAGTCGTCATTATCTGGTCTTGGTCAACCTAGTAAGATCAAGTGGTTGACAGTCGACCTTGTGTGTCTCGGCGGTTTTGTCCAGCCTGAGACATGGTTCTGGCTACCTCGAGGTATCGTCTTACCTCGGTTTGCATGTCCAAGTGTGCCGAGGGTCTTGGTGATCCCTCAAGTCTCCGTGTGTCATTTTCTACGGTTATTTCCTCTGGCTTAGGAATAGACCGATTGGCAGCTTGTACCGCTTTGTACGACGATCTTGACCGGAGTCTTCTGACTCAAGGATCATTGTGTTGGCAGGTCTAGTTGACTATCCTGAGTCAGGTGGCAGTCTGGTATGCTACCTCGTGTCCTGTGCTTCGTAGTACGTACGACAGTGTTTCCTCGCCTGTCTGTACTACAACACTTTTGTTTCAGAGTTTTGTGTCTAGTGAGCCTCCACTAGTCGTAGCTAGTCGACACGTTCTAGTGTTGGCTCACCTGGGAGTGCTGGTATGGCAGTTCCCGAGGTACGGTTTGTAAGCTAGTTTTTGTGGGCTCCCTTGCCTTGCAGTAGCGTCCTGCTGGGGAAAAAAACTAGCTAGAGGCCTGGCTCAAGGCATTGAGCTTGTGTGTGCACACGTGGTCAGAGGCTTGGATTGACGCCAACGGGCGTTACCCTATCTAGTCACTCGTTACTGTAGTCCCGTTCTGGTTCTGAGTGTGTCTTAGTCTCTGTCGTGCTTCAGGCGATAAAGTAGGCGAGACACTTGAGGCGCAGCATAAGACGTTAGTGGATGCAACTGGCTACTCTTCTAGTGAGGAGGTACTTCCGTCACGTGACACGTGACTCTCGCATTTCTCGTACGTCGTGACCTTTTTGGGTTAGCCCTCTCATGGTCTTACCCGAGGTCAGTGTTGTGTCGTGTGCACGGCGTTCTAGTCATGTATGTGTGTGGTCGTGTCTAGAAGAGTGTGCACGGCAATCGAGTCGTGTATGCTTTTGGGCGTCTATGTTTGTTTAGAATTTTCTAGGCTTTTTGTCTGCTTTAGTAGGCCCTGAGGTTGTCGACGGATCGGTGACGCCTGACTCTGTGAGATCAGGGTCTACCGTTCTGTTGCTACTCGGAGTAGTTTGGGAGGCCGAGGTTAGTTCGGCAGCCGTGTTTTCCTTCAGGTACGCCTTTTTCCCTTTTCTTTTAGCTGCTCCACTCCTTCAATTTCCAGTTTTCTTTTACATCGTTGTAGTTTAGTTTTCTTGCTTTACTACAGCTACTTTTTACCTACTGTTTTAGCGTGTTACTGCGTTATTTTTCAGTGGGGATCCGTGTGACCCCTACTGGGCCAGTGACACGAGGCTCACCCCTGCTTTTCAGGTGGGTGGCATCTTCTGCTTCTGCGGTTCCTGGTGTGACGTGTCCGTAGCTGCCAGCTGTACCTACGTCGGGCTTCCCCCGACCTTAGTGTTCGTCCTTCTTTCTGTTGACTGTACTGCTTGTCTTTCCTTTGGACTGGACTCTGGTATAATTATTAATTTAAACTATTAATTAAAAAGTAATTTTATTTCTGCTACTTTAGCAAACCGATCTAATGAAATTTAATTGCTTACTGTTATATCTCTGTGGCTTCAATGTATTACACGACAATCCTTTTATCCCTTCGGAGCTTTACCGCTCTTGGGAGGCTTCACGGGTTCCAAGTGGTATCGGGTCTGCTCGGTAGTCCTATCGGGTATATCTGGTATCCAGGATCTGGGTCATCACAGGTGGTATCAGAGCGTTGTTGTGTGAAGTACATGGGAATCCGAGATATACTGTATCCATAGTCCTAAAAGTCCAGTACAGTCTTCAGTTGGCTTAGGTTTCACGATTCTTGTCGTTTTCTCGTTATTGTGGGTCTGTTCTTGGTGAGCTGCTCGATGCATGACTAGTCCTTCATGGTCATGTGTTCAGCTGTTGTTATGCCTTGATGTGACCCAGCTTACAGTTGTGTTCCGTGGTTCTGTGTTCTGTACGAAGCCGAAATCCTATAAGTGTTGATGTTGTCATTTTATCACTGTTTCTCTATGATTTTGTGTATCTGTCTTGGCACTGGGTGGACCAGATCTTGTCGGTTGGCTTTGCTATGCTCTTCTCTCTTGGTAGAGTTAGCATGTGACTCGATCGGATGTAATATCTGAGTGAGGACTGACTTGATTGTGTTGTGGTTCGGTGCTATCGTTGGTGTCCTGTGTGCAAGGTGTTCCCTGTTGACTTTGGCACTGGAGCCGATGATGTTATCGAGCTGTCAGTTGAGAGGACTATGTCTCCTTGTTTAAGCTGATACTCGTCGTGTTTATCATTTTGTTTTTTCGATAGATGTTGTCGTGGCATGGGTCGTGTCTCCTTTCCTGTTAGACGTAAACGACGTTGCCTTGTTTCGGAGGTGTCAGACTTGTGTTCACTTGTTTCGTGCTCGATTCAGAGCGCGTACTTGTGATTATGGTTTGACTATGTCCTTCTAAATTGTGTTTCTCAAGATTCGTGCTATTTTAAGTTGTGTTTTGGGGTTGTTCTTCCCTGCTTCTCCTTTGCTAGTCCTTAAATTTCGAGGATGAAATTTCTTAAAGGAGGGGAGGATGTAATGCCCCGGATTCTTATCGGATTCTTCTTAGGTCTTTCGGATCCTTTTCGGAGAGTTTTGGATTACTTTTGTGGGTCCTGAGTTGAGTTTTACGATCCGTGTAGATTTTTCTCTCGTATTAGTTACAGAACCCTACGGTGAGTTTGTTTCTCAGTTCATCGACTCGTGGACATCGCAGTTACGATGTACTCGTCGAGAGGATCGTTTCGACTATTTTTGCATATTTTCTGAATTAGTCCATTTTCGGGCTAATTATCAGATTTTCAGAAATTAGAAAAAATCTTAATTTCTTTTCTTTTTTCTTTCCCTTCCTCTCTTCTCCGTTCTTATTTCACCGCCGCATCCTCTCTCTCCCATTTTCTCTCCTCTCTAGCCCTCCTGGCTCCGGCTGCACACGGAGGAGGCTCGTGGGCAAGGTGGCGACGGCGTGGGGTCCATGAGGTGCGCGATCGGGCGAGGATCGGATCGGTTTTGGCGCGATCCCGAACGGTGGATTCAAATCCAATGGTCGAGCTCGCGGCATGATTTTCGGCCCGATTTAGTCTCTTCGGCGCACGGTTTCTTCGGTGGAGGTAGGGAGATGGATCACCTACTTCTCTCTACATTTTCGCTACAGTTTCACATCGTTCGATGCTAGAACAGGCAAGTTTGGGCTCGTTTAGGTAAAACCGTGATTTTGGGAGTTCGTAGGGTTCACCGGAAAACGGTGACTATTTTTAGTATAATTAGTATCAAACGAACTATTGGGATGTTTGGATCCCATTCCCGTAAGTTTCGTCGTGATTGGTCGTCATTTGGGGCCGGTAGGAGTCCGGGAACCCCGGTGACCCAATTTGGGTCGATTTGTTGGAATCGCCTGTTTCTCGCGAACGAATGGTTGCATGTGACCCTTCCGACTTGTGGAAGGTGTTTTTCACCGTATAGGACTATTTCCCAAGCGTTTAGACGTGAATGGGGCATGGAACTGGCCGATTCGGCCTTTTCCCTTGTTTTCCCGCCGTATCGCTTTGGCGGCCGTTCCAAAGACCGCCACAGGTCTCTGGCGGCCCCACGATAGACCGCCACATCCTTCACTTTGTCGGTGATTTCGAGGTTGGTTGAGGTTGGCGGCCTAACCTCCGACCGCCACTTGCTTTTGGTGGCCCTATAGTGGTGCACCAAGGTTCGTTGTTTCTCGATGTTCGTGTTAGTCGGTTCCCTCTGGCGGCCCTTTCTTGGAGCGTCAGGAGTCGTTGACTAGGGTCAACAGTCTATGTCGGTTCGTGTTGGTGGCCTAGTGTATGACCACCACTTTACTGTAGCGCGCCTATTATAGGCCGCCACAGTGTGTTTTGACCGAGTCTGAGGTCTATGTTGGTTGGCTCTAGCGGCCCAACCTTCATGTGTTTCTTTGATGTAGCGCGTCTTTCTTCGACCGCTACAGTTCTCTAGCGGCCTAGTCTAGGACCGCCAGAGTCTTGTCCCTATTGCGGTGTAGCGGTCCTACCCTCGACCGCCTCTTCCATATGGCGGCCTAAAGGTGGACCGCCATATCCCCAGGGTGTTGTTTTCCGAGGTTTTGATTTATAAGGGCCTTGGCTTGACCTTGTCGTCTGCCCACTGTTCTGTGGATGTCTCTTGACATCCTATGAGGGCTAAAACTACATTAGAAGGTAGTCAGGAGTTTTCTTGCTTGAAGTAGGATTATCTTTCCTATAGTAGAGTCGTCATTGTCTGGTCCTGGTCAACTAGGTAAGATCCAGTGGTTAACAAGCGACCTTGTGTGTCTCGGCGGTTCTGTCCAGCCTGAGACATGGTTCTGGATGCCTCGAGATATCATCTTAACTCGGTTTACGTGTCCAGGTGTGCCGAGGGTCTTAGTGAACCCTCACGTCTCCATGTGTCATTTTCTACGGTTGTTTCCTCTGGCTTAGGAATAGATCGATTGGCGGCTTGTACCGCTTTGTACGACGATCTTGACCTAAGTCTTCTGACTCAAGGATCATTGTGTTGGTAGGTCTAGTTGACTGTCCTGAGTTAGGTGGCAGTCTGGTATGCTACCTCGTGTCCTATACTTCGTAGTACGTACGATAGTGTTTCCTCGCATGTCTGTACTACATCACTTCTGTTTCAGACATCTGTGTCTAGTGAGCCTTTACTAGTCATAGCCATTCGACACGTTCCAGTGTTGGCCCACCTGGGAGTGGTGGTACGGCAGTTCCTGAGGTACGGTTTGTAAGCTAGTTTCCGTGGGCTCCCTTGCCTTGCAGTAGCGTCCTGCTGGGGGGAAAAACTAGCTAGAGGCCTGGCTCAAGGCATTGAGCTTGTGTGTGCACACGTGATCAGGGGCTTGGACTGACACCGACGGGCGTTACCCTGTCTAGTCACTCGTTACTGTAATCCCGTTATGGTTCTGAGTGTGTCTTAGTCTCTGTCGTGCTTCAGGCGGCATAGTAGGCGAGACACTTGAGGCGCAGTATAAGACGTCAGTGGATGCAGCTGGCTGTTCTTCTAGTGATGAGGTACTTCCGTCACGTGACACGTGACTCGCGCATTTCTCGTACGTCGTGACCTTTCCGGGTTAGCCCTCTTGTGGTCTTGCCCGAGATCAGTGTTGTGTCATGTGTATGAAATTCTAGTCGTGTGTGTGTAGTCGTGTCTAGAAGAGCGTGCACGGTAATCGAGTCATGTATGCTTTAGGGCATTTGTGTTTGTTTAGATTTTTCTAGGCTTTTTGTCTGGTTTAGTAGGCCCTGAGGTTGTCGATGGATTGGTGACATCTGACTCTGTGAGATCGGGGTCTACCATTTTGTTGTTGCTCGGAGTAGTTTGGAAGGCCGAGGTTAGGTCGGCAACCGTGTTTTCCTTCAGGTACGGCTTTTCCCCTTTTCTTTTAGCTGCTCCACTCCTTTCATTTTCAGTTTGCTTTTATAGCTTTATAGTTTAGTTTTCTTGCTTTACTACTCCTGCTGTTTACTTGTTGTTTTAGCGTGTTACTACGTTATTTTTCAGTGGGGATCCGCATGACCCCTACTGGGCCAGTGACACGAGACTCACCCCTGCTTTTCAGGTGGGTGGTGTCTTCTACTTCTGTGGTTCCTGGTGTGACGTGTCCGTAGCTGCCAGCTGTACCTGCGTCCGGCTTCCCCCGACCTCAGTGTACGTCCTTCTTTCTGTTGACTGTACTGCTTGTCTTTCCTTTGGACTGGACTCTGGTATAATTATTAATTTATAATGTTAATTAAAAATTAATTTTATTTCTGCTACTTTAGCAAACTGATCTAATAAAATTTAATTGCTTACTGTTATATCTCTTTGGCTTCAATGTACTACACGACAATCCTTTTATCCCTTTGGAGCTTTACCGCTCTTAGGAGGCTCCACGGGTTCCAGGTGGTATCGGGTCTGCTCGGTAGTCCTATCGGGTACATCTGGTATCCGGGATCCGAGTCGTCACATAGATTCTATTCTAAAATAGTAGCCTTCCATCATTTGAGATAGAAAAATCTGATCTTTGATCAATATTGTCCTTGATCTCCATTAATGCAGGATCATTCTCTTGTAATTTGACTATGTCCTCAATCAATGTAGGTTGAGACCTTATATTGGCAATTATACATCCATCTCCTTCCCTGTCAATATCAAGATTTAAGTGAGAGAAATCTTTGCTAAGACAAGTCATACCTTTCCTGAGACTTGCTAGAGTGGCCATCGGTCTTCTGCTAAAAGCATCAGCTACAACATTTGCTTTCCCTGGATGATATTGAATCGTAAATTCGAAGTCCTTGAGATACTCCAACCACCTATGTTGTCGCATATTTAATTCCTTCTGGGTGAAAAGATACTTCAGACTTTTATGATATGAGAATATAGTGAATTTCTCCCCATAAAGGTAATGTCTCCAAATCCTCAAAGCGAAAATAACCGCAGCTAATTCCATATCATGCACATGATAATTCTCTTCATGACGCTTCAACTGTCTTGAGGAATAACAAATCACCTTCCCATTTTGCATGAGAACACATCTTAAGCCAATGTCGGATGCATCTGTGTAGACTTCAAATCCACCACCCTCAACGGGCAATGTCAAAATAGGGGCTATGGTGAGGTGATCCTTAAGGGTTAGAAAACTCACCTCGTAGTCCTTCGACCATATAAAAGGATTTTCTTGTTTTGTAAGTCTAGTCAAAGGAACGGTGATCTTCGAGAAATCCTTAATAAATCTCTTGTAATAGCCAACTAGCCCTAAAAGCTTCTTACTTCTGACACAGTCGTTGGCCGGCGCCAATTCTTAACAGCTTCCACCTTAGAAGGATCGACATCGATACCTCCCTTTGAAATAATATGGCCGAGGAATGATGTAATGGCCTGAAAATTTTATAAAATATTTCTAAAGTATTTAAGAATTTTCTAGGAATTTATAAGAATTTTTAAAAGACCAAAATGGAATAATAATTGAACTTCTAGGTTAAATAAATCTTTATTAAGGCCCAAGTTTGACAACCAATTTATCTAGCCTATTTAAATAAAGCCCAAGGGATTTAAGGACCAAGCCCATGAAGTTTGGCCCATGTTCTAGAAGGTTAATTAGCCTATTCACGGAATTTAGGGATAAATACACCTTGAATAGATAATTAAATGGATAAACCAAAATTAGAGTTTGAACTCATTTCAAATTCGGCGCCTAGGATCTGTAGCGGTCTATCGTAAAACCGCTAAGGCACATGTGGCGGACCCATCTTCGACTGCTACATTCTGTCCATTCCGTGTGCGGAAGAAAGAGCAAAAAGATTGAATTTTTGATAGTTTACCATTTGGAGATCGAGATGGGAGGACTAGTAAACATGTTAGGGACTCTCTGAAGTCGATCTAACATCCAATAAGGACTCTAGGATCGATCTAATCCTCAAACGCTAGCAAAACCCTATAAATAGAACCTAGTTTTGACCTTTGCGACCCTTACATTGGCTCACGTGAAACCATGGTAAGATGATATTATTTTAGGTAGGTTCTTTAGAAGCTTTTATTGCTAGTATATAGGACTAACATCTCCCAAAATTTCATGCTAGGAGATCAAGCACACAAGGAGATAGAAGCCTGTAAAGTAGCTAGTATATTAGCGACCTAGGAAACTGTGCAAAAGTCCGGTGAAGATCAAGGAATTAGAGAACCTAATCGAGGTATTTAGCTTTAGTGCATTTAGAACTTTCTGTTCCCCTTAATATCTTCTTCTTACCCTCCAAATTTCACGTCCATAGGTCAAGAGAGTAAGGAGTTGGAGCTGCGTAAAGTTACTGATTTACCACATGGAAGTTCGGGATTAGGGTTAACTTCCAGTCTGAAATTCCAAGACTAGAAGCCTTAGCAGAGGTTGGTCATCTCATGAACGGCTAAAATACTTATCTAGGAATAAAAGCCCTCTCGTTTTACTTGATTTCATGCATTGTGTATTGGGAATTTCATGTTTTAATAGGACCTATGCACTTAATATATCATGCATGGATATCTCTTAAAGTCCTAATGAACTAAATTAATTCTTGTCATGATATATGATTCCCATGCATATTGCTAGCTTAACCTTCGTTCTATCATGATAGGGAGGTTTAAATATGTTGATTTTCAGACATGATATGTTACAGTTAGAATCTAGTTGCCATATCTAGTTTACTGTCAGACATGTTCTAGCGGCCTAGTTCTTGACCGCCAACCTTGTGCAGCGGCCGTACGATAAACCGCTAGAAGCTCTGTAAACTCGATATTTATGAAATTTCTAGAGGACCAGAAATATACCATTTTTATCTCTCTGGTGACCTTACGATAAACCGCTAAACTTCCTGTAACGGCTCTATAATAGACCGCCAATATTCTGTTTCTATCAACCCAAGATAGACTCAAGAACAGTCCATTTAACTTATAAGTAAGCCTAGTTAACTATGTTATAACCTATTTTAATGTTATATACTACTCTGAGTTTTATTTTACTGATTCATAACAATGATTTCATGTTCTTTATGGTTCTTACGATTATTTTAAACATATGATAGTTTCATGCCAAAAACCATATAATCTTGTATTAAATTATGATTTAAGTGCTTGTATGGACGAGATTGAACGATGGTTTCTCACTGTACACATTCTATTCCTATCTCAGAGTCATTTCTATAAGTTCATGGCATGTATTCCGGTATATGACCATTAGTTACACTTATGCACATTAGGAAAACATTCTTGGACTTGATAACCTCTACTTTAGATATTCCTTCCAATGGATTAGGAAATCTTGTTTCAAGGCCTCCGTAATTCTCCGCGAGCCTGGGATTCCCACTAGGACGCCGAGTTGGTTGTACCATTAAACCCATTATCTAGAAAGCCCTTATACCGATGTTTTATATTTCTGGAACTTAGCGGCCTTATGGTTGACCGCCAGAGTCTGATAGCGGACCTTCACTAGACAGCTAACGGATCCTTGACGGTTCTTTCTTTGACCGCTAAAGACTCCGGATAATCTATCTTCAAATGTCGACCAGTCTTGACCTTAACGGTCCAGAAATAGATCGCTTTCTTCAAGAAAGGGCCCAGTAAATGACCGCTATTTTCCTGAGTACAGGTTTGACCCAAGGGTTAATATTCCTATGATCCTAGATAGTCCAATTGATTATCTAGAACCTGTCACATTATTTTCAAAGATACTTAAGTAAATTGTGAAAGTTAAAAAAATATACCGTTATGCTGTCGATTTATTTCCACGGCATAACCTAGTCATTAATGTGTTTATTGAAATCTTATTCTCAATAGAAGCATTCTTATTATTGGTTACTTGATCATGAAACTTGTTATGTGGAATTGAGTTATTGGCCGTACTTTCTTGTGATACTCGTGAAAGTAGCTTGATTTATACGAGAAGATGCAGTTCGGGCACTGATTGTGTCCAAGGGCTCTATGCTAGTCCCCTCGACTGATTGTCGGAAACATACTATAAACCATGGGGTATGATGCTACTGACGTCGCATTGCGCTGGGAGTACTTTCTTTATAAATAAGTGAAATTCACGAAGAATCTAAGTGACTATCTCATGATTGAATTGCTACATGCTTGATACATGACATTATAATGCATAACCTTTATGGTTATGAAAAGTGAAAAGTGGAAGTGAAAGTGCGTTCTTGATGCATGCAAGCAAATTCTTGTTCGTGAAAGGCCAAATTACGTTCTTGTTATGTTCAACTCAATCTTGTTCATATGTCATCAATCAATTGTATCTCATAATCTTATCATGTTACCATGTTATTTGTTTCGTCCGCGTGTTTTATCGCAATTGCATGATTTATCTTACGTTCTTTAGAGCTAAGACATTAATTTCTTTAACATTGCCTTCATGTTGATGCGAAGATACCTACTGGGCAAGTGTGCTCATTACCCTACTTTCCAATCTTTTTCAAGAAATTCTAGTGGGTCAGATTCAGATTTCTCAAGTGATGGATCCGGGAGTGATTGATGATTCAAGAGAAGCCATAGATAGTCTAGTCAAGAGTCAATGATGTAATTTTCTATTTTATTGAGTCCAGTTAATCAAGGAGTCAAGATCATGTACTAGATGGATTTTATCAATAAAAGTTAGATTTTGAACAATTATTGTCTCCATTCATCTTATGTGTGAATGATTTGCGCTCTGGTTATTCTTGCTTGCAAGAGGCTTACCATGTCGGCTATTCACATCTCTCGAGATTATCTTTCGCTATATTAAAGGCTCGGGGCGTGACAGTTAAGTTGGTATCAGAGCCTAGGCATAAGTATGTCCTAGGAGAAAGTCATGTTATAGGTTAAGTCCAAGGTTTAAGGACCCATACCTATTAACTAGGAAACATTCCCGAACCCATGTGAGAATTGGGTAGAGATCGGGATGATATAGTTAGATAGAAATTATCTAAGCGTAAATCTTCCTAATTCTAAGGAAAATAACTAAGTGTTTATTTCCTCAGGTACCTTAATTTCTCATGGCTCTTCGCGTGAATTGGGACGAGATGCAACAAAATGTTACATGACTTATCCTGGCCCTGCAAGCAGTAGCTCAAAATGGCGCAAGGGCAGGCGCGGGAAATTTACACGCCAATTTTAGGAGCTTGAATCCCCTACGATTCTCTGGTTCTTCTAACCCAGATGAAGCGGAGAACTGGATCGATGAGATGACCTGAATATTTGACGTTATGCAATGCACCGATCAAGAGAAGGTCCGTCTGGCCACCTTCCAACTGAACAAGGATGCCCGTACTTGGTCGAAGTCTATCCCGGCACCTCTGGCAAACGCACCACATACTTGGGAGGGATTTCTCACACTCTTCCGAGCTAAGTATTTTTCCGAGCATGTTAAGGAGCGGAAGGCTATGGAATTCGCTTCTCTAAAACAAGACATGATGTCAGTAGCGGAATATGAATTGCAATTTTTTCGGTTAGCTCCTTATGCCCCACATCTGGTGAGCACGGATATCTTAAAAGCCAACCGATTTATGGATGGCTTAAGGCCTGATTTTATTCAGCAACTTGGGACTCAAAATATCCGCACCTATACCGAGATGGTTCAAAGGGCACATTTATGTTAAAGAACCATAGAAAAGGTGGAAAAGCTCCGAGGGAAAGACAACGGATTGAACCGAAAACATGTTAGGCGAGAGTAAAAAGAAGTGGATGAGGATGAACCCCGTCATAATAAAAGATCCCGTAATGGAAACGGTAATGGTAACGGAAAAAGAAATGAAAATGGCAATGGGAAAGGTAAAGGAGTTAAGGAAGAAGAAAGAGCGCAAGTTGCCATGACTTGCTCATTTTGTGAAAAGTTTGGACACTCGGCCGAAGAATGTTGGAAGCGTCTCAGCGCTTGTCTCAAATGTGGAAGTCGGGAACATCGCTTGCCCATGTGTCCTCTTCTAAAGGAGCAATCTTCAAGGGGAAACAATGGATGCGGGAGACAAGGCCGACTAAATGCCATTCTAGATGAGGAAGGTAAAATAATTGAAGGTACCCTCTTAACCCATTCACCTTACTTTAATTTTAAGTATAGTATTAAATAAACTTAAAACACATGCACTCTTCATATAATCCATACATTGAATTTGGGGACCAAATTCTCTTAAGTGGGGGAGGGTGTAATGCCCCGAAAATTTTATAAAATATTTCTAAGTATTTAAGAATTTTCTAGGAATTTATAAGAATTTTTAAAAGACTAAAATGGAATAATAACTGAACTTCTGGGTTAAATAAATCATTATTAAGGCCCAAGTGTGACAACCAATTTACCTAGTCTATTTAAATAAAGCCCAAGGGATTTAAGGACCAAGCCCATGAAGTTTGGCCCATGTTCTAGAAGGTTAATTAGCCTATTCATGAAATTTAGGGATAAATACACCTTGAATAGATAATTAAATGCATAAACCAAAATTAGAGTTTTAACTCATTTCAAATTTGGCGCCCAGGATCTGTAGCGGTCTATCGTAAAACTACTAAGGCACATGTGGCGGACCCATCTTCGACCGCTACATTCTGTCAGTTCCGTGAGTGGAAGAAAGAGCAAAAAGATTGAATTTTTGATAGTTTACCATCTAGAGATTGAGATGGGAGGACTAGTAAACATGTTAGGGACTCTCTGAAGTCGATCTAACATCCAATAAGGACTCTAGGATCGACTAATCCTCAAACCCTAGCAAAACCATATAAATAGAACCTAGTTTTGACCTGCGCGACCCTTACATTGGCTCGCGTGAAACCAAGGTAAGATGATGTTACTTCAGGTAGGTTGTTTAGAAGCTTTTATTGCTAGTATGTATGACTAACAACTCCCAAAATTTCATGCTAGGAGATCAAGCACACATGGAGATAGAAGCCTGCAAAGTTGTTGGTTCCATATTAGCGACCCAGGAAACTGTGCAAAAGTCCGGTGAAGATCAAAGAATTAGAGAACCTAATCGAGGTATTTAGCTTTAGTGCCTTTAGAACTTTCTGTTCCCATAAATATCTTCTTCTTACTCTCCAAATTTCACGTCCATAGGTCAAGAGAGTAAGGAGTTAGAGCAGCGTAAAGTTGCTGATTTACCACATGGAAGTTCGGGATTAGGGTTAACTTCTAGTCTGAACTTCTAAGACTAGAAGCCTTAGCAGAGGTAGGTCATCTCATGAACGGCTAAAATACTAATCTAGGTATAAAAATCCTCTCGTTTGACTTGATTTCATGCATTGTGTATTGGGAATTTCATGTTTTAATAGGACCTATGCACTTAGTATATCATCCATGCATATCTCTTAAAGCCCTAATGAACTAAATTAATTCTTGTCATGATATATGATTCCCATGCATATTTCTAGCTTAACCTTCGTTCTATCATGATAGGGAAGTTTAAATATGTTGATTTCCAGACATGATGTGTTATAGTTAGCATCTAGTTGCCATATCTAGTTTACTGTCAGACATGTTCTAGCGGCCTAGTTCTTGACCGCCAACCTTGTGTAGCGGCCCTACGATAAACCCCTAAAAGCTCTGTAAACTCGATTTTTATGAAATTTATGGCGGACCAGAAATAGACCATTTTTTCTCTCTAGCAGCCTTATGATAAACCGCTAAACTTCCTGTAATGGCTCTATAATAGACCGCGAGTATTCTATTTCTATCAACCCGAGATAGACTCAAGAACAGTCCATTTAACTTATAAGTAAGCCTAGTTAAGTATGTTCTAACCTGTTTTAATGTTATGTACTACTCTGAGTTTTGTTTTACTGATTCATAACAGTGATTTCATGTTCTTTATGGTTCTTAGGATTATTTTAAACATATGATAGTTTCATGCCAAAAACCATATAATCTTGTATTAAATTATGATTTAAGTGATTGTATGGACGAGATTGAACGTTGGTTTCTCACTGTACATATTCTATTCCTATCTCAGAGTCATTTCTATAAGTTCATGGCATGTATTCTGGTATATGACCATTAGTTACACTTATGTACATTAGGAAAATATTCTTGGACTTGATAACCTCTCCTTTGGATATTCCTTCCAATAGACTAGGAAATCTTATTTCAGGGCCTCTGTAATTCTCCGCGAGCCTGGGATTCCCACTAGGACGCCGAGTTGGTTGTACCATTAAACCCATTATCTAGAAAGCACTTATACCGGTGTTTTGTATTTCTGGAAATTAGCGGCCTTATGGTTGACCGCCAGAGTCTGATAGCAGACCTTCACTAGACCGCTAACGGATCCTTGACGGTTCTTTATTTGACCGCTAAAGACTTCGGATAATCTGTCTTCAAATGTCTAACAGTCTTGACCTTAACGGTCCAGAAATAGACCACTTTCTTCAAGAAAGGGCCCAGTAAATGACCGCTATTTTCCTGAGTACAGGTTTGACCCAAGGGTTAATATTCCTATGATCCTAGATAGTCCAATTGATTATCTAGAACCTATCACATTATTTTCAAAGATACCTAAGTAGATTGTGAAAGTTAAGAAATATACTGTTATGCTGCCGATTTATTTCCACGGCATAACCTAGTCATTAATGTGTTTATTGAAATCTTATTCTTAATAGAAGCATTCTTATTCTTGGTTACTTGATCATGAAACTTGTTATTTGCAATTGAGTTATTGGCCGTACTTTCTTGTTATACTCGTGAAAGTAGCTTGATTTATACGTGAAGATACAGTTCGGGCACTGATTGTGTCCAAGGGCTCTATGCTAGTCCCCTCGGCTGATTGTCGAAAACATACAGTAAACCATGGGGTATGATGCTACTGGCGTCGCATTGCACTGGGAGTACTTTCTTTATAAATAAGTGAAATTCACGAAGAATCTAAGTGACTATCTCATGATTGAATTGCTACATGCTTGATACATGACATTCTAGTGCATAACCCTTATGGTTATGAAAAGTGAAAAGTGGAAGTGAAAGTGCGTTCTTGATGCCTGCAAGCAAATTCTTGTTCGTGAAAGGCCAAATTATGTTCTTGTTATGTTCAACTCAATCTTGTTCATATGTCATCACTCAATTGTATCTCATAATCTTATCATGTTACCATGTTATTTATTTCGTCCGCGTGTTTTATCGCAATTGCATGATTTATCTTACGTTCTTTAGAGCTAAGACATTACTTACTTTAACATTGCCTTCATGTTGATGCGAAGATACCTACTGGTAAAGTGTGCTCATTACCCTACTTTCCAATCTTTTTTAGGAAATTCTAGTGGGTCGGATTCAGATTTCTCAAGTGATGGATCCGGGAGTGATTGATGATTCAAGAGAAGCCATAGATAGTCTACTCAAGAGTCAATGATGTAATTTTCTATTTTATTGAGTCCAATTAGTCAAGGAGTCAAGATCATGTACTAGATGGATTTTATCAATAAAAATCATATTTTGAATAATTATTGTCTCCATTCATCTTATGTGTGAATGATTTGTGCTCTGGTTATTCTTGCTTGCAAGAGGCTTACCATGCCGGCTGTTCACGTCTCTCGAGATTATCTTCCGCTGTATTAAAGGCTCGAGGTATGACAAATGAGACTTTCTTTAGCCAGAACTCGCACTTACAAAGCTTCGCATAGAGTTTGTGTTCTCTTAGTGTTTGCAAGGCTATCCTTAAGTGCTCTTCGTGCTCTTCCCTTGTTTTGGAGTATATAAGGATGTCATCAATAAACACGACCACAAACCGGTTGAGATAAGGCCTAAAGACGTTGTTCATAAGTTGCATGAATGCTGCCGGGGCATTAGTTAACCCGAACGGCATTACAACAAATAGATAGTGGCCATACCGGCTCCGAAAAGCCGTCTTGTGTATGTCTTCGTCCTTGATCTTAAGTTGATGATAACCCGACCTGAGGTCTATCTTAGAGAAATATTATGCTCCCGAAATTTGATCAAAGAGCTCATCGATACGCGGCAATGGTACTTGTTCTTTATAGTAAGCTGATATAGTCACCGGTAATCGATACATAACCTCAGAGATCCATCTTTTGTCTTGACAAATAGAACAAGCGCACCCCAAGGGGATGTGCTAGGTCTAATAAAACCCTTGTCTAATAACTCCTAAAGTTGTCTCTTCCATTCTTTGAGTTCTATGGGGGACATCTTGTAGGGAGCTATTGAAACAGGTGCTGCTCTGGGAACGAGTTCAATGGAGAAGTTTACTTCCTTTTCGGGTGGTAAATCGGGTAGATCTGATGGAAATACATCAGGAAACTCATTTACGATAGGAATATCTTCTAAGATAATCTCCTTGGATTCAGTGATAATTACAGAGGCAAGAAATGCTTTACACCATTGCGAGATAAGTTTGCAAGCATGAAGAGATGAAATAATGGTAGGGTGCTTCCTATATTTGATGCCAAGGAAGGAAAACCTTGGAAGACCAGGTTTTCGAAAAGAGATAATTTTATTCCGACAATTTATGTAGGCATCATGGTCTACAAGCCAATCCACCCCTAAAATAGCATCATAGCCCTCCATGTTAAGGCATACGAGATTTGTTGGAAGATTGTGACCTTCTACCCTTATCTCACTATTGGGGTAATAAGTTGTAAGTTTTGTTCCGGACCTAAGGGTGTAGTAACGACAAGGTCCGAAGGTAAAGGGACCGATGAAATGGGTAATGTTTTTGCAAAGGAAGTAGATATAAAGGAATGAGAAGCACCAGTATCGAATAATATGAATGCATGGTGTGAATAGATCTGAATGGTACCTTCCATTTACCCATCATTCGGGGGCGTTTCTTCTTCTAAAACAGCATTGAGATGAGCCTGTCTCTTACGTCAACTTCCAGAAGTTAGCTCCTTCATAAGGGGGCAATCCGACATGCGGTGCTCCCAGTTGCCACATCATAGACAAGCGCTGAGGTGCTTCCAGCACTCTTCGGCCGAATGACCGAACTTCTCATAGAAAGTACAGACCGTGTCAACCTGCTTGTCTTCTTCTTTGACTTTCTTATTTTTGTGGTAACTGCTACTACTCCCGTTCCGAGATCTCTTCTTGCTATCACGCGATTTATAGGGTTCCATGATGCTGAACTTGCTTTTCTTATCATGTCGATCTGATCTTCGGCTTGGTTCTTCACCTTTTCCTTTTAGTTTTTTGACCTTCTCTAAGGTCCTTTCGCACAGATATGCCCATTGGACCATCTCCGCATAAGTACGGATATTTTGAGTCCCGAGCTGCTGAATAAAACTGGGTCTTAAATCATTCATGAACTGATTAGCCTTTAGTAAATCGGTATTGACCTGATGAGGAGCATACATCGCCAGCTTGGAAAACTGAAGCTCATATTTCGCCACCGACGACATGCCATGGCGTAAAGAAGCGAATTCCATAGCCTTCCGCTCCTTGACGTGTTCAGGAAAATATTTGAAACAGAATAGTGTAAGAAAACCTTCCCAGGTATGGGGTGCATCTGCTAGTGGTGCCGGAATCGACTTCCACATTGTACGTGCATCCTTGTTAAGTTGAAAAGCGGCGAGACGTACTTTCTCTTGGTTAGCACATTGCATGACCTCAAATATATTGTTCATCTCATCAATCTAGTTCTCAGCTTCGTCTGGATTAGAAGAACCATAGAATCGTGGAGGGTTTATGCTCCAAAAGTTGCGATGCAAATCTCCAACTCTTGCTCCGGCGCCAGCTTGCGCCATAGTTTGTAGTGCTTGAGTCAGACCAGCAACGGTCTCTTGCATACCGTTCCAGTCTATGCAATGAGCCATTGAGATAATATTGTACCTGAGAGAAATAACAAATCATTAACTCACATGGAATTTTAAAAGGGTTCATCTAGAGCTAATTTACTATCTCATCCCGAGCTCTACCCAATTCTTACATAGGTGGGGAATTTCCTCCTTAGTTTATAGGTGTAGGTCCTTAAACCTTGGACTTAACCTATGACATGACTTTTCCCTAGGACTTCTTGTCCTAGTGCTCTGATACCAACTTAACTGTCACGCCCCGAAATTATGCTGTGGAAATAATCGGGAACGCGAACAGCCAGCATGGTAAGCCTCTTGCAAGCAAGAATAAGCAGAGCGCAACAACAATCACATAAAGTAGATGCACAATAATTTACTCAAAACTTCACCTTTATTTCATATCAAATAATCATAATTCAAATACACAATATTCCACTTTTTCTCTAGACTCAATAAAATGAAATTACATATAATGACTCAATCTAGACATATTTTGACAATTCTAGGTCTTCACTTGATTCCATATTTCTTCATTCACTCTCGGACCCATCACTGGAATGACCTGAATCCGAATCTGACCCACTGGTACTTTCTGAAAAGATTGGAAAATAGGTAATGGGTACACTTGCCCAGTAGGTATCTTCGCATCAACATGTAGGTAATGTTAAAGTAATTAATGTCTTTAGCTCTAAAGAGAAAGATAAAATCATGTAAATACGATCAAACCATGCGATTAAAGTCAAGTAACAAGATATGATCAAGCTTGAGATATGAGAATACGATTTGAGTAAGTATAATCCAGCAAGAGTGTAACAATGGCCTTTCATGAACAAGAATGCAACAAGAATGTACTAGCAAGTCATGTAACAAGCAAGAATGTACTCTTCACTTAGTAACAAGTACTTCGTGAATTCCTGATGATAATTCACTTCACGAGCCGTGGATATTTTCACTTATTAATAAAGAAAGTACTCCCAGCGCAATGCGACGCCAGTAGCATCATACCCCATGGTTTATAATAGTATGTTTCTGACAATCAGTTGAGGAGACTAACATAGAGCCCTTGAATACAATCAGTGCTCGAACTGCATCTTCAAGTATAAATCAAGCTACTTCCACGTTAAATAATAATGTGGCCAAGAACGTATAATTCCCAAGATAAATTAACCAAAAATACGAATGCTTCTTGAAGAGGGGCGATCTCGCACTGGTCCTGAGCTGGGGGAGATGATCACCAAGTAGTGAACTGCAAGGAAAGGGAAACAGATCAGGGGGCCCAGGGATGGTTCCCTGGGGAAAACCCTCCGATGCCTAAGTGAGTAGAGCAGTGGTGGAAGCTATGAAGGGAGGAGGAAGGAGATGCACGAGATCCCACTCCACCAAGGTGGTGAAGTTGTTCCTGCTCAGGGGGTTTTAGGCGTGTGTAGGCTGTACCATTTGCTGGAGGGAGTCCCTGGTTTAAATAGTGCGCTAGCCTCATGAGTCCCGAAAGCTGAGGAGTTGCAGGCGGTGGTTACGTCCTCGACGTGGGCTCTTTACGTCCTCATCGTGGGCTCTTTATTACATTGGGTCCCTTATCCTTGTAAATTCCTGCTCATAAAGGGCTCTCAACGGCAGCATGGATAAGCAATCATCGGTCGACCTGAGCTTGAAGATCACCAGCCCTGTCTGGGCGATGGGCGTAGCTCGGGTGAGGCTCGGTCGGAGTGGGCGCGGGGCGCTAGCCCTTATCCGGGCGAGGGGTATGAGTCGGGCTTTGGGTCTTCCTCCGATCGGACCAACGCTCGGGCCTTCCGAACCTAATGGCCGCCGAGGAAGGGCTTGATCCCGAATGATCTTATTGGGCTTTAGGTGGCCCCTGTGGGGCTGTCACCTAGGCGAGCTGGGCCTTGTTTGGTCTTGCTGGACCTCGTTCGGCCGCTCTTAAATGGGCTACAGAAACCCCCCTCTCCACTTGTCCCCCTCCTACTCCCGAGCCTTGCTAGGCTCGGAGGAGTAGCCGTTAGCATTTTGGACCAGCGTGGCTCAGGTGGGCGGAGATCTGGCGGTGTTAAGAAGCCACGTGTCGTGGTCACCTGGGCCCGTGATGATGATAAGCCTGGGGGATTTGAAATGAGGGGGCCCCCTTTTCTCGGAGATCGGAACGACGCGCCGCCTTCCGCGTGGGAATATAGGTGTTGTGCGCTTGTTGTTGTTCCAGACTCCCTCCAGATTAGGGTTTTTGCTCTCCTTCGTGCTTGCCTTTTGGGCTCTTTGATGCATCGTGAGGACACGATGGAAGAGCAGATGCTTGCGGCGGCGTTCGTGGAGTTGGCGGAGATAACCACGGAGGTAGTTCGACAGCTTCCTCTTTCTCCAGAATCTCCGGAGTCTCGGGAGCATTTCTCTTCAAGTTCCTCTTCAGATCCCATGGCGGACCAACGTCCGGAGGTCGAAGAGTGGGAGGGTGAGCTTGAGGCGAGGGCGATGGTGATACCGCCGGCTCTAAACTACACCGAGCTGGGGGAGGCGGAGGTGAAACGATTGGAGCACCAGTTTCGCCTGCCCTATAAGTTTTACTTTGCCACGGCTGCCCCACACGAGATGAGCTTGGATTCTCATACGGGCCATATCTGCTCCTTCCTTGTGTCGTGGAAGAATGGTTTCCGTCTTCCCTTCGAGCCCTTTGTGCTGAAGCTTCTTGATTTCTTTAAGTTGGCTCCCATACAGTTGGTGGCCAAATCTTATCTTCTTCTCTCCGCCTTTCGCATCCTCTGCCGCCAATGCGAGGTTCCTCCTTCCTTGGATCTCTTCCATTATTTTTTCAAGCTGAAGGCGCATTCCTCGGCCGGGAAGGGCTTCTATTTCATCCAGGGAGACGGAATATGATCTGTGTCTCCTTAGCCTCAAAGGACTCTTCCCACAAGGGATGGAAGACTCAGTTCTTCTGGGTGGGGATTTTTTCGGTGGAGGAGACTTGGTGGTGTCCCGTAATCCCCAATTTCCATACGAACATCCCTCCGAGGCAGGACAAGTTTTCTTCGGATATGGAGGAGTATGCGGCCATTTTGCTGAAGCATCGCCACTCCACAGAGGAGGTAGTTACCACAGAGAGCATCGAGCGGTGCCTCCTCACGTGGCTACAGCCGACAAGTTTGGTCACTACGAATCAACTTCTTCATCGGATGACGAGACCATTTTCTTTTCCTGACCATATCTTTCTTCTGCGCAGACGCCAGGCAGCAGGCTGTGGAGGAGGAGCCTGCGGCCGAACGGGAGGTGATCGATCTCGGTGATGATTCGGCTGCCGACGAGTCGTGAGCTCCCGAGGGGCGCTCCCGATCCTGAGATAAGAGCAAGGGGATGGCCCAAGAGGGGTCTTCCAGGCCGCGGGGGGCCAAGCGCAAAGATCCCATGGAGGTCATGATACGGGACGCCGTGAAGGCCAAGAAGCGGGCCAAGAAGGCTGGGTCCGTCCCCGCTGTTGAAGATGACCCTGGCTCGGTGGCTCTCCCCTCTTTTGAGCGAGATAGGGCTGACCCTATTAGGCCGGCTCCCCCATCCACTGAGCGAGAGGGGGCCGAGGAGGCCAAGGCCGCTTCTGGGGATGACATCGTTGAATCAGCTTCCCCTCAGCAGGAGCTGAGGCGGCTGGGGCCGCTTCTGCTGGTGGTAGTGGCACTGGATCGGCTCTCCCCTCAGCAGGAGCTGAGGGGGTCGGGGCTGCTTCTGTGTTTGGTGACATCGCTGACTTGGCTCTCCCCTCAGCAGGAGCCAAGGGGGCCGAGGGTGAAGCGAGCGACTCTAGGACTGTGGCCGAGGTTGGAGCGTCGATCGAGGCGGGTGGGGCTCCAGGCGGTGGCGCAGAGGCCGAGTCGGTCGAAGTCGGGGGGTCGCGAGGAGGCGCGACGTAGCCCCAACCGAGCGAGGTGAGAGGGGTGGATGAAGCCTCAATCTGGGCCAGTTAGTGGGGCTTCCGAGGGGATGCTGCTCGGAGGGGGGACCCCTATCTCGGCAGCCCTGGAGAGGCTGGGCATCCAGGGTCCTCTGTATCATGTATGTCATGGCATAGCTGCGAAGGTGAAGGGAGGAGACAGGCAACGCTCCCCGCCCGTGGTTCTCGAGATGGTTTTAGAGGGCGGCTTGGTCCTGGCCCAGATGGGGGCCACCCTGGCTGAAGCTTACGCCCGGTCGGAGTCAGAGCGGGCGAATCTCACCTGGACCCTTGGTGGGTCTGACAGGAAGATGGCTCGGCTCTCTGAGGAACGTGATGGGCTTCGGCGGGAGCTCTCCTCCATCAGAGAGCTGGTGCGGGCGTGTCAGGCGGAGGCTCGGACACTGACCGAGCAACTGGCTCGGGCCCGCGAGTCGCTCGAGAGGAAGAGTAGGCTTCTGAAGGAGGAGCGTGTGGCCCATACTGAGCTAGACAGCCAGTGGGAGGCCGAGTGCGCTGAGCTATTGGGCCGAGCGAAGGAAGCCATGTGCCTTCGGTGGGGGGCCGAGGCTGATCGGGCCGAGGCGGAGAAGCGGTCAGCCGAGGCAGAGTGGAGATTGGCCGAGGCGGAGCGGAAGAAGGCCGAACTCGCTGGTAGGGTGGAATCGACCGGGGCGGAGGCACTCGAGCAATACAAATGCTCGAAGGCCTACCGGGTCGACCTCAAGGAGGCTACCCTCCCCTACTATGTGTCAACACTTTACCGGGGCATCCGCACAGGATTCAAGTAAGGCTATGACTGGGCCATCTCTTATGCGGAGGAGCAGGCGTCCGAGACAATCAATTTTTCAACTGGGCAATGCTATGACTCGGATTTGTCATCCTCTGGTTCCTCTGGTTCGGCGTCAGAGGAGGGAGACCATGGGGACTCTTTGTCCGAGGGGTCGCCAACGCCGGATGCCTCGGGAGGGCGCGCAACCGAGGCAGTTCCCACGTCGGTGGGGTCAGTGTCAGGGTCGGCCGTCGCCGAGGGTACCGGGTGCAGACCGTCCGAGCCTTTCACTTCCGAGCCTCAGGGTGGGCCAGAGGCCTAATATATTTGATTTGCTTTTTCTCCTTGTATGTTTTTCTTTTTTTTGAAGAAAAATCTTCTCTTGTTGTGCAAAGGGAAAAACATAAGGCAGTAGCGTTATGATGAAAACTTAACTCTTTTGTATCGCCATTGCTGTAGTTTGACCAGCGTATCTACAGTAGTTGGAAAGTGATGATACCTTCTGCGTGGATCTCGCATGATGGTTGGGCAGACGTCTGACAGGGTGTCTTTCCATTTTCTCATGCTTTAAGTGCCCGACCACTTCGTGTGTCCCGCTGGGATGGAACCGAGGAGTCTGAGGTGACCGTTCGTAGAAAGAAGTCCCTTTAGCGTGTTTTCGAGGGGAGAATCATTTAAGGCAAGTAACCTCCCTTCACCTATAAAAGGTCTGAAGGGCGTCTCTCCCTCTCCATCACTTAGAGTTTTCTCTTACAGTCTTTCCTCTCTCCTTCTTCACGAAGCGTTGTGCCGTTGTGCCGTCGAAATTGAAGCATGGAAGAAACTCTGGAAGATGAAGCTCCCGACGATAGAGGGCAGAGAGTCTTTTCCGCTTCGGGTTTAAAGGGAGTTCGACGGCTAGCGGGAAGGTTTGAAGGGGGTTCGACGTGTGGAAGCACGTCGCCCTCTTCTATCAGTTCCGGCAGCGCTAGCGGGGAGGTTACTCGGGAAGAAGGTTCGACATGCTGGGGAATGTCGAACTGTTGTCCCTGACCTACCGACTCCATCCTGAGGGGAGGGGGAAAACAATTAAGCTCCCTCCTTTCCGGGCTTTCCCCTGCCTCCTCGTCCAGCTCTGTTGGTTTGTTTCTCTCCCCCCTTCTCACTCTTTGGAGGGTGTCTGCACTCTCTTCCTTCCAAAGAGTTGGCAGAGAGGAGGCCTTCATTCGTATTCCCTCTTCCCCTTCCTCCATCTCTGTCAACTTGGAAGGTAGCCTTCTTCTTCCTAATCCATCTGTCACCTTTTTTCCGAGTTACCCAAGCCAACGGGGTCGACTACCCTTAATCCGAGCCAATTTTTGCACGAAGCAAAGTCAGTGGCTGGACGCAGGAAGGTTAACCGGGTCGGCTGAGCGATGGGCTCGTATGGCGGCGCCAGATGGATTTTTTTCTTTTTGACATGTATTGTATTGGACTCGGCCTTTCTGATCTGCAGACAATTGTTTGAATGAAAAAGGAAGGAAAATTTTGATTTATCTCATATTGTTTGCACAACTGAAGTGTTCAGAAATAGAACTTGCATAGTGTAGTTGTGTTCCACGTCCGAGGGATGGGTTCTCCTTCCATAGTAGATAGCCGGTATGCTCCTTTCCCGAGCGTCTCGACCACTCGGTAGGGGCCTTCCCAATTAGGGGATAGCTTGCCCGCCACCTCAAGTGGTCGAGAGGCCTCGGCTTTCCTGAAAACGAAGTCTCCCGACTGGAAGTGTCTGTCCCAGACTTTGGCGTTGTAGTATCGAGTGAGGCGGTGTTGATATTCTGTTGCTCGGACGCTGGTAATCTCTCGGAGTTCATCTACTAGGTCGAGGTTTTTGAGCAGTTTCTGGTCGTTTGCCTCAGGCGAGAAGCAGATGACTCGGAGGGAGGGATTGGCAATCTCCAACGGGATCACGGCCTCGGTGCCGTACACCAGCTAAAAGGGACTTTCACCGGTTGCCGTTCTGGGAGTCGTTCTGTGCAACCAAAGCACGTTTGGCAATTCCTCAAGCCAGCTGCCCTTGGCTTTGCCGAGCCTAGTCTTAATGCCTCTCAAGATAGTCTTATTGGCATTTTCGACCAGCCCGTTAGCCTGAGGGTGGGTGACCAAAGTGAAGTGATTGCGAATGCTTAAGTCGGCACATCTGTCTCGGAAATAACGAGAATCAAATTGCCGGCCATTATCGCTCACTATCACCCGGGGGATGCCATAGCGATAGATGATCGATTTCCAGATGAAACTCCAGATGACTGTCTCGGTGATCCTAGCTGTGGCTTCGGCCTCGATCCACTTGGTGAAGTAGTCGATGGTGATGATGACGAACTTCTTCTGGGCCTGAGCCGTAGGGAATGGCCCAAGGATGTTGATCCCCCACCGAGCAAAAGGATAAGGCTCGGCTAGGGTGACGAGCTCCGTTGCCGGCTGATGGACCAAGTGATCAAATCCCTGACATCGATCACACTGTTGTACGTAGGTTGAGCAGTCGCGTTGCAGAGTGGGCCACCAGTAACCCTACCAAAGCAAGATTCTGGCGAGCGACCTTCATCCGAGATGCGCTCCGCACAGGCCTTGGTGAACCTCTTGGATCACTCGGTTGGCTTCGTCAACACTGATGCACTTCAGGAGGGGACCGGAGAAGGATCTGCGGTATAAAGTGCCATCCAGAATGATGAATCACTAAGCTTGGTACTTCAAACTCTGGGCTGCCCGAGGGTCGGGAGGCTCCTGAGAGTCTTGGAGCCATGAAAGATAGGGGGTGCACCAGTCGCTTGGGGAGGCCGAGTCAATAGCCATGAGCTCTGAATCAATTCTCGGTCACTCTAGCTCTTCGAGAAGGATCGATCGAGTACCTTCGAGGTCAAGAGAGGAGGGCATCCGAGAGAGGGCATCCGCTCGGGAGTTTTCCACCCTAGCTATTCAAACGACCTCAAAACTCTCGAACTGTTGTGCCACGGTTCTGACTAGCTGGAGGTATTTGACCATTGGTGCTTCCCGAGCTTCCTAATCGCCATTGACCTAGCTAGCGACCAGTTGGGAGTCCGTGTGGATTCTGACTCGTTGAGCCCCAAACCCACGGGCCATGCAGGCTCCCGAGATAAGGGCTTCATACTCAGAGGCGTTGTTGGATGCATAGAAGTTGAACTTCAAGGAGTATTGTAGCCCTGCTCCTTCGCGGGACTTCAGGAGGATCCAAGCGCCGCTCCCGGCCGAGTTGGAGGATCCGTCGACGAATAATTCCCAGGTTGGCTCGGGTATGGACGGAGATTTTTCTTCGGTCGGGATGGTGCTCTCGGCGATGAAGTCGGTGAGTGCCTGTCCTTTGATAGCCGAGCGGGGCTGGTACGATATATTGTAGGCCCCGAGCATGATGGCCCACTTGCCGAGGCGTCCCGAGGCTTCAGGGTGGGTGAGGATCCTCTTCAGTGGTTCACCGGTTAGCACGATGATGGAGTGCCCTTGGAAATAGGGTCGAAGGTGCTTGGCCGAGGTAACCAATGCTAGCACGAGTTTCTCGGTTGCGGGGTACCTTCTTTCAGCCTCGTTGAGCACTTTGCTAGTGTAGTAGACCGGTCTCTCTGTCATGCCCCGATGAGGAAACTCGGGACGTACAGTTAGAAACTAGCTAGCAGGAAAGAGAGAGAGCTAATCTAAATATAACACAAGTGTTATGAAATGGAAATAACTTATTGATCATTAAACAAACCATAAGTGATACAATAATCCTAAAACCAACTTAATACAACTGAGACATTAAACACTAAACATTAACAACATAACTGAAGCTAAAAACTCTCTAAAGCACAACTAATAGGATAACACTGCCAACACCACTCTAGAACTGGTGCACTCAAGACATCACTCCTGCCCATCCCCGATGGTAAGCTCGTCACCTGAATAGCCTGGAAAGGGGGGAAAATAACAACTATGAGCTGACGCTCAGTAGGAATTAACAGGCAAGTTTACATGATTAACAAGTTAATTACATTTTCACATGCCATGCTAAAAAGAAATAAATGACGATAACGATATAATGAAATGACGTAATAAAAAGATCTTGCAAGGTCAAGAAATATAAGATGCCAAGAATTAACAAGATAACAAGTACAAGAATTTACAACAGGAGATAGTAATAAAGAATTGGCCAACAAGCAGTAATTAACATCAATTCAATCACGATCAAGTAACAAGTAACAAGAGATTTTGGTCATGGACGTAACAAGCAAGCAAGTGTTCGGTGCAATGCCTCACCATGTCATTAACATCCCATGGGCTCAATAATTTTTTGGGCGCTCTCCCCAGGACCAGACCGGGCCCCTACGGTGCGTTGGCATCGATTTATTGGATCCAAGATCCCACGCGTCTAGACATTCAGTCAATTTTAATGGCCAATTTAATCAGAGGAATTACTGCCATAAGTTCAGATTTAAAGGACTAACCTTGTCCTTGGATTCAAGAGTACAAAACACGGTCAAACTCATCTCCAAGAGATGTGCGGTCATAAGAGAGCCGCTCAAGGGTATATACGGTTAACACAGGGCCGTACATACAGGAATTGGACTGAAACTCAGCCCGCGAGGTCAAGAAAGAACGGCTGACAGTGGGCCACTCTAAGGTATGAACGGTGCAATATGGGCCGCTCATGTCCAGAAGACATTAAGGCCCATGAACAAGATATACGGTCCATACTGGGCCGTATAAAGATATGCGGTCACAATCGGGCCGCCGAAGAGGATATGCGGTCACCTACTAACTGCGCATGCCTCTCGTCGTCCGATTTGATCCAAGACTCAAATCAGTGAATTAAACACATAACCCAATGTTTTGATAGTTCATTAGGTTCATAACAGGGATATAAAGAAATCCCGTGAAGATGGTAATGCCGCCGGATAGAGTTTCCGGGGGTAAAACCAAGACTAGCACGCTAATCGGCTAACGACATGTTACAAGTCAGAAAGTTAAACACGCTGTTCTACTATAGTACAGCAGATACACAGCAAGATAATGACCATATTAATCCTAATTTCATGTCAAATTAACAATAATTAAGTTATACATTAAGTCAAGATGCCAAAAAGATTAATCAGGATGATAACGGGTATGAACAAGATCGCGTAAGTCGCATATGAACGAATAACAAGCAATTAACAGAAATTTAATTGCATAATTAATAATTTATAATGTGGGTTTCTATTTTACTAATTACCATTTAGAACACTAAGATGAATGCATTAGGACTAGTATTAAGTGGTTTTCTGTCTAGATAAACGGTTGGTAAAGGGCCGTATAACTATCGGGCTTAACAGGGGCTGAAATAGGCTCAAAAGGGGGTCTGGGAGTTGGGCGGCCAGGGCATGGCCGCCCATGTACTTGGGTGGTCTAGTACAGGGCCGCACATCCCTGGGTTGTGCGGCCAAGGGTAGGGCCGCCCATCCACTTGTGCGGCCACCTGCAGGGCCGTTCAACTTATGTGGTCCTGTTTGGACCGTTTAACCTGCTGGGAGTGGATATGTGGTCAGTTTCGAACCGTCCAACTAGTTGTGTGGTCATTTAGGAACCGTTAACTCCTGTCTATGCCAGAGTCATGTCTGGGCTTGAGTTGTGCGGTCTATCGTGCGACCGTCCATCTCTGGTCGTCTCCGGTCATCCCTTCCGCGTCCGGTGAACGCCGGGAAGCTAAGGGGTTGATAGGGTTGCACTAAAACGCTAATAACTAATGGAAATGGACTCCACATAAGGGGCTTTTGGTACCGTTGGAAAGCTAACAGAGAATACTATCTATCAGTAAGGCTAATTTCAAATTATCTTGCTGAAATCAAGGTTTATTAAGGCAAGAACACGGGAACCCTAATTCTTGACATGCTGTGACTAAAACGTAAAATTCTCTCAACATATAGAACGAAAATTGGGACTTCTCATGTCAAAAGAAAGCCACTACGATGATGAATCCAACCATATATGATATGGTTCATATGGATCGGGATTAATACTTCGAAATCAGAAATCAACTCGGAAGAACACATCAAAACTAGGTCTAAACATGCTGTTACTACGAACAGAAATTCTCTAAACATGCTTCATGAATTTTAGGGCTTTCTACGTTAAATGAAAGCTAACAACATGCTGATTACATCATGTAAGTTAATTAGAGTTTAGCCTATTAAACCTACCTCAAACGACGGTTGAAATAAGATGCTAGATATGAAGAACGAACTTGCTAACCCTTCACAAAAACCTCGATAGCTCTCTAGACACCTGATAAAATTGGGGCTTTCAGTCCCACTGGATAGATCTCATCGAGAGGAATAAAATGATGTATTCATGATCAAATTTTGGTTGAGAATTCCTACCTCAATTGAAGAAACAAAGAAGGAAGAAGGATGACGACGGCCTGCCGACACACCTTCAGTAATCGCCGGATATCTCCCCAGTTCTGACTCCTCTGCGGACACAGCTGCTAGCAAACAAAACTAGGGTCGAAGAGCTTTCTATCTATAGCTCATACACCTTCTGGAGAGTTTTGAGCTGGGAGAATTCGACGGGGCAAGTGACGTGTTAGAAACGGCGCCGAAAAGGTTGACTCAATCAAACTCGGCCGGCTGCGCCTTCTAGGGTTAGGGTTTCGAGAAATTGGTAGAGGGCTTTTGATCCTCAGATCAAGACCGTTCATTTGCCTCTAGTTTGAGCTAATTTGGTCGAGTATTAAGCCTCAATTTCGTGTTTTTAATCCAAGGTTAGGTAAGGGTCAAAAAGTGTGCGCTTAAGGGCTTAAACCCTAATTAGATCTAACCACGGATTTATAATGGCTTAATGACAGAAGATAAAGTTGTTATCTACATCGACCTTAACCTGTTTACTATTTTTATGGATTTTTATAAGATAGTCGGATTTTCACTTATTCTATTTCTAACGAATTAAATATTAATAAATCCAAAATCCAATTATTAATTCAATAAAAATTCAATTCTCAGTTAATAAAAGCTTAATAATTATATTGGGCTCAATTAAATAATTCGGGGTCTTACACCCTCCTCTACTTAAAGAATTTGGTCCTCCAAATTCACTGCACTATAACCGAGAGTAGGGAAAGAGATCGCTCACCTAGAATAAGTCGGGATACCGCTTCCGCATAGTATCTTCAGACTCCCATGTAGCTTCTTCGGTCCCACGCCGACTCCACTGAATCTTGACCATCGGTATCGAACGATTCCGGAGTTGCTGTTGCTTCCTGTCCAGAATCTCGATAGGTCTTTCCTCATAGGTCAAATCTTCCTTCAGTTCAAAATCCACTTGCTGAATGATATGAGTGGGGTCGTACACATATTTCCGTAACATAGACACATGGAAAACATTGTGCACGCCGGACAACTGCGGTGGTAAAGCCAATGTGTAAGCAACTTCTCCCACTCTATCCAGAATCTCGAATGGACCAATGTATCTCGGACTTAGCTTACCTTGAATGCCAAATCTTCGGATCCCTCTCGTCGGAGAGACCTTTAAGAACACATGCTCGCCAACCTGAAATTCTAATGCTCTTCTTCTATTGTCGGCATAACTCTTCTGTCTGGATTGGGCTACTTGTAACCGGTCTCGGATAATACAGATGTTCTGTGATGATTCTGAAATAAGATCCGGTCCAAGCTATTGTTTCTCACCTACCTCATCCCAACATAACGGGGAACGACAACTCCTACCATACAATGCTTCGAAAGGAGCCATCTGTATACTGGATTGGTAACTGTTGTTGTAGGCAAACGCAATCAATGCCAGGTGATCACTCCAACTGCCTCCAAAATCAATCATGCATGCTCGCAGCATATCTTCCACTATCTGATTGGTTCTTTCAGTCTGTCCATCTGTCTGTGGATGAAAAGCAGTACTAAAATTCAGACGAGTACCCAAAGACTCTTGCAGTCCCTTCCAGAAATGTGAAGTAAATCTGGGGTCTCGATCAGACACAATACTGACTGGTATGCCATGGAGTCTCACCACTTCCTTCAAATACAAAGCAGCCAATACATCAACCGTTCACTTGGACTTAATTGGTAAGAAATGAGCTGACTTTATCAATCGGTCGACGATCACCCATATCGCATCAAATCCACCACGAGTCCTAGGTAGACCCATAATGAAATCCATGCCAATGCTTTCCCACTTCCATTGGGGTATGTCGAGTGGTTTCAGTTTCCCTACCGGTCTGAAATGTTCAACCTTAACTTGCTGACAAACCAAGCATCTACTCACGAAGTCTGCAACTTCTCTTTTCATGTTCGTCCACCAAAATGATCTTTTCAAATCTCTGTACATTTTAGTGCCTCCAGGGTGAATGGTGTATCTGGATCTATGAGCTTCCTCAAGAATCTTGTTCTTTATTCCAGCTTCATCAGGTACACAAGTTCTACCTTTGAATAATAATCTTCTATCTTTAGCCAACATGAAGTCAGGTCTGCTGCTCAAGTTCCCCTTGATCTCTACCAGCTCGGGATCATTATCTTGCAAGGACTTGATTTCCATCAACAGTTCGGGCTTAAGTTGAATCTGAGCAATCATAACCCAATCATTGTCAATATTAAGATCCTGACTAGACAATTGTTCCAGTAACTTCCATTCTTGTAACATGAGACTGGACAATCTAGCCACAGGCTTCCGGCTTAAAGCATCTGCCACAACATTGCCTTTGCCAGGATGATACTCAATCGAGAAGTTGAAGTCTTTCAAGTACTCCAACCATCTTCTCTGCCTCATGTTGAGTTCCTTTTGAGAAAATAAGTATTTCAGACTCTTATGATCTGAGAACACTGTGAAGGTTTCTCCATACAATTCATGCCTCCAAATCTTCAATGCGAACACCACTGCTGCTAATTCCAGATCATGAACAGGGTAATTCTCTTCATGATTCCTCAACTGCCTAGAAGAATAGGCAATCACCTTCCCATGCTGCATGAGTACACAGCCTAAGCCAATGCCTGAAGCATCGGTATAAACAACAAAACTTCCTTCACCGGAAGGTAAAGCCAAAATAGGTGCAGTAGTTAAACATTCCTTCAAAGTCTGAAAGCTTCGCTGGCAGTCATCTGACCAATCAAACTTGTTCTCCTTGCGGGTTAATCTTGTCATAGGTACCGCAATCTTAGAGAAATCTTGAATAAATCTTCGGTAATAGCCTGCCAGGCCTAAGAAACTTCTAACTTCCGTCACACTGGTAGGCTGCTCCCAATTCTTCACTGCCTCAACCTTCGAAGGATCAACAGAAATCCCTTCCTTCGTAATGATATGTCCGAGAAAGGACACCTCTTGCAGCCAGAATTCACACTTACTAAACTTGGCATACAGCTGATGATCTCTCAATAATTGCAAAGCCAACCTCAGATGTTCAGCATGCTCCACTTCATTCTTGGAATAAATCAGGATGTCATCAATAAATACCACGACCCATTGATCAAGATAGGGCCGAAATACATTGTTCATCAACTGCATGAAAGCTGCTGGAGCATTCGTTAGACCAAAAGGCATAACGACAAATTCGAAATGACCATACCTGCTGCGGAAAGCTGATTTATAGATATTCTCTTCCTTAATCCGTAACTGGTGATATCCAGATCGAAGATCGATCTTAGAGAAATACTGAGCTCCCGCTATCTGGTCAAATAACTCGTCAATCCTCGACAATGGATATTTGTTCTTGACAGTCTGCTAGTTCAATTGCCGATAATCGATACACAACCTCATCGAACCATCTTTCTTCCGGACGAACAATACAGGGGCTCCCCACGGAGAAGTACTAGGACGAATGAAGCCCTTCTCGAGTAATTCCATCAACTGTTGCTTCAACTCCCTCAGTTCCGCAGGAGACATACGATAAGGAGCCTTGGAAATAGGAGATGTGCCCGGAAAGAGATCAATAGAGAAGATAACTTCCCGCTCAGGCAGAAGTCCTGGTAGTTCCTCTGGAAAGACATCAGGAAAATCTTGGACAACAGGAATGTCCTTGATCTCAATCTGCTGCTCAGGGGTTGCACAGATTAAGGCTAGAAAAGCCTCGCATCCTCGTCTCATCAGCTTATCAGCTCGAAGAGCCAAAATGAGTGATACAGAGTTATGGTGCTTAACTCCCACAAAAGAAAGCCTTGGGTGCCTAGTAAAAGACACCGAGCCAGAACTACAATGAACATTGGCCTCATATCTAGCCAACCAATCTGCTCCTAGGATTACGTCCTAATCCTTCATGTCCATGCAAATCAAATCAGCTGGAAAGTTCTGCTCACCAATCATAACCTTACTAGAAGGATAGAAATGCTGGATTGCTGATCTAGTACCAATAGGGGTTGAGATCTCTAACGGAGAATCCATCAAAATAGGTTCCACAGCTAAAGACTTAGCAAATCTCTGAGCAATAAATGAATGCGTGGCACCAGTATCAAAAAGAACAAATGCTGACTTGTCGAGTATAATGAGAGTACCTTTGACGAGTCCACCATCCTCGGCTGTTTCCGCTTCACTTGCATGCAGAGCTTGGAGCTTGCCTTGTGGTTTCTTGAAGACTTGAGGTTTCACCGGGGTAGCTTGCTCAGACATCAGAGGACAATCAGAGATACGGTGCTCCTTGCTTCCACATCGCAAACATGCGCCTAGCTTGCGCCATCAATTCTCCATCTTGTGACCAGGATTATTACAAAACTTGCACATGCCCGTAAATGGGACAATAGGGCCAGGCTTCTTGTCTTCACGCTTCGGCATCTTGCCCTTCCACGATCCGGACCCGCTCCATGAACCAGGTCCACTAACGGGCCTCTTCTTGGTATACCCGGGTTTGACATTCCCAAAACCCGTAGGTTGTTCCTTCTTTGCACCTATTCCACGGATTCTCTCCGACATTTCTAAAGTATCCTCCGGAACTTGAGCTTTTCTCACCATCTTGGAATAAGTGGAAATTTCCATCGGTGCCAATTGGTTGATATAATGCAGCTTCAGTCCATTCAGAAAACGCTTTGCCTTCATCTTCTCGGTGGAAATAAGGTGTGTAGCATAACGAGAAAGCCATGCAAATTGAGCCTCATACTCCGCCACGGACAGATCTCGCTGTTTTAGGGCCGTGAACTCTGCCGCTTTCTTCTCTTGCACTCGGTCGGAAAAATACTTGCTGTTAAAGAATTCCTTGAACTCTTCCCACGTAACCTGCTGGTCACCGAGAGTCGCCTTGATAGAATCCCACCAAGTACGTGCATCACGCTCCAATTGGAAAGTAGACAAAAGGACACGCTCCTGGTTGGTGCATTGCATAACTTTGAAGATCCTTCCCATCTCATCTAGCCAGTGCTCGGCTTGGTCGGGGTCGGTCGAACCCGCGAATCTTGGCGGATTCATTCCTCGGAAGTTCCGGTATAGATCACCAGTGCCATGATTTGCAGCTCCTGCTTGAGCCACTTGCTGAAGGGCCTGAGTAAGGCCTTGAACCGTGAACTGCAGGTTCCTCCATTCAGCGCGATCCGCTGCCATCTACATGAGAAATAGATTACTTAGGTTCAATCAAGATAGATAATTACACGATTAAGAAATGAACTTAACCCAAGTTTCTACCCATTCTCACCAGGTCAGGTCCTAGACTTTAACAAGATTGGGGGTCTAATGCACCAAGACATGGCCAAAACTCGGTACCTGGCGGAGATAATCGGTCCGAAGACCATTCGTGCAAGTATGCGACCTTCCCGATAGGCGTAGCCTAACGTTCGGACAACACCTTTTGATATACCAGGTTATTGGGATTCAATGCAAGAACTTAGAAAACCTAGAACTTAGGAAAACCTAGGAATGTGAAACCTAGGGCTCTGATACCAACTAAACTGTCACGCCCCGATGCGGAAACTCAGGACGTACAGTTAGAAACTAGCTAGCAGGAAAGAGAGAGAGCTAATCTAAATATAACACAAGTGTTATGAAATGGAAATAACTTATTGATCATTAAATAAACCATAACTGATACAATAATCCTCAAACCAACTTAATACAACTGAGACATTAAACACTAAACATTAACAACATAACTGAAGCTAAAAACTCTCTAAAGCACAACTAATAGGATAACACTGCCAACACCACTCTAGAATTGGTGCACTCAAGACATCACTCCTGCCCATCCCCGATGGTAAGCTCGTCACCTGAATAGCCTGGAAAGGGGGGAAAACAACAACTATGAGCTGACGCTCAGTAGGAAGTAACATGCAAGTTTACATGATTAACAAGTTAATTACATTTTCACATGCCATGCTAAAAAGAAATAAATGACGATAATGATATAATGAAACGACGTAATAAAAAGATCTTGCAAGGTCAAGAAATATAAGATGCCAAGAATTAACAAGATAACAAGTACAAGAATTTACAACAGGAGATAGTAATAAAGAATTGGCCAACAAGCAGTAATTAACATCAATTCAATCACGATCAAGTAACAAGTAACAAGAGATTTTTGTCATAGACGTAACAAGCAAGCAAGTGTTCGGTGCAATGCCTCACCATGTCATTAACATCCCATGGGCTCAATAATTTTTTGGGCGCTCTCCCCAGGACCAGACCGGGCCCCTACGGTGCATTGGCATCGATTTATTGGATCCAAGATCCCACGCGTCTAGACATTCAGTCAATTTTAATGGCCAATTTAATCAGAGGAATTATTGCCATAAGTTCAGATTTAAAGGACTAACCTTGTCCTTGGATTCAAGAGTACAAAACATGGTCAAACTCATCTCCAAGAGATGTGCGGTCATAAGAGAGCCGCTCAAGGGTATATACGGTTAACACATGGCCGTACATACAGGAATTGGACTGAAACTCAGCCCGCGAGGTCAAGAAAGAACGGCTGACAGTGGGCTGCTCTAAGGTATGAACGGTGCAATATGGGCCGCTCATGTCCATAAGATATTAAGGCCCATGAACAAGATATACGGTCCATACTGGGCCGTATAAAGATATGCGGTCACAATCGGGCCGCCGAAGAGGATATGCGGTCACCTACTAACTGCGCATGCCTCTCGTCGTCCGATTTGATCCAAGACTCAAATCAGCGAATTAAACACATAACTCAATGTTTTGATAGTTCATTAAGTTCATAACAGGGATATAAAGAAATCCCGTGAAGATGGTAATGCCGCCGGATAGAGTTTCCGGGGGTAAAACCAAGACTAGCACGCTAATCGGCTAACGACATGTTACAAGTCGAAAAGTTAAAAACGCTGTTCTACTATAGTACAGCAGATACACAGCAAGATAATGACCATATTAATCCTAATTTCATGTCAAATTAACAATAATTAAGTTATACATTAAGTCAAGATGCCAAAAAGATTAATCAGGATGATAACGGGTATGAACAAGATCGCGTAAGTCGCGTATGAACGAATAACAAGCAATTAACAGAAATTTAATTGCATAATTAATAATTTATAATGTGGGTTTCTATTTTACTAATTACCATTTAGAAAACTAAGATGAATGCATTAGGACTAGTATTAAGTGGTTTTCTGTCTAGATAAACAGTTGGTAAAGGGCCGTATAACTATCGGGCTTAACCGGGGCTGAAACAGGCTCAAAAGGGGGTCTGGGAGTTGGGCGGCCAGGGCATGGCCGCCCATGTACTTGGGTGGTCTAGTATAGGGCCGCACATCCCTGGGTTGTGCGGCCCAGGGCAGGGCCGCCCATCCACTTGTGCGGCCACCTGCAGGGCCGTTCAACTTATGTGGTCCTGTTTGGACCGTTTAACCTGCTGGGAGTGGATATGTGGTCAGTTTTGAACCGTCCAACTAGTTGTGTGGTCATTTAGAAACCGTTTAAGTCCTGTCTATGCCAGAGTCATGTCTGGGCTTGAGTTGTGCGGTCTATCGTGCGACCGTCCATCTCTGGTCGTCTCCGGTCATCCCTTCCGCGTCCGGTGAACGCCGGGAAGCTAAGGGGTTGATAGGGTTGCACTAAAACGCTAATAACTAATGGAAATGGACTCCAAATAAGGGGCTTTTGGTACCGTTGGAAAGCTAACAGAGAATACTATCTATTAGTATGGCCAATTTCAAATTATCTTGCTGAAATCAAGGTTTATTAAGGCAAGAACACGGGAACCCTAATTCTTGACATGTTGTGACTAAAATGTAAAATTCTCTCAACATACAGAACGAAAATTGGGGCTTCTTCTGTCAAAAGAAAGCCACTACGATGCTGAATCCAACCATATATGATATGGTTCATATGGATCAGGATTAATACTTCGAAATCAGAAATCAACTCGGAAGAACACATCAAAACTAGGTCTAAACATGCTGTTACTACGAACAGAAATTCTCTAAACATGCCTCATGAATTTTAAAGCTTTCTACGTTAAATGAAAGCTAACAACATGCTGATTACATCATGTAAGTTAATTAGAGTTTAGCCTGTTAAACCTACCTCAAACGACGGTTGAAATAAGTTGCTAGATATGAAGAACGAACTTGCTAACCCTTCACAAAAACCTCGATAGCTCTCTAGACACCTGATAAAAATTGGGGCTTTCAGTCCCACTGGATAGATCTCATCGAGAGGAATAAAATGATGTATTCATGATTGAATTTTGGTTGAGAATTCCTACCTTAATTGAAGAAACAAAGAAGGAAGAAGGATGACGACGGCCTGCCGACACACCTTCAGTAATCGCCGGATATCTCCCCAGATCTGACTCCTCTGCAGACACAACTACTAGCAAACAAAACTAGGGTGGAAGAGCTTTCTATCTATAGCTCATACACCTTCTGGAGAGTTCTGAGCTGGGAGAATTCGACGGGGCAAGTGACGTGTTAGAAACGGCGCCGAAAAGGTTGACTCAATCAAACTCGGCCGGCTGCGCCTTCTAGGGTTAGGGTTTCGAGAAATTGGTAGAGGGCTTTTGATCCTCAAATCAAGACCGTTCATTTGCCTCCGGTTTGAGCTAATTTGGTCGAGTATTAAGCCTCAATTTCGTGTTTTTAATCTAAGGTTAGGTAAGAGTCAAAAAGTGTGCACTTAAGGGCTTAAACCCTAATTAGATCTAACCACGGATTTATAATGGCTTAATGACAGAAGACAAAATTGTTATCTACATCAACCTTAACCTGTTTACTATTTTTATGGATTTTTATAAGGTAGTCAGATTTTCACTTATTCTATTTCTAACGAATTAAATATTAATAAATCCGAAATTCAATTATTAATTCAATAAAAATTCAATTCTCAGTTAATAAAAGCTTAATAATTATATTGGGCTCAATTAAATAATTCGGGGTCTTACACTCTCGACTCCCGAGTCATTTCTGACTAGGACTGAGCTAACTATGGATGGAGTTGCCGAGAGGTAGAGATGCAAGGATTCACCAGGGACGGGCTTGGACGGCACCGGGGGCGAAGTCAGGAACTCCTTCAGCTCGGTGAACGCTCTTTGGCATTCCTCGTCCCATGCGAACGTAGCAGATGCTATTTTGGGCCCCCTCAATAGTTTGAAGAAGGGTAGGCATTGTTTGGCCGCACGGGACAGGAATCTGCTGAGCGCGGCAATGCGCCCGGTCAGGCATTGAACGTCCTTGATGCAGGTGGGTGGGCGCATGTCCAGGATGGCCTGGACCTTGTCGGGGTTGGCCTCGATCCCACGCTGGGTGACTAAGAAGCCCAGAAATTTCCTGGACCTTACTCCGAAGGCACATTTGGTGGGGTTGAGCTTCATATTGTACTTCAGGAGGGTGTCGAAGGTCTCTGCTCGGTTGGCGAAGTGGTCCTCGTCCTTGGGGGTCTTGATGAGCATGTCATCAATATAGGCCTCGACGTTCCGGCCGAGCTGTCCTTCGAACATATGATTGACCAGCCTCTGGTACGTGGCTCCAGCGTTCTTCAACCCGAAAGGCATCCGGATGTAGCAGTATACGCCGAAGTCGGTGATGAAGGTGATCTTCTCGATGTCTTCTGGATCCATTCTGATATGGTGGTAACCTGAATAGGTGTCTAGGAATCTAAGTATCTCGTTGCCTGAGGTTGAGTCAACCAGTTGGTCGATGCTTGGCAATGGATAGCAGTCCTTCGGTGTGGCTTTGTTCAAGTCGGTGAAGTCCACGCACATTCACCACTTTCCCGAAGCATTTAGCACCAGGACGACGTTAGCCATCCACGTCGGGTACAAGAACGGTCTAAAAAGGCCAATCTTTTGCCCCTTGGTGACTTGCTCCTTGATGATCGCCTACTTTTTTGGAGCGTGCTTCCTTCTGCGTTGTTGCACGGGCTTCACGGTTGGGTCGAGGTTGAGTTTATGCATCACCGTCTCCTCCGGTATTCCAGGGAGTTGATCATCAGACCATGCAAAGATTCGGATGTACCCGGAAAGAAATTCTTTGTATTACTGCTGAACCTTAGATGGTAGGTCGGCTCCAATCTTTACTCCCAGGGTCGGGTCATCGTTTAGGAAAACCGTTAGCAACTCGCCTCCAGGCTCGGAGGTTGCGGGTTTTTCCTCGACTTCCCGGAGGCCCTTATTCTTCCCGTCCGACCTTGTGGCTTCGGCCGAGATATTATAGCACCTTCTGGCCATCGCCTGGTTGCCCCGGACTTCCCCCACCCCATTTTTAGTGGGGAACTTCATCTTTTGGTGATAGGTAGAAGGCACCGCTTTCGTTCGGCTAAGGATTCCTGGGCCGAAAATTACGTTGTATGCTATCATACCCTTGATCACTATGAAGTCTACCATAACTGTAACGGTTTTGGGTGGGGTGCCGAGAGTAACCGACAGGCTTAGGGCTCCCTCGGGATTAGTGGCCTGGCCATTGAACCCGCAAAGGGGGGTTCGGATCGGGCGGAGTTTAGATGGATTCTCCCCCATCTTAAGGAAACACTCATAAGATAAAACATCAGGGGCACTTCCATTGTCAACTAGAATCCTATCTACGTTACAATGGTTTATCGTGGATGATATGACTAGGGCGTCGTCATGCGGGGTGGTCAGCCCTTCCAGGTCTTGTTCGGAGATAACTATGACCTGGGGCTCACATGGCGGGGCCTTGGGAGGCTCAATGGCTCGGCTCGCCCGCTCAGCATGACGCTTCCTCCCTCGGCCACTGCCTCCTCCTGATGCGGCTCCTCCAGTGATAACGTTGATGTGGACCCCGCGAGGGGCGTTGTCGATTTCCTCGGGGGTGCCTCGATCTTTCTTATGACCGGCCACAAATCGGGACAGGTGTCCCTGGCGGACGAGGTGCTCGATCTCATCCTGGAGCTGGTGGAAATCACCGGTGTGGTGCCCGTGGTCACTATGGAACATGCAGTGTTTGCTACGATTGCGGCTTTTTGACCTCATTGGCTCAGGTTGGCGGAGGAGGTCTGAGCCTTTGATGTCTTCATATATCTCGTACACTGGAGCGGTTAAGGGAGTGTACCGCTCGTATTTTCGGGACGGTTCTTTGGGCTCCCCGTCTCGGTTCCACCTTTTTCCTTGGCCCGAGCTTGACTCGGGTGCCCGGTTCTTGTCCCCCTCCCGACCCGAGCTGGTTGCACCTCGGCATGCGCTGAGTACCTCTTTGCACTCGGCGTGGCACAAAGCCAGAGTCACTAGCTCGACAAGGGTCGAGGGAGGGTGGAGGACAAGTTCGCGACGGAGGTTCTCGTCCCAGGTGCCTCCGGTCAGCGCGGTTATAGCCAAGGCTACATCCAGGCGGGAGATTCTCAGGGCTTCCGACTTGAATCGATTGATATAAGCATGGAGTTTCTCCCCTTGCGCCTATTTCAGAGCCAATAGCCCCGCTACCAACCTTGGGGGGCCACTGCCGATGAAACTCTGCTTAAATACTCGCCCAAACTGCTTGAAGCCTCGGATGGATCCAGGGGCGAGGGCTCGGAACCATGCTTGGGCGCCTTGGACCTGGGTGGTCACGAAGGCTCGGCATTTGATGGCGTCAAACGCCCCGTGAAGGGTCATCAGGGCATCAAAGCTGTCGAAGTGGTCGGCCGGGTCGCCCTGGCCATCGTAAGACTTGAAGGTTGGAATGGGAATCCTGGGAGATACCTCTTCCTTCAAGATATAGTCAGAGAATAAAGATTTATCCTCATCCTCTGCTGGGGAGGTCTTCTGCAAGGCACGTAAGGCGTGCCCCTACTCTGCGAAGCGCCTCTCGAACTCTCGCAGACGGAGGGATAACTCCGACTGCCGTTGTACCGTGGGGCTAGGGGGACGGGATGTGATGGGAATCGATGCCGAGCCAGTAATTTTCATATTATATTTATATCCTTTAGTTTATTTTTATATCCACGGTAAAGTATATGCGCAATTGTACGGCTTTATCAGCCAATGCGTCATTCCCACGGATTGTGTGGGTTTCTATGTAATTTGTCAGTAGGACCAGCAAGGGGACCCCCAGTCCTTTCCCATTGGTCCATGTCACTCATGTGGGGCTGGTCAACCATCCTAGGTGGCCATCTAGAAGGGTTGAATGCCATTTGACCACATGGGAGACAAGTGGCTTAATTAGTCCAAGGTGGGTTACCTACCTCACCTACCCATTCAACCCCATTAACCATGGTCAAGGGGGCGCCCCTCTCCCCTTAGAATTTTATTAATTTTTATGTGTCATTCACACTTAATCCCAGCCCTTCAATCCCCAACCCTTGATCCAAGGGTCCACATTAGATTAGAATGGTAGCATATATAAGCTTGTATTTTCATGAGAAAAACAATGAAAAATCAGAATTTTTGTTGAATGGCCAAGAGCTTGGTGCGCCCCCAGCCCTCTCCCCTCTGGTTCCTCTCCTCCAACCTCAAGTTCTAAAGTGTTTCTACCTCCTATCCCCTCCCCTCTATCTCCGGTCATCGTCTGTGCCACCGCCGCCGCCGTTCGTGCCGCCTTCGAGCCGCCGCGAAACCGTTCTCGGTGTTCTGTCCTGCTGGACAGAGGTCCCTTCCCAAAATTCTTGCTATCAGCCACAGCCTCTTCGTGGTCTGTAATTTTTATGGTGTATTCTTCCCTTGTATCCCAAGCTCCACCTAAATTTTCACGCCCAAATTTCATCGTTTAGTATTTTTCCAGTTTCGTGCATCTTTCATTCCAAGTTCTGTTTTGTCTCTGTCTACAGTGACAGCAGCCCTATGTTTCCCACCTCGGCCATCTTTTTGATTTTTCCAAACCCTCCTAATTTTACTGGGAGTTCTGTACATCACCCCCTACATCCACAAATTTTATTAGTTTTTTATCAGTCTTCTATCTATTTTTAGAAATTCGTGTTCTTTCTCAGCTACAGTGTTGTTAGTCAGATCCCAGATCTGACCACCCTCCACTTCCAAAATCAGAACAAATCACCACCACCTCCAAATCTAGATCCAAAAATAGTCCTGCTTTCCTTACTTGCGTTCCTACAACTTTCGTGAACAAGTCAAAGTCTGAATCCGAGGTCTTCATATTGGTCAAAGGCAACTCTCAGGAAAGTTCCCTGCTAGTCTAAGAGTTCAGACACTGTACAACAGCAAACTTCAAAATTCGCCAATCAGAAGTACATGGTTGATTATTTTTCTGTAATCACCTTGGGTTAAATCCCTTCGAAGCATCTTTCCAACGGCGCCAGTTTCGTCGCATTCCAACGTCGGGGCTGCTCGCAGCGTTCGTTCTCGCTAGAGCGCGTGCCGGAAAACAGAACCGGCAGGTCCGTGGCCGGTTATTCCGAACGGTGCCGATCGGAGCCGCCCGGCCTCCGGCTGGCGAACCAGCGTGCCGCCAGCCCGGGGAATGCTTTCCTAAGTGTCCCCACTACAGCGGTGTCACTGGGTCCCACTCGACCCCTCCGGACAGCACGTGGGCCCCACCATCACTAGTTCGGGTGCTGCCGAAGAGACGCGAGAAGCCGCCCGTCAACCCGAATTCGGTCCTCCCGGGCCCGTTTGTGTAGCCCTTTACCTCCCTGCGTGGAGTGGGCAGTAATTCATTTGCTGTAATATGGTGTATTAATTGTCCCGGGAGTACGAGTTTCGGCCGGGTCCGTCGTCCCCATGCCGAGCGCGTGGAGGTATTGTGTTCCCTCCTTGCCTGGCATTTTGCTTACTTCATATATATTTGTTTATGCCGCTGCTAGAGAGCATGTGTAGGGATATCTAGCTCGCTTTATTTATTCATTACCGCTGCTGCGAGAGAGTGCGAGACCATCTCGTGACCCGATCCGGGCACACGAGAGAGCCGATAACCCTAGTTCATTGCCGGTTTCTCAACCGCGCATGTCCGACGCTTCCCTCGTTAAGGGACAACCGCGAGCTTGTCGTGTCCGTGGTCCCGTCCCGCATCAATTTGGTATCAGAGCCAAGTTTGAGTCTAGGGTGTCAAAAAAAAAGTGTCATTCATTAGTCATTTACGTCTAAGTCGTGTTTAGGGTCATCATTGTTTTAAAACAAACAAAAAAAAGTGTCTTTTGCATTGTTAACCCGGTATATCAAAAGGTGTTGTCCGAACGTTAGGCTATGCCTATCGGGAAGGCCGCACACTTGCGCGAGTGATCTTCGGATCAGTTATCTCCGCCACGTACCGAGTCTTGGTCGTCATGTCTAGAGTTGTAGTCCATTGTCTAGTTGGTTTATCTACTAGTGTCGACATGTCCACCCACTAGTCCCCAATCACCCATGGACTCCCAAACGCCCGGATGGTGGCGATACTATCTCAAATGGAAGGACCACCCGAACCACCCCACGAGGCCCGAGACCCGGGACTTCTACGGGTCCGATGACCCGAGTGTCTATCTAGAATGGGAAGCCATCATGGATGATTACTTCGAGGTGTACATCATGTACGGGCCCATGCAAGTCGATGTTGCCAAAAGGTGACTTTTTGGTGAAGCCGCCGCAACTTGGAGGAACATCAAATATTGGAGGGAGGATAGGAATCTAAGGCCCATCGAGTCATGGTGGGAAATGAAGAGAGCGCTTAGGAGGGCCTACGTTCCCCGCCCACCTACCTCCAACCACGGAGGTCATACCACTCACCAACCCCACCAACTCACCCACAATCAAGTGGGCCACACCTCTACCCAATCCCACCCCTTCACCGCCATCCAAGCCCACCAAGGCGACCCCAATCTAGTGGCCCGCCCAATCACCTCCAACCAACCTCCCCTTGGCACCCCCATCCCAACCCACTCAAGTACCTCCAACCGAGTGGAAGCCCCGCTTATAGCCGAGCCTAGGACCACACCTAGGTCGAGGGACGAGGAGCGAGTCCACCCCAAGGTCCCTACTCCAACCTGCTCCTTTGAGGAATGCAAGAAAATGATTTCGGATTTATTGGAAAGAATAAATGCTTCTTCACCTCTCGTAGGTGCTCCCTCACCACCCGCTCCTTCCGAGCTCTATTCGGAACCTTCTTCTTTGGAGCTACCAAAGCCCGAGCCACCCGTGTTTCTTACGGGAACACTTTACATAGCCGAGCCACTTCTTAGTTGGCTCAAGGATGGCTTGGTCCCACATCCCTTCCCGTCCATGGACCCCACCTTACCTTTAGTGCCAGTCAACTCATTCCATACCACCTTTCGATCTAGTCACCATGTTGACACATTGGACGATCTTGTCATGAAATTGGATTCACAATGGGAGTTGACGCATCTTTTGGCGCGAGGCTTTGACCAACCCGCTAGTCTTAGCTTCACCCATCCGGCCTTCGGGTCCATTACCTCCGAGTGCACCGTGGGTTGTGTCACCACGGAGGTCCTCTTACTCCTCCCCTTACCGGACGAGCCCGAATTCATACCCTTTTGTCCGAGGGAGGAATCATACATCTTGCCTACGATCCCCGTCCCACCCGTTACAATTCAAGAAGATGACTTCCCACATCTTCAAACCTTCTACACGTGGGACCGTGACTTGTGGGAACCCACCACAAGGGGTCATACATTCTTTGACCCTTTTGACCCCTTCACTATTAGGCTTCCCGAGTTACCACCCGTACTCCCCTTCTTCAAGGAAGCCCACTTTTATGCCCCTTCCCCTCGGGATGGGCCATCTACATCCACCAACCCCGACCCACCTACACCCGGCCCTTCTAAACCACCCGAGTCACCCACATTCAAAAGACCATCCACGCATAACCACACCCGACGTATAGGTGTTCCCCATGGCATCCATTCCCAGTTGCACAACATGCACGCATGGCACATATTCTGGTGTCCTGGTCCGCCGTCGCCCATGTACGGGTCGGACTAACATTAGGTGTGTCTAGGGTCATATATGAGTCGGTGTGTTTTCCTTGTGTGGTTTGTATTGTGTGGTTTGTTTGCATGGTTTGTGTGTCGTTTGTCTGCATGTGTCTTGTGCAAGCTCGTTGTCGTTCTCTGATGAGTAAGAGGCGAGTGGACTCATTCGATGAGTATGGGATCGGTTCTTCATCTATACCCGGATCAGTCACCTACAGGGACTCAGCGGTGATTCCTAGTGAGTCTTCGAGCTGCTTCCTTCCCTTTGAGAGTGCCCCACCCGGAGTGTCCACCTCTAGCCCATGGCAGCTTGCGCATATCGAGTATATATGGAATGAGCAGGTGACGGTCACTTGGAGTGGAGCATACCAGCGCTACTTGGCACGGTGACGGATCCGCCGGGGTACTCGAGCATCCATACCCCTACTCGACGGGGTCGAGTTCCTCCCACCCGGGGAGAGTTGATGGGAATCGACGCCGAGCCAGTGCTTTTCATATTGCATTTATATCCTTTAGTTTATTTTTATATCCACGGGAAAGTATATGCGCAATTGTACGGCTTTATCGGCCAATGCGTCATTCCCACGGATTGTGTGGGTTTCTATGTAATTTGTCAGTAGGACCAGCAAGGGGGCCCCCAGCCCTTTCCCATTGGTCCATGTCACTCATGTGGGGCTGGTCAACCATCCTAGGTGGCCATCTAGAAGGGTTGAATGCCATTTGACCACATGGGAGACAAGTGGCTTAATTAGTCCAAGGTGGGTTACCTACCTCACATACCCATTCAACCCCATTAACCATGGTCAAGGGGGCACCCCTCTCCCCTTAATTTTTTTATTAATTTTTGTGTGTCATTCACACTTAATCCCAGCCCTTCAATCCCCAACCCTTGATCCAAGGGTCCACATTAGATTAGAATGGTAGCATATATAAGCTTGTATTTTCATGAGAAAATCAATGAAAAATCAGAATTTTTGTTGAATGGCCAAGAGCTTGGTGCGCCCCCAGCCCTCTCCCCTCTGGTTCCTCTCCTCCAATCTCAAGTTCTAGAGTGTTTCTACCTCCTATCCCCTCCCCTCTATCTCCGGTGATCGTCTGTGCCGCCGCCGCCACCGTTCGTGCCACCTTCGAGCCGCAGCGAAACCGTTCTCGGTGTTCTGTCCTGCTGGATAGAGGTCTCTTCCCAAACTTCCTGCTATCAGCCACGGCCTCTTCGTGGTCTGCAATTTTTATGGTGTATTCTTCCCTTGTATCCCAAGCTCCACCTAAATTTTCACGTCCAAATTCCATCGTTTAATATTTTCCCATTTTCGTGCATTTTTCATTCCTAGTTCTATTTTGTCTCTATCTATAGTAACAGTAGCCCTGTGTTTCCCACCTCCGGCCATCTTTTTGATTTGTCCAAACCCTCCTAATTTTATTGGGAGTTCTTTACATCACTCCCTACATCCACAAATTTTATTAATTTTTTATCGGTCTTCTATCTATTTTTAGAAATTCATGTTCTTCCTCAGCTATAGTGTTGTCAGTCAGATCCCAGATCCGACCACCCTCCACTTACAAAATCAGAACAAATCACCACCACCTCTAAATCCAGATCCAAAAATATTCCTGGTTTCCTTACTTGCTTTCCTACAACTTTCATGAACAAGTCGAAGTCTGAATCCGAGGTCTTCATATCGGTCAAAGGCAACTCTCAGGAAAGTTCCCTGCTAGTCTGAGAGTTCAGACACTATACAACAATAACCTTCAAAATTCGCCTATCAGAAGTACAGGCTTGATTATTTTTCTGTAATCACCTTGCGTTGAAGCCCTTCGAAGCATCTTTCCAACGGCGCCAGTTTCGTCGCATTCCGACGTCGGGGCTGCACGCAGCGTCCGTTCTCGCCAGAGCGCGCGCCAGAAAATAGAACCGGCAGGTCCGTGGCCGGTTATTCCGAATGGTGCCGATCGGAGCCGCCCGGCCTCCGGCCGGAGAACCAGCGTGCCGCCAGCCCGGGGAACGCTTCCCTAAGTGTCCCCACTACAGCGGTGTCACCGGGTCCCATTCGACCCCTCCGGACAGCACGTGGGCCCCACCGTCACTAGTTCGGGTGCTGCCGAAGAGACGCGAGAAGCCGCCCGTCAACCCGAATTCGGTCCTCCCGGGCCCGTTTGTGTATCCCTTTACCTCCCTGCGTGGAGTGGGCAGTAATTCATTTGCTGTAATATGGTGTATTAATTGTCCCGGGAGTACGAGTTTCGTCCGGGTCCGTCGTCCCCACGCCGAGCGCGTGGAGGTATCGTGTTCGCTCCTTGCCTGGCATTTTGCTTACTTCATATATATTTGTTTATGCCGCTACTAGAGAGCATGTGTAGGGATATCTAGCTCACTTTATTTATTCATTACCGCTGCTGCGAGAGAGTGCGAGACCGTCCCGTGACCCGATCCGGGCACACGAGAGAGCCGATCACCCTAGTTCATTGCCGGTTTCTCAACCGCGCACGTCCGACGCTTCCCTCGTTAAGGGACAACCACGAGCTTGTCGTGTCCGTGGTCCCGTCCCCCCTCAAGATGGTAGGTTGTTCTGGCGTCCCTCAGGGACTTCGGTCTCCGGGTGCGGACGGCGTGCCCCAGGTTTTTCCCGCTTCAGCGTGGATGAGGCCTCTTGCTCCGGAGGAGGGGCTTGTGAAGGTCCTCCTGACCTGTTACGAATAAGCTGCCATCCTCGGAGGGTGAAGCGACCTCCGGCTGTGTGTTGGGACGCGTCTCCCCGGGGAGGGCTTTCCGGAGGGACGCGTGACCTTCCTTTCCTGGCCACCTGGGTCCTCATGAGTTCCACGAGGACATCGAGTTTTGCGTTGAGGGCTTGGAAAGCGTCAGCGCCCTCATTGGGTGGTCGCCCTACCGCCGCGGGCAGAGGTGGTTCGTCAGCTGGGGTGCTGGTGTTGGAGGGGGGGTCTTGTGCGGCCTGAGAAGGGCCTTCTCCCCCCACCACCATGGCCTTCCCCCTATCGCCGGCGGATCTCCTCCCTATACTTCTTCGCACCATGCTGGCTCTTTGATCGTTTCCCACAGACGGCGCCAGATGAAGAGGGGCAATCTCACGCTGGTGCTGAGCTAGGGGAGATGATCACCGAGTAGTGAACTGCAAGGAAAAGGAAACGGATCAGGGGGCCCATGGATGGTTCCCTGGGGAAAACCCTCTGATGTCTAAGTCAGTAGAGCAGTGGTGGAAGCTATGAAGGGAGGAGGAAAGAGATGCACGAGATCCCTCTCCACCAAGGTGGTGAAGTGGTTCCTGCTCAGGGGGTTTTAGGCGTGTGTAGGCCTTACCGTTTGCTGGAGGGAGTCCCCGGTTTAAATAGTGCGCTAGCCTCATGAGTCCCGTAAGCTGAGGAGTTATAGGCGGGGGTTACGTCCTCGACGTGGGCTCTTTACGTCCTCATCATGGGCTCTTTATAACCTTGAGGACTCGTGGGTCCCTTATCCTTGTAAATTTCTGCTCATAAAGGGCTCTCAACGGCAGCATGGATAAGCAATCGTTGGTCGACCCGAGCTTGAAGAGCGCCAGCCCTGTCCGGGCGATGGACATAGCTCGGGTGAGGCTCGGTCGGAGTGGGCGCGGGGCGCTAGCCCTTATCCAAATGAAGAGGGGCGATTTCGCGCTGGTCTTGAGCTGGGGTAGATGATCACCGAGTAGTGAACTGCAAGGAAAGGGAAACGGATCAGGGGGCCTAGGGATGGTTCCCTGGGGAAAACCCTCCGATGCCTAAGTCAGTAGAGCAGTGGTGGAAGCTATGAAGGGAGGAGGAAGGAGATGCACGAGATCCCTCTCCACCAAGGTGGTGAAGTGGTTCCTGCTCAGGGGGTTTTAGGCGTGGCCTTACCGTTTGCTGGAGGGAGTCCTCGGTTTAAATAGTGCGCTAGCCTCATGAATCTTATAAGCTGAGAAGTTGCAGGCGGGGGTTACGTCCTCGACGTGGGCTCTTTACGTCCTCATCGTGGGCTCGTTATAACATTGAGGACTCATGAGTCCCTTATCCTTATAAATTTTTGCTCATAAAGGGCTCTCAACGGTAGCATGGATAAGTAATCATCGGTCGACACGAGCTTGAAGAGCACCAGCCCTATCCGGGCGATGGGCGTAGCTCAGGTGAGGCTCGGTCGGCGTGGGCGCGCGGGCGCTAGCCCTTATCCCGGCGAGGGGGATGAGTCGGGCTTTGGGTCTTCCTCCGACCGGACCGACGCTTGGGCCTTCCGAACCTAATGGCCCCCGAGGAAGGGCTTGATCCCTAATGATCTTATTGGGCTTTAGGTGGCCCCTGTGGGGCTGTCACCTAGGCGAGCTGGGCCTTGTTTGGTCCTATTGGACCTCATTCGACCACTCTTAAATGGGCTACAGAAATCCCCCTCTCCACTTCTATTGAGAATAAGATTCCAATAAACACATTGATAACTAGGTCATGCCGTGGAAGTAAATCAGCAGCATAACAGTACATTTCTTAACTTTCACAATTTAGTTAGGTATCTTTGGAACAATGTGACAGGTTCTAGATAATCAATTGGACTATCTAGGATCACAGGAATATTAACCCTTGGGTCAAGTTGCGGGTTAACTGTACTCAGGAAAATAGCAGTCATATATTGGGCCCTTTCTTCAAGAAAGCGGTCTAGTTCTGGACCGTTAAGTACACGACTGTTTGATATTGAAAATAGAATATCTGGAGTCTTTAGTGGTCAAAGAAAGAACCGTCAAGGATCTGATAGCAGTCTAATTAAGGCCCGCTAGTAGACTATGGCGGTCAACCATAAGGCCACTAAGTTCCCGAAATATAAAACACCGGTATAAGTGCTGTCTAGACAATGGGATTTAATGGTACAACCAACCCGGCGTCCTAGTGGGAATCCCAGGCTCGCGAAGAATTATGGAGGCCTTGAAACAAGATTTACTAGTCCATTGGAAGGAATGTCCAAAGGAGAGGTTATCAAGTCCAAGATTGTGTGCCTAATGTGCATAGGTGTAACTAATGGTCATATACCAGGATTTATGCCATTTACTTATGAAATTGACTCTATAGTTGAGAAAAGAATCATTAAAACAGTGATCAAGGTAAACCATGAATCATCTAATTTTAGAAACATGTATTTATTTACAAAAGTATATGATTTTGGCATAAATTAACTTATGTTTAAAAATAATCCCAAGCATAATAAAGAACATGAAATCCATTAAGTGACAGTAATCAAACCCATAGTAAGAAACAATACTTAAAACAGGCTTGGAACATAAATAACTAAGCATATTATAAGTTTAATGGGCTGCTCTTTATTCCGTCTCGGGTTGACAGAATTGTAAAGAGTTAGCGGTCTATTATGGCACCGCATACAGACGGTTAGCGGTTTATCGTAAGGCCGCCTGAGGTTTTATAGTAGTGAAATTGCAAGAGTAACTAACAGTCTATATATTGGCCGCTAGTTATCTTTTAGCAGTTTGTCGTAGGGCCGCTAACCAAATCTGGACAGAAACTAAATAATTGAACTAAATGATAATCCAAGACACATCATGCCCGAAAATCAACATTTATAAAACTTCTACCATGACAAAATGAAAGATAGGCTAACAATATGCATATGATTCATGTACTTTGACAAGAGAATTAATTTAGTTCATTTAAGGTTAAGAAATATGCATGTATGCTACACTAGTTGCATAGATCCTATTAAAACATGAAATTCTCTGTATATTATACATGTAATCAAGTGAAACAAGAGGGCTTTTAATCCTAGAATGATGTTTTAGCCGTTCATGAGATGACCTACCTTTGTCCTTGACCTTTAACTTCAAATTTAAGGCTGGATGCTACCCCTAGTTCCCTGCACTTCTTGTGACAAATCAGAAACTTCACGTTGCTCTAACTCCTTACTCTCTTGACCTATGGACGTGAAATTTGGAGGGTAAGAAGAAGATAATAAGGGGAACGAAAAGTTCTAAAGGTTCCAGTTCTAAATACCTCATTTTGGATCCCAAATCTCTTGATCTTCAACACCCCGTTGCACAGTCTCCTGGGTCATTGTTGTGAAACGAGCAACTTTGGGCGCCTCTAACTCCCTATGTGCTTGACCTCCTAGCACGAAATTTTGGGAGATGTTAGTCCGATGTATTAGAAATAAAAACTTCTAAAGAACGTACCTAAAATAATGTATCCTTACCTTAGTTCCATGCGAGCCAAATGTAAGGGTCGCGCATATGAAATCTAGGGTCTATTTATAGGGTTTGGCTAGGGTTTAGTGGATTAGATCAATTCTAGAGTCCCTAGTTGGCACTATCCCGACTTCTGAGAGTCCTTAAGATACTTACTAGTCTTCCCATCTCGATCTCTAGGAGATAAAATATTAAAAACCTAATCTTTTTGCTCTTTGTTCAACTCACGGAACTGACAGTAGTTAGTGGTCTAGGACTGGTCCACCAAATGTACCTTAGCGATTTTACGATAGACTGCTATTATATTTGGGTACCGAAATTGAATTTAATTCAAACTCTATTTTCAGTTTATTCCATTAATTTTCTAAACAATTAGTATTTATCCTTATATTCCATGAATAAACTAATTAACGTTCTAGAATATGGGCCAAACTTCATGGGCTTGGTCCTTAAGTCCTTTGGGCTTTACTTAAATAGGCTAGGTTAATTGGTTATCACACTTGGGCTTTAATAATGATATATTTAACCCATAAATTCATTTATTAATCAAATTTGGTCTTTAAAAATTCCCAAAAAATATTTAAATAATTCAAAAATATTTTATAAAATTTTCGGGGCATTACACCCTCCCCCACTTAAGAGACTTTGGTCCCCAAATTCAATGTATGGATTGTGGAGAGTATACCTACATTCAAATAATTCTGAAAATCTTTTGCGCATAGCGTCTTCGGTTTCCCATGTTTCTCCTGGCTTTGTCCACTGAATCTTGACCACAGGAATAGTTTTGTTCCGAAGTTGACGTACTTCCCGTTCAATAATCTTGACTGGCTTTTGCTCATATGTCAAGTCCTTCTTAATCTCCAGATTGTCATAAGTGATGACATGGAAGGGATTAGGAACATATTTCTTGAGCATTGAGATATGAAATACATCATGAACTCCTGCTAATTTAGGAGGCAAAGCAATACGATATGCGACTTCACCTACCCTTTCAAGAATTTCAAAGGGGCCAATGAATCTTGGAGTAAGATTGCCCTTAATTCTGAATCTTCGAATACCTCGACTTGGAGAAAGCTTAAGAAATACATGATCTCCTACTTGAAACTCCAAGTCGCGCCTTCGGTTGTCAGCATATGATTTTCTTCTGTCTTGTGCCATATGAAGTCTTTCTCGAATGAGTTTTATCTTCTCGGTAGTATCCCTAATAATATCGGGACTGAGAAATTGCCTTTCTCCTACTTCATTCCAACAAATAGGCGAACGACAGCTTCTTCCATATGAAGCTTCAAATGGTGCCATTTGAATACTATCTTGGTAGCTATTATTGTATGCAAATTCTACTAGAGGTAAGTGATCATGCCAACTTCCTCCAAAGTCAATAGCATAAGCCCTGAGCATATCTTTCACCACTTGATTTGTCCTTTCTATTTGACCATTAGTTTGTGGATAGAATGTCGTGCTAAAGTTCAGTCGGGTCCCTAAAGAATGTTGTAGACCCTTCTAGAACTGTGATGTAAACTGAGGATCTCGGTCAGATATGATGCTGACGGGGACACTGTGCAATATCACAACCTCCTTCATGTATAATGCTGCTAGTACATCTACAGACCATCGACTTTTGATCGGTAGAAAATGTGCAGACTTAGTCAATCGGTCTATGATCACCCATATACCGTCGTGTCCACCTCTTGTCTTAGATAAACCCATGATGAAATCCATCCCTATACTTTTCCACTTCCATTCGGGAATATTTAAGGGGTGTAATTTACCTGCGGGTTTTAAATGTTCTGCCTTGACCTGTTGATAAGTGAGACAGTGGGACACAAAATCTACTACCTCTCTCTTCATGTTGGGCCACCAAAAGTTTCTTTTCAAATCTTGATACATCTTGGTAGCACCAGGATGAATATCATATCTTGACTTATGTGCCTCTTCCATGATTAACTTCTTAGTATCATTATGATTCGGCACACATATTCTATTCTTAAATAGTAACCTTCCATCATTTGAGATAGAAAAATCTGATCTTTGATCAATATTGTCCTTGATCTTCATTAATGCAGGGTCATTCTCTTGTAATTTGACTATGTCCTCAATCAATGTAGGTTGAGACCTTATATTGGCAATTATACATCCATCTCCTTCCCTATCAATATCAAGATTTAAGTGAGAGAAATCTTTGATAAGACAAGTCATACCTTTCCTGAGACTTGCAATAGTAGCCATCGGTCTTCTGCTAAGAGCGTCAGCTACATCATTTGCTTTCCCTGGATGATATTGAATTGTAAAGTCGAAGTCCTTGAGATACTCCAACCATCTGCGTTGGCGGATATTTAATTCCTTCTGGGTGAAAAGATACTTCAAATTTTTATGATATGAGAATATAGTGAATTTCTCCCCATAAAGGTAATGTCGCCAAATCTTCAAAGCAAAAATAACTGCAGCTAATTCCAAATCAAGCACAGGGTAATTCTCTTCATGACGCTTCAACTGTCTTGAGGAATAACAAATCACCTTCCCATTTTGCATGAGAACACATCCTAAGCCAATGCCGGATGCATCTGTGTAGACTTCAAATCCACCTCCCTCAACGGGCAATGTCAAAATAGGGGCTGTGGTGAGGTGACCCTTAAGGGTTAGAAAACTCTCCTTGCAGTCCTTCGACCATATAAAAGGATTTTTTTTCTTGTAAGTCTAGTCAAAGGAACGGTGATCTTCAAGAAATCCTTCATAAATCTCTTGCAATAGCCAGCTAGCCCTAAAAAGCTTCTTACTTCTAACACAATCGTTGGCCGGCTCCAATTCTTAACAGCTTCCACCTTAGAAGGATTGACAGTGATACATTCCTTTGAAATAATATGGCCAAGGAATGAGACTTCCTTTAGCTAGAACTCACACTTACTAAGCTTCGCATAGAGTTTGTGTTCTCTTATTGTTTACAAGGCTATCCTTAAGTGCTCTTCGTGCTCTTCCCTTATTTTGGAATATATAAGGATGTCATCAATAAACACGACCATAAATCGATCGATATAGGGCCTGAAGACGTTGTTCATAAGTTGCATGAATGCTGCCGGGGCATTAGTTAACCCGAATGGCATTACAACAAATTCATAGTGGCCATACCGGCTCCGGAAAGCCGTCTTGTGTATGTCTTCGTCCTTAATCTTAAGTTGATGATAACCCGACCTGAGGTCTATCTTGGAGAAATATTATGCTTCCGAAATTTGATCAAAGTGATCATCGATACACGGCAATGGATACTTATTCTTTATAGTTAGCTGATTCAGTCGTCGATAATCGATACATAACCTGAGAGATCCATCTTTCTTCTTGACAAATAGAACTAGCGCACCCCAAGGGGATGTGCTAGGTCTAATAAAACCCTTGTCTAGTAGCTCCTGAAGTTGTCTCATCAATTCTTTGAGTTCTATGGGGGACATCCTGTAGGGAGCTATTGAAACAGGTGCTGCTCCGAGAACGAGTTTAATGGAGAAGTTTACTTCCCTTTCGGGTGGTAAATCGGGTAGATCTGATGGAAATACATCAGGAAACTCATTTACGATAGGAATATCTTCTAAGATAATCTCCTTAGATTCAGTGGTAATTACGGAGGCAAGAAAGGCTTCACACCCTTGCGAGATAAGTTTGCAAGCGTGAAGAGATGAAATAATGGCAGGGTGCTTCCTATATTTTATGCCAAGGAAGGAAAACCTTGGAAGACCAGGTTTTCGAAAAGAGATAATCCTATTCCGGAAATTTATGTAGGCATCATGGTCTACAAGCCAATCCACCCCTAAAATAGCATCACAGCCCTCTATGTCATGGCATACAAGATTTGCTAGAAGATCGCGACCTTCTACCCTTATCTCACTATTGGGGTAATAAGTTGTAAGTTTTGTTCCGGGACCTAAGGGTGTAGTAATGGCAAGGTCCGAAGGTAAAGAAACCAATGAAATGGGTAATGTTTTTGCAAAGGAAGTAGATATAAAGGAATGAGAAGCACCAGTATCGAATAATACGAATGCAGGGTGTGAATAGATCTGAATGGTACATTCCATTAACCCATCATTCGGGGGCGTTTCTTCTTCTAAAATAGTATTGAGATGAGCCTGTCTCTTACGTCCACTTCCAGAAGTTAGCTCTTTCATAACGGGGTAATCCGGCATGCAGTGCTCCCGGCTGCCACTTAGTAGACAAGCGCCGAGGCGCTTCCAGCACTCTTCGGCAAAATGACCAAACTTCTCACAGAAAGTACAAGCCGTGGCAACCTGCTTGTCTTCTTCTTTGACTTTCTTGTTTTTGTGGTAACCGCTACTACTCCCGTTCCGAGATCTCTTCTTGCTATCACGTGATTTATAGGGTTCCGTGTTGTTGAACTTACTTTTCTTATCACGCCGATCTGATCTTTGGCTTGGTTCTTCACCTTTTCCTTTTAGTTTTTTGACCTTCTCTATGGTCCTTTCGCACAGATATGCCCGTTGGACCATCTCCGCATAAGTACGGATATTTTGAGTCCCGAGCTGCTGAATAAAATCGGGTCTTAAACCATCCATGAACCGATTAGCCTTTAGTAAATCGGTACTGACCAGATGAGGAGCATACGGCGCCAGCTTGGAAAACTTAAGCGCATATTCTGCCACCGATGACATGCCCTAGCGTAAAGAAGCGAATTCCATAGCCTTCCGCTCCTTGACGTGTTCAGAAAAATATTTGGCACGGAATAGCGTAAGAAAATCTTACCATGTATGGGGTGCATATGCTGGCGGTCTCGGAACCGACTTCCATGATGTATGTGCATCCTTGTTAAGTTGAAAAGCTGCTAGATGTACTTTCTCTTGGTCAGCACATTGCATGACCTCAAATATACGGTTCATCTCATTAATCTAGTTCTCAGCTTCGTCTGGATTAGAAGAACCATAGAATCATGGAGGGTTTAGGCTCCGAAAGTTGCGATGTAAATCTCTAGCTCTTGCTCCGGCGCTAGCTTGAACCATAGTTTGTAGTGCTTGAGTTAGACCAGCAACGGTCTCTTGCATACCGTTCCAGTCTACGCGATGAGCCATTGAGATAGTATTGTACCTGAGAGAAATAACAAATCATTAACTCTCATGGAATTTTAAAAGGGTTAATCTAGAGCTAATTTACTATCTCATCCCGAGCTCTACCCAATTCTCACATAGGTGAGGAGTTTCCTCCTTAGTTTATAGGTGCGGGTCCTTAAACCTTGGACTTAACCTATGACATGACTTTTTCCTAGGACTTCTAGTCCTAGTGCTTTGATACCAACTTAACTGTCACACCCTGAAATTATGCAGCGGAAACAATCGAGAACGCGAACAGCCGGCATGATAAGCCTCTTGCAAGCAAGAATAGCCAGAGCGCAACAACAATCACATAAAGTAGATGCACAATAATTTACTCAAAACTTCACCTTTATTTCATGTCAAATAATCATAATTCAAATACAGAATATTCCATTTTCTCTCTAGACTCAATAAAATGAAATTACATATAATGACTCAATCTAGACATATTTCGACAATTCTAGGTCTTCACTCGATTCCATATTCTTTCATTCGCTCTCGGACCCATCACTGGAATGACTTGAATCCGAATCTGACCCACTGGTACTTCATGAAAAGATTGGAAAATAGGTAATGAGCACACTTTCCCAGTAGGTATCTTCGCATCAACATGTAGGTAATGTTAAAGCAATTAATGTCTTTAGCTCTAAAGAGAAAGCTAAAATCATGCAAATACGATCAAACCATGCGATTAAAGTCAAGTAACAAGATATGATCAAGCTTGAGATATGAGAATACGATTTTAGTAAGTATAATCCAGCAAGAGTGTAACAATGGCCTTTCATGAACAAGAATGTAACAAGAATGTACTAGCAAGTCATGTAACAAGCAAGAATGTACTCTTCACTTAGTAACAAGTACTTCATGAATTCATGTGGATAATTCACTTCACGAGTCGTGGATTTTTTCATTTATTTATAAAGAAAGTACTCCCAGCGCAATGCGACGCCAGTAGCATCGTATCCCATGGTTTATAATAGTATATTTCTGACAATCAACCGTGGGGACTAGCATAGAGCCCTTGAACACAATCAGTGCTCGAACTGCATCTTCAAGTATAAATCAAGCTACTTCCACATTAAATAATAATGTGGCCAAGAATGTAGAATTCCAAAGATAAAGTAACCAAAAATACGAATGCTTCTATTGAGAATAAGATTCCAATAAACACATTGATAACTAGGTCATGCCGTGGAAGTAAATCGGCAGCATAACAGTACATTTTTTAACTTTCACAATTTACTTAGGTATCTTTGGAACAATGTGACAGGTTCTAGATAATCAATTGGACTATCTAGGATCACAGGAATATTAACCCTTGGGTCAAGCTGCGGGTTAACTATACTCAGGAAAATAGCGGTCATATACTGGGCCCTTTCTTCAAGAAAGCGGTCTAGTTCTGGACCGTTAAGTACACGACTCCTTGATATTGAAAATAGAATATCTGGAGTCTTTAGTGGTCAAAGAAAGAACCGTCAAGGATCTAATAGCGGTCTAATGAAGGCCCACTAGCAGACTATGGCGGTCAACCATAAGGCCGCTAAGTTCTCGAAATATAAAACACCGGTATAAGTGCTTTCTAGACAATGGGATTTAATGGTACAACCAACCCGGCATCCTAGTGGGAATCCCAGGCTCGCGGAGAATTACGGAGGTCTTGAAACAAGATTTCATAGTCCGTTGGAAGGAATATCCAAAGGAGAGATTATCAAGTCCAAGATTGTGTGCCTAATGTGCATAGGTGTAACTAATGGTCATATACCGAGATTTATGCCATTTACTTATGAAATTGACTCTATAGTTGAGAAAAGAATCATTAAAACAGTGATCAAGGTAAACCATGAATCATCTAATTTTAGAAACATGTATTTATTTACAAAAGTATATGATTTTGGCATAAATTAACTTATGTTTAAAAATAATCCCAAGCACAATAAAGAACATGAAATCCATTATGTGACAGTAATAAAACCCATAGTAAGAAACAATACTTAAAACAGGCTTGGAACATAAATAACTAAGCATATTATAATTTTAATGGGCTGCTCTTTATTCTGTCTCGGGTTGACAGAATTTCAAAGAGTTAGCGGTCTATTATGGCACCGTTTACAGACGGTTTGCGATTTATCGTAAGGCCGCCTGTGGTTCTATAACAGTGAAATCGCAAGAGTAACTAACGGTCTATATATTGGTCGCTAATTATTTTTTAGCGATTTATCGTAGGGCCGCTAACCAAATCTGGCGGTCCATGTTTAGGTCGTTTGGCTTGACAGAAACTAAACAACTGAACTAAATGATAATCCAAGACACATCATGCCTAGAAATCAACATATATAAAACTTCTACCTTGACAGAACGAAAGATAGGCTAACAATATGCATATGATTCATGTACTATGACAAGAGAATTAATTTAGTTCATTTAAGGTTAAGAAATATGCATGTATGCTACACTAGTTGCATAGATCCTATTAAAACATGAAATTCTCTACATATAATGCATGCAATCAAGTGAAACAAGATGGATTTTAATCCTAGAATGACGTTTTAGCCGTTCATGAGATGACCTACCTCTGTCCTTGACCTTTAACTTCAAATTTAAGGCTGGATGCTACCCCTAGTTCCCTGCACAACTTGTGACAAATCAGAAACTTCACGTGGCTCTAACTCCTTACTATCTTGACCTATGGATGTGAAATTTGGAGGGTACGAAGAGGGAAACGAAAAGTTCTAAAGATTCCAGTTCTAAATACCTCGTTTTGGATCCCAAATTCCTTGATCTTCAACACCCCATTGCATAGTCTCCTGGGTCGTTGTTGTGAAACCAGCAACTTTGGGCGCCTCTAACTCCCTGTGTGCTTGACCTCTTAGCATGAAATTTTGGGAGATGTTAGTCCTATGTATTAGAAATAAAAACTTCTAAAGAACTTACCTAAAATAATGTATCCTTACCTTAGCTCCACGCGAGCCAAACGTAAGGGTCGCGCATATGAAATCTAGGGTCTATTTATAGGGTTTGGCTAGGGTTTAGTGGATTAGATCAATTCTAGAGTCCATAGTTGGCACTATCCCGACTTCTGAGAGTCCTTAAGATGCTTACTAGTCTTCCCATCTCGATCTCTAGGAGATAAAACATTAAAAATCTAATAGTTTTGCTCTTTCTTCAACTCACGGAACTGACAGTAGTTAGCGGTCTAGGACTGGTCCGCCAAATGTCCCTTAACGATTTTACAATAGATCGCTATTATATTTGGGCGTCGAATTTGAATTTAATTCAAACTATATTTTCTGTTTATCCACTTAATTATCTAAACAATTAGTATTTATCCTTATATTCCATGAATAAACTAATTAACCTTCTAGAATATGGGCCAAACTTCATAGGCTTGGTCCTTAAGTCCTTTGGACTTTACTTTAATAGCCTAGGTTAATTGGTTATCACACTTGGACCTTAATAATGATTTATTTAACCCAAAATTTCATTTATTAATCTAATTTGGTCTTTAAAAATTCCCAAAAAATTATTAAGTAATTCAGAAATATTTTTTAAAATTTTCGGGACATTACATAGGAAGTGCTGGTCCGAGAGGGTTTTGGGGCTTGGAGTAAGTGGGCCTAGAACGGGACTGTCACTTTGGGGAGTTGGGCCTAGTTTGGTCAGATTTGACCTAGTTGGGCCGTGCCCTTGGGTGGTAGATTTTCACCTTCTCCAGTTCTTTTTAAGTAATTATAAAATCCCAAAAAAAAATTATGCAAAAATTACAGAATTGAAATTCCAGCTTGGATGCTAGATTTAATTTGATTAAATCTATTTTTAAAAATAATCAAAATTCTAATTTTGATTGAAACCCATGTTTTAAGGCCAAAATTATTTTATTTTGAGAAAATAAAATTTTGGTTGAGCATGCCATGGGTGCGATGATTGGGTGAATATGGACAGCACTTAGATGTGATTGATGCATTCATGTGATGAATGGTGAATGGTTTATTTATGTTGATGGATGTATTTTATGGGGCCTGCGTGCCTCCTTCCTCTCTCTAAAATTCCATACTGTAAATTCTTCCTCCCTCTCGGTTATGTACTCGCCATAAGGCATCTTCTTTTATATTAAATGTGATATTTGGCCAGTTGGCATTAGTTTGGTACATGTTAATATATTTTAAGATTTAGCGGAGGCATGTACGTGAGGACGAGGATGATCCATCAACAGGAGGTGCCATTTGATCGAGCTGCAAGTTGTATGCCGCCAAGATCCATCTAAGGCCCGATATACATGTGCTGTGTATGGTTTGTTATGTGATGATATTAGGGGTTGGTGACTGACTATCTGGCTCTAGTCAGGTCACGATAAGTTGTCCATACTCACCCATAGCATGTGTTTCTTATTTGCTTGTTTTAGAATAGATTTTGAATCTATTTCTATTAGGTATGATATATATATATATATATATATATATATATAGATATATACATGCGATATATATATTATATACCACTAATTGATGAGACCAAATAAAATCTATAAAATCCCCCTTCGATCAATATTAGGTTGCAAACGTGAGGCATTAAGAATGACCCACGTGGCCTTCCATTATTATAGTTTGAGTGAGCTGGTCTTAAATCTGTGAAGGTTTGTTGTGGTACCACAAGGCCGACCTTGTAAGGGGTTAATGACCTAAACTACGGCATGCTTTATGCCATGTGTGGGGTGGAGGACTGGTGTAGCTTTGTTGTGCTACAACAAGGGCTGCATCACAAATCCATGCTCACCGCGTAATAATGGGTGTAACCTAACCAGACTTTGTGGTTTGTTGTGCTACCACAAGATCACAATTGTTCTGGAGGCCGAATAAGACTAAAAATTGTAAGAAATTACAATTGGCAAGAGTTGCCTACTCATTAAGTATGGGGTGGTTTGTTGTGCTACCACAAGACCACTACTGTAATGTTAATGGGATTCTAGTCCCCACTAGGAAACTAGCGGAGTTTCCCATCTTTACATAATGGGGGTTATGTAAAGTCGCCGAAAAATTAGTGGGAGTTCTAAATTAAAATAAAAGACTATATTTTAATTGAATGTCTGTAATGTTATATAATGCATCTCCCTCTTGAATTAATAATGTCGAATCACGTATTGTTGTGGCATATTAGGTGCCAACAAAGATGCACTGAATCGAAATTTTGTGACTGGCTCATAAAGTTGAGAATAGTCTCATGACTCAAAAGGGAAATAGTCTATGTTCTTGATGAACTTTTGCCTGAACCTCCTTATGTTTGTTAATAAGACTAACAAGAACAGGAGGGCTTAGCAACTCTTTGAGAATGATAATGCTAAGCAATTGTAACTCTTGGCTAAGGATATCAAGAGAGATAGACTATGAGAGACTAGAGCTGGTGCTTCCATTACCACGGGGATGGCTAATAGAAGAAGAACTGCAAGTTGAATCTTGTAGGGATGGCAAAGCAGAATCTTGGTGGAGCTTCAGATACTGAAAAGTAGAAGGCACTTAATTAAGATCAAGGGTATTCTACAGATTGAAAGTGTAGCAAAAGTTGCTACCATTTCAATAGAGACTACTGACCTCGAGATGCCTTCAGGAGCTATTTAGAATTGATAAATTTTATTATATTTCTCCCTTTATCAGGAACGTTAATTCCAATTCTACTTGAAACCCTTGTGGTTTTGATGTTAGTTTTGGAACAATAGTTGTGTAATGTTCTTGAATGGTAAAGAGTTTGCCAATGGGAGTTTATGTAATATCTATTCATTCTAAACACTGGTGCTCCTGAGTTTTGTGTGGTTATGCTTCCAAATAGGAAGAGGATTGATATAGATCAAGCCTATCTTTGGCACTATGGGCTTGGTCATCTTAGTGAAGAAATGTTCACATGTTGTATAAAATGGATGTTCTAATCCATTTGATTATGAATCATTTGCAATATGTGAATTATACCCCATGGGTAAGATGACCAATTCTTCATTTAGGAGAAATGGAGAAAGTGCCATGGAGTTATTTGAACTCATTCATTCCGATGAATGTGGATTTATTTCCACCTAGGCCAGAGGAGGATTTTCTTACTTCACTACTTTCACTAATGGTTTCTCTATGCTTTGATATGAGTACTTGATGAAGTACAAATATTAAGTATTTGAGAAATTTCAGAGTTTAAGAGTGAAGTTGAAAAATAAATTGATAGGAGTATTAAAACTCTTCGATCGGATCGAGGAGGAAAAATACTCGGGTGCATACATCACAATATACCTTAGGGATAATGGTGTATTATCTTGGTGTACACTTCCTTGTTCTGACCTAAATTGTGGGGTGTAGAAGGTCCATAATAAGCTCTGCCGAGTTACCCTTGTCTCTCTGGGGAGTCATCCCCTAAAGGCCATTGTTCATATGTTGAATAAGGTTCCGTTTAAATCTATGTCTTCCATACCCTATGAGATATGGAAAGGGAGAATGATTGACCTTAAGCGTGTTAAAGTTTTAGGCTGTCCCACTAAACGTGTGTTGTTAAGAACACTCCATGTAGCCCACCATCATAATTATAGACCTAAGGCAAATCCTCATTTCAAACGGGTTTGTTGTGCTACCACAAGGCTCGTTTGACTTAAGGGTTAGTCTAAGTCTATGGCATGATGATGCCTTTAAGAAAGTTAGACAATTGTTGTAGCTTTGTTGTGCTACCATAAAGGCTATAACACTAATCTATGCTTTCTGTGTATTGATGGACCAACTTGACTAAGTCACTTTGATTTGTTGTGCTACCACAAGGTCATGGTGATTTAGGAGATAAATTGGTTCGAATATTGTAAACGTTGCAAGTATCAAGAGTTGGTGGGAACAGTCGGAGCATTGTAGATCTAGAAAGGAGTTCTAGAACTACAAAGCATAAGGTCAACTTAGGAGCCTATTCAGGTTGACACACAAGCTGTTCATAGTTCTGGTCGAGTACCTATAAAACTAAGAAGATATGTTGGACGTATCTCTGGTTTGAATAATAAGGTACTATATAAATGAGGATATTGATCCCGTGACCTATGAAGAGACAGTAAGTGTTATTGACTCCGGGAAAATGGAAAGAGGCCATAAAATTGAATATGGATTCCATGTACTCCAGCTAAGTTTTGAACTTGGTAGGTCCACCCGAAGGTATTGTACCCATCGGATGCAAGTGAATTTTTGAGAAGAAAATTGGAGAAGATGGATAAGTTGATACCTACATGATAAGCTTAGTGGTAAAAGAAGTATCGTCAAAGTCAAACTGTTGACTATGATGAAATATTCTCTCCAATTGCCATGTTTAAATCCATTGAAATTTTACTTGCCATTGATCAATACCATGGTTATAAGATTTGGTAGATGGATGTGAAATGGTGTTCCTCATAAGTAATCTAAATAAGGAAGTGTATATGTTATAGCCAAAAAGATTTCACCTTCATTGAATACCCAAATATGGTATGCTAGGTTCAAAGGTCCATTTATGGACTAAAGAAAAGCTTTCTACAACTAAAACATGAGGTTTGATAAGGTGATCAAATTTTATGGCTTCATTAAGAATGAAGAAGAATCTTGTGTGTCCAAAAAGACAAGTGGGAGTGCAGGCATAATTTTGATTCTGTGTGTAAATGACATACTACTCATTAGGAATGATGTAGTTAAGTTATCTTAGGAAGTTACGCTGTCTAAGAACTTCTCCATGAAATACTTGAGAGAAGCATCCTTTGTGCTGGCAACTTGGGTCTATATAGATAGATCATGGAAAGATGCTTAACTTAACTCTATTTTCGTACATAGGTGGTATTGTCAAAAGGTTTGACAAAGAACGATACTCAGATAAGTCTCATACTGATGAGACGTGAGATCTACCTCTCCAAGAAGATATTGTCTAACTCTTCAGTGTAGAGGTGGCACATGAGTAGTTATGCTTTTGGCATAAGAGTTTATAATATGTAATATACTATGTACGAGGTCTGATATATCGAATGCTCTAGGTGTTATGAGCATATATTAGACGGATCTCGGTGAGCAGCATTAGAATGCTGTGAAATATATTCTTACATTCCTGAGAAGAATTAAGGATATGTTCTTGGTGAGTGGAGAAGGTGATTCGACGGTTAGTTAGAAGAGTTCCAAATAGACAACAAATAACGATTCGACATTACGTAGATGAATTAGTTTATCATCATGTAGGGAGTTGTGCCTAGTGTCAATAATTAGGTATCCTTGTTATCAGATAACGAGAGGGTTACAACTCTTGCTTAGGAACTGTGGTCTCATCAGAAGTCGTTGTACTTTCTATAATGGTTCCACCTAATTAGAAATATTATATATAAAAGGGAGATGTCACCTAGAATGAGTTTCTTCAGCTAATAACATTACAGGTCCACTAACTAAGCCATTGACTCAAGATGTGGTTGAGTATCACCCAACGCTGATGGAGATCAAGCGGGAGGTGATTGGCTTTAGTGCAAGTGGGAGAATGAAAGAAGTATATGCCCTGCAAGCCAATCACTTTTGAAGTGATGGCATCATTTCTTATATATTCCCATTCGTATTTATGGTAATTCTTTTATTATGTCTTATTTATTTATGCGTATTACCGCTTGACATGATAAAGTCCTTGAATGTAGGCTATGAAGGTTGAATCATAATGAGATTATGATAGTGAGATCAACCTTCTAGATGCATGTGTTCTAAATATTCCTGGTCAAAGGATCTTTGAGATAGGACATAAAAGAATCCGGATAGACCAGTGCACATGATATCCTCTTATATGATGAGGGTGACTGATCTCGCAGTCACTGGTATGGAGACAATAAGATATATGTGCAGGTGCCCATTACAAGAATAGGGTTCACTGAACTGATCCGATCAGGAATATCTGGATGGTAATTATATCTAACTGTCAACCAAGAGATTCTTCAGTTGCAGTTACATAGTTGGTCTTTTGACATGAGTCACCAAAGATACCTTGCATGTGGACTTCTATATTTTGATTCCTAGAAAAGGGACTTTATCCATAAGTCCTAGATGCTCAGGTATTCTGGTACAGCGGAATACATGCGAAGGAAATTGAGTGACCATAGTGGATCATTCACTCTCAGATATAGCATGAGAGAGAATGCCTTATGAATGGTACTCGGTTAAATCCTTGGCCAAGGTAGATAGTTCAATGGAAAAGGAGTTTTCCATTGGGACTCAGAGTACGTTCAACAGGTCATAGATAGAAAGGGTTTGACAGTATGACCATACCCTTAATTATGACCAGGGGCATTAAGTATGAATGGAGGACTATAGCTGTGTGGTAACCGTTGATGGAAAGGTCCCAGAGTGGTTTTATAGACCACCTTTATCTTCTGGGGTCATAGAGTGTTGCTTGGTGCTTACTGTGGCCTTAAAGCCCATCAGAGGAATATTCATGAGATGATTATTCATCATAAGATGATTAATTATCTATTTAAGTCATGAGATGATTAAATAATTAATTCCATGTTAATTAATAACATGGAAAAGCTAAGAAGGAGTTCTTAAGCTTATTAGGCCTAAAACTATACCGACACTTGGCCTAGAGGGTCACACACATTAGGGTTATGGATGTTGGAAGTATATTCGTAATATTAGACTGTTGAGGGTTTTTATGAAAGACCGAGAAGTCTATAAATAATTACGATGGGAAAAACCCTGGGCCAAGCATCCAGGGTTTCTCAAGCCGCTGTTTCTATCTCCTCCTAGGGAGGGGCGCCCCCCTCTCTCTCCTCTCTCTTTTTCCTCTCATCTCTAGTGTAGAGATCATGGAGATGCCGCAGAGGAGATCGTTCGTGGGGGCGTTACAACGAGGAGATTCCACCGTTCGTGCCCGTGTGGATCCTGCTAGAGGCCGTTCACTTGCGCGGCTTATTACCGCCACGAGGGATTGTTTCCACTTCGCTGCAATCTGAGCATCACAGAGGTAAAATTGAATCCTGTTGTTATAGATAATCATCGGGAATCACGCAGGAGCGATCAACTCGGCCAGGTTAAAATTTTAATTTCTACTTTCCGCTGCGTTCTTCATGATCCTGGCCACATCCTTACACCAGGAAGTGGCCATATGCTGGGCCGAGAAGCACTGGGTGGAGGTCACCTACTAGACCACTAAGCACTGTGGTAGCGGCCATCTGCAGGGCCGACAAGCTCAGTGGCGGCCCAGTGATAGACCGCCACTGTCCTACCTTGCCCGAAGTGCCATGTTCACCAACGGTTCCCTGCTTAATGTTATCCCAAGGTTCGTTTCGATCTAGGTATGACCGTTTCTTCTTAGTAGTGGCCTCGCGATAGACTGTCTCTATAACAGAGAGTCCAGATGATCCTGAACTCCGATTTCTTCGCCGCAGGACTCTTTGGTCGATTTCTGCTCGCTGGGGTCACCTTCTTAGGGCTCTATCTTCCAGAATATTCTACCAAAGCAACTACCGTTTATTTCTATCTCTTCTCCCCACCATTATCTCGAGTTTAAGCCATAGAACTCAAATTCTGGTGGAGTATATTCGCGGGAATCATGGACAAAATCTCTGGTTTTATGCATTTTCGTGCAACACAAATTCTTCCAGATTAGGCTTTGGGGCTACCTTCCAGTGCGAATATCTTCTAGATTCTTCCACCAAATAGAGTCCTATTTGTTCCTAGCTCTTACCCTAAAAGGTTTGGTGTTCTCTATCCTTTGAAACCAAGTGAGAAAATTCGGGATTTCTGCATCTTCTATATAAAGGACCCTGTGGAGACGGGGGGGGCTCATCTTTGACCTGGGGCAAAGCCATGTTGGATCGTCGTCTCTCATCCTTGACCCCAGGCTGTTGAGGGAAGTGTTATCTTCGCATCCATCTTATTTGGGCTTCATTTCATCATCGTTTACCCTCTTTTCATCGCCCTCACCTTTTCAATTTCATCACAGTTTCTGGGTTTTCTGCACATCTTCTAAACCTGTGTGATGGGGCACTCTTCGTCGATTCAGGGCAGAGCCATGCTGCGTCGTCTACCTTCTCCTTCATCCCTAACCTGAAGATGGGAGTATCATCTTCATTTTCCACCGCTCTGGGCTTCTTTTCCTCATTTCTATGCTTAGTTCTCCTCTCCTACTTTTTGCAAATCATCACAGTCTTTACACTTAGTCTCTGCACAGTGCTGTTCTGCATGCACGATTGCACATTTTACATCATTTTTCTTCGCAGCCCTACTGCGTGTTAATTCCTCATCTTTGTTTTACACTCATCACAACACACCCACCTACTATTTGCACCCGTTTACAGGGGTTAAAAACCCTCCCCCGGTGCGTTCTCCCTCTTTCTTTCATGCTATTTTATCACTTCGGGACATATGTGTAGATTGTTTATTATGTTCTATACCTCCCCTTTAAACTAACTATGTGTGTAAGCACATGAACAAGCATGAACCGACATGAAAGTATGAATAAAGAAGGGGTAAATAGACATGGAAACCTACCGTGATCGCCACCAAAGTTGCAACAACGCCAAAGGGATGAAGAGATAAATGAAAGGGCGCCGTGAACCTTGGAAATATGAAGAATTGATCGCGCTTAAGAATGGGACGCGGGGAACTTGTGGAATCAAACCTCTTCTCCTTCCAGCCGGCTAGATGAAGAAGGCATCACGTTGTGTTCATGCTCTCCTGCAAAACAAAGCCAAAAAAAGGATAAAAAAATCCATTAGAACATGCATGTGTAGTATCAATCCCGGAGTGATAAAATAGGGGTAGAAATTGAGGGAGAACGCACCGGAGGGAGGTTTTTAACCCCTATGGAAGGGTGAAAATAATAGGTGGGTGTGTTGTGCATGCATAGGATTTGAAATCATAAGATTTGATTAAGAGAATAGAGAGAAAACGAAGATGCAAAATGGGGAAAAACACATATGTAGCAAAAAGTACAATGTTTTGTGATGATTTATGATTTTGAGGAGATGAGAACTAAGAATATAGACCATGAAATCAAGCCCAGAAGGTTGGAATGAAAAGCCAATACTTCCCTCTTCAAGTCAGGGTTGAAGGATTGAGTCAGCGGTGCAGCATGGCTTCGCCCCAAACAAAGAAAGAGCCCCCCCCCCTCCGCGGAGTTCGCACATGGCCCTTACTATAAAAAATTACCCAAATCCTCAACTTTCCTCAACGAGTTTAAGAGATATAGCCCACTAAAACTCAAGAACTATGGATCAATCTCGAAATAATACAAAGGATAAGAGGTAGGAACAAGTGGAACTTAATTCGGAGGAAGGATCTGGAAGATATGGCTTCTAGAAGGAGGCCCCGTCGCCCAAAAAGTAGAGTTTGTGTTATAGCAGGACACCTAAATCCCCAACTTTCGTTCGTGATTCTGAGCAAGATAGCCAATGAAATTTGGAGTTCTTTGGACTGAATTCAAGATAATACCAAGGAGAAGCCATATGAACAAACGGCGCTCGATTCGGAGTAGAATTCAAGAAGTTATGGGCTCTGCAAGAGGGCCACGGCGCATAGAAATGGTGCAGAGTCCAGCACGAATTAGACTCTCAGTTTGCGTAGTGGTCTATCGTAAGACCATCAGAGGCTCTAGCGGCCTAGGGTGAGACCGCCACGCTTTAGGGGTCGAACGGGGTGATTTCGGACAAGTTTGGCTGTGACGGTCTATCATAGGATCATCACACGTGCTCTGACGGTCTAATAATAGACCACTACATGGGCTGTGACGGTATAATAATAGACCTTCACATGGCTGTGACGGTCTAATAATAGACCTTCACACCGATGGAGGAACATTCTGGGCAGACTGCGCGCGACTTTGGAAATTGAAGCGTATCTCTCAAACGGGGCAGAACTATTGAAAGTGATAGAAGATGAAATTGTAGATAACTGAGAGAGGAACAACGTTTATTAAGAAAGTAAGTTGAGAAAATGATCAGAAGAGGGAGAAAATTGGGCTAGAACAGAGAGAAACTTCTGGGATGCAGGTGAACAGCACATCACTCCATACAAATGCAAATAACTTAAAATCGGTGGAGAACTGGCCAGTGGCGTAGAAGAAAACGTTGTAGATCTTTGAAAGAAGAACAACTTTGGTGAAGACAACTTTTAGAATAGAGGAACAGAAGGAGATGAAAAATGACCACTTTCAGGACTACGCAGCGAGAGAGAGCCGAATGCTTGAAGGAAGCCGGCCTAAATGGGCTGTAAGTCGACTTGGAAGTCGTATGTTGATAAGATAAGCTCCAGGGCTCTAGAAAATCATGATCTCCAAGACTCAAAGGATAGGGAACAGTAAAAATGGGCTCAAAATCCATCCAAAGAAGGCCCCAAAATAATGGCTAGTTCGGGACATCAAAAATGATGAATAAGAGAAATGATGCAACTTGTGGGCTAAAAACGGGTGTCAACAGATGCCCCTCTTTGATGTCCGCTTTGCAAGGGAATGAGCGAAAGTGGCGCGGAGGTGAAATGGAAAGGAAATGGAGCGAAAGCGATAGCAACGTGAAATGGTGATGAAGCGGAGAGAACTGATAAGCGGGCATCAAGGTAAAAAGACACCCGTCACAACCAACAAGCGAAAGGAATTCTATCGAAAATGTCGGACTAACCGCCCGAAATGATTGACAAGGATAAGGCATGTCTGGAGAACTAACTAAGGGAGGAAAGGAAACACTACCAACCTCATTGGGGACACAATCCACGGATAATGAGTGGGTCGGCAGGAAACACAGCATAGGAGCTGGAAAAGGAGAGATAAGACTGAGATAAAATCCAGACAGGAATCACACTGGACAACCAGACCAAGCGGGAAGATCAGAGAAATCGTTCATATTCAGAGTGGAATGAAGAATCTCTTATCCAACAAAACTGAGATGCAATTAACCATTGCTGAGGAGAAACCTTGAACGGATCACGAGACGTGAATGCTCAAAAAAATGACATGATGCATGCTGGGGTAAAATAAAGAAATCATTAAAATGAATGCAAAGAAAGATAAAAAGTACTCAAGGATATTATTGCTAGACTAAGCCAGGACGGGGTCAAGAGTCTTCTTGCAACCACGGCGTGCGAGGTAGAGTCCGTCGTCCCCCACCCGACTCAACAGAGCGGCCTATCCAACGATTAACCGTATGCTCCTAGATCATCATCGTTTTTGTTAAAGGGCAACATCAGATCCCAGAACACACGGCCAACCAGCCGGTCCTTGAGAGGCTATAATAGTGTATATATGTAGTGCCCCAGAAAGTTTAAATAATTTTTAAGAATTTATAAAGGCCTAAATAAATTTATAAATGGTTTATTTAAAATTAATAAGTCATTATGAGGCCAAGTGGTGTTAATCAATTAACCCAACCCACTTAATTTAAGTCCAAAAGGTTTTAACTCTGGCCCATTAAGTTTGGCCCACATTCTAGAAGGTAATTAAGTCTATCCACGGATATTAAGGATAAATACTAGAATATATAAGATAAGTTATTGGATAATTATCAAAAGAGTTTTAAATTGTTTGAACTCTATCCATGACAAATATAACGGTCTATAGCCTGACCGTCACAGACGTGTAACGCACGGTGTCTCGACCGTTACACTATGAACCAAGAAACTAAAAGAGTTTGATTTCCTTTGAACTCTGGAATGAGTAATGTAACGGTATATCGCGAGACCGCCACATAACCCTAACGCGTAGGTCCTAGTCCGTTACAAACCTGTTAGTTCCGTGGGCAAAGGAATTCATGAAAAGATTGGAACTTGATGTTCCTATCCACTAGGGATCGACTTGGGAAGGATTGTAAAGACTCTAAGGACTCTTAGGGATTAAGATTTGATGAAATAATGACTCTAAACTCGATCTAATCCTCAAACCCTAGTCTAAACTCTATAAATAGGGCATAGTTCTGAACTGTGCGACCCTTACTTTTTGGGCGTAAGGAAGCAAGGTAAGGAGTCATTATCTCAGGTAAGTTCTTTAGAATAATTTGTTCACAATACGTTCGACTAACTCCCCTCCGAATTTCACATCTTTAGGTCAAGAGGTCGTGGAGTTAGAGCCCAAGGAAGTTTCTGGAAAAGTCACAAGAGAAGGAGAAGATCTAGGGCAAGGTTCTCTACCAAATTCAGGAACTACAGTCTAAGTAAGAGGTAGGTTATCTCATGAAGGGCAAAAACAACTTGATAGGACTAAGAACCTCTGTTTTGATTGGATTTCATGCATGTTAGATCATCAATTTCATGTTTTATTGGTTCTATGCATATCATGTTTCCCTTAGCCCTAACTAAAGATTAAAGATTTGACTATCCATCTATTCACCAATACCCATGCATATAGACAACCTTTACTTTGTTAACATATCTAGGAACTCATGATGTTTTGATAAAAGACATGATGTGAGTTGATCTCTTAGCTTCTATAGTTGTTCCGTGTTAGCAGAGACTGTAACGCATCACAGAAGGACCGTCACTTCCATGTAACGGCCCTACGACAGACCGTTATACTCCCTGATTGGATTTGGTTGCACGGTTGATTATAACGCACTTTGACAAACGCGTTACATTCATGTAACGGCTTGGTCCTGACCGTCACAATCACAGTGACGCCCCATCTCCAGACCGTTATACTCTGTGTTCTGTCAACCCCAAGACAGAATATAACTTGCTAATATTATTATTATTAAAGCCTAGTTACCTAAGTTTAACCTGATCATGTGATTTTAAGGTTATTTGATCATTCATGATAGGTATTGCATGTTTTGTGGTCTCACTTTTATTGAGTTATGTTAATTTTTGAAGCCAAATTATATAGTTTTATATTATAAAGAATGACTTTTTAACATTGTATTGACGGAGTTTTCATCATGATTTCACATTGATTATACATATCTCTCTCTGTCAATAGAGTCAATTCCATAAGTACATGGCACATATTCCGGTATGTTGTCCATTAGTTCACATTGCACTATAGGAACATTATTCTTGGACATGAGGACCTCTCTATTGGATATTCCTTCCAATGGACTAGGAAATCATTGTTTCAAGGCCTCCGTAATTCTCCGCAAGCCTGAGATTCCCACTAGGACACCGAGTTGGTTGTACCATTAAAGCCCAATAAATAGAATGCACTATCATGGTTTCTGATTCTTGAAATGTAATGGCCTTGAACTGGACCGCCAGGCTCACGTAACGGCCCAGTGCCAGACCGTCACATTCCTCTGAGTCTATTTTTATCTTTCTGGACTCTGATCATTGTAACGGCCCATTAATGGCGCGTTACATAGTGTAACGGCCCAGTTAACGACCGTTACATAGCTTGTTTATGTTAACCCAAGGTTTGACCAGGGGTTGATATTCCAATGATTCTAGACAAACCTTGATGATCTAGAACTTGTCATATTGCTTAAATTGATCTAAATGAAATGGAAGTTAAGGAAAATACCGTTATGCTGTCGATTTATTTCTATGAGCATGACATTGTTTAAAGTCTATTTCTTGACTCCTACATTCTTATGTTGAAGCATTCATTCATTGATTTTAGTTATCATGGAATTATTGGAAGTGCTATATTCTTGGCCATACTTTACTATTATACTGCGTGGAAGTAGCTTAATTTATAACTGAAGATGCGATCGAGCACTGATTGTGTTTATGGGCTCTATGCTAGTCCCCTCGGCTGATTACCGGAAACATACTATTTTATAAATCATGGGGTATGATGCTACTGGCGTCGCATTGCGCTGGGAGTACTATTTCTATAAATAAGCGAAGATCCACGACACGTCATGACATTCTTGCTTGATTATCCACAGAAATTCATGAAGCACTTGCTCATAAGCATAAGATGCTAAAGTGAGGAATATGTGGCTTGCTAGTATATTCTCGATATAGTCTTGTTCATGAAAGGCCAATACCATGTTCTTGTTCTGTTCTTACTAGTTCATTCTTGTTCTCCTTCCATCTGGTATGATAGTCTTATTACTTTGATTTAATCGCATGATCATCGCATTGCATGATTTTACCTTATTTCTTTAGAGCAAAAATATTAATCACTTTAATAGTGCCTTCATGTTGATGCGAAGATACCTACTGGGCAAGTGTGCTCATTACCTATTTCCAATCTTTTTCAGGAAATGAAAGTGAGTCGGGTTCGGATTCGGATTATTCAAGTAGCGGATCCGAGAGCGATTAAAGATGAGTGATGACTTAGGAAGTCTATAAATGTCTAGATTGAGTCAATGTAATTTTCCTATTTCTTGAGTCTAGTAGAATGAAAATCAAATCAGTGATTGTATCTTTGAATATTGAGCATTATGATATGAAGTTGAAGTTGATTAAATCATGTGCAATTACATTTTCTTGTGTGATTGTCTCGCGCTCTGATTGATTCTTCCTTGCAAGAGGCTTACCATGCCGGCTGTTTACGCTCCCCGAGCGAGTCTTCCGTTGTAATTAAAGGCTCTGGGCGTGACAGTTAAGTTGGTATCAGAGCCTAAGTCTCAGGACTTAGGGAAAAGAGTCATATCATAGGATAAGTCCAAGGTTTAAGGACCCATACCTATGAACTAAGAAAGAAATTCCACACCCATGTGAGGATTGGGTAGAACCTGGGATAAGATAACTAATTAGCTTTAAGAATTATTCTATTCATTCCAATTTCATGAGAAATAACAAGTTGTTATTTTCTCTCAGCTACCCTATTTTCCGAATGGCTCATCGTGTAGATTGGGACGGTATGCAACAAACTGTTGCCGGCCTCACCCCGGCATTGCAGACTATAGCACAAGGTGGTGCAGGGGCAAGGGCTGGTGACCTTCATCGTAATTTTCGGAGTCTAAATCCTCCGCGTTTCTATGGATCTTCCAATCCAGACGAAGCAGAAAATTGGATCGATGAGATGAATCGTATATGTGATGTCATACAATGCACTGATCAGGAGAAAGTCCGTCTAGCAATGTTCCAATTGAATAAGGATGCCCGTACTTGGTGGAAGTCGGTTCTGGCACCTCCGGCCGATGCGCCACATACATGGAATGCTTTTCTCACTTTATTTCGTGCCAAGTATTTCTCCGAACATGTCAAGGAAAGGAAGGCTATGGAGTTTGCCTCCCTTCGTCAGGGGATGATGTCCGTAGCAGAGTATGAATTGCAGTTTTCAAGGCTAGCACCGTATGCACCACATTTGATTAGTACAGAACTATTAAAGGCAAACAGATTTATGAACGGGTTATGGCCCAGTTTCATTCAACAACTGGGGACACAGAATATCCGCACTTATGCGGAGATGGTTCAAAGGGCATATTTATGCCAGAGGACCTTAGAGAAGGTCGAAAGGTTGAAAGGAAAGGGAGAAGAATCTAGCCGGCGCTCAGATCGGCATTATAAAAAAGAGAAGTTTAGCATCACGGAACCATACAAAAGCCGTGATAACAAGAAAAGATCTAGGAATAGGAACGGTGGAAGTTCCCAAAAGAATAGTAAAAAAGTTAAAGAAGAGAAGGAGCAAGTCACCTCGGCATGCACCTTTTGCGAGAAATTCGGCCACTCGGCTGAAGAATGTTGGAAGCGCCTAGGTGCTTGTTTGCGCTGTGGAAGTAGGGAGCATCGTATGCCAGATTGCCCCCTTATGAAAGATCAATCAAATAACGGAGGACGTAGGAGGCAGGCTCGCCTCAATGCAGTTATAGATGAAGGAGAAGCGCCCAGGGATCAAAATGATGGGCTTATAGAAGGTACTCTTTAAATTTGTTCTCGTCCTGCATTCGTGCTATTCGATACTGGTGCTTCTCATTCTTTTATCTCCACCACTTTTGCAAACACCTTACCAACTGCATCAGTTCCCCTACCTTCAGATCTCGCTATTACTACACCTTTAGGATATGGAACTAAGCTTACCAAGTATTATCCCGATTGTGAGGTGGTAGTAGAAGGACGCAATCTCCCCGCAAACTTAGTATGCCTCGATATGAAAGGTTAGGATGCCATTTTAGGGGTAGATTGGCTTGTAGACCATGATGCTTACATCAATTGCCGAAATAGAATTATATCTTTCCGAAAGCCTGGTCTTCCAAGATTTTCTTTTCTTGGCATCAAATACAAGAAGCATCCTACCATTATATATTCTCTTCACGCCTGCAAACTTATCTCGAAAGGATGTGAAGTTTTTCTTGCTTCAGTCATTGTCACCGAATCTAAGGAAATTATCTTAGCAAACATTCCTATTGCAAATGAATTCCTTGACGTGTTCCCATCCGAACTACCTAGTTTACCACCCGAGAGGGAAGTAAACTTTACCATTGAACTCATTCCAGGTGCGGCACCTGTTTCTATAGCCCCTTACAGGATGTCTCCCACAGAACTTAAGGAACTAAAGAAGCAATTACAGGAACTTCTAGATAAGGGTTTCATTAGACCTAGCACATCCCCTTGGGGTGTGCCTGTTCTATTTGTCAAGAAGAAGGATGGTTCTCTCAGATTATGCATCGATTACCGGCGACTGAATCAGCTTACAATCAAAAATAAATATCCATTGCCGCGTATTGATGAGCTCTTCGATTAGCTTTCGGGAGCTGAGTACTTTTCTAAGATTGACCTAAGATCAGGTTATCATCAGCTTAGAATCAAAGAAGAGGACATTTATAAATCGGCTTTTCAAAGTCGTTATGGCCACTATGAATTCGTGGTGATGCCGTTCGGTTTAACTAATGCCCCAGCAGCATTTATGCAACTTATGAACAGTGTCTTCCAGCCATATTTAGACCAATTCATCGTTGTCTTCATCGATGATATCCTGATATACTCCAAGATAAAAGAAGAACACGAACAACATCTAAGGATAGCTTTGCAAACACTTAGAGAACACAAGCTATATGCCAAACTCAATAAGTGTGAATTCTGGCTCAAGGAAGTCTCATTCCTAGGCCACATTATTTCAAAAGAAGGTATTGCTGTGGATCCTTCTAAGGTAGAAGCTGTCAGAGATTGGAGCCGACCAACGACTGTATCTGAAGTCAGAAGCTTTTTGGGTCTAGCAGGTTATTATAGAAGATTCATAAAGGACTTCTCAAAGATCGCGGTCCCTTTAACTAGACTTACTAGAAAAGAAAATCCTTTTATCTGGTCGAAGGACTGTGAAAAGAGTTTTCAAAGTCTTAAGAATCATCTTACAACAGCCCCTGTTTTGTCGCTACCAATAGAGGGTGCTGGATTTGAAGTATATACGGATGCATCTGGAATTGGCTTAGGGTGTGTCCTTATGCAAGATGGAAAGGTGATTTTCTATTCATCAAGACAATTCAAATGTCATGAAGAAAATTATCCTGTACATGATTTAGAATTAGCAGCAGTTATTTTCACCTTGAAAATTTGGCGTCATTATCTTTATGGAGAAAAGTTCACGATCTACACAGACCACAAGAGCTTGAAATATTTATTTTCTCAAAAAGAACTTAATATGAGGCAAAGGAGGTGGTTAGAACATCTCAAGGACTTTGATTTTACTATTCAATATCATCCTAGTAAGGCGAATGCTGTAGCATATGCAATTAGCAGAAAACCAATTGGTATGTTATCAAGTCTCATGATTAGTGTGACTAACCTTATTCCTCAATTTGTCCAGTTGAATTTAGATGTTGACGTTAAGGAAGAAGATTACTTCATAGCTAATATCCGAGCTTAACCTACATTGATAGAGGATTTGGCCAAGTTACAAGAGGATGATCCAATTTTACTGGAAATTAAGGCCAATATTGAACAAAGATCGGATTTTTCTATTTCTAAAGATGGAAGATTGCTATTCAAGGTCCGAATGTGTATACCGGATCATGAGGATACAAAGAAATTGATCTTAGAAGAAGCACATAAATCAAAGTACTCCATCCATCCAGGAGGTACCAAGATGTATCAAGATCTCAAAAGAAACGTCTGGGGGCCCAATATGAAGAGGGAAGTAGCTGATTTTGTATCTCGTTGTCTTACATGCCAACAAGTGAAGGCGGGACATTTCAGACCTGCAGGAAAATTACATCCCTTAAATATTCCCGAATGGAAATGGGAAAGTATAGGAATGGATTTCATTATGGGATTACCTAAGACAAGAGGTGGACATGATGGAATATGGGTAATCATAGACCGATTGACTAAATCTGCACATTTCATATCAATAAAAAGTCGACGGTCTGTGGATATTCTAGCAGCATTATACATCAAAGAAATTGTTAAACTACATGGTATCCCTATCTCTATTATATCAGATAGAGATCCACGTTTTACATCACAATTCAGGAAAAGTTTACAACATTCACTGGGGACTAGATTGAATTTTAGCACAGCTTTTCATCCACAAACTGATGGTCAGATAGAAAGGACTAATCAGGTGGTAGAAGATATGCTCAGGGCTTGTGTCATTGATTTTGGAGGAAGTTGACATGATCACTTGCCTCTGGTAGAATTTACATATACCAACAGTTATCAAGCAAGCATACAAATGGCACCTTTTGAAGCTCTACATGGAAAAAGTTGTCGATCACCAATATGTTAGAATGAAATAGGGGAAAGGCAATTTCTAGGCCCCGACCTTATCAGAGATTCTACAGAGAAAATAAAGCTCATCCAGGAAAGAATGAAAATGGCACAAGATAGGCAAAAGTCTTATGCTGACAATCGAAGACGTGACTTGGAGTTTCAGGTAGGAGATCATGTGTATTTGAAGGTTTCTCCAGGTTATGGTATTCGAAGATTTGGCATCAAAGGAAAGCTAACTCCAAGGTTCATTGGCCCATTTGAAATTCTTGAAAGGGTCGGTGAAGTGGCTTATAGATTGGCCTTACCTCCACAGTTAGCAGGAGTTCATGACGTATTTCACGTCTCTATGCTGAAAAAGTACGTATATGATCCAGACCACATTATCACTTATGACAATATAGAGATTCAGAAAGACTTGATATACGAGCAAACACCGATCAAAATTCTGGATCGGGAAGGGTGTCAATTAAGGAATAAAGTTATCCCTATGGTCAAGATCCAATGGAAGAAAGCATGGCCTTATGAAACAACGTGGGAAACCGAATTAGCCATGAAGAAAAGATTCTCAGAATTATTCAACTGTAAGTACACTCTCCTCAATACATGTTTTGAATTTGGGGACCAAATTCTTTCTAAGTGGGGGAGGGTGTAGTGCCCCGGAAATTTTAAATAATTTTTAAGAATTTATAAAGGCCTAAATAAATTTATAAATGGTTTATTTAAAATTAATAAGTCATTATGAGGCCAAGTGGTGTTAATCAATTAACCCAACCCACTTAATTTAAGTCCAAAAGGTTTTAACTCTGGCCCATTAAGTTTGGCCCACATTCTAGAAGGTAATTAAGTCTATCCACGGATATTAAGGATAAATACTAGAATATATAATATAAGTTAATGGATAATTATCAAAAGAGTTTTAAATTGTTTGAACTCTATCCATGACAAATATAACGGTCTATAGCTTGACCGTCACAGACGTGTAACGCACGGTGTCTCGACCGTTACACTATGAACCAGGAAACTAAAAGAGTTTGATTTCCTTGGAACTCTGGGAACGAGTAATATAACAGTCTATCGCGAGACCGCCACATAACCCTAACGCGTAGGTCCTAATCCGTTACAAACCTGTTAGTTCCGTGAGCAAATAAACTCATGAAAAGATTAGAACTTGATGTTCCTATCCACTAGGGATCGACTTGGGAAGGATTGTAAAGACTCTAAGGACTCTTAGGGATTGGGATTTGATGAAACAAGGACTCTAAACTTGATCTAATCCTCAAACCCTAGTCTAAACTCTATAAATAGGGCATAGTTCTGAACTGTTCGACCCTTACTTTTTGGGCGTAATGAAGCAAGGTAAGGAGTCATTATCTCAGGTAAGTTCTTTAGAATAATTTGTTCACAATACTTTAGACTAACTCCCCTCCGAATTTCACATCTTTAGGTCAAGAGGTCGTGGAGTTAGAGCCCAAGGAAGTTGCTGGAAAAGTCACAAGAGAAGGAGTAGATCTAGGGCAAGGTTCTCTACCAAATTTAGAAACTACAGTCTAAGTAAGAGGTAGGTTATCTCATGAACGGTAAAAATAACTTGATAGAACTAAGAGCCTCTGTTTTGATTGGATTTCATGCATGCTAGATCATCAATTTCATGTTTTATTGGTTCTATGCATATCATGTTTCCCTTAGCCCTAACTAAAGATTAAAGATTTGACTATCCATCTATTCACCAATACCCATGCATATAGACAACCTTTACTTTGTTAACATATCTAGGAACTCATGATGTTTTGATTAAAGACATGATGTGAGTTGATCTCTTAGCTTCTATAGTTGTTCCCTGTTAGCAGAGACTGTAACGCATCACAGAAGGATCGTCACTTCCATGTAACGGCCCCACGACAGACCGTTATACTCCTTGATTGGATTTGGGTTGCACGGTTGATTATAACGCGCTTTGACAAACGCGTTACATTCATGTAACGGCTTGGTCCTGACCGTCACAATCACAGTGACGCCCCATCTCCAGACCGTTATACTCTGTGTTCTGTCAACCCCAAGACAGAATATAACTTGCCAATATTATTATTGTTAAAGCCTAGTTACCTAAGTTTAACCTGATCATGTGATTTTAAGGTTATTTGATCATTCATGATAGGTATTGCATGTTTTGTGGTCTCACTTTTATTGAGTTATGTTAATTTTTGAAGCCAAATTATATAGTTTTGTATTATAAAGAATGACTTTTTAACATTGTATTGACGGAGTTTTCATCATGATTTCACATTGATTATACATATCTCTCTCTGTCAATAGAGTCAATTCGATAAGTACATGGCACATATTCCGGTATGTTGTCCATTAGTTCACATTGCACTATAGGAACATTATTCTTGGACATGAGGACCTCTCTATTGGATATTTCTTCCAATGGACTAGGAAATCATTGTTTCAAGGCCTCCGTAATTCTCCGCAAGCCTGTGATTCCCACTAGGACACCGAGTTGGTTGTACCATTAAAGCCCAATAAATAGAATGCACTATCATGGTTTCTGATTCTTGAAATGTAATGGCCTTGAACTGGACCGCTAGGCTCACGTAACGGCCCAGTGCTAGACCGTCACATTCCTCTGAGTCTATTTTTATCTTTCTGGACTCTGATCATTGTAACGGCCCATTAATGGCGCGTTACATAGTGTAACGGCCCAGTTAACGACCGTTACATAGCTTGTTTATGTTAACCCAAGGTTTGACCAGGGGTTGATATTCCAATGATTCTAGACAAACTTTGATGATCTAGAACTTGTCATATTACTTAAATTGATCTAAATGAAATGGAAGTTAAGGAAAATACCGTTATGCTGTCGATTTATTTCTATGAGCATGACATTGTTTAAAGTCTATTTCTTGACTCCTACATTCTTATGTTGAAGCATTCATTCATTGATTTTAGTTATCATGGAATTATTGGAAGTGCTATATTCTTGGCCATACTTTACTATTATACTGCGTGGAAGTAGCTTAATTTATAACTGAAGATGCGATCGAGCACTGATTGTGTTTAAGGGCTCTATGCTAGTCCCCTCGGCTGATTGCCGGAAACATACTATTTTATAAATCATGGGGTATGATGCTACTGGCGTCGCATTGCGCTGGGAGTACTATTTCTATAAATAAGCGAAGATCCACGACACGACATGACATTCTTGCTTGATTATCCACAGAAATTCATGAAGCACTTGCTCATAAGCATAAGATGCTAAAGTGAGGAATATGTGGCTTGCTAGTATATTCTCGATATAGTCTTGTTCATGAAAGGCCAATACCATGTTCTTGTTCTGTTCTTACTAGTTCATTCTTGTTCTCCTTCCATCTGATATGATAGTCTTGTTACTTTGATTTAATCGCATGATCATCGCATTGCATGATTTTACCTTATTTCTTTAGAGCAAAAATATTAATCACTTTAATAGTGCCTTCATGTTGATGCGAAGATACCTACTGGGCAAGTGTGCTCATTACCTATTTCCAATCTTTTTCAGGAAATGAAAGTGAGTCGGGTTCGGATTCGGATTATTCAAGTAGCGGATCCGAGAGCGATTAAAGATGAGTGATGACTTAGGAAGTCTATAAATGTCTAGATTGAGTTAATGTAATTTTCCTATTTCTTGAGTCTAGTAGAATGAAAATCAAATCAGTGATTGTATCTTTGAATATTGAGCATTATGATATGAAGTTGAAGTTGATTAAATCATGTGCAATTGCATTTACTTGTGTGATTGTCTCGCGCTCTGATTGATTCTTGCTTGCAAGAGGCTTACCATGCCGGCTGTTTACGCTCCCCGAGCAAGTCTTCCGCTGTAATTAAAGGCTCGGGGCGTGACAATATATCATATAGTAATGCAACAATGAGAAGGGATAGAGAGCCATACCTGACTTACCTGCCAAGCGAAGCGGCATTTTTTTGAACTTTCCAGATTTTTTCTGATTTTTGTGAATTTTCAAATAAGACAATAACAATATGAATGAACATGATAAACAAGCATGAACATAATGACGATAACATAACGCTCAACTGAACGACCGACAACACAACATAACATAACGATCAAATGATTGGAAAACAACACAAGAAGACGAACAAGCACATATGCAATGACATGAACAAACCACACGTATGCATGATGAACATGATGGGACAAGACACCAACACGGTGGGACAACACACGGTTGGGACAAGAAGATGAGGGATGACCACATGGTTGGGACAACACACGAGATATAGAAGGATGACTAACAACATATGTAAGACAACTAACAACACATGGTGAGGAACAAAATAACATGCGTGGGATGACACAGAGGGACATAAACACGTGACAAGGACACGATGGGATAAAAGACATGACAAATACGCCCTTCAATCAAAGCCCAAGATCAGACGAAATAGAACCGCCAGGTTCATAGTCGTGAGGCAAAGCCCTCTCATATAGATATAATCATTGCAAACAAAAGTTGAGAAGGACACAAGCTTCAGAATAGATTGAGAGAGATGATTGAAGAAGAGAACAGATTAGAAGATGTGAATAGGAGACAGATAGAACAAAATATGGAGCCAGGAAAGCTTGAGTACCTGTAACCTGCACACTTAGCAAATAGATTACGTATCTGTTCTCAAAATAAAATGTTAAAGATAAATATTTTTAGATTTTTAAATTTTCTTGATTGATTTTTTTGGATTTTGAAAATATTTAATTTTTTTTATTTTTTTTGAACAATATTTCATTTTTTTGGAATCTCATTTTTTGGATTTTTGACAATATCTTAATTTTTTTTAGATTTTTGACAATATCTCATTTTTTTAGATTTTTGACAATATCTCATTTTTTTAGATTTTGAAATAGCAATCCGCAACACCCAAAGACAGGCTCGAACTACTGGCTAGGGATCGCCATCCCTCCCCTCTCATTAAAGACTTCCCTTGAGCAGGGCGTGCATGTGAGGGTGGCTTACCACAACCAACCGCCTCTAAAGAACGGTGCCCCTACTAAGGCCATACCCGGGATACAACCCAGCCTAAGAGAGAGAAACAGAAGAAAAATTAGAGACAAACTTTATGCAGGATGGGAGACATCAGGACTTGAATTCCTTCCAGGACACTACCCCTCAAAGAGATAGGTCTATTGCGCCGGGGCTTTGTGTCTTCAATTTTTAGGACCCTTAGGCACGCGTATGACCGGGCTCATGACGTCCTACGGGGCTTTGCCGCTCTTGTCATGCCTTTGATTTATAATTTTGCATTGATCTTCTCATTCATAGCCTTTACTGGTTAGATTTAGCGTGAAAGCTCATTTTCGAGGGTCAAGACTGCCCCTATTTGAGACCTCTCCCGTATTAGGGAGTGCCTAGGTTGGTCATCTTATCCATCCATCTCTTGCCCCTACACTTAGTCGAGCAGAGAAGAGAAAATGACCTTTATACACACCCAAAGTATGGCCAAAGTAGCAACAGTGTGCCTTAGAGGAATCGGCTATGGCTTGCCGTGAAGTGTGTGAAAAACTCATGCTCAAAGGCCACCCTCAACGATCGGGGAAAGAACTGGACTCCCAGCATGGAGCTATCACCAGCCTAAGGATGCTGCAGAAGCAAACTCATTTGACTAAGCTTAACTAAGCAAATTTCTAAAAGCCACTTAACCATGTTGAGGAGTAGCATGATTATAAGCGTGTGCAGGAGTAAGAGAGATAATAGCGACGATAACACAAAATGACGATAAATTACAAATCCATGGAACGGAAACCAGCGTCCTAAAGCGATCTTGACCATCGAGCTTTTGAGCAGCATGAGCTTTATATTCCTTACTTGATAGGATAAAGATGAGAGGATAGCAAAGGATCAAAGATTCCCTTACACGAAGGAGCGGTAGACATCAAATTGGACGAATAAGGATAAAAAGGAAGAGAGACGAGGACTAGAACTCCCTCGTTAAGGTGCAAAGATCTTGATAACAAGGAACCAGATATAGAATAAGCAAAGGTTAGCTGGGATCAAGGGGGACTAAAGCCTCAAAAATAGTAAGAAAAAGGGCAATGAACCCAAAAGGGTGAAGATGAGTGAGTAGAAAGAGGAGAATAAGATTCATCTGACGCAGTCGGAGAAGACGAATTATAATCATCGGACAAGGTTAGGGTAGGAGAATTAGAAACGGAACTCGGAGATACTGGATGAGAAGAACTAGGAGATGTCTTGAGATCGAGATGAAAAGACATAGGCCGAGGCCTAGAATTATGAGAGGAGAGAAAATATGGAGGATCTGGAGAAAAAGGAGAAGAATGGGGATGCACGGACCTACGGAAGGAGGAGAAAATGATGGAAATAGGATCAGATGGAGGAAGGTACACCACCCAAGGGTGGGAACTGAGTAGAAGGAAGGATGAATGAAAAGAAAGGGAGGAAGAGGTGGACCCCTGAATGCACAACTGACCACTCTTGAACCTGCGCTGCCGCCTCTTCTTAGCAGAAACTGACTTGTAATGGACCCGCCTGGCGCGGGCTCGTACCTTTGGCTTTCTCGACTTGCAATGTCTTAAATAATAGGCCCATCTGGCAGATGGCCTAGCCCAATTATGAATATGCAGCTTTGCTAGGGCGGTTGCCCCTAGACACCCAGTGCTAACAACAGTAGGTGGACATTCAGAGTGATGAATATCACAAACCCATGGGGTTTTGTCTCTCGGCACTAGAAGCATGAGATTCGGCAACTCCACTTGGAACTCAGCCGTGATGCACAACTCCCTTGATAGAAGAGACGGGTGAAGCTGAGGGAGAGTAATACACAGTGTTGACATGGCCGGCTTGCTAATAAATCGAGGAAGATTGTATAACAAGTGTAGAATATACTTGGAAAGTGTAGAAGATACGGTCAATTGCCCCTTGAACATAGAATTCATAATCTGCTTGGCGGCCGTATGCGTTAGCACAACACGGGTAGAGAACCCTTCTTGGCCTGTCATCTGAATGGCAATAGAGCGAGGAGAAATAATAGCATCAATGGTGAACTCTCCGGCGAGCAAAGAGATTGCCACCGGCCTTGCTCGAGAAGAAACTGGCATCAACTCAAGGGAACTCTTCTTAGAAACTGTCATCTTTGAAAGTAGAGACGCATCATCCCCAAAATAACCAGGGACTAGGACGCAGATCGGCATCTGACATATAAAATCTTGAATCTCGAAATGCATGGCCGGCACTGAATAATCTTGACTTGGCTTATTGTCTCCCTGGGGATTAGACCCAAGGGGCACCATGGGTAACACGCACCCGCTCCGTGGGGGTACGTGGATGGAGGAATGGGGATAGGAATCGGTTTGGATGGCGTGGAGGTTTCAATGGGAGTGGTGATGTGTTTAGGTGGAGGCAAAGGGGTTGAGATGATGGCAAGCTCAGGTGCGGGCAAAGGTGAAGCCGGAGGTGAGGGTGGAGGTATAGCCTGCTCAGGCCCGAGCCACGATTGTGATGGAGATGGCAAAGGCGGTGGAGATGGTGGAGGTGATGGAAGCACTGGTGGTGGAGACGGAGACGATAGTGATGGCAATGGAGAAGGTGAGGATGGTGATGAAGGCAATGAGGGTAATGGACCTGGAGGTGGAGAGGGTGAAGAGGGAGGTCATGGTGCCCACCGTCGACACAACGCGTCGAGCGGCGTTAGGGATAGAAGTAGTGGAAGTGCAGGCGGGAGAAGAAGGGGAGGCACTGGCCTGAGTAGAGGCTTGGGTTTGTGGAGGTTGCAGAGATTGGATAGGAGATGGCGAAGGTAACGGGGTAGGTGATGGAGCAAGTGCAACACTAGATGAAGAATCATAGGGGTGCCCCTGGATTTGAAATGGAGACGGCTGCTTAGGCGGCGCTTCTTGTTGCTGCTTCTTGCTACGGAGATCTAAAACAACTTTATGCATGGCGGCCCAATCAATCCTCTTATTATCTTCCAGGCCATAAACATACTCTCGGAACTCGGGATAATCCTTAACCAAATGACCCTGCTGGCGGTGAAAATCACAATATTGAAGCATATTCCCGATCGCGGGTCGGCGAGGCAAAGCCGGAGAGAGCGGAAACGCGTTAGCGGCCATCAAAGCCCTAAAAATGTTGGTAAAGCACTCCGACAACGGAGGACAAGGAGCCCGCTTCAGGCAAGGTAGATGCCGAGGGGTATGAGGTGGTAGAGAAGGTTGTGGAGACGGAAGTGAATGTTGCGTAGGCAATAGTGATTGGCCGGCGGATGAGGGATTTGGTGAAGGCATATGTGAAACGGAGTAGGGAGGTATGTAGACGGCATCCACCTGCTCGGGATGTGGTGTGACCTTGACCGGGGGTGGAGACGGAGATGGGTATGCGGACGCAAGAGGCTGACTCATGGAAGGTTGATATGCGGAGGCATATAGGTATGTAGAGGCGGGAGGTTGGCTCGTGGAGGGATATGCGGCGGAAGGCTGACTCATGGCGGGCTGACTCATGGGAGCATAGGGTTGGCACGTGGAGGGTGAAGGTTTATATGTGGAGGTGGATGGTGGAGACTCAGGGTCAAGGGAATCTTGGATTTGTTGGCAAATGAAGCGGGCTTGGCTGTATAATTGTTGCCAGGAGGTAATGTCGCGGAGGGCTAAGATAAAGCGGTACTCGGGCGTTGCATTTGAAATATGGTGAGGACACGCGCCGCTTCACTCGACGAAGCACACGGAGCACGCCGGCATCCCTTTGGCTCGGCGATCATTTAGCAGACTAGTAGAGTTATCCCCATTTATTTCATGCTTTAGGCCATGTTGGGCCTTGGATTAGTCCCTGCGTGGACACTTCTATCTAGTTGTAGGCCTTTGTAGGCCAATTAGACATCTTTTGTGCTTTGTAGGCTTATTTAGAGGGCAAAGGGGTTAGTGGGCCATCTTGTGCTCCACTTCTCTTGGCCCATTTGGGGTTTGCGCACCCAACCCCTAGGGTTAGGGTTTTGGGCGCACCTCTCACCTCCTCCAAGTGGAAGAGGTGGCAGCCGCCTTCCCCTTTCTCCACTCCCTCCTTTGGCCGCCCCTTCCTTTGATCCCTCCTTGATTGGAGGAACCTCCTTGATTGAAGGAGAGATTCCCTCCTTGATGGGAGGAGAGCTGGCCGCCCCTACCCCCTCCCATTTGCGCCCCCATCTCCCCATTTGGTGGTAGAAACCCTAGCTCCCCTCCCCAACTATATAGTCTTAGCATTTTCTTTGGAGGAAATTAATGAATACATGAAATATTTTGATTGAGCAGCCATTGGCGCAGCCACCCCTTGGAGAGGGCGACCCTCTCTTCCTCCTCTGCTCCTGCGACGGGAGCAACCCCGGGGTGTGACTCCCCATCCCCTCGGTGCGACGCCGAGGTTCTTCCTCCCTTCTACTTCGTCTCCGGTTCGAGTTCGCGTGTTCCAGATTCGGCCCCGAGTTGCAGCGGCGTCCCCACCCGGTGCGGATCGAATCCGAGCCCCTCCTTTTTTTGGTGGATACTTCTACGAGTCGGCAGCGCGTGGGCTTTGGTTTCGCCTCGATCCGAGGTCGGCACCACCCGTGGCGAGTTTTCTCGTGAGCTAGCGCAGGAGCCTCCCTCTCTGCGCGCCCAGATCCACCCTCCTTCTTACGAAAATCCCACAGGACGGACATCTCCGAGTTTGGAGCTGATTTCTACAGGGTTTGTACCTCTTGTCGTCCTCTTTCCAACGCCGCCAACCTCGTCTTGTTCCGACGTCCGAGCTGTTCGTGGCGTCCGTTCCCGTGAGGTCGCGCGGGTCTGCCCAGTCCACCCGGTGCCAGGACAACCGGCGATTTCCAAAGTTCACAGCGTCCAACCACGACCAGATCTGATCGAGCTCTTTGGTCCGGACCTGCTGCTCTGCGTCCCCGATGTCCTCCCACAAGCGGGGCCTCGTTCGCCTAACGGAGCAGCGAGTTACCATTTTCCCCGCTCGACAGCGCAGTTCTGGGAGCAGATTCCTTGTCCCCACTTGCAGGTGCGGCCACGGCTTCCACGGATGGAATCTGAGCACACCTTTTGGCCGAGGCTTCCTCCTGCGACCTAACTACGCACCCTCACTGACGGCGCCCCAATCAGACTCCGGATCCATTCGTGGGAACGTTTACCACCGAGTCGCGCGTTGCTGCGATTCTGCCGATCGTCATTCGGACCCTCCTCGTGGCCAACCCTTCACCGAGTGCCGCCCGTCAGCCCGTGTATCGGCCGCCCCGAATGGAATTGTTGTAGCCTGTTATCTCCCTGCGAGGAGTGGGCACCATTGCTGGCTTGTACCTATTCTTTCATTGTGTGTATCGGGGTTGTCGGTCTCGGCCGGGTTTCCTTCCCCACGCCTAGGCGTGGAGGTACGTGCGACGCTCCCCCCCCCTTGGCATTTTGCTTTACTAGTATGTGATCTTGTATGCCGCGTGAGAGTGTAGGGATCCTAGCTAGCATTCAACACCGCGAGATCGTGAGTGAGAGTATCCCATTCCGTGGCCCTAGTCGAGCACCGAGCTCGGACTAGACTCCTATAGTTGCGCGTCGGCTCCTTTGCCGCTTTGATCCACTCGCTTCCCTCATAGGGACGACCGTGGACTTGTGAGAGACGCCTCTCTTCGGAGGAATAGTACGGAGGTCGATCTCTCGGCTTGCCTTGTCTCGTGTGAGTGCTGGCCGCACTTGGTCTTCATCATAGGTTTAGTCCATTTGTCAGTTCCGTCCCGCATCAAATTTGGTATCAGAGCTTAGGGAACCAGTTTGTTCTAACAAATTGGGGTCTTGGGTCATTCGAGTCTTTAGGTTGTCTAGGGTGCAATTGAGGCCTTAGAGTTATCTAGGTTGCATTGAGTCTCTTAGTTCATCTAGGTAACCCACCATTGCATTGTAATGTTAGGTTTGTGTCTAGTTAGAGTTTTGTCCTTGTCTCGTTGAGTCTTGCATGTCCAGCTCCGCGCCAACCCCATGGTGGTTCCTCGAGCCCACATGTCAGATTAGTCATCCCTATTGGCCCGATTCGATGCTCTTATGGTACGACCCCTAAGTGTCGCCCCTACCACTCAGTCGTCGGGAGACCCGATCCCTATACCGATGACCGAGTCATTCCAGCGCCCTGTCATGTCCACTGCCATCCTACCTAATGGGATGCATACGGAGATCGACTTCATCAGTAGGGTGTCGTCTAACTGTGTCTCACAAGACATTATTGAGTCACTCTCTAAGACTGGGGAGATTGTTCTCCGTGATGGTTTAGCTTTTATCGAGTTTCAACGGTGGTTTGGCCCCGTTAAATATTCCGATGGCGCTTGGTGCAAGATCAGCACACTTGCTGGTCCATGCATCATTTTAGGGCGAACTTGGTTGGAGGAAAGAAGTGCGACCATCGACCTGGATAGGAGGACCTGCACCTTACACCCATCTCACCTTCCCGGTGAGTTTGTCTTCCATGACGGCGTTACGCCGACCACCTCCATGTCATCACCTGGGTTTGTTCCAGTGAGTTACGAGGCTGAACAGGAGTTGATTGAGGAGTACCTAACTGAGGTTGAGGAGTTAGGGAGTGATCCCCTCCACATCATAGAGGACTCCGTTTCCACTCCCGAGAGAGAGGCTTCACCCTTAGACCCTCATATAGAGACATTCTTACCTTCCGAGGGTGAACTGGTCATTGGTGAGTCTTTAGCTAGCTGGCTAAGGGAGGGTCCACTTCTAGATGTCTCCATTCCTTGCTATACACCCATGGGACCAGCCCTCCCAATAATACCCCTTAACTCCTTTCACACCACTTTTCGGTCCTTCTGCTTTCTTGAAAATGTGAAGGACTTCCTTAGGAGTTTAGATTATCAATGGGAGTTGACTTATATGTTGACCTTAGGGTCTGACCAACCCTATAGTCATAGCTTTACACTCCCTGCTTTGGGGTCTATTACCTCGGTCTACACCATAGGACATATCACATCCGAGGTCCTTTTATTATTTCCCATACCCGTGGAGGTTGATTTTGTCCCCGCTTATGGTTTCACGGTCCCAAGGGAGGAACCTTGCCTTCCTTGCCTTCCTCATGAGCCTCTTGCCCCATACATGAGAGTGCTTGAAGGTGATTATCTGCACCTGGGCGAATGTCGCACATGGGCAAGTATAGTGAAGGGACCTGTCGGGAGGGGTCATCATTTCTTTGACCCTTTCGATCCCCTCCCTAGTGAGCCTCTCGACCCATATTCTTTTCCCCACCTTGTCGAGGAGGTCCACTATCATACACCACCTAGGCCTTCTAGTCAACACCTCACCTTACCGGCATCCAGATGCCCGAGCTTAGGAGGCCAGGGACACATGTCTCTTCCCCATGTTTCTTCATGTCCACCATCATATAGGGGTTTGTCTCATATAGGGAATGTCATGAGTGAGTTTGGGCAATTTAGTCCCCATGAGTCTACCACATTCCGTAGGACACCCATGCATGATAGATACAACTTTGGTTGTCCTGGTCCTCCCCGTGCTGTCCAGTCATGTAGGCGTCATAGACATGCTGGGTCTATGTTTGGATGCCCTGGGCCACCCATGCATTCATATCGGTATGAGTCCACGCCACTAGTTTGGAGTCTACATCATCATCACCCCCTCGAGGCCAGCAACGCACGTTATAAGGATCTAGCTGATGCGCATCGACGCACCCGTGAGTTCCAAGTGGGAGAGTACGTCATGATCAGGGTTAGACCTGAACGGTTCCCTTCGGGGGCCGTGAAGAAACTCCAGGACCGCGGTGCCGGACCCTTTCGAGTCTTGAAGCGAATTGGGTCGAATGCGTATGACATTGAGCTGCCAGACGACTATGGGATCTGTTCGACGTTCAATGTTTCAGATCTGGTGGCATATCAGGATCCCGCGGTGATTCCCAGTGAGCTTTTTGGGCCTACCCCTCCTGTTGAGAGCATTACACCTTCTGAGCGTCCACCTCCTCCAGCCCCATTACAGACACGCGAGCATATAGATTGCATACTGGATGAGCAGGTGACCACGACCAGGAGCGGAGCCTACCAGCGCTTCCTAGTGCGCTGGAGAGGGCGCCCTGCGACAGACGACACCTGGATCACACGTGGAGAGCTGGAGCTGATCGACCCGGACCTGCTGGAGCGTTACTTGAGCGACCGTGACCCTTACTCGACGGGGTCGAGTTCTTCCCACCCGGGGAGAATTAGTGAGGACACGCGCCGCTTCACTCGACGGAGCACACGGAGCACGCCGGCATCCCTTTGGCTCGGCGATCATTTAGCAGACTAGCAGAGTTATCCCCATTTATTTCATGCTTTAGGCCATGTTGGGCCTTGGATTAGTCCCTGCGTGGACACTTCTATCTAGTTGTAGGCCTTTGTAGGCCAATTAGACATCTTTTGTGCTTTGTAGGCTTATTTAGAGGGCAAAGGGGTTAGTGGGCCATCTTGTGCTCCACTTCTCTTGGCCCATTTGGGGTTTGCGCACCCAACCCCTAGGGTTAGGGTTTTGGGCGCACCTCTCACCTCCTCCAAGTGGAAGAGGTGGCAGCCGCCTTCCCCTTTCTCCACTCCCTCCTTTGGCCGCCCCTTCCTTTGATCCCTCCTTGATTGGAGGAACCTCCTTGATTGAAGGAGAGATTCCCTCCTTGATGGGAGGAGAGCTGGCCGCCCCTACCCCCTCCCATTTGCGCCCCCATCTCCCCATTTGGTGGTAGAAACCCTAGCTCCCCTCCCCAACTATATAGTCTTAGCATTTTCTTTGGAGGAAATTAATGAATACATGAAATATTTTGATTGAGCAGCCATTGGCGCAGCCACCCCTTGGAGAGGGCGACCCTCTCTTCCTCCTCTGCTCCTGCGATGGGAGCAACCCCGGGGTGCGACTCCCCATCCCCTCGGTGCGACGCCGAGGTTCTTCCTCCCTTCTACTTCGTCTCCGGTTCGAGTTCGCGTGTTTCAGATTCGGCCCCGAGTTGCAGCGGCGTCCCCACCCGGTGCGGATCGAATCCAAGCCCCTCCTTTTTTTGGTGGATACTTCTACGAGTCGGCAGCGCGTGGGCTTTGGTTTCGCCTCAATCCGAGGTCGGCACCACCCGTGGCGAGTTTTCTCGTGAGCTAGCGCAGGAGCCTCCCTCTCTGCGCGCCCAGATCCACCCTCCATCTTGCGAAAATCCCACAGGACGGAAAACTCCGAGTTTGGAGCTGATTTCTTCAGGGTTTGTACCTCTTGTCGTCCTCTTTCCAACGCCGCCAACCTCGTCTCGTTCCGACGTCCGAGCTGTTCGTGGCGTCCGTTCCCGTGAGGTCGCGCGGGTCTGCCCAGTCCACCCGGTGCCAGGACAACCGGCGATTTCCAAAGTTCACAGCGTCCAACCACGACCAGATCTGATCGAGCTCTTTAGTCCGGACCTGCTGCTCTGCGTCCCCGACGTCCTCCCACAAGCGGGGCCTCGTTCGCCTACCGGAGCAGCGAGTTACCATTTTCCCCGCTCGACAGCGCAGTTCTGGGAGCAGATTACTTGTCCCCACTTGCAGGTGCGGCCACGGCTTCCACGGACGGAATCTGAGTACGCCTTTTGGCCGAGGCTTCCTCCTGCGACCTAACTACGCACCCTCGCTGACGGCGCCCCAATCAGACTCCGGATCCATTCGTGGGAACGTTTACCACCGAGTCGCGCGTTGCTGCGATTCTGCCGATCGTCATTCGGACCCTCCTCGTGGCCAACCCTTCACCGAGTGCCGCCCGTCAGCCCGTGTATCGGCCGCCCCGAATGGAATTGTTGTAGCTTGTTATCTCCCTGCGAGGAGTGGGCACCATTGCTGGCTTGTACCTATTCTTTCATTGTGTGTATCGGGGTTGTCGGTCTCGGCCGGGGTTCCTTCCCCACGCCTAGGCGTGGAGGTACGTGCGACGCTCCCCCCCCCTTGGCATTTTGCTTTACTAGTATGTGATCTTGAATGCCACGTGAGAGTGTAGGGATCCTAGCTAGCATTCAACACCGTGAGATCGTGAGTGAGAGTATCCCATTCCGTGGCCCTAGTCGAGCACCGAGCTCGGACTAGACTCCTATAGTTGTGCGTCGGCTCCTTTGCCGCTTTGATCCACTCGCTTCCCTCATAGGGACGACCGTGGACTTGTGAGAGATGCCTCTCTTCGGAGGAATAGTACGGAGGTCGATCTCTCGGCTTGCCTTGTCTCGTGTGAGTGCTGGCCGCACTTGGTCTTCATCATAGGTTTAGTCCATTTGTCAATTCCGTCCCGCATCAAAATAAGCATCTTGATTTGTTCTCCCTCTGGAATGTATCCCAGGACTTGCGCGGCCAAGTGACGCCAGCGGTCAGCAAAGGTGCAGAACTCCTCGTCGGGCTTCATCTTGTCATGGGCCAGATCCACGATAGAGAGCTTGGGCCCAACCTGGTCCTAATACTGCTGAATAAATTTCTCTTGAACGGCTTGAAAATTCACAACCTGCTCTTGCAGCAACGAAAATAACCAATCCCGAGCTGGGCCTTCTAATGACAGACCAAATAGATAGGCCATCAAGCATTGGTCATGCCAGAACTGGGCCGACTCATAAATAAACTCCTTAATGTGCACATACTGGTCACCAACTCCACCATAACGGTGATATGTTGGAATTTGTGAAGATGGTGGAAGCCGAAGACCTTGAAATGTGAATGGAATACTTTAGGAGGACTTAGGATCGATCCGACGTTGGAGTTCATCAAGTGGGCGTTGGGGCTTGAGCAATCATCTCCTAGGTAGGGAGAGATCGAGAAGAATATGGGCCAACTTGAGCAAGAGGTTGTGAATTAGGACCAGGAGCATGGTATTGGGCCGGATAAGAGGATCTGGGTTGAGAAGAAGAAGGGCCCATTCCGGGAGTGGAAGGGTATGGGGGCCTAGAAGAAACATTGGCATATGGACTGAATGGGCCAGCAACAACATGGGCGGAAGAATGAGGCCCATTAAGAGAATAAGGCCCATTAGAAATTGGGCCAGCGGCATATGAAGGAGAAGAAAGAGGCCCATGAAGGGAAGAGGGCCCATTATGAGAAGAAGGCCCATTAAGATGAAATGAAATGAGGCGCTGGGCCTGGGCTGGGTCCATTTGGCGAACAAGGCTTGAAAGATGGGCCATGAGATTAGCCTGTTCCTCGGAGGGATCAGAGGGACCACGGGAAGATGGGCCCACGTGGCAAGAGGATTCCACGCAGGAATAGGAAGAAGATTGAGAAAAAGAAGGATACAAAGGGTTGGAATGATGCTCCATGAGGAAAAATGGAGACTTAATACAAGGATATCAAGAAGAATATAGGTGGGGAAGCAAGGGCTTAATGGGCTTGAGGATAATAGGGGACAGACCCACTAATGCAAAGACCAATGGACAACGGACCACAGGACTGTGGACCAGACAATGAACACACAAAATGGGCTAGCCTAAATGGGCCTAACAGCAGCAAAACATGTGGATGCAACATAAAACACCACTAATGGGCTTGGACAAGCCCAAACAACACAAACAATGTAATGTGAGAGTTTTCACCTAAGTCAAACCAGTTGATATGATGGGAAATATTTTAAAAGTTTTAATGGACCTTTTAATGATTTTAAATTAAGAATAAGTCCCTCAAGATAGGAATCATATGGGAATAAGGTCCAAACTTTGGGTTTGCTAAGGTTAACTCCCTCACACTTATGCAAATGCAAGCCTAAAGGGTGGAAAAGGTACAACCGGCCCGGCGTCCGTGTGGGAATCCATGGCTCACGGGGACTTATGGAGGTCCCAGATAAGATCACCTAGTCGACCCCAAGGAATATAGAGGCGAGCGGATCACTTACCAAGGGGGAATGTAGCTATGATATGCAATGTATGGCCATATGTGCACCGGAGTGTATGCAAATTCTAGCTTAAAACTAGAAAATCAAGACTAGATTAAATTATGCAAACATGATCCAAATAATACAAATAGTATATGGATGGAAAGCCAATACAAAGGTCTACACAATAAGCCCAAGAACAGATCAATCTGACCTTGGGAATTTAATCAAATCACTGAGCAAAGTTACCCCCGTGAACCTGTGCGTGGACCACATGCAGATTTTATGGATAAAATGCTAAAATGATGACAATTTTTAACTAAGCAAACGTGACCCAAATGATGCAAGTAGTATATGGATGGAAAGACAACACAAAGGTTTACACAATGAGCCGAAGAACATATCAATCAGACCTCGGGAGGTCAATCAAATCATCCAAGAAAGTTTCTCTCGTGAACCTGTGCACATACTGCATGCAGATTTTATGCACAAAATGCTAAAATGATGACAATTTTTAACTAAGCAAATGAGACCCAAATGATGCAAATAAGCTATGGATGGAAAGACAATACAAAGGACTATCAAACGGAAGAAAAATCAGTGGAATCATACATTGGGAAGGCAGTCAAATCACTGAGCAAAGATGTACTTCTGAATCTGTCCCTGCACCTGCCTACAGAACTTATGCACAAAAATCAAAACGTTGGACAGTTGTAGACTATGCAAATGTTACCCAAATGATGCAAATGATATAAGGATGGAAAGATAATACAAAGGGCTATCCAACGGAAGAAAAATTAGCGCAATCGGACTCCGGGATCAAAAGTTATGTCTCGACGAACAGGACCCTATGAGCCTGCGTGTAGAACTGCCAGAATCCTCTTGCGGTCTACCAAGTGACTGTTTCTTGCCCCTGGCGGTCTAATATAGGACCGCCAGGCTACCAGAGCCCTGAAAATGCCAAAAATAGTGGGAGAATGGAGAAAATACTACCTAAACATGAACATGCACCCACCCAACCTACAAATGAGCATGAAAACAAGCGCGATGGGCATTGGTGTCCCACCGTGATCGCCAAAAAGATTGTAGATTGTTTATTATGTTCTATCCCTCCCCTTTAAACTAACTATGTATGTATGCACATGAACAAGCATGAACCTACATGAAACTATGAACAAAGGGGGCTAAATAGACATGGAAATGTACCGTGATCGCCACCAAAGTTGCAACAATGCCAAAGGGATGAAGAGATAAAGGAAAGGGCGCCGTGAACCTTGGAAATATGAAGATTTGATCGCGCTTAAGAACGGGACGCGGGGAACTTGTGGAATTAAACCTCTTCTCCTTCCAGCTGGCTAGATGAAGATGACCTCACGTTGTGTTCATGGTCTCCTGCAAAACAAGAATAAAAAAATCCATTAGAACATGCATGTGTAGTATCAATCCCGGAGTGATAAAATAGGGGTAGAAATTGAGGGAGAACGCAGGGGGGGGAGGTTTTTAACGCATGTGGAAGGGTGGAAATAATAGGTGGGTGTGTTGTGCATGCATAGGATTTGAAATCACAAGGTTTGATTGAGAGAATAGAGAGAAAATGATGATGCAAAACGGGGAAAAACGCATATGTAGCAGAAAGTACAGTGTTTTATGATGATTTATGATTTTGAGGAGAGGAGAACTAAGAATATAGATCATGAAATCAAGTCCAGAAGGATGGAATGAAAAGCCAATACTTCCCTCTTCAAGCCAGGGTCGAAGGATTGAGTCGGCGGTGCAGCATGGCTTCGCCTCGAACCAAGAAAGAGCCCCCCCCCCCCCCCCCCCCCGCGAAGTTCGCACATGGCCCTTTATATAGAAAACTGCCCAAATCCTCAACTTTTCTCCACGAGTTTAAGAGATAGAGTCCACTAAATCTTGAGATCTATGGATCAATCTCGAGATAATACAAAGGATAAGAGGTTGGAACAAGTGGAACTCAATTCGGAGGAAGGATCTGAATGATATGGCTTCTAGAAGGAGGCCCCGTCGCCCAAAAAGTAGAGTTCGTGTTATAGCAGGACACCTAAATCCCCAACTTTCGTCCGTGAGTCTGAGCAAGATAGCCAATGAAATTTGGAGTTCTTTGGACCAAATTCAAGATAATACTAAAGAGAGACCATAAGAACAAACGGCGCTCAATTCAGAGTAGAATTCAAGAAGTTATGGGCTCTGCAAGAGGGCCACGATGCACATAAATGGTGCAGAGTCCAGCACGAATTGGACTCTCGGTTTGCGTAGCGGTCTATCGTAAGACCGTTAGAGGCTCTAGCGGCCTAGGGTGGGACCGCCACGCTCTAGGGGTCGAACGCGGTGATTTCAGACAAGTTTGGCTATGACGGTCTATCATAGGACCGTCACACGTGCTCTGACGGTCTAATAATAGACCACTACATGGGCTGTGACGGTCTAATAATAGACCTTCACACCGATGGAGGAAGATTTTGGGCAGACTGCGTGTGACTTTGAAAATTAAAATGTATCTCTCAAACGGGGCAGAACTAGCAAAAGTGGTAGATAAAGAAATTGTAGATAACTGAGAGAGGAACAACTTTCATGAAGAACGTAAGTTAAGAAAATGATCAAAAGAGGGAGATAATGGGGCTAGAACAGAGAGAAAATTCTGGGACGCAGGTGAACAACATAGCACTCCATAAAAATGTAGATAACTTGAAATCGATGGTGAACTGGCCAATGGCGTAGAATAAGAAGTTGTAGATCTTTGAAAGAAGAAGAACTTTGGTGAAGACAACTTTTTGAATAGAGGAACAAGAGAAGATGAAATAGGACCACTTTAAGGACTGCGCAGCGGGAGAGAGCCGAATGCTTGAAGGAAGCCGGCCTAAATGGGCCGTAAGTTGACTTGGAAGCCGTAAGTTGATAAGATAAGCTCCAACGCTCTAGGAAATCATGATCTCCAAGACTCAAAGGATAGGGAACAGTAAAAATGGGCTCGAAATCTATCCAAGGAAGGCCCCAAAATAATGGCTAGTTTGGGGCATCAAAAATGATGAATAAGAGGAATGACGCAACTTGTGGGCTAAAAATGGGTGTCAACAATATGCTATAGTTTCATATTCTAATGGGTTTTATCTCTTTTTGTGGCTTTGTTTTGCAGGAGAGTACATTTGAACGTGAGGCCCTTCCTTTCTAGCCGGCTGGAAGGCGAGGAGGTGTACCCATGATCGATTCCCCGCATCCCTTTCGAAGCGCGATCACATTGTAGCGGTTCATCTTCGGGCCGCGTCTTCTTCCTCATTTTCCCAAGGTACGTAGTAGGTTTTTATTTGTTATAGCATCTTTTCCTATTGCTAACCCTTGGGTGGCGATCACGGTTCACTCGGATTTTTCATCGCCCCTTTCCCTTGTTCATGCTCTCATGATTATATGCATGTTTACATGTTCATAGTTTGGGGCGGGGTAGATTAATCTATCTACAGCTATTGCCAATTTTTGGGCGGGTGTCTGGTGTCTTGGGCATCCAACAAACAACACTCGGTTGCCCTCTCCATTGCAGAGGCAGAATATGTCACTGTGGAAAGTTGCGACACTCAGGTGTTGTGGATCGAACACCAACCCCAGGACTATCTAGTAGATCTTGGCTGTGTCCCAATATTGTGTGACAACACTAGTGCTATTAACTTATCAAGAAATCTAATTCATCACTCTAGGACCAAGCACATTGAAATCAGTCATCATTTCATAAGAGATGAGGTCATTAAAGGAAAATTTGAACTACACTTTGTTGAAACTAAAAAATAGATTGCTGATATTTTTACCAAGCCTCTATGTAATGATAGATTTACTACATTGAGGAGAGAGCTGTTGGGTCCCTTGGGTGCAACCAGATCTATAAGGGGGGGGGGTTTGAATAGATTTGGTAAAAACTTTGCCCAATTAAAAACTTAACTGATAAGGGCACAAGCTACTGCTATAATGCAAGAAGAGCCCTTAGAACATAATGCACAGCGGATCTAACTAAGACAATTCAAGACAACTACACAATACACATTTCACAGGCTGTTGGGTTCTGCAAGCAAGATGGAGTCGACGCAGTTGACTACTAGTGTCGACGCAGCCTTCTTGTGCTTACAGCAGATTGACTGAACTGCTACACAGCAAGCTCCTGATGAAAGTGTGAACAAAATATAAGTATATATGGCCACCGAGTTAGCTAGAGTATATGCTTAGTGTTCACAAGTACAGCACAAACTGTGAAGATCTAGCACCTTGAGAAGTAATTAAATAATATAAAGGGCAGTAATTGAGAATATTATTTATTATTAAATCGAAAATTTCTTTAGGTGAATTTTTAACTAATTTATAAAAATCTAGAATATTTATAATCGTGTAGAGGACTAAAAGTTTAGACAATTTATCTTCTTGGTCAAGCTCTAAATAAAATTTTAATCAAGATGAATTAATGGTTTTAGGGCTAAAACCGAGTATTAACTAAGCGGACCTTAGATCGCCAAATTCGAGCTGAAATATCGATCATTTAAGCCCAAACCAGGCCCATTTGAATGGCCTTGATGGGTAGCCTATTTCCCCTCTCATTGTGTGCGGAAACCCTAACCCTAAAGGTTTAATTTTTGGGAGAGTTGGCGGCGCGACTTGGTCAAATGCGGAATCTGCGAACGTCGAGTTCGTGGGACTCTTCCCAGCCTTATCATTGCTCCTAGATATAATCGCCCTTATAAATCAAACCCTCAACCCTCTAGCAACTCTATTTTACTGCGGCGGCCGGCGAGGAGCGCGATCAAGGAGGGATTTCGATGAGATCTGGAGGGCATTCGTCTCGTGGAACCGACGACCTTCATCATCTTCTTCCTTCGATTTAGGTAGGTGATAATGGACTAAATGTAAGGATCTGGATGGGACTAGATAATAATGAGTGATCAGAAAACGCAGCGGAATTTAAAATTTTTTTTCCTCTCAGATCCCCGTGACCCTTGATCCGTTTCTACAAACCTAAATGATAGAAGATCAGATCTTCACCTTGCGCGGAGTCAGATCTGCGACCGAGGGTTGATTCCTTCCGAGCGACGCCGCTAGCCGCGCAGGTGCCCGGCCTCCAGCGGTATCCACGTGGTTCTCAGGTTGAGGGATCGTCCTCGTCTCGTCTCTCACCGACTGATCTCTCGCTCGACTCCTCGTCAAGGGCACTCGGGGAGGCATGCGACCTTGTGCTCCTGTAGGAGAGAGAAAGGGCGACCAGAGAGAAGAGATGGAGGAGGGGTGGCTGCCACAACGTGGGAATACCCTAGAGCTTGGCTAGGGTTTCTCTTTGGCACACATATATATATATATATATATATATATATATATATATCAATGCATTCCACTTTTCATAAAAGTCCCTGGATTAATATGAACACCCACTTAATATCCCCTAACTAAAGAACCTATATGCGTGTGACCCTCTAGGCCCAAGTGCTAGTCCAATTTTTAGCCCAATAGCCCAATAACCCCTTTATTGGTAAAATGAGTCTATTTAATATCTCATATTAAATAAACACTTCATCTAATTATCATCTCATGATAATTGATTGGGCTTCTGATCATGTTGGGTGCCAAGCAACACCGCATGACCCTAGAAGGCAATGGGGTTCAGCAACCCGCTCAAGGAACCCTTCCGTCAACAGTTACCACGTGACTATAGTCCTTCACTCATATAATGCTCTCGAGTATGCTTCTGGGTATGGTTAACTGTCAAACCCAAGAACACATACTCACTTGGATTAGATGCCATAAAAGCATTACCAGAAAACTCCTTCTCTGATATGTTGTCTTGCCCTGGCCAGGGACTCCTAGGCATCACTCCCTAGAGCATTCTCTCTCAATTACCGAGAGCGAATGATCCCGTATTGATCATACAATCACCTTCGAAGGTATTCCACTGGATCCGATCACATAACTGATTGAGACCTCATGTGTAGAGATCTATAAGCTAAGGTCAAAACCTAGAAGTCTACCGACAAGATGTCCTTGGTGTCTCAGGTCAAAGAACCAATCATGCCACTGTGACGATGAATCTAACTGGTTGACAGTCAGGTAATATTACCATCCAGTGATTCATGTCGGATCAATTCAGTGAACTCATTCATCAATGAGCACCTACAGGTTCACCTTAGTGTCTCCGCACAAGTGTCTATGAGACCATCCACCCTCATCATATGAGCAGGTGCAACCTGTACTAGTTTCACTGGATATCTGATGTCCTTCTCAGATATCCCCAACTAGGAACAATTAAGAATATGTGTTTAAAGGATACTAATCTCATTGTTATGATCTCATCATAATTAATATCCATTGCGCATATTCATGGACTTCATTATGAAACGATAAATGAATCATACATAATGAATGTTAAAAACCTTTATCATTATTAATGAACAAGATTGTATATGTTATGATTAGCTTGAGGACATACATAACCAACAATCTCCCACTTGGACTAAAGCCAATCACCATTATGTCGTATTCCCATAGACTCTAGGTGACGTTCAAACACAATTTGAGTCAAAGGCTTCGTCAGTGGATCTGCTATGTTATCAGGGGAAGGAACTCTTTCCACCAATACATCTCCTCTATGAATAATCTCCCTGATCAGATGAAATCGCCTCAGAATGTGCTTCGACTTCTGATGAGACCGCGGCTCTTTCGCCTGTGCAATAGCCCCATTGTTGTCACATAACAATGGGATAGGATCAGAGATAGTTGGCACCACTCCAAGGTTGGTGATGAACTTCTTCATCCACATTGCTTCCTTGGCGGATTCAGCTGCAGCTATATACTCAGCTTCTGTCGTCGAATCTGCAGTGGTTTCTTTCTTGGAACTCTTCCAGCTCACTGCACCACCATTCAATATGAACACAAATCCAGAAGTAGATTTACTATCATCCGGATCAGACTGGAAACTCGAGTCAGTGTATGCTCGTAGTTTCAAGTCTCCTCCTCCATAAATTAGAAACATATCCTTAGTCCTTCTCAAGTACTTAACGATGCATTTCACAGCGTTCCAGTGTGCATCACCTGGATTTGCTTGATATCTGCTCGTAACACTAAGAGCAAATGCCATATCAGGTCTCGTACATATCATGGCATACATGATAGACCCTATCGCAGAGGCATAGGGAACTCTATCCATGTATGCCCTCTCTTCAAGAGTGTTGGGAGATTGGTCCTTAGAGAGAATAATTCCATGTCTCATTGGTATGAGACCTCTCTTGGAATTCTCCATGCCAAACCTTTTGACAATGGAATCTATGTACATGGATTGGGTCAAGCCAAGCATCCTCTTAGATCTATCTCTATAGATCCGTATTCCCAATACGTAGGATGCTTCTCCCAAATCCTTCATGGAGAAGTTCTTTAATAACCATACTTTTACTGATGATAACATTCGCACGTCATTCCCAATGAGTAGGATGTCATCAACGTAAAGTACAAGGAAAGTGACTGCACTCCCACTAGTTTTCTTATACACTGATGGTTCATCATCATTCTTAATGAAGTCATAAGATTTGATAGCCTCATCAAACCTCATGTTCCAACTCCGGGAGGCTTGCTTCAATCCATAAATGGATTTTTGAAGCTTACATACTTTGTTTGGAAATTCTTTGGATGTGAAGCCTTCGGGCTATATCATATACACTTCTTCCTCAAGGTTTCCATTGAGGAATGCAGTCTTCACATCCATCTGCCAAATTTCATAATCAAAGTGCGCCGCAATGGCAAGAAGAATTCTGATCGATTTTATCATGGCAACTGGTGAGAAAGTTTCATCATAGTCAATCCCTTGCCTTTGACGATAACCCTTTGCCACCAACCTTGCCTTATAAGTGTCGATCTGTCCATCTGCACCAATCTTTCTCTTAAAGATCCACTTACACCCAATAGGTACAATACCTTCGGGTAAGTCTACCAAGTTCCAAACTTGGTTGGTGTACATGGACTCCATCTCAGAATTCATGGCTTCTTGCCATTTCCCAGAGTGTGGGCTCTCAATGGCCTTTATGTAGGTCTGAGGATCACCATCCTCAGTATAACATGCACTTTCATCAATATGTCCAACATATCTTTCAGGTTGTTTTGGTACTCTACCAGACCTACGAGGTACTAATGTGTGTTCCTGAATGGGCTTCAGAACCGATGGCTCATCTGATGAAGCTTGAATGGTTTGTTGATCTAGAACCTCTTCCAGATCTACTTTACTCCCACTATCATCTTGGATAAGGTATTCCTCTTCCAAGAAGACAGCTCTCCTGGCAACAAACACCATTTGTTCATTAGGGTGATAAAAGTAATACCCAAATGTTTCTTTTGGGTATCCAACAAACCTGCACTTATCGGTTCTGGATTCCAATTTATCCGCGTCATGTCTCTTCACATGGGCTGGACAGCCCCAAACTTTAATGTGTTTAAAGTTAGGCTTTCTACCCTTCCATATCTCATATGGAGTAGAAGACACGGATTTATTGGGAACCCTGTTCAAAAGATATGTTGCTGACTCTAGCGCATACCCCCATAAGAATACTGGTAATTTTGAAAAACTCATCATGGATCGCACCATGTCCAACAAGGTGCGATTTCTCCTTTCTGATACACCATTCATCTGTGGTGTGTAAGGAGGAGTCCATTGAGAAAGGATACCATTATCCTTCAAGAATTGTATGAACTCTGTACTCAAGTATTCACCTCCTCAATCTGATCGGAGAGTTTTAATACTCTTTCCAGTTTGCTTCTCAACTTCATTCTTGAATTCTTTGAACTTTTCAAAGGCTTCTGACTTGTACTTCATCAAGTACACATATGCATATCTGGAGAAGTCATCAGTGAATGTAATGAAGTATGAGTAGGCACCTTTAGCTTGGGTAGACATTGGACCACATACATCTGAATGTATTAGTTCCAATATGTTTTTGGCCCTCTCTCCATGTCCACTAAATGGAGATTTGGTCAACTTACCCATCAAACAAGATTCACAAGTTGCATATGATTCATAATCAAATGGATCTAAGTATCCATTCTTATGCAACTTATGAAGCCTATTCTCGCTAATGTGGCCAAGCCTACAATGCCACAAGTAGGTAAAGTTCACACTATTTCTACTTCTCTTAGGAGAAACATCAAGGTGGAGATTATCGTAAGAAACATCAAGCAGATACAAACCATTCACCAAATGTGCTAAAGCAAAAAGTCTATTTCTAAAATAAACTGAACAACTATTGTTCGCAATGGTAAATTTGTACCCAATTCTGTCTAAGCAGGAAACAGAAATAATATTCTTAATGATGCTAGGAACAAAATAGCAGTCATCTAATATGATCATATCTCTTGAAGGTAACTTGAGCTTTATAGTCCCAACAATAACCGCCGCAACGCTTGCGCCATTTCTAAGCCTCAAGTTGACCTCGCCCTTGCTCAGCTTTCTTCTACTTGTCAGTACCTGCACATCATTGCAGATATGAGCAGCACATCCAGTATCTAATACCCATGATGTTGAATCTTTAATAGACAAGTGAAGATCTATCATATAGATACCTGAAGCTTCACCAAGCTTCTTGTTCTCTTGAGCCTTCAATGCAAGATATTCCTTGCAGTTCCTTTTCCAGTGACCCTTCTGGTTACAGTGGAAGCATTCACCCTTTTCCACTCCTTTGCCTTTGTCCTTCTTTTGAGTTTGTTTCTGCTTGGTATGCTGCTTTGCTTTGCCTTTCTTAAAGGCTTGGACTGCTTTTCTCCTCTTGTTGGACTTTCCAATCATAAGAGCAGTGGGCTTTTCCTTTTGAAGGTTGCCCTTAGCAGTTTTAAGCATGTTAAGCAACTCAGCCAAGCTAACCTGAATCTTATTCATTGTAAAGTTAACAATGAACTGGGAGTATGAATCTGGTAGTGACTGAAGGACTAAGTCAGTACTCAACTCCTTGTCAAGAGGAAAACCCAGTCCCTCGAGCCTTTCAGTCCATTCTATCATCTTCAGCACATGGGTCTGCACTGAAGTGCCCTCTGCCATCCTAGCTCTAAACAGGGACTTAGATATCTCATATCTCTCGACCCTGCTTTGCTCCTCAAAAAGCTCCTGCAAGTGGCGCATGATGGATCTAGCATCCATTTTCTCATGTTGCCTTTGCAGTTCATTGCTCATTGAGGCAAGCATGTAGCATTGGGCTAGAATGGAATCCTCCTTCCATTTCGCATACGCGATCAACTCTCCTTCAGGTGCATCGAGGAGTGGTTTAGAGGGAATCTGACCCTCCAGGACATAGGCAATCTGTTCAGACCTGAGGACAATCTTCAGGTTTCTGAGCCAGTCAGAGTAGTTAGGGCCAGTCAATTTGTTGGCATCCAATATGCCACGAAGTGGGTTACCTGACGACATTTTTGCCTACAAAGAAAATGTAAGATTATTAAGCAGATGTTCTTAATAGTGATTAAATCTAGATTAGTACTTTAATCAAGATTATCTCCCGCTATTTTTAACGGACTGTATAACCTTCAAATATACAGAACGAGAGACGTCGACGGTCTCCTAGCGGGGATCAGAATCTCACTGACTCATAGTATGATCTTGTGGACAACACAACAAACCACACCATGATCAAAAAGCAGTCAACTCTTGACAGTTGCAACTCTTGAAATATCTGATCATACTTCGGCCCCCGGATCATTAATAGCCTTGTGGATAGCACAACAAGCCATTAAAATCCAGTTTGAGCAATACCATCATTACTTAATAGGCATAGATTTGGATGCAGCCCTTGTGGATAGCACAACAAAGCTACACCGTTCCTCTATCCCATTTAAGGTATAATTATATCATAGTTTTAGTTTGTCCTCGGATTTGACAAGCCTTGTGGATAGCACAACAAACCTATCTAATCTGATTTCAATCCTAAAACTATAATGATGGAGGGCCACGCAGCTCATTCTTAATGATTGCACTACAGCTTAAAATTTGAACGAGGAGGGATTTTGACAAATTTTATCTTGGTCTTATCTGAGGTGATAGTAAATAAATATATCTAATATATTTGCATATTTACTATACCTAGAATATAACATTTGATTCATAATCAAATAAAGGAAGCATGCATTACCCATACATGATATAAGTGGTGGTCATGAATAGCACGATGACCAATTGGAGCCACACAATTAGTCACCATATTAATTAATATAAAAATTATATTAACCTGCATCATACACAAACTCAATAGATCTCATCTTCCGAAGTTTTCCTAGCTGCAGTTGTGGATCATCCTCGCTCCTTCTCGACAGGCAGGTTCGATTACAAAGTAAATAATACAATAGAATTCACAATCATAATAAGAACTTGCCTTATGGCGAGTACATAAGTGGAGGGAGGTAGAATTACATCGGAGTGGCGATATAGAGGGAGGCTCGCAGGCCTCAACATATAACACATCCATCAAACCGACATACATCTTCACATCCATACACATATCATCACATGACATCACATATTTTAAGTGCATATCCATGACCACCGAGGATTAACATTTAATCACACCACACATGATAAGGCACATCAAGTGAAGTTGAATTTTCAAAAATAAATAGCTTTGGTTTGCATAAAAACTAGGGATCCAATCAAAATTGGGTGCATGGATAATTTTCGAAAATTACAGATTCTATCATGTCTTTAAATCTACATTCAAAAGCTGTAACATGTCAACATGTTCAAACAAAAATCTGAAATTATTATCTATCAGTTCCTATGCATTTCTCTATCGATATGGAACCATTCCATATGCCTCTTACCCTTAAACGAATTTTAAGGCGGTGCAAAGACGCGGATCGACCTGTGCGGTCAGGTCGCAGTGGGGGGGTCAAGGGGGGGGGGCAGCACCCACCCCCTGCGGGGGGGTTGCCAGGGGGGGCAGCGCCACCCTGGTCCCATGGTATGCCCTATCCAATAGGGATCCGAGTGTTTTCTGTTGGACAAATAATCAAATTATCCGATAAAGATCCGAACAGCTCACATGACCTGGTAAGGACCCACGATCCCTGTCTTCTTCACCCGACATGGGCGGCGACGGGTAGGGTTCCCAACCCTACCGTGTATCATCACACAGGAGGATGAGAATGGCCACCTTCGGTGCATTCCAAGCGAACAATCCACCTGCGGTGCAGTCACACAACGCTGCTAGGCAGATCACCGGTGTCACAAGGTCGGCCAAGGGAGGTGATCGTAACGATCATCGCTACCGCTGTTCGAGGCATTCCATCATGGATTCAAAACCCCATGAATGCCAATAGCCTAACAAAAAAAACATGACCGATGCATGGAAACTAAAGAAAATAATTACAGATCAAGCAAAAACGGATCAAAGTGGTAACCTGGCTCTGATACCACTGTAAGGATCTGGATGGGACTAGATAATAATGAGTGATCAGATAACGCAGCGGAATTTAAAATTTTTCTCCTCTCAGATCCCCGTGACCCTTGATCCGTTTCTACAAACCTAAACGATAGAAGATCAGATCTTCACCTTGCGCGGAGTCAGATCCGCGACCGAGGGTTGATTCCTTCCGAGCGACGTGGCTAGCCGCGTAGGTGCCCGGCCTCCAGCGGTATCCACGTGGTTCTCAGGTTGAGGGATCGTCCTCGTCTCGTCTCTCACTGGCTGATCTCTCGCTTGACTCCTCGTCAAGGGCACTCGGGGAGGCATGCGACCTTGTGCTCCTGTAGGAGAGAGAAAGGGCGACCAGAGAGAAGAGATGGAGGAGGGGCGGCTGCCACAACGTGGGAATACCCTAGAGCTTGGCTAGGGTTTCTCTTTGGCACATATATATATATATATATCAATCCATTCCACTTTTCATAAAAGTCCCTGGATTAATATGAACACCCAATTAATATCCCCTAACTAAAGAACCTATATGCGTGTGACCCTCTAGGCCCAAGTGCCAGTCCAATTTTCAGCCCAATAGCCCAATAGCCCCTTTATTGGTAAAATGAGTCTATTTAATATCTCATATTAAATAAACACTTCATCTAATTATCATCTCATGATAATTGATTGGGCTTCTGATCATGTTGGGTGCCAAGCAACACCGCATGACCCTAGAAGGCAATGGGGTTCAGCAACCCGCTCAAGGAACCCTTCCGTCAACAGTTACCACGTGACTATAGTCCTTCACTCATACAATGCTCTCGAGTATGCTTCTGGGTATGGTTAACTGTCAAACCCAAGAACACATACTCACTTGGATTAGATGCCATAAAAGCATTACTAGAAAACTCCTTCTCTGATATGCTGTCTTGCCCTGGCCAGGGACTCCTAGGCATCACTCCCTAGAGCATTCTCTCTCAATTACCGAGAGCGAATGATCCCGTATTGATCATACAATCACCTTCGAAGGTATTCCACTGGATCCGATCACATAACTGATTGAGACCTCATGTGCAGAGATCTATAAGCTAAGGTCAAAACCCAGATGTCTACCGACAAGATGTCCTTGGTGTCTCAGGTCAAAGAACCAATCACGCCACTGTGACGATGAATCTAACTGGTTGACAGTCAGGTAAACCATCCAGTGATTCATGTCGGATCAATTCAGTGAACTCATTCATCAATGAGCACCTACAGGTTCACCTTAGTGTCTCCACACAAGTGTCTATGAGACCATCCACCCTCATCATATGAGCAGGTGCAACCTGTACTAGTTTCACTGGATATCTGATGTCCTTCTCAGATATCCCCAACTAGGAACAATTAAGAGTATGCGTTTAAAGGATACTAATCTCATTGTTATGATCTCATCATAATTAATATCCATTGCGCATATTCATGGACTTCATTATGAAACGATAAATGAATCATACATAATGAATGTTAAAAGCCTTTATCATTATTAATGAACAAGATTGTATATGTTATGATTGGCTTGAGGACATACATAACCAACACTAAACCCTAATAGAAATATATCTTTAGAAGCGTCTTCGAGTCCTCTTTCTTTTGATACTAAAAGCCCCAATTTTCATACCGTATAACATGTGCAATTCCTGTTTTAGTCAAAGCATGCCGATTAGAGCACCGAACTCGTTAGTTCCCATTTATCTGGATTAATGCTTGGCTATAGCAGGCTCAAATCCTAATTAATCATGCTATGTCATGCGCCTACTTGTCTTCTTTCTGTTCATAGCTTTTTGCCCAATTTTTACGTACTGTACTGCGAGAATTTCATGTTGAAATCAAGGTCTATTAGAGCTTGCCGGAGGCCAGACGTGGCGTCTTGGTTGCGGTCGCACAAGGAACCACCTCTGACCCTGGGCAGCCTCGCGACAGACCAATTTTTTCACGTTTTGTGATGTTGAAACCCGTAGCATGTTAGCGGCCTCGCGACAGACTGCAAAGGTTGGGTTGCAACCAGATTCTGACCGTTTCTGATCACTAGCGGCCGCACGACAGACCGCCATTTACTTATGGGTTTTATCCAACTCGCTATTTATTAGTTGTGTTCACCTTGTTTAGATAGTTTGTGTAGGATAGAAACACATTAAATAAATGGATTAAATGGAACATTTATAATACCTGATTTAACAATGGTCATCCATAATCATATCTAAATTCTTACTTGTTTTGTCACATATAAACCCTTCGATTATGAAATTATTACTTCATTATTAATGGATATTGTGGAAAAATTTACTAGGATTATTTGACAGTCACCCCACTCCAGTGGTGCTGGCTGACCGCTATACTTTCATTTTTTGATGTTTATAACCATTAATCTTGTAATAGTTGGGACTCTCTGCCGGATATTCCTTATGTAGGACTAGGACCTCTATTATGAGACCTCCATAAGACCCCGCGAGCCTGGGATTCCCTCTAGGACGCTGGGCAGGTTGTACTCCAAACCCTATACCGATCGATTTGATCAGACCGCTTGTTTTATAGCCCGAAATCGGGACTGTCTGGTTAAATGCGGCTCTTCTTGGACCGCTACCCCCCTAATAGCGGCCCAAGGTAGACCACCCCGTTCCAGGGTGCGGCCACTTGGCGACCGTATTTCTGATTTTGACCTGGCCTGTGTGCCAAGTTTGTCAGTCAACTTTCCCTTGATTCCAATCGACCTAGCCTTGTGTAAATCGATCTGAGCCCCTTGGATTTGATCTGGGACATGTGGATGGGACCCTGGTCTGGTTCCACCATATCCAGGCTGACCAAGGATTAGCTGAGTCGGCTGGTAAACCATTGCTGGGCCCAACCTAGTTGCGGCCAGTCGTGGACCGTTTTCTATTTTAAGTGGCCTAGCAGGGACCGTCTTTATCATGTTGTGGCCCCTCTCTGACCATTTTCTTCCTTCAACGCTGGGCTTCATCCCTATGGCCCAGTTTTGACTTTTGTGGTCCAGTATAGACCATTTTATTCTTCTTGGCGGCCTGCTCATGATCGTAATTTGTCTAGAGCTTGTTTTCATGTGTGTGTCTTGTGTGCTTTATTCCACTTAATCTCATGGCTTCATTTCAATTATTGGAAAGTCACTTGGTCCTAGATGATAAGTTACATAGCTTGACCTTGGAATTCATGGCCGAATTCAATGAATGTCTAAGATGGTCACTTGGGATCTTGGATTCACCAAATCAATGCCAACGCATCATAAGTGCCCGATGTGGTCCTGGGAGGAGCTCCCGAAAAGTACTAGTGCCCTGGGGAGTTGTAATGATATGGTGAGGCATTGCACCGAATGCATGACTAGCGTGTTGTCTATGACATTCATTATTCCTATATAAGTTATTGAATTCCTCATGAAATTTATCTCTATACGACTTGCTTGTTTGTGTGCTTGATCGAAAAATTCCTGGAAATGATATATCTCTATTCTACTTATTTTGAGTTGTTCTTTTTATTCCCTTCATGACTGGTAAATGTTATTAACTCCGTTTTGATTTATTCGCATGACCTTTAATTAAATTGGTTAATTACTTAAACTTTGCCTGATATTACCTACTGAGCATTCGGTCACCCAGTTTTCCCCATTTCAGGTAGCTCTGGTGATGAAACGCAAACGGATGGGGACGGGCAAGAGTGAAGACCCGGAGTGGACCCATTAGATGTGAATTTGACAGTTGTCTTAGTAGAGTTGTAAATGTTGGGTCTCCTCTTGAGTTGATCAGCAGTGTGGAAACTGCTGCGAGTTGGTTGTGTTTTGAATGATTAGCAACAATGGAGTTGACTTGGTTAACTGTAGAGTTGACTTTGGTGACTTTATCTTGACCATGATAATATTATGTATTTTTATGAATTGTTTATATATCAGACATTTTCATAAAACACTTATGCACACTTTGTTATTCTGCATCTAAGGTCGGTGCATATCTATTTTTGTCTTCAATGCGGTCGGTGCTAGTGTCATCTCACGCATACTTAAGGTCGGTGCTAGTTGCATCGCTCATATAGTGAGGTTGGTGCTAGTTGCCATGGTTACATAATTGAGGTTAATGCTAGTTGTGTCGCTCATGTAGTAAGGTCGGTGCTGGTAGCCTCTCATGCATACCGAAGGTCGGTGCATATATGTCTTATGCATATTGGAGGTCGGTGCATGCCTTGATATTCGCATGCAAGGGTCGGTGCACTGTCTGCTTCATGCATATAAAGGTCTGTGCATGTTATCATACATGCGTAACAAGGTCAGTGGACATTTGCATCGTGCTTAACCAAAGTCGGTGCATGCAGCATCTTATTTATGTAAGAAATCAGTGCATTATTTGCCTTACAACTATAGAGGTCAGTCCATCTTTTACTTTGTGCAAAATCAAGTCGGTGCATATTCTGATCGGCCAGCATATAAGTCTGAGCATATTCTTGCTTACTAAGCACAAGGTCGATGCTAGTTGTATTCCTTTTTGAGTCAGGTCGATGTTAATAATGTTTTACATTAGGTAAGGTCGGTGCAAGTAGTGCCTCACGCACACTTAAGGTCGGTGCATGTGCATTTCAGGTCTACGCTAGCTGCATGATATAGTCTGTGCTAGTTCTTCTTGCATCTGTGCCTATACACATAGACATGTGAATTGTCTAAGTTCATGACACGTGACTGATACTTTGTTCGTTATAATGACAGGTGACACTCATGATTAAACACCTGACGTGTGTCCCAACTACCTGCGAACTTTAAGTCACAAGTAACTAAAGTACCAGGATAAAAGGCACATGATCCAAGGCAAAAGGTGAAGCGTTGTGTTTGACATGTGGAAAGCAAACAAACCAAGATGCTACCACGTGGTCATCAAGACAACTCAGATCTAAACAAATTGTTTGGGCGAGAAACGTGGTTTCCACGCGCCCATCATCTGCTATCTTATAAAAGGTAGCAGATCGCCCAATCTCAGAAAAGAGAAGATACAGAGAGAATAGAAGCAGTCAAGTCAAGAGAACCATAGCAAAAAGAGAGAGAGCAAACCTGATAAGATCTCAGAGAGAGAATTTGAGAAGAAAAGAAGAGAAGAGTTGAGAGAAGGGCAGTGCATCGTTAGAAGGGTGTGAGTCTAAGCTTTGCAAGCTGTTGTTTTCGGCTTCTTGGTTCAGAACCAGAGCCGATCTGCTCTTTGTAAGAGCTACAGTTTCTATTTTGCTTTCCTGATTTTCTATTTCTGATTTGAAACCTTGTTTTACAAGCTGTGTGTCAGCGATTGTTGGCAAGCTGTAAGGCCCAACTGCAGAGGTGGGTTCTTCTCGGTAGCTTAAGCTGTAAGGCTCAACGTGTGTTGGGAAGTTTTCCCCGAAGCTGTGGATCATCGGATTGGAAGCTGTGAATCAGCAGTGAAGCCACACTTGGTTTAAGTGTGGGGTGGACGTAGATCTCTGCAGGAGATCGAACCACCTAAAAAATGCGTGTCTATGCTTGATGGTTTGTGATTGTTGCATTTATTCATCTGGCTGTTATTGTGTTTCTTTAGGTTGATATATTGAGTATTCAAGAGTGTGAAGAAGGTATATCAAAAGGTACTGCTCGAAGGATAAGTCAAGCTTATCTGAAAAGTGGTTTATCTTGCGTGAGGACACTCATTGAGTTCAACCTCCGCCAAGTACCTCTTCACATTTCATTTATCTAAAATTTAGTTCTACTACTGTCGTGGTTTAATTGTCTATTAGAATTCACTCATTCTCTCCATTGATAGTTCTCACATATCACTTGACTATGTCTTCTAGTGATTCTGTGTCTGAATTGGCTATTCTGATTAAGTAATTTTTAATTCCACATTTATCTACTTAATCTTATTTTAAAATTTGGGGTAGATCTATTCACCCCCCCTCTAGATCTATATCAGTGAAGTGGTCACATAGTGGTTTTGTCGAGTCGTTGTTTAGTAATGTCATTAAGAGCTGTTGTTAAGGGTTGTAATCTTTTCTTTGTTTCCTTTTCTTTGAGTCTCGATGTAAGATGTTATGAAGTTGTTGAACTACTATGTTCTCTTATTTATGAGTAAATTGGTATCTTTGGAGTAATTCTTTCTCTTTGCAATTATGTTCTTTTAATTCCATTATTGCTATGTTTATCATGAATGTATATAACTGCTGCGTTCTAATATCCCGCGTCGGGGCGTGACAATTTTGTGGTATCAGAGCCTAGGTTTTCTAAGTTCCTAGGTTTCTAAGTGGTGTCGTAGAAGCCGTGACCTTTTTAAAGTCTAAGGATCTAACCCGGTGAGATTGGGTAGAGACTTGGGGTTGAGACAATTAATAAACTCTAAAAGATTCCGGCTAGGCTGTTTCTGATTAATTTTCCTGCGTGTAGGAGTTTGTTCCGATGGCAGCTGAACGTGCACAATGGAGGGATATGCAGCGTATAGTTCAGGGTTTAACTCAAGCCCTCCAGCAAGTAGCGCAGGGCCGCACGCATCATGGGGCTGGTGATCTCCATCGAAATTTCCGTGGATTGAATCCCCCACGATTTGGTGGATTGGCGGATCCCGATGAAGCCGAGCATTGGCTGAAGGAAAAAGAGTGAATATTTAAGGTTATGCAGTGCGGTGACTAGGATCGAGTTCTCTTGGTGACTTTTTAGCTGGAACACGATGCATGTGCTTGGTGGGAAGCAGTAGAAGCTACGCTCGAAAATAGGCGTGCGATGTGGGATGAGTTTAAGGAGCATTTTAATAGCAAGTATTTCTCGAACTGGGTGCAAGAGAAGAAGGCGGATGAGTTCGCTGCTTTGAAGCAGGGAAATTTATCAGTTACTGAGTACGAGGCGCAGTTCGCCAGGTTATCCCGCTATGCGATGCATTTGGTATCTATAGAAAAGATGAAAGCCAAAAGGTTTCTGAATGGATTAAAATTTGGGGTAGATCTATTCACCCCCCCTCTAGATCTATTCACCCCCCCCTCTAGATCTATATCACGTGGTATTAGAGCCTAACTCTTCTGCAGGGACTAACATCCTGAAGAGATAGACATCATGTATGCTAGAGGAATGACAACCGAAGGACAATCTACGATCAAGACTCCATACTTTGATGGTTCAAACTATGCATATTGGAAGAACCGTATACAAATTTTATAGAGGGCAAAATATTATGAAATTTGGAAAGTTGTTAGCAAAGGCCCCTTTGATCTGCCAGATGACGAGGAAGTATGGACACGAGAACAGATCCGAAAGTCAACACTTAACTGGAGCGCCATCAACGCCATCCAGTGTGCCCTTCATCCCACGGAGTTCTCCAGGATCTCATCCTGTTCAACAGCTAAGGAGATGTGGGATAAATTGGAGGTTACATACGAAGGGACATCCCAAGTGAGAGAGACTAAAGCCAACATGCTAGTCTCTGAATATGAGGCGTTTAGGATGTGGCCGAATGAGACTATCACAGAGATGTATGCTCGCCTCATGATTATCACCAATGGACTCAGGAGTCTTGGCAAAGTGTACTCTGAATATGAGTTGGTGAGAAAGATTTTGTGTTCCTTAACTCCGATCTGGCACACAAAGGCGACTGTTATTGAAGAGTCTAGGGACTTAAAGACCACCAAGGTCGATGAGTTAATCAGTTCACTCATGACATATGAGATGAACTTGCCAAAGGTAGATGAGCTGGAGAAGAAGAAGAGACCCATTGCATTGAAGGCCAACTCCTATAAAAGTGGGTCATCCAGCGACCACAGCTCCTCAGGGTCAGAGATTGAAGGTGATCAGCTCGTTATGCTGACTCGACAGTTCAAAAGGTTTCTGAGAAAAGAGGGAAGAAACTTTGGAAGAAGACATCATAGTGATAGAAGACAGACAAGGTATAAAACTAATCCTGCCAGAAAGACTGACACCACTGTTTGCTATCATTGTAGGAAAGTAGGCCACATGAAGGTAGAATGCCCGGAGCTCCAGAAACTGAAGAAAAAAGCAAAGAAGATAAACCTGAAAGGCAAAGCTATGATAAGTTCTTGGAGCGATGAGGATGAGGGCAATCTCAGCTGCACCTCAGAGAGTGAAGGAGAAGGAAGTCAAGTATGCCTGATGGCCAGGGACTATGATAGAGAAGAAGAAAATGATGAGGTAACATCTCCCTTCAAAAAATACACTCTTACTGATTGGGAAGATGCTTATGGTGAATCATTAGATAAGGTTGATGATGTTAGAAAAGAAAATAGACAGTTAATAAGAAAAGTCAATTTTCTTGTTAATGATACTACCATGTCTGACAGAATTGCATATCTTGAAACAGAAAACAACTGTCTAAAAAAATTCCGCTGCTGAAGTTGAAGAGATAAAATCTGTTTTAATTGATGCTAGAAAGGAGAATGATATGCTGAAAAATGTGATTGATGATTTAAAGCTGAGATTACAAAATTATGAAAATGAAATGAAAATTGTCAATGAAAAGTATGAAGCTATTTTGAGTGTTAATGTTGAATTGAAGAAATCAATTGAAAATCTTGAGAAAGAAATTAAGGATAAACAGAAAACCCTTGACAGCATGACCCAAGGTACAGAAAACCTAAATGCTCTTTTGGGAACAAAAGTGAATGACAGAAAAGAGGGTCTTGGCTTTAATCCATCTGCTAAAAGAAGCTTTGAATTCAAAACTGGTTCATTTGTAGCAGAAAAGGGAAAGAACACCCCTCTTATTAATATGAGTAGTGAAAACAATGTTAACAATTTTTTTGTAAAAACTGCTAGTCAGAAAAATCCCTGTGCTCAGGACAAGGTCAAACAAAAGGTGAATGTGTCCAGCAATTCAAGCACACACATGTCTACTCCTCAGGGCAAACACCAGAATAGGGGTAAAACTTCTGCAACATCAAAACCCTAGAATAACTCAAATAGGTCTCCACAGAAAAACAACTGGAAGACACAACCCACTCCTATGCATTTTCCAGGTGGACCTACAACTGTCAGGAGTTCGGAGACTAACAGAAACCATCCCAGAGCTCAGACCTACCATACTTACCATTATGCACAGCCATATCAGTTTAGTAGGTCTGGAAGGGATAGAGTTTATGGCAGGTCTGTATACCATTCAAATCCTACTCAGAACTACATACCTCAGGATAGAAATTGGTCCGGGCAATCCAAGACATTAATCCAATGAAACACACTTCTTATGGTAAGCCTAGGACCAACCCAGGGTACACCTCACCAAATGTTTTCCACACTATGAATGACAACAAAAATAGGAACAACAAAAAGAAAATAAACAAATCCACAAAGCAATCAGTTCTAACACATATGTAGATACCTAAATGTTTGCTATCCTATCTTGATGATGTTTCTGTTGTTTTGAGGCCCAGACATTTTTGGGTTCCAAACTACTCTACTTGATCCTTGATGCAGGTATGCCTGGCAGCCAAGCAAAATTTGTGGTACTTGGCCAGTGGCTGCTCCAGGCATATGATAGGGGACATGGCCAAATTTTATATGCTGGTTGAAAAGAACTGAGGCCTTGTCACCTTTGGAGGCAATACCAAGGGTAAGATTGTCGGATCAGGAAAGGTAGGTAAGTGCTCTACCTGTTGTATTGATGAAGTTATGCTGGTAGAAGGTCTTGCATATAATTTGTTAAGTATTAGCCAGCTTTGTGACAAAGGTCATAGGGTAGTTTTTGACTCTACTGGTTGCAACATTTATGAGCCTAATTCTGACAATGTTAAATTTTCTGGCAAAAGAGTCAATAACATTTACTTAGTTGACCTAAATGATGTAGCACATTCAAACCTGTGCCTTACTGCTAACAAGGATGACGTAGCCTATCTTTGGCATCGTAGACTAGGTCATGCTAGTTATACAGTGCTACACAAACTAAATAAGCATTGCATGGTCAGAGGACTTCATGAAATATCTCTTAAAATTGATAATGTTGTATGTGAGGCATGCACTCAATCCAAAAAGACTAGGAAGTCATTCAAGTCTTGAACAGAAAACCTGTCCTCTAAACCATATGAGCTGATTCACATGGATCTTTTTGGACCTACTAGATCAGCTAGTTTATCAAATAGAGGATATGGTTTTGTATTAGTTGATGATTTCTCTAGGTTTACTTGGGTGTTTTTCCTCACCCACAAACATGAAGCATTTAATGAATTTCAGGTGTTCTATTTAAAGATAAAATAGAATAATGACGAGGAGGATAAGGTTTTCTTCTGGCTGGGGGTAGGGTAGGGTTGCGGCACTATTCCATGGTGAACGCTTGGGGGGGGGCCCGCTGCCCCCCCATCCCCCATCGGACGTGTGCACCTTTGCGTAGGTTTTGGTAGCATCTTCGGAGTTCCCTGCAGTGGCGACTAGAGTCCACGAGCCTGCTTTCACTGACTTGGGAGAACCGGCTTGTTTCTTCTCAAAGGAAGAAGTTGCGGCTTCATTAACTCCACTCCAATACGTCATTGCCGCGAAGACAGCATATGGCCGTCTTGCATATCCAGTCATCTGTGATCACATAATATCTTGCTGCAGACTGCAGGAAGCCTTTGTGATTAGTGCATTTGACTACATGCATCTTCTCATGTGATTTAAGAACAGGGAGGATTATTTGAAAGTGTTGCTATGGGAATCTTTATACATCATGGGTAAGCTCTTTAGGTTCTTCAAGTGGACTCCTCTTTTCTGGCCTTCTGAAGAACCTTCAACTTTGCCAGTCTGGGTGGAATTCCTAGGCCTTCCTATTAACCCATATCAGGAATCTTTCATCCGGTCCATTGCTGGCAATCTTGGCGAGGTTCTGCAAGTGGCTACCATTACTGCCCAGCTTACCTATACTCAAGCGGCCAAAGTATGCGTGGAGATTGATGTTCTTAAACCTTTGGTCAAAAGAATTTGGATTGGCCTGGGTGAGGATGGATTCTGGCAAGAGATTGTTTATCCTAGGCTTCCTCACTTTTGCACAGGTTGTCATAAGGTGGGACATCTTGTTACTGATTGCATAGCTCTGTTACCCAAGAATTCTAAACCTCCTTCGAACAATTTAAAGGAACCAATGGTTGTTGATTCCCATAGTAATTCAAATGTCAACGGTACCTGGATACCAGTATCAAAACATTCTGGAAAGAAGGATACTTTCAGCAAATTTCACAATTATTGTAATATTCCTAATCAATTGTATACTCAGCAGCATCCTAGAGACACACTAACAGATGATAATACAGAGCAGCCCTTGATGTTAGCAACTACTTTATCTCAGTTAGTAGCAAAATTGCCTCATCCCAACAACAACTAGGTACCTGTAGTTAATGACATGCCCACTTCTTCGATGATGGCCGCCAATTCCACTTCAATAGATAAAATTTATGATAGTCGGTTAGAGTCTCATTAATTGGCACAACCAGTTGTTTTAGCCAAACCTCCTATGAAGCCATCAGATGATTAGTTGCTATTGGTTACTAGCTTGACTAAAGGCATACCATCCAGCATTAAGGGCCCAATTTTTTTGGGTAATTCAGATGATATTCAGGTTTGTTGCCAGGTTTCTGATACTTCGTTTCAGGAAAATTCTTCTACTGATTTGATGCCTCAGCACACTGGTTTTATCAATCGGGCCATGGTTAGGAGTTCCTCCACTGGTCAGCTATCACAAAATCTGAATTAAGGTCTTCTCTTATATGGAATGTAAGAGGCATTGCTAATGATGTCTCTATGGGAAGGGTGAAATTCTTGATAAGAATGTATCATATCCAGGTTCTGGTGCTTATAGAACCAAAGATCAAATCTGAGAGATTGGATTATATCAAACTTAAACTGGGCATGGATGGTGCTGCCGCTAATGATCCTCTCATGACTCATATATGGGTTTTGTGGAAGCACCCATGGGATTTCAGCACAATTGAGTTCAGCTCTCAGCATATTACCTTGAAACAGAGCAGCTATTCTATTCCTCATTTCTTTGTCACCTATGTCCATGCTAAGTGCAATGTTCAAGAAAGACGCACTCTTTGGCAAAACTTAGTTTCCTTTTCTACTATCACTGTGGATCCTTGGCTCATTGGTGGAGATTTTAATGCCATTCTTTCTCCTGATGAGAAGTTAGGTGGTAATGATCTGGATTTATTGTCTCTTTTTGAATTTCAAGACTGTGTTAATAATTGTAGTCTATTGGATCTGGGCTTTCAAGGCTCAAAATTTATCTGGTATAATAACAAGTCAGGTAGCCGTGGTATCTGGGCTAGACTTGATAGAGTTCAAGTTAATCATGCCTGGTAGATTAATTTTCCTACTAGTGTGGATCACTTACCTAGGGAGGCCTCAGACAATGCACCTCACCGGGTCCAAATCAAGAACCAATCCAAGCGAATCTCTAGATTCCTATTTCAACAAATGTGGACTAAACATGATGATTTTCTCCAAGCAGTGGCTAGGTCCTGGAAGAGAAGCCCAATTGCCTCTTCTGCTATAACTACTCTCTCTCTTAAACTCAAGGCTACTAGACTGATGTTGAAGAAGTGGAACAAAGAGGTATTTGGTAATGTTCTTCAAAACTGTTGGATCACTGGTTTTGATAATGACAATTTCTGAGTCATGTGTGATAGAATTGTGGTCAGTGCATCTGATTAGAATATCTGATTAATTCATGTGAACTGTTTGCATGGTGGATTGGTCACAAACCCTAATCTTGATAGTAACTTACTGATGAATCATGCTTAGCTGTTGGTGCTTTAATTCTTCAAGTTTATCTGTTGAGTATGGTCCATGTGGTCCATGCTATTTCATAGACCAAGTCATAGTCAGTGCATGCAGTGTCTCGCTCATTATCTTGCTCGGTGCAACTCTCGTTTAGTTCTGCACCTAACGCATAAGTGCTTGCCTCGGTGCAAGTTTCTATTCATGCCCACATTCTGTCGATTAGCCTCTTTCTCGGTGCATCCAAATGCATCATGCCTTTCTTGACTCGGTGCAATCTTTGTCTTGCATCTCTCTCTAATTAAGCTCATCTCTGACCGGCATCTCGGTGCAGATCTTGCTTGGACAGCCTAACCTAGTTCAGTGCAATTCTTGTCTTTGCTTACCATCATCTCGGTGCAACTCTAGCTTGGACCGCTAATCCAAGTCGGTGCAAGTCTTATCTTGCGCCACTTGAACAAAGCTCGTGCATGCCGTGCATTTTACGTCTCTGCATCGGTGCAACAATTGAGTCGGTGCATATCCTATTGATTGCACACCCACATATAGGGTCGGTGCAGTCTGTTTTGCTAAATAAAGTCTATGCATGTTTTGATCGTTACACTACATGTCTTATGCATCCCTTAAGAACTCAGTGCATAAACCATACTCTGTCCTTTCTCTTGCAGGGAATAAGTTCGTTTGCAAAGGAAAGGCACATGATCCGAGGAAAGGAACATTCTCGTCCAACACGTGGACCTATGGGGTTTCAGTAGGATTCTTTTGCCTCATCCATTCGGAGCCCCTGCTCCTATATATAAAGCTACATTACCCTTCGAAGAAAAAAGTGCAAAAAAAAGGAAAGAAGGAAAGAGAGAGTGCCAAAAGAAAGAGAGGCCGCCAGAAAAAAAAGAGAGCCAACAGCTGAAGAAGAAAAAAAAAGAAAGGGAAGAAGAGAGAGAGCCTAGAAGAAGAGATTGTGAAAGGAAGAAGAGAGAGTGAGAGTAGTCATTCATTCTGAAGACCTGTTTTGTCTGTTCGTGGATCAAATCTAGAACGACTGTGCTCATTGGAGCTTTTTTTTTTGTTTTTCTCTTTGGATCTTTTGGTTTCCTTTTTTGCATTTTCTCCATGTTCTTCCGATACTCTGTTGTGGGTTCGGGTTCCTCCTGTGGACTCAGGAGAGGGGAGACGTAGTCTCCGGTTGCAAGTAGTGGTGTGCTACTTGTGGGTTTCCCTCCTGTTTGGAGGAAGGGAGGATTGTCTCTGGTTCTGGTCTTGTGGGTAGCAAGTCCAGGTGCCAAGCTTCTGTGAGTTGCAGAACTTAGTTTGAGGGATTTGTCTCCCTCGGTTTGTCAAGCTGTTAGGCAGCATCTGTCTGCAGACTGAGTCTGTGGTTCTTGCTATTGCAAGGGAAGCCTCACTCTGGTTTGGAGTGAGGGGTGGACGTAGGCAGACTGTGGATCTGGCCGAACCACCTAAAAAACCCTGCATACTGTGTGATTGCTTTGATGTGGTTACTCTCTATCTTCTACCCCATTCGCAGGTTGGCATCTGAATGGTTTGGTTGATCTTATGGTTCTCTGATTGCTTACCTGGTTCTTGATTAGATAAACGTCTAGTGAGCTTCAAGTGTAACTGGTGAAATCTTTGGTGATTGTTTATCTGAAGGTTCTTTGAAAGCTTTATACTCTAATCAATAGATTGGTTCGATGTTGTTCCTGTCTGCTGTGATAGCATGCTACATAATACAGATAGGTTAGATTGTGTGCTCAACGACTTATCTGTCTGTATGCACCATTAGTGCTTGATTCTGTGTTTGGGAGAAGCTCAATTGAGTGTGTGTTAGTTTTTTTTTATTTTCGCAAGTCTTTGTAAGTTCAGTGTTAATCAAGATCTTAGATTCAAATTGGGCAAATTTCCTTCTGGGATTCAGTCACCCCCCTCTGAATCCGGGCTCTTCACTCAACAAGTGGTATCAGAGCAGGTTCTTAATGCCCAGATTTATCAATTCTAACTGGATCCTGTGTCTGTGTGGTACGTATTCGGTTGCTGTCTTAGATCCATGGCTCATCCACCGATCTTCAACAGTTCGAATTTTGATTCATGGTTTGTAAGTCTGCGCAGAAGTGTAATCTCAGCTGATCCTGATCTGTGGAAATTAATTTCACATGGTCCTCACAGATTACCAAAGAAAATGTCCAAGTGGACCGACAGTCACAGATTAAAGCATGAGGAAAATCAGAAAGTTTTGAATCTGATGAAAGTAGCTACTGACAAGGTCTTACATCCTTCTCTTCTTGACTGCAGGTCTGCAAAGGACGTTCTGGAGAAACTAAAGCTAGCTCACAGAAAAAGGGAGGACAGTTGCATGATGGCTAATGGAAGCTGTGAAAGTAGCAACCAAAATGAAGACGAGGAAGATGATAAGGTAAACCCCTTCGAGAGTTATACTCTGGATGATTGGCAGAATGCATATGGTGATATGCTAGAGTCAAATGAAAAACTTAGAAAACAATACAAAAGGTTGAAAAAGAAAACTAGTCAGAATATATCTAATCTCATAGATGAAAATTACTTGGAGCTGAAACAATCTCATGATGCGTGTAAGTCTGATAATCAAAATTTGTTGAAACTTATGAAGGATCTTGAACAAGTTAACTCAGAATTAAACAAGGTAAAATCTGAAAATGATTCCCTTAGAAAATCTGTTAAAGAAAACCAAGAAAAAGTTGGAAAACTTGAGCAAGAGAAGAATTTGTTAGCTGAAAATGTGAAGCCATCAAATCTGTAAACATGGAGTTGCAGAAAAATATTGAAAAACTTCAAAAAGATCTGAAGGAAACTTCTGAATTTAAAAGGAGAGAGGAAGCCAATTCAGATGATCAAATTTTAATAAATGAATTAGTTCAAAATGATAAGCTTAAAGAAGAAATTGAAAAATTAAAACTGTTGAACAATGCCATGTCTGAAAGACTTCTTACATTGGAAAAAGGGAAAATCATCTGTACAAACGAAACTGAAAAAGTTGATGAGCTGAGAAAGGAGATCGAAGAATACAAAAATGCCAACAAAGTGTTGAATGAAGCTGTCAATTGCAATGATCAAGAGATTGCTAGTTATGAAATACACATTGCATCTCTTGAAAACAAAATTCAGGATTTGAACAAAGTCTTGTCTAAATTTGTTGATGGAAAAGAAAATCTGGACAGGTTGCTAGGAGTTAAGGTGAATGCTCAAAAGGAAGGGTTAGGCTACAACAATGTCAACAAAAAGGTTTTCAAAAACAAGCTAATGACAACCTTTATCAAAGCATCAAATGTAGCCACCACCTCAGAAAATAAACAACCTAATGTTCAGAAAAATCAGAAACAAACTAGAAAAATGGAAAAGGCCAGTCATGTGAAGAAAGGATTGAATCACACTCATATTGAAAATGTGCATGCTGTAAAACACACTAATACACCTAGACATCCACATAAAAGGAAACTCATGAAATGTTATTACTGTAACAAGATTGGTCACTTGATGCATGAATGCAACTTAATGGAATCAGATGATCTGAATGCTAGAAAAATGCATACTAGGGATCCTCAGGCCAAGTTCCCTGTCACTCAGAAAAAGAGTGTCACATGTTCTAATTGTGGTAAAGTAGGACACGCTGTTGCTCATTGTTGGTTTGGAAATGGTAAGAAAAGACTTCATTCATATCATGTTAAATTCCATGCAAGCCAACATGGTTTTAATAAGAGAAAATTTGTTACAATGAACCAGCACATCACTTGCTTTAACTGTAACAAGATTGGTCACAAGGCCACTGAATGCTGGTCAGGCTCGTTCAGAAGAAATTCTCTCAAATGCTCTCACTGTAGAAAGCATGGCGATACAGTCAAGGACTGTTGGCACCTTCAAAATAGGCGGGCAAATTTCAAAAATGCTAGACATCCTGTTAAGGAAAACAAGTTTGGTAAGATCAACAGGAACAACTTCCATGATAAAAATAGAAACCAGTATGCACCTGCACAAAAACTCCATGCAAATAACTGTATGCACAACAAGAAATCAAAGCATGATGCTCTCTGTAATGATTGTGGGGGAATTGGACACATGATGAATGGTTACTCTTTAATGATACATGATGATACAGAGGACCAAAAGTTGTGGAAAGCACCCATCAAAAGTACTACTAATCATGCAGGACCCAAGACCGTTTGGGTACCTGCCCATGCCAAATAGAGTGCTAACTTGCAGGTATGCCGTGGAATGAAATAAAGGGGTAACTGAGCCACGGCATTCGAAAGAGAAAACCCCATGTCTGGATTTCTATTCAGGTCAGCCTTCCAATCGTACTAATGTTAATGTTCTAGATAAATGCGTGCAAATAATAAGAGTGCTTCTGAATTATTACTACATGAATTGTCACTCTCTCTACTTGTTAGCTCTTCGCACAGAACATTATTATGAAAATCTAAAAAGAGTCACTTGAATGTGTGCACAAGGGCCTAGAAATAAAACATGTTTTTACCTCTCTCTATCTGCAAGAAAAACAAAGTGCTGCCTAATTATGGATCTTGGCACTCAGTAAGGGGGAGCTGAACTATTCTGAGTGGAATGAAGTAGTTGGTGCACTTTATGAGTTTGAAAGCTAGAAGTGTTTAAGATGAGATGTTGAGCTGAAATTTTCAGGTCTAATCAGAAGTGGTTGGGTCAAGAGTTGACTAAGGATATCCTTGGATTAAAGCAGTCTGCAACTCTACACCAATTTCGACCTCTACTCCAATGTCGTTGGAAAGCTCACCTCTTCATCCTTCATCTTTATCATCAAATGATCCATCTCCTCTCATCTAAATTCCTTTCCCATGGGCTGACACTTAGGGGGAGCAATGTATGGAACATTATTATCCTTGTCCAACGTGCATTATTTTGACCAAAAACCACTCCCAGAAGTGTATGAAGATGTTGGCCTTCCCTATTGAGTGATCTTCGGCCTATAAAGATTATAGTTTATGATTAATTGTTCAAGAGAACTCTTGAAAGCATTGTCACTGGAGCTGAAAACACTCTTAATAACTAGAAATGTCCAACCTAATAAAATTCATCAATCTGAAATTCATGAGTTTTGGGATAATCTGGTAAGAGAAAATGTCTTATAAAGTGCTTTTAAATCATGCTTCCAAGCTAATATGAAGTAGACCAGGGAATACGCCATCAAGTAAAATAAATAATAATGGCAGAGCAATGGCAAATTTCTGAGAAACTAGTCATCTAGATCAAAGAAATCTAGAAATTATGTCATAAAGAAATAAGCTATCTCTGTTCGTAAAAAGAGGCAAGAAGGTAGACTGTGCTAAGTAACCAGGGTTTCTGGTGTCTGATAAACATGTCTCCTTGTGTAAAAAGGCCAGTCTTACTGGAATGCTCCAATAAAAAAATTATTAAAAAAAAAGTGGGGCAAAAGAAAGAATAGATGTGGTTGACTCTGGTTCCACCTCAGGGGCTGAAACTGAATTTAAAACACAATATAAGACATATATCTAAAAACCAGCTTTATCTTATGAAAATAATGAGTTACCTTGGTGACTTTTTATTAATTGGACATTGACCTGTGACTAAAAGTGTTTATCTCCATTGGGTATGCGTTAAAAGATGAACCTTTGAGCGATAGACATAAAAGATATAAGTTTAATACGCCAAAGACCATAAAGGAGGTGAAGAAAAATATTCTATACACGAGAGGGGCTGTTCGGGGATAAAGTGTACATCAAAAAAAAGAGGATAATGTATTTTATACATTGTTTAACCCTAAAAGTGCCGATTGAACTTCCGCCCTTTTTCTTTTTATAAGCCAGGTCATTTCCTCTCTCATGACTTCCCGTCGTAAGCGTCTCTCCAGTCTTCTTCTCCGCCATTTCTGCTTCTCGCCCTTTCATGTGCCGATCACATGGTTCATCATCCACCCTTGTCATTCTCAAAAGAGGACATCCTCGTCTCAATCACAATCATCTGTGATGTCTATTCCGTCAACTAAGACCTAGGGGAAGGAAGAGGTGTCTGAGGAGCATCTGCCGCCAACTCAAGACATCAGCATGTTCAAAAGAGAAAATGATTCTGAGAGCCAAAGCAAGGAGGGACCTTCTGGAGATGCCCAAGGAAAAAGGAAGGCCGATGAACTCGTCCATCTCGAGGAAGCAAAAGCTGAGAAAAGCGAAGAAGTTCCAGAAGGAAAGAAAAGGAAAGGAAAATAGATAGTGGGGGAATCTTCTAGAAACAAAAGTTCACAAAATCCCCTCGTAAAGATGATATGTTTTTTTTTTGGAAACCGAAGTTTGCTCTTCTGTCTTTAGTGGATACTCATAATATTGAGATGACCGTAGAGCATTCTGAACTGGTAACTTTTTTGGGGGTTCTCTGAGATGAAAAGTTTTTGGGAAAGCATTGATATTGATTGATCTTTATTGCTTTGTAGTGTCTAAGGATCCAGTTGAACCATTTGCCGAGGATACACAAATTTTTGAGGAAGAACATCCAGTTTACAATGTCGAGTATCCTGAATCAAGCACTCCGTCTGCAAGTTCAACTGAAGCCAATAGTGAGCCGAATATTTTTGATCTGCTCAACAATCTGTCAACTTTGGTTCAAAATCAGAGTAAGATGGTGTCTTCCCAGCTTCTGTACATAAATCTTTATCTAAACAAAATGAGCACAAGACTACATCTTCTAGAGCTCAGAGTGAATACGCAGTGGACACAATTTGTGGCTGAAAAACGGAGGGCAGATGATACGATGCAAGAGTTCTTGGGAAAGCTCTTAGGTCTGATTGATAGAATAGGGGAGGCGGTTAGCAGTGTTCAGAGCACTCAGACCAATTCTTACAAGACTCTTGTCACTATCCTTGACAAGACCTACGATATCAACATTGAGCTTGCAAAGATGAGGACTCTGGATCATCCCTTCCTCACTGGTCAACAGGAGATCCGTACAGCATTGGACAAAGCTCAATCTGAAGTTGCTGCCGTTGTAGCCAGACTTGAAAAATTCTTAACAGAGCAAGCGGATATGTCCTCTCTCTCGGCCAGTATTAACGGCACTATTTTCTACTGCTTTGAGCAGCTATCCAACTCCTTGCAGTCTCTTCAAAATTCCATCCTGGACAGAACCCCTCAAGGAGGAAATTCAAGTTCTGCTCCTCCCAGAGATCCGAGAGACCCCAGAAGCTCCCACGGTTTTTGATAATGACAAAGGGGGAGAGAAGATGTCATGTAGTTGTGATCTACTGATGATGATTTTTGATGGATGATATGCTGATGATGGTTTTTGATGGATGATGGTTTTGTTGTTTTTTTTTTGGATATTGCATAAAACCTTCCCTATAAATGACTTTAAGTTTTTGATGAATCTTAGAGTTCTGATGGTAACTATTTACACCTGATTCATATTGCTTTTTGTGCTGAAGTAGTGGTTGCTATATGTATGATAGATTTTGCTTAATTCATTATGTGAATTATCATACATGACTCGTTAGGTTGTCATCATCAAAAAGGGGGAGATTGTTGGATCATTGATTTTGATAATGACAGTTTCTGAGTCATGTGTGATAGAATTGTGGTCAGTGCATCTGATTAGAATATATGATTATTCATGTGAACTGTTTGCATGGTGGATTGGTCACAAACCTTAATCTTGATAGTAACTTACTGATGAATCAGGCTTAGCTATTGGTGCTTTAATTCTTCAAGTTTATCTGTTGAGTATGGTCCATGTGGTCCATGCTATTTCATAGACCAAGTCATAGTCAGTGCATGCAGTGTCTCGCTCATTATCTTGCTCGGTTCAACTCTCGTTTAGTTCTGCACCTAACGCATAAGTGCTTGCCTCGGTGCAAGTTTCTGTTCATGCCCACATTCTGTCGATTAGCCTCTTTCTCGGTGCATCCAAATGCATCATGCCTTTCTTGACTCGGTGCAAGCTTTGTCTTGCATCTCTCTCTAATTAAGCTCATCTCTCACCGACATCTCGGTGCAGATCTTGCTTGGACAGCCTAACCTAGTTCGGTGCAATTCTTGTTTTTGCTTACCATCATCTCGGTGCAACTCTATCTTGGACCGCTAATCCAAGTCGGTGCAGGTCTTATCTTGCGCCACTTGAACAAAGCTCGTGCATGTCGTGCATTTTACGTCTCTGCATTGGTGCAACAATTGATTCGGTGCATATCATGTTGATTGCACACCCACGTATAGGGTCGGTGCAGTCTGTTTTGCTACATAAAGTATGTGCATGTTTTGATCGTTACACTACATGTCCTATGCATCCCTTAAGAACTCAGTGCATAAACCATACTCTGTCCTTTCTCTTACAGGGAATAAGTTTGTCTGCAAAGGAAAGGCACATGATCCTAGGAAAGGAACATTCTCGTCCAACACGTGGACCTATGGGGTTTCAGTAGGATTCTTTTGCCTCATCCATTCGGAGCCCCTGCTCCTATATATAAAGCTAAATTACCCTTCAAAGAAAAAAGCGTAAAAAAAGGAAAGAAGGAAAGAGAGAGTGCCAAAAGAAAGAGAGGCCGCCAGAAAAAAAAGAGAGCCAACAGCTGAAGAAGAAAAAAAAAAGAAAGGGAAGAAGAGAGAGAGCCTAGAAGAAGAGATTGTGAAAGGAAGAAGAGAGATTGAGGGCAGTCATTCATTCTGAAGACCTTTTTTGTCTATTCGTGGATCAAATCCAGAATGACTGTGCTCATTGGAGCTTATTTTTTTTGTTTTTCTCTTTGGATCTTTCGGTTTCCATTTTTGCATTTTCTCCATGTTCTTCCGATACTCTGTTGTGGGTTCGGGTTCCTCCTGTGGACTCAGGAGAGGGGAGACGTAGTCTCCGGTTGCAAGTAGTGGTGTGCTACTTGTGGGTTTCCCTCCGGTTTGGAGGAAAGGGGGATTGTCTCCGGTTCTTGTCTTGTGGGTAGCAAGTCCAGGTGCCAAGCTTCTGTGAGTTGTAGAACTTGGTTTGAGGGATTTGTATCCCTCGGTTTGTCAAGCTGTTAGGCAGCATCTGTCTGCAGACTGAGTCTGTGGTTCTTGCTATTGCAAGGGAAGCCTCACTCTGGTTTGGAGTGAGGGGTGGACGTAGGCAGATTGTGGATCTGGCCGAACCACCTAAAAAACCCTGCGTACTGTGTGATTGCTTTAGTGTGGTTACTCTCTATCTTCTACCCCATTCGCAGGTTGGCATCTAAATGGTTTGGTTGATCTTATGGTTCTCTGATTGCTTACCTGGTTCTTGATTAGATGAACATCTAGTGAGCTTCAATTGTAACTGGTGAAATCTTTGGTGATTGTTTATCTGAAGGTTCTTTGAAAGCTTTATACTCTAATCAATAGATTGGTTCGGTGTTGTTCCTGTCTGCTGTGATAGCATGCTACATAATACAGATAGGTTAGATTGTGTGCTCAACGACTTATCTGTCTGTATGCACCATTAGTGCTTGATTCTGTGTTTGGGAGAAGCTCAATTGAGTGTGTGTTAGTTATTTTTATTTCCGCAAGTCTTTGTAAGTTCAGTGTTAATCAAGATCTTAGATTCAAATTGGGTAAATTTTCTTCTGGGATTCATTCACCCCCCCTATGAATCCGGGCTCTTCACTCTACAAAAACTACTCCAATGCTGAGGATCACCTTCTTAAGGCTCAAGTTCAGTTTGATTATGATCCATCAGAAGATAACTTGGTAGCCTTGGACAAGGCCAAGGCTACGCTCTCTGATATTTACCTCCATAGGAAATTTTCTGGAGGCAAAAGTCTTGCATCAGATGGCTGACCGAGGGAGATCGAAATACTAAATTCTTCCATGCTACAGCTCTCCACAACCTCCATCATAGCCACATTTCTAAGCTACGGGACCAGCAAGATAATATGATTACTGAATCAGAGTCTATAAAGAAGTTGGTGGTCAATCATTTTTCTCAGGCATTCTCCACCCATGACTATTTTATACTTGCTGATCTACTGAACTATATCCCTCAATTGATATCTGCTAGAGATAATGAGCTGCTCACTAAAATTCCTACTAATGATGAAATTAAGGAAGTTGTTTTTGCTATGTCTCCAGATGGGGCGCCCAACCCAGATGGCTTCTCTGGCTATTTTTTCCAATCCACCTGGGATATCATCTCTCCGAAGGTCTGCTCTGCTGTTCAGGAGTTTTATAACTCCAAATGCACCTTACCCCGTTCATTTACCTCGGCGAACATCGCCCTTATTCCCAAGTTGGCTGCACCCTCAAAATTTTTGCATTACAGACCCATCAGCTTATGTAACTTTATCTTCAAAATTTTCTCCAAACTCATTAATGGAAGACTGGCCAGTTTGCTTCCAAATATTATCTCTCCGGAGCAAGGTGCTTTTATTAAAGGGAGATCCATTGTGGATAACATCCATCTGGCTTAGGAGCTGGTTCATGATATTAGCCGTAAAGTTCGTGGCATCAATGTGATCTTCAAAATTGACATGGCTAAAGCTTACGACCGCCTGGAGTGGGACTTTCTACTAGCTATTCTCCACCGCTTAGGATTCTCAAATGAATTTCTGGCTTTGATTGAACCTCTTATTAATAATTGCTGGTTTTCCATCCTTGTTAATGGTGAAATGGCGGGTTATTTCAAATCTACAAGAGGACTCCGACAGGGTGATCCCCTGGCACCCTCTCTATTTATCATTGCCGAAGAAGCTCTCAACCGGGCTATCTCTACTGCTTTTCTAGAGCAATGCATTGGCTATTATGCGGTCCCTCAGGGATGTCCGCATATATCTCACCTGTTATTTGCTGATGACATCCTTCTATTTGCCAATGGCCATGCCAGGCACATCAGAAATCTAATGTGTTTACTTAAACTGTATGAACAGACCTCTGGACAGCAGATCAATGTCGCAAAGAGCTGCTTTATCCTACACCCTAAAGCTTCTGCAAACCTGAAAGCCAGAGTTGAAAACTTAACTGGCTTCACCCATCAGTTCTTTCCCATGAAATACCTGGGCATTCCCCTCATTTTAGGCAGATCCAGAAAGACTTTCTTCTCTGGTATCCTAGCCACCATCAATAAGAAGCTACAAGGCTGGAAAGGCAACCTCCTATCTCAGGGTGGACGGCTCACTCTTATTAAGCATGTGCTGACATCAATTCTGATCTACACTCTGGCTAGTACTCCGGTGCATGAGGGCATTCATAAAATGATTGACAGAGCTCTTGCCAATTTCCTCTGGGGATCCACTGCGGAGGGTCCTAAAAGGCACTAGAGAAGATGGGACTATATTGCCAAACTGGTGAGTGATGGTGGGTTGGGAATTATTTCACTCAGGACTATGCAACTAAGCATGTGTGTCAATACTATATGTAGGGCCTTGCACACATGTTCTTTGTGGGCTACCTACTTTAAAGCTAAACATCTCAAGGGTCGACACCTTGCAGCTACTAATCTTTCGTCTATCAAAGGGCCTTCGCATGGTGTCTGGCTCAAGGCGAAACAACTCATCTTACATCATAGTAGGGTCATAATTGTAGATGGTTCTGCTACTTTCTGGCATGACATGTGGATGGGAGATTGCCCTTTGTCTGCTTTTCTCCATGATGATATCAGGTAACAGCTTAAGTTCAGCAATCTTTCTATCAAAGATGGTATCTGCAATCTACCGCCTGACCAGCATCGGCTTCTAATGGAATTTATCCCCAGCATGGTCCTTCATAAGCTTTCAACAGTGGCTTTCTCTAATACTCCTGATTTGCATATCTGGGCCCCGAATTCCTTGGGTCTGTTCTCTACCTCATCCATCTACAAAATTACTCACACTCCAAACTCTTCTTCATTTAATTGGCAGTGGCTCTGGTCCCCCTTTATTCCTACAAAATGGACTGTCCATGTCTGCAGAATTCTGCACTCTTGCTTACCTACTCATGATAGGGTGGCACGCCTCTGTATTCCTCTTTGTTCGAAGTGTGTTTGCTGTATCAATCCAAAGTAGGAATGCATGGAGCACCTCTTCCTCTATGGTGACTGGGCGATATTCATATGGGATTTTTTCAGATGTTTTGGAATTGTATAACCTGAAGGCCATATAACATGTTTCCAATATATATCACACACTCTGATGGGCTATAAACCCTCCTCTCTGTATGGACTATTTACACAGGCTGCCATTTGTGCACTGTTGTGGGAACTCTGGAGGGTGCACAATCTCTGCAGATATGAAGGCTCCCAAAGTAATGGGCGGAGTATTAAGGCCAAAATCATCGACCATATCAAGCTCGTCTCTTCACAAGCCCACCTTCAAGAGGTGGACTACAGCAAAAGAGCCTTCCTTGCATCTTTTGGTATCAATCTTGGTCCTCTTCTATAGCGACCCTGGCGCATTGTCCGTTGGCTTCACCCCCCTCCACACTATTTGAAAATGAATACAGACGGAGCTCATAAGTCTAACAACACTTCTGGCGGTGGCGGCATTATCAGGAACCATGAAGGCATGGTCATCTTTGCCTTCTCCCATTTCTATGGCAACTGCACTAGTTTGATGGCGGAAGCAAGAGCCTTAGTCGATGGCCTCGGATATGCAGAAGCCCTCCATTGTATGCTTAATTACATCGATTGTGAATCTAAAATTCTGATTGATGTGCTCACGGATTCTACCTCTTATCCGTGGAGAATCATCAGTATGGTCTAGGAAATTAAATCCCTTTGTGGTGCTGCACGATTTACACATGTCCTCAGACAAGCAAATCATGCTGCACACCGGCTCGCCAACTATGCTTGCTCTTCTCATTGTAATTCTTTTTACTTAAATTGGCAAAATTTACCTTGGGATGTCCGGGGTGCCATCCACTTAGATAAGCTAGGCCTTCCTAGCATCCACATGTAATTTTTCATTATTATGTAATAATAATAAAGCTGGTGGTGGCTCTCTGCCACCTCCTATGCCTAGTTATAAAAAAAATAGAATAATGACAATTCTATTCAGAATATCTTGTCTGATCATGGTGGTGAGTTTGATGACTTCTGCAGGGATAATGGTATTACTCACATGTTCTCATCTCCAAGGACACCAGAGCAAAATGGTGTAGTAGAGAGGAGGAACGGGACTCTTGTGGAGATGGCTCGAACATTGCTGGTGGAAGGTAACCTACAAAGGAAATTTTAGGCTGAGGCAATCAACACTGCATGCCATGTAGTCAACAAAGCCATGGTAAGGTCATTTACCCAGAAAACTCCTTATGAAATTCTCAAGGGTAAGAAACCCTCACTAGCTTATTTCGAGATTTTCGGTTGTAAATGTTTTGTGCATGTTAATGCTAAAAGAGATCTTGATAAATTTGAACCTAAAAGTGATCCCGGAATCTTTCTAGGATATTCAGAAAAATCTAGAGCCTATAGAGTATACAATTTAAACTCTAAGACCGTAGAAGAATCTCCACATGTGATTATTGATGAAACAATGACTAAATTTGAAAATGGTTTCTCTAGGGAACAGAATAATGGAGAAATTCTGAAAGATGAAAATCCTGCAGATCAATCTGAAGATAGTGATGCAGAGGAGCCTTGTTCTCAGGGGAAGGTAAATGAAGATCAAGGTAATCAAGTTATCAATGTCAGATTTCTTAGAGATCATCCTATAGATAATATAATTGGTAATTTGCATGAACCCCCTAGGACCAGATCTTATCTCAGAGCTCAGAATGAGTTAAATTCATTTGCATTACTGTCACACATAGAACCCAAAAACATAGATAGTTCCCTTAGTGACGTGCATTGGATCAATGCCATGCACGAGGAATAAATGAATTTGATAGGAATAAGGTATGGCACCTAGTTTCATCTCCTGATCATGGGACTGTCATTGGGACTAAATGAGTTTTCAGGAATAAAACTGATGAGCAGGGTAATGTTGTTAGGAATAATGCCAGATTGGTAGCTCAGGGGTACAATAAAGAGTATGGTGTTAATTTTGAAGAGTTATTTGCCCCTATGGCTAGGTTAGAGGCCATTAGAATTCTATTAGCATATGCATGCTCATTAGGAATCACCCTTCAGGAGATGGATGTGAAATCTACATTTCTGAATGGAGAAATAAAAGAGGATGTCTTTGTAAGACAGCCTCCTGGTTTTGAATGTATAGACTTTACTAATCATGTTTATAAGTTGAATAAAGCTCTATATGGATTGAAACAAGCTCCTAGAGCTTGGTATGATAGGCTCAGTAAGTTCCTCTCAGACAAGAAGTTCACAAGAGATGAAATTGACCAAACCTTGTTCATAAAGGTATGCCATCCAGACATTCTCATTGTTCAAATATATGTGGATGATATAGTTTTTGGTTCAACTAACCCAATAATGTGTAAAGAATTTTCTGACTTAATGACACATGAGTTTGAAATGAGCTCTATGGGTGAGCTAAAATTATTTCTTGGATTACAGGTGACACAGACCAAAGAAGGAACCTTCATTACTTAGTCCAAGTATATAAAGGATCTACTGAAGAAGTAGCACTAATGGGTACATCAACTAGTCTTGATGATAACCCAAAAGGTAAATTGGTTGACACCAAGTTGTACAGAGGTATGATTGGATCTCTTCTTTACCTTACTGCATCTAGGCCTGATATATAATTTGCTATGTGTTTATGTGCTAGATTTTAGGCTAGTCCTAAAGAGTCACATCTTAGTGCTGTTAAGAGGATTTTTAGATATCTGTCAGGTACCCTAGAACTAGGCCTTTGGTATCCTGCTAGGTGTGTGCTAGACCTACTAGCTTACACTGATGCAGATTATGCTGGGTGTCGGATTGATAGGAAAAGCACTAGTGGGTACTAACCATTCTTAGGTGGTTGTCTAGTGTCTTGGGCATCCAAGAAGCAACACACTGTTGCTCTATCCACTGCTGAGGCAGAATATATCGCAATAGGGAATTGTGCAGCCCAGGTACTCTGGATCAAGCACCAACTCACTGATTATCAGATAAAATTGGGATGCATTCTAATTTTATGTGATAATACTAGTGCTATTTGTTTGACTAAAAATCATGTTCATCACTTTAGGACTAAGCACATAGAAATTAAACACCATTTTCTTAGAGATGTAGTAAGCAAGAATGAAATTGAACTGAATTTTATTGAAACTAAAAAATAGATTGCTGACATCTTTACTAAACCTTTGGTAAATGAAAGATTTAAATTCTTAAGAAGAGAATTAGGTTTATGTAAATTTCAGCATGATGATTAATTCTAATTTCATTATTGTATTGATATTTGGATTAGTTGTGAGAATGGTTGTATGTTAGCTTGTCTTTAAAGTTCTTGAATAAATGTTCTGATCTATCTTGAGAATGTTGCAAGTCTGCTTGCCAGTAGCCTTATCATTATCATAGTTGAGTCATCTTGATCTCAGAGGTATATCAAATGATATGTGGTGAAAAGATAGATTTTGTTTATCTGAAAGCCCATACCATGTGTAGAGGACTATCCTCCGCTAGGTACCATGAATCAAGAGAGTCCATGCATTACACTGCATTTCTTAATGACTGGTGTAGTGTCTTATGGACAGTTGTGTCTGGATACTTGAATAAACATGGATATAGACAGGGGGAGTTTTTGTTTAGAATAAGATTGCCTGTCCATGATGCATTATTTTTTCAGGAGGAGTCTGGTCTGGGTGTGATCTGTTCAAAATATTCAGTTAGAGTTCAGATCAGTGTATTTTAAACCTTCAAACTCCTTTCATTCAAATTCTCTCTTCATATACAGAAACTTTCATCATTAAGTCTCTTTTGAACTCAATTGTATCAATTGGCATCGCTTGGATCCAATTCTATCATTTGGTGTCATTTCCATTGTTTTGATATCCCTCAAGAGCTGATTCTGTGCTCAAATGCCAATTCCCTTATTCTGAATAGATGATAGTCTTGCAATCAGTTCATTATCTTATGCAGTAATTAGCACACATCTTCTACTATAAAAATCATGTTTGTTTCATGAATGAACTGATGGTTTAATCTTAATAAACTGTAGAGTTTAAAGACTATATTCGGAAAATAGGGTGGTAGAAAAATGTTTATAGCTCTCAACCTCCTTCTCATGTTGTGATAAGATAAGATCTTTACAGTATCTGAAAATGAAAGACTTAGTGAAATCTAAGGTGAGAAACTTAGATAGTGTATTATTTTTTAAACAAGTCACTTTGAACAATTAAAAGAGCAGTAAAATGAAAAGCATTCTTAAAAAAAATGAAAAATCTATTAGCAGAGCAATAACTGAACTGCACTGAGAAACTGAGTACTCCATCAGTGAAATGGAAACAAACTCATGTCATGAAGTGCTTCATGTTAACTCTGTTCACATGATCAAATCTGTAGAATTGGTTTCACTGAGTAGCTGGGGGTACTGGCGTCTAATAAATGTGTACCCTTATGCATAAAGGTGTAAACATGACTACTGTTTTTGATCAAAGATAGATATGGTAGTCTGTGCTTAGTAACTAGGGTTACCGGCATCTAACCCACGTGTACCCTTAATGTCAAAGGCATAGAGGATACATGTCTGTTCAACAAGCTTGGTTTTAAAAAAATTCAAAAGTTGAAAAAGGTTTGCTGTATCCCTTGCAATTCCTGTTTTACTAAGTGTCAAATTGTTTAACCTCAATACATATCCTAGTCACTCCCATAGATATTCATTGGTTCTAAAATTAGTAGGATACAGTTTTTGACCAAGTCTATCATGATTATGTGACTTAGGTTTATTGCTATAAACGGGTACTGCAACCTTATCTAAGATATTCAGTGAATCTACTCTACCTTCTTATCACTATTAAACCAGACATTTGTCAAGAATGCATAATCGTGATTCTCATGTCTGAAGACTTTCCCTATAATCTGCCAGTCTACTGAACTATTGCACAAAGGTGTTACTCTATTCCCTTCCTCCTCTAGTTACCCTTCTTATCTTCCACAGTATTCCTTACTCCTTGTTTGCTGATGGCAAAGGGGGAGAGAAAAAGTACTTCATGGTATTTTGATTAAGGGGGAGTTGTATTTCAGGATAATCTTGTTAAAGGGGGTAGATGTGTTTGGGAAGAGTACCTAAAAGTAACTAATGTTAGGAGAATTTTGGGAGAGAGTTTCTTCAGAGGGTAGAGACACTTGGCAAGTTCAGGAGGAGAGCTGGGCATATTTAGCTTGGTTATGGCAAAGGCGGTGATTTGAACTTTAATGATTGTGTGCATTCCACTATGTGTGTTTGTCTGGTGCATTGTTTGACTGTGCTTCACGATAAATACATTCCATATTTGATTAAAATTGTCTCATCAAAATTCATCATAATGTTGGGTGTTGCCATCATCAAAAAGGGGGAGAATGTTGGGTCTCCTCTTGAGTTGATCAGCAGTGTGGAAACTATTGCGTGTTGATTGTGTTTTGAATGATTTGCAATAGTAGAGTTGACTTGGTTGACTATAGAGTTGACTTTGGTGACTTTATCTTGACCATGGTAATATTGTGTATTTTGATGAATTGTTTATATATTAGACCTTTTCATAAAACACTTCTGCACACTTTCTTATTCTGCATCTAAGGTCGGTCCATATCAGTTTTGGTCTTCAATGAGGTCGGTGCTAGTAGCATCTCACGCATACATAAGGTCGGTGCTAGTTGCATCGCTCATATAGTGAGGTTGGTGCTAGTTGCCATGGTTACATAAGTGAGGTCAATGCTAGTTTCATTGCTCATGTAGTAAGGTCGGTGCTAGTAGCCTCACATGCATACCCAAGGTCGGTGCATACTTGTTTTATGCATATTGTGATAGAATTAGTACGAAGTGATCTAGAAGGGGGGGCATGAATAGATCACCCCAATTTTAATCTCAGATCAGAAAATCACGCTATATGACTCAAGAGATAAGATGCAAAGCACTTCACACTCGATAGGAACATATGCTCATCATGAAATGAGCGCCCAGATAACAATCGGTAATACACAGCTAATTGATCAAGCACATGAGGGGTCAAAGAAGCCAACGTAGATGGCAACCTCCACCAACCAACAATCAGAAATCTCCAGAAGGCAAAGCAACAACACACGAGGACACAAAAGAGTTTTTAGGTGGTTCGATTGCCCACTGTAATCTACGTCCACCCCTCGTCCACACCGGACGAGGATACCACTAGCACATGCTAGAAAAGTAGACTCAGCCTACGATAATGGCTGCCTCACAGCTTGACTAGAGGAACAAGCTCCTCTCTTCCTCCAACCCGAAGGGAAAACACTAGCAACCCCCCGTTACTAGCAACCGGAGACTCAGTCTCCCTTCCTCTAGACCGGAGGGAACCCACAAGTGACACCCCTGTCACTTGCAAATCGGAGACACTATCTCCCTTCCTCTACACCAGAGGGAACCTAGAAACATAGCGATAATACTCAGATCAAAGATGAAAAACAATAAACGAGAAAACACTAGAGAATGTAGCTTCAAAGAAGCATAAATAGATTCAAACGGTTGGCTACTCTCAAGAACTTCTCTCTCTTTTTATCTTCACTCGAACTGGGTTTCTCACTCTCTTTCTTGCTCCTGGAAACTCTCTTTTCAGATGGAGATAGACGGCAGCTTTTAGCTTTCAACCCTTAGCAGCTCCAGCACCCTTCTTCGAAGGGTTGGGTATCTTTATATAGGAGTAGGGTCTCCGTATGGATGAGGCAGAAGAACCCTACTGAAACCCCATTGGTCCATGCAACTGGAATGAGAATGTTCCTCTGTTCATAGTCCTTGGATCACGTTCCCACTCATTAGTTGCCTGGGATCACGTGCCAACCTCCAGCCTTCTGGAAACATATGCCTGCTTCAATTCGCGCTCATGTGCTGCCTTAGTCCTTGTTTGGGAAAACCTTGCACCGACCTTGCTGCAGACATTGTCAAGGAGAACATAGCACCGACATTGCTTGGCGAAGAGATTGCATCGACTAACATCTTGCACCGACTATGCTTGTGCGTTGAAGTATGCACCGACTGAAAACTTGCACCGACCTCATTTGTGTTTTTAGTATTGAAAGCTTGCATCGTCTTTATCATTGCAGCGACCTTGTATGCTTTATCAACAGAAACGTTCATCGACCTGCATGAGGCAAAGTATGCACCGATGTTAATTTGCACCGACTTGTGCGAGGCAAAACCTGCACCGAGGTTGAATATGCAAGACAAACAATGCATGAGATGCATATGCAATGACTTAGACATGCATCGACTAGGTTGTGTGAGATGCAAGATAAGACGACCCTAGTATGTGCATGAGACGCAATGTGAGACGCAAACTATGCACCGAGGTTATGCTAAGACACAAATGCATGAGATGTAAATAAAAATATGTATGAGACACAAGGCATGCGCTAGAGACGCAGAATGAGACGCTGTTCATGCACTGAGACACATATGCACATGAGATGCAGTATGAGACGCAAATATGAAACACAGATGTGCACTGACCCTAGGTGTGCATGAGACACAACATGAGATGCAGGCTACAGGAATGTGCATGGACTTTGAACTAGCACCGACTATGAGTCCGCTGAAGGCAAGAACTGCACCGACTATATGTCTGCTCGGACCTTGATATATGCTCGGACCTCATATATGCTAAGACATGAAACGTGAGATGCAATGTGGGACAAAATTGAGCATAAGACGCTAAGACTGAAACTAGCACCGACTCTGTGTATGCGTGAAGTGCAGCTAGGTTCGACCTTATGCTATTCGATGAAATGCCATGCACATTGAAATGGCTTGCACACAGGGAGTTTGATAAAGTGCTATGATCTCAGGTTATTCATCAAAAAGTCATGTGCAAAGAAATGCGTTGACTTAAAAAGAAATAAACTATATTGTTCTGACATCATCAAAACACAAAATACAACATTCTCCCCCTTTTTGATGATCGCAACAATATCAATTTTGAAAATTAATTTTTTATTTGAAGTCTGAAATATGCACAATATCCATGATATGCAAATGCTGACCCTCCTTCACAATGACTCCCCCTGACAACATGAACACAAGAGAGTGAGGACAACTCTCCCTTTCACTGATAGACAGGACAACATCTCCCTTTCATTCTCTCCCCCTTTGACATCATCAAAAGACAATGAAGGATATATGAAGCTGCTAAAGGAGTGAGAGAAAAATACAGTATCGTCACAGTGTAGAATGACCCATAATCATATCTTAAAAGATCAAGTAGGAAAACAAAGGTACGCGTAGATTCTTCAAATCTAGTACACAAGAGAGAGCTAGAGTAAGATTGAAGTTTATCCTCGTACAGAAGATATGATGGAGAACAAGGACGAACAGGTATGTCGAGAGGGATCTATCCAAAACTGTATTAAGTAGACTACAAGAGACTGATCCATAGAAATGGTTCATCAAGTAATGAGGACAAACAGTCCATAGAATTGAGTAAAGATAAGGGATTTGACTGAATTTTCTTTAATGAGCAACACAGAAATCAATAAGTAATTTGGTAGTTCACACTTTTTGACATGAGGAGACACGTTGATTAGATGTCAGAATCCCCAGTTACTCAATGTGAAAACTACATTACTTCTCCTTTTAGAGAACAGAGTTAGTGAGTGAGATGGTGTTTTGCATGAGGAGACACCTTGATCAGAGGCCAGACTCCCCAGTTACTTACCACCTTGCTACCATTGCTCTGTCATGATCAGATAGAAAATATTTTTACAATATTTAAACAGAGTTAATCTGATACTTCATGACATAGGAAGATATTCATTTCTTTGATGAATTATCTAGTTCCTCAGTAATCAGACCATTGCTCTAGATAATTTTTATCCCTTTAGATTTTTGACATGGAATGTTTGAAGATAATACAAGAAGCACTTGATTCTGATGGAATTAATTCCCTATAGTCTATGTTTCAAGTTTTAGCAGGTTTCATGATAAACGAGTTTAGCTTGTTCCATGATCATGAAATATGTAAGAAGATATACTTCTAACCCTTTATCTAAGTCTCAGCTAATTTATTAGATAGAAGATTCTGGAAAAACATCTGTTGCTCAGACTTAAAGGTTTAAGATATGAAAGATATTTTACTTTCTGTGAGTGGACTGTATAAGTTCCTTCAATAGAAGCAGCAACCACAAAAATCTCTTAAGATCTTTTGACTCAGTCAACCTTCACAAACTGACCAGCTAGAGATGCTCTACCTGACATGCTCTCTATCCAAGGACATGTGATGCATGAATTCCTTCAGAAACTGGTATCAGTTGGATAACTCCCCCTCAGAAAATGAAGTAACATGCATACATATCTCATGCTGAATGAGCTAATATGCAAAATAGAGACCCATCTAAATGCAAGCAGAGGACTAGCCTCTACGCATGAGATGGGTTTCCAGTCAGAAGAAATCTGACCTTTTCCCAACTATCATTTGATATACCAACCGGTTATGCATGCTAATGCAATGTTATTGAAGTATGATAAAAGCTAAATGTAAATGTGTGCAAATGCTGACACAGAAACATGGAGGCATTTTATTCAAGGAGTTTAGAATTCAAGAAGATTTAAAAATGCCTAATTCTCTCCTCAATGTTGTGAATTCATCATTATCTAGTGGCTTAGTGAAAATGTCAGCTATTTGATGTGCAGTGCCAACATGGAACAATTGAAAAGAACATTTGGAAACCTCATCTCTAATAAAATGATGTCTGATTTAATAAAATGATTTCTGATTTCTATGTGTTTGGTTCGAGAATGCAAGACATGATTCTTTGCAAGATTAATGGCACTAGTATTATCACAGAAAATGGGTGTGCAGCCTAAGTCTACTTGGTAGTCTTGAAGCTGATTTTTAATCCAGATTACCTGTGTACCACAGCTCCCTGCAGCTATGTATTCAGCTTCTGCAGTGGAGAGGGCCACATAGTGCTGCTTCTTGGAACCCCAAGAAACTAGACACCCACCTAAGAACTGACAATGTCCACTAGTGCTCTTCCTATCGAGTTTGCAGCCAGCTTAATCAGCATCAGTATATAAAACAAGATCTAAAGCATTTGATGTAGGGTGCCACAGTCCTAAGTTATGAGTTCCAAGAATGTATCTAAAAATTCTTTTCACAGTAGCTAAATGCAATTTAGTAGGCCTAGATTGATATCTAGCACACATACCTACACTGAATTAGATATCAGGTCTCGAGACAGTCAAATAGAGTAGAGATCCTATCATACCTCGATATAGCTTTGCATCAATTTCCTGACCTGATTCATCTGCATCTAGAAAAGTGTTGGTACCCATTTGAGTTGAAATGTGCTTCAAGTTGTCCATCCCAAATCTCTTGAGAATTTCCATTGAATACTTGGTCTGACTGATGAAGCACCCATCTTCCAATTGCTGCACCTGCAATCCAAGGAAATATTTTAATTCACCTACCATGCTCATCTCAAATTCATTTGACATCATTTCAGCAAATTCTCTGCACAATTCAGTACATGTTGAACGAAAAACTATGTCATCTACATATACCTGAACTATGATGAGGTTCTTATTTAGTACCTTTGTAAACAAGGTCTGATCCACCTTACCTCTTCTGTAGCCCTTGCTGAGCAGAAATTCTGTCAGCCTTTCATACCAAGCTCGAGGGGCCTGTTTCAGTCCATACATGGCTTTGTTCAACCTGAAAACTTTGTTAGGATGTGAAGACATTTGAAATTCATGTGGTTGATCTACAAAAACCTCTTCTTTAATAAGACCATTAAAAAATGCACTTTTGACATCCATTTGATGATGTTTCATGTTTTTAGAGCATGCAAAAGCTAGCAGGATTCTTATAGCTTCTAACCTAGCAACATGAGCATATGATTCTTCAAAGCCTACTCCAAACTCCTGACAGTAGCCTTTAGCCACTAGTCTAGCTTTATTCCTAGAAACTATTCCATCTTCATTCAATTTATTTTTAAAGACCTATTTTGTTCCAATGATAGTTGCATTTTCAGGTCTAGGAACTAGTTCCCATACATTGTTTCTTTCAAACTGTCATAATTCCTCATTCATTGCTTTAACCCAAGATTCATCGTTTAAGGCTTCCTCTATAGATTTGGGTTCAATTTGAGATAATAATGCAACTAAGTCATGGTTATCTACATCTCTAAAATAGGACCTTGTCCTAGTGGGTTCATTCAAATTTCCTATAATGTTTTGAACAGGGTGGTCTTTCAGAAATCTAACATTTATTAAAGGATCACCTGCTTCAGCTGGCCTTACCTAATTTGGCGCATCACTTGACTGAATATCCTCTTCTTGTTTATCCCCTAGGAATTCTCCATTATGCTTTGAATCCCTGTCATCATCTTCAAGGTTAGTGGCACATTTTGTTTCATCAAAAATGACATGTGGAGACTCTTCAATCTTTTGTTCAGAGATGTTAAAAACCCTATATGCTCTAGACACTTCAGAGTATCCTAAAAATATTCAAGGACAACTTTTAGCATCAAATTTATCTAGGTCCTTCTTGTCATTATTATGGATAAAACATTTGGAACCAAAGATTCTGAAGTGGGCTAAGTTTGGTTTCTTACCTTTCAGAAGCTGATAAGGGGTTTTCTTATGCAGTTGTCTTACCATGGCCCTGTTGATAGTGTAGCATGCTGTGTTGGCCGCCTCTGCCCAGAACATTCTTGGTAATTGGCTTTCAATCAGCATAGTTCGGGCCATCTCCACAATGGTTCGGTTTCTTCTCTCCACAATTCCATTCTGCTGAGGTGTCCTGGGAGAAGAAAATTTGTGTCTCAGTCCTTCATTTTCACAAAAATCAGAAAACATAGAATTTTCAAATTCACCTCGATGGTTAGATTGAATTGAGTAGATATTATGTTTTCCTTCTTGTTTGTTCTTATTGAAAAACTATTTGAATTTTTGAAAAACATCATTTTTATTTGCTAAGAAAAAGATCTAGGAAAATCTAGAATGATCATCAATGATCACATAATCGAACCTGCTACCATTTGGACTCTGAGTTCTAGTAGGACCGAAAAGGTCCATATGAAGCAATTCCATTGGTCTAGAAGATAATGGCTCAGATCTCAGTTTAAATGACTTACGGGTTTGTTTGCCTAGAGCACAGGCATCACAGATTTTTGAAATTGAGTTGAATTTTATTTTTGGCAGACCTCTAACCAGATCAAATTTCTCTAATTTATTTAACATGCTATAACTAGCATGTCCTAAATGCCTATGCCAGATAAAAGCATTATTGTCTGAATCATCAGAAAGATAGAGATTTGTTTCAGTATTCTTATTAAGGTCTACCATGTAGACATTATTCACCCTATGTCCTAAAAATATGATTTTGTCAGAATTCATTTCAAAGATTTTGCATGCATTATTGTCAAAAACTACTCTGTGACCTTTGTCACATAGCTGACTGATGCTAATAAGGTTTTGTTGTAGACCATCTACCAGCAAAACCTTTTCAATCATGAAGGGGCGTGATCTCGCGCGGCTCCTGAGCTGGGAGGATGATCACCGAACAGTGAACTGTAAAGAAAGGGAAGCGGATCAGGGGGCCCAGGGAAGGTTCCCTGGGGAAAACCCTCCGATGCTTAAGTCAGTAGAGCAATGGTGGAAGATATGGAGGGAGGTAGAAAGAGATGCATGAGATCCCCCCACACCAAGGTGGTGAAGTGGTTCCTACTCAGGGAGTTTTAGGCGCGTATTGCCCTTACCTTTCATTGGAGGGAGTCCCAGGTATATATAGTGCACTGGCTTTATGAGACCCATAAGCTGAGGGGTTTCAGGCTGGCGTTACGTCCTCAACGTGGGATCTTTATGTTCTCATTGTGGGATCTTTATAACCTTGAGGGATCATGTGCCCCTTATTCTCATAAACTCCTGCTCATAAAGGGTTCTCAACAGTAGCATGGATAAGCAATCGTCAGTCGTCCTGAGCGTAAAAAGGTGCCAACCCTGTCCGGGCGATAGGCATAGCTCAGATGAGGATAGGTCGGAGTTGGCACTGAGCGGCTGCTCTTATCCCGGCGAGGGGATAGATCAGGTACGGGTCTTTCTCTGACATGGCCGACGCTTGGGCCTTCCGAGCCTAAGGGCCGCCGAGGAAGGGTGTGATCCCGAGTGAACTTATTGGGCTTTTTATTCTAGGTGGGCCCTACGGGGCTGTCACTTGGAATGAGCTGGGTCTCGTTTTGTCCTGATGGACCTAGTTCGGCTACTTTTAGATGGGCTATAGAAATCTCCCTCTCCACTTGTCCCCCTCCTACTCCCGAGCTTTAGTAAGCTCGGAAGAGTAGATGTTTGGGGTTTTGGACCAGCATGGCTCAGGTGGGTGGAGATCTGGCGGTGTTAGTAAGACACGTGCTGTGGTCGCCTAGGCCCTTAATAATGATGATCCTGACGGATTTGAACTGAAGGGGCCCCCTTTACTCGGAGGTCAGAACGACGCGCCACCTTCCGCGTGGGAATATAGGAATTGTGTGCTTGCCGTTGCTCCAGACTCCCTCCGTCTTTAGGGTTTGGCTCACCTTTGCTTTGAGCTCTTTGATGCGCCGTGAGGACACGATTGAAGAGCAGAGGCTTACAGCGGCATTTGCGGAGTTGGCGGAGATAACAGCGGAGGCAGTCCGGCGGCTTCCTCTTCCCCCGGAATCTTCGGGGTCCCGAGATCGTCTTTCCTCAAACTCTTCTCCGGATTCGATGGTGGACCACCGTTCGGATGCTGAGGAGTGGGAGGACGATCCAGTGGTGAAGGCGCCAGTTCCAAACTGCAGTGAACTGGGGGAGGCGGATGTGAGAAGGCTGGAGCACTAGTATCGCCTGCCCCACAAGTTCTGCTTTGCCGCGGCCTCTCCATACGAGACGAGCTTGGACTCTGGTACAGACCATATCTGTACTTTCCTTCTATCGTGGAAGGGTGGGTTCCGCCTTCCCTTCGAACCCTTTGTTCTTTAGCTTCTCAATTTTTTCCAGTTGGCGCCCATTCAGTTGGTAGCCAATTCTTATCTTCTTCTTTCCACCTTCCGCATTCTCTGCCGCCAGTGTGGAGTTCCTCCTTTCTTGGACCTCTTTCACTATTTCTTTGAGTTGAAAGCACATCCTTCGGCCGGTAAGGGTTTCTATTTCATCCAGGCGAGGCGGAGTAGGAGCTGTATCTCCTTGGCTGCGAAGGATTCTTCGCATAAGGGGTGGAAAACTCAATTCTTCTGGGTGGGGATTTGTTCGGTGGAGGAAACCTGGAGATGTCGAGTAATCCCCAATTTCCACCCGAATATCCCTCCCAGGCAGGATGAGTTCCCTCCTCATGTGGAGGAATATGCGACTGTCTTGCTGAAGCACCGCCAATCCACAGAAGAGCTGGTTACCCCAGAGAACGTCGAGCGGTGCCTCCTCACACGACTGCATCCGTCTGGCTCAGGTGCCACAAGTTAGATTCTTCTCTAGATGTCGGGTCCATTTTTCTTTTTCTGACCATGTCTTCCTTTTTGTGTAGACACCCGGCGGACGGCTTCGGAGGAGGCCGCGGAGGTGATCGAGCTTGGCGATGACTCGGCTGGTGATGAATCGGATGCTCCCACGGGTCGCTCCCGAGCCAGAGATAAGGGCAAGGGGGCGGCCCAGGGTGAATCCTCCAGGATGCAGGGGTCCAAGCGTAAGGATCCCATGGAGGGCATGATCCGGGCCGCCACGAAGGCCAAGAAGCGGGCCAAGAAAGGTCGGGGTCATGCTCGCAGTCAAAGGCGACCTTGCCTCGGCTCGCCCCTCCGCCGAGCATTATGGGGCAGACCCTACCGGGCGGGCTCTCCCACCCGCCGAGCAAGAGGAGGCCGAGGAGGTTAGGGCTGCTTCTGCGGTCGACGACGATGCTGGCCCGGCTCTCCCCTCGGTAGGAGCCGAGGGGGCCGTAGACAAGGCGGGGGATGCTGGGGCCGCGGCCAAGGTTGGCGCTTCAGGTGGTGGTGCAGGTGCCGAGCCGATCCAGGTTGGGGGTCCGCAAGAAAATCCAACTGAGGCACGAGAGGCGACCGAGGCCGCGGCTCGGTCCGAGCCACTCGGTGGGGCGTCGGTCGATGGGGGGTTCTCTATTACGGCGGCCTTGGAGAGGCTTGGTATCCCGGGTCCCCTGCACCAGGTATGCCGCGAAGGTGAGGGGGGGAGGTAGGCAGTACTCTCCGTCCACGGCGCTCGTGGGGGTTATGGAGGGCAGGCTGGTCCTGGCCCAGATGGGGGCCACTCTGGCAGAAGCATACGCTCGGTCGGAGTCGGAGCGAGCGACCCTGGCCTGGACCCTTGGTGGGTCTGACAGGAGGTTGGCTCGGCTTACCGAAGAGCGTGATGGGCTTCGGCGGGATCTTTCTTCAGTCAGGGAGTTGGTGCGGTCGAGCCAGGTGGAGACCCGGGCTCTAATCGAGCAGCTAGCTAAGGCCCATGAATCGCTCGAGAGGAAGAATAGGCTTCTTGAAGAGGAGCGCCTTGTACATGTTAAGCTGGATGGCCGGTGGGAGACCGAACATGCAGAGTTGGTGGACCAAGCGGAGGAAGCCAAGTGCCTTCGGCGTGAGGCCGAGGCTGATCGGGCCGAGGCGGGGAAGCAGGCGGTGGAGGCTGAAAAGCGGACGGCTGAGGCCGAGTGGAAGTTAGCCGAGACGGAGCGGGAGAAGGCCGAGCTCGCTGGTAGGGTGGGATCGGCCGGGGCAGAGGCTCTCGAGCAGTACAAATGCTCAGAGGCCTACTGGGTTGACCTTAAGGAGGCTGCCCTTCCCTACTACGAGTTAGCACTTCACCGGGGCATCCGTAAGGGGTTCAAGCAGGGCTACGACCAGGCCGTATCTTATGCCGAGGAGCAGGCACTCGGAACAATCGATTTCCCATCCGGGCAATGCTATGACTCAGATCTGTCATCCTCCGGTTCTTCTACTTCGGCATTGGAGGAAGAAGATCAGGAGGGCTTTACGCCCGAGGGGTCGCCAGCTTCGGACGTCTCGGGAGGGCACGCAACCGAGGCAGTTCCCACGCCGGTGGGGTCAGTGCCAGGGTCGGCCGTCGCCGAGGATGCCGAGGGCAGACCGCCTGAGCCTTCCACTTCCGAGCTTCAGGGTGGGCTAGAGGCCTAATGTATCTACTTTGCTTTCTCTTTTTGTATATCTTTTTCCTTTTGAAGAAAAACTTTCTCCGTTGTGTAGAAAAATAGATAAGGCAATAGCGTTATGACGAGGACTTAACTGTTCCGTATCGCCATTGTCGTATTTTGTTCAGCGTATCTGCAGTAGTTGGAAAGTGCCGATACTTTCTGCGTGGATCTCGCCTGATGGTTGGGTGAGCGTCTGACAGGGTGTCTTTTCATTTTCTCATGCTTTGAATGCTTGGCCGCTTCGTGTGTCCCGCTGGGGCGGAAATGAGAAGTTTGAGGTGACCGTTCGTAGGGAGAGATCCCTTTAGCGTGTTTTTGAGGAGAGAGCCATTTAAGACAAATAGCCTCCCTTCGCCTATAAAAAGTCTGAAGGGCGTCCCTTCCTCTCCACCGCTTAGGGTTTTCCCTGACAGTCTTTCCTTGTTCTTTCTTCACGTAGTGTTGTGCTGTTATATTTGGAGCATGGAAGACGCTCCGGAAGATGAAGCTGCCGATGACGGAGGGCAGAGAGTCCTTGCTGCTTCGAGTTTGAAGGAGGTCCGACGGCCGGCAGACGGGTTTGAAGAAGGTCTGACGTAAGGAGGCACGTCGTCTTATTTTTATCAGTTTCGGCGGCGCTTGCGGGGGGGGAGGGGGAGATGGCGGACGGATGGGGGCATTAGGCATCCCTGCCGCCCGTCCCTTCCTGCTCGCTCCATGGAGGGGAGGAGGAAGCCAATTAAGCTCCCTCCTTCTCGGGCTTTCCCTTGCCTCCTCGTCCAGCTCTGCTAGTTTCTTTTTCCCTCTTCTGCTCTTCTCATCATTTCTTTCACTCTTCAGAGGGTGCCTGCACTCTCGTCCTTCCAAAGAGTTGGTAGGTTGACGGGGAGGATGCTTTCATATGTGTTCCCTCTCCCCTTTCCCTTCCAAGTTCAACTTGGAAGGTAGCCTTCTCCTTCCCAATCCCTCTGTCACCTTTGTCCTGAGCTGCCCGAGCCAACATGGTTGACTACCCTTTATCCGAGCCAGTTTCTACACGAGGCAGAGTCAGTGGCTGGACGCAGGAAGGTCAACCGAGTCAGTCGGGCAGTGGGCTCATACGGCAGCGCCAGATGGATTTTTTGCTTTTTTGACATGTATTTTCTTGGCTTCGGCCTTACTGATGTACAAGCGAGTTGTTTGAATAAAACAAAGGAGGCTTTTGTTTTATCTCATGTCGCTTACACAATGCTCAGTATTCAGAAGTGGAACTTGCGTAGTGTAGTCGCGTTCCAGGTCCGAGGGATGCGCTCTCCTTCTATCGTGGATAGACGGTATGCTCCTCTTCCGAGCGTCTCGACCAATCGGTAGGGGCCTTCCCAATTAGGGGATAACTTGCCCGCCGCCTCAAGTGGTCAAGAGGCTTCGGCTTTCCTGAGGATGAAGTCTCCCGGTTGAAAGTGTCTATCTCAGACTTTGGCGTTGTAGTATCGAGTGAGGCGACATTGGCATTCCGTTGGTCGGAGGCTGGCAATATCTCGGAATTCATCTGCTAGGTCGAGGTTTTCGAGCAGTTTCTGGTCGTTTGCCTCGGACGAGAAGCAGATGACTCGGAGGGAGGGGTTGCCAATCTCCAACGGGATCACGGCCTCGGCACCCTACACCAGCTGAAAGGGACTTTCACTGTTTGTCGTTCTGGGAGTCGTTCTGTGTGACCAAAGTACGTTCGGCAATTCCTCAAGCTAGCTGCCCTTGGCTTTGCCGAGCCTAGTCTTGATGCCTTTTAAGATAGTCTTATTGGCATTTTTGACCAGCCCGTTAGCCTGAGGGTGGGCGACCGAGGTGAAGTGATTGTGAATACCCAGGTCAGTACATCTATCTCGAAAATAATGAGAATGAAATTGCCGACCATTATCGCTTACTATCACCCGGGGGATGCCGTAACGACAGATGATCGACTTCCAGATGAAGTTCCAGACGACTGTCTCGGTGATCCTTGCTGTGGCTTCGGCCTCGATCCACTTAGTGAAATAATCGATGGCGACGATAATGAACTTCTTCTAGGCCTGGGCCATGGGGAATGGCCCGAGGATGTCGATTCCCCAGCGAGCGAAAGGATAAGGCTCGGCTAGGGTGATGAGCTCCGTTGCTGGCTGATGGACCAAGTGGTCAAATTGCTGGCATCGGTCATAGTGTTGTGTGTAGGTCGAGCAGTCGTGCTGTAGAGTGGGCCACCAATAACCTAGCCGTAGCAAGATCCTGGCGAGCGACCTACCTCCTAAATGCGCTCCACACAGACCTTCGTGAACTTCTCCGATTGCTCGATTGGCTTCGTCAGTGCTGAGGCACTTCAAGAGAGGACCGGAGAAGGATCTTCGGTAGAGAGCTCCATCCAGAGTGACGAATCACCGAGCTTGGTACCTCAACCTTTGGGCTTCTCGAGGGTTGGGGGGCTCTTGAGAATCTTGGAGCCACGATAGGTACGGGTTACACCAGTCGCTTGGGGAGGCCGAGTCAACAGCTAGGAGCTCCGAATCGATGCTCGATCGCTCTAGCTCTTCGAGAAGGACCGATCGAGTACCCTCGGGGTCAAGAGAGGAGGCCAGTTGAGAGAGGGCATCCACTCGGGAGTTTTCCTCCCGAGCTATTCGGACTATCTCAAATCTCTCGAACTGTTGTGCCACGGTTTTGACCAGTTGGAGGTATTTTACCATCGGTGCTTCTCAAGCTTCATAACCGCCGTTGACCTGGCTAGCGACCAGTTGGGAGTCAGTGTGAATCCTGACCCGCTCAGCCCCCAACCGCCGGGCCATGCGGTCTCCCGATATGAGGGCCTCATACTCGGAAGCGTTGTTAGATGCTTGGAAGTTGAACTTCAGGGCATACTGTAGCTCCGCTCCTTCGGGGGACTTCAGGAGGATCCCGGCGCCGCTTCCGGATGAGTTGGAGGATCCGTCGACGAACAGTTCCCAAGTTGGCCCGGGCGTGGACGGAGATCTTTCTTCAGTCGGGATAATGCTCTCGGCTATGAAGTCAGCAAGCGCCTGGCCTTTGATAGCCGAGCGAGGCCGGTACGATATATCGTAGCCCCTGAGCATGATGGCCCACTTGACGAGGTGTCCTGAGGCTTAGGGGTGAGTGAGGATCCTGTTCAATGGTTCGCCGGTCAGCACGGTGATAGAGTGCCCTTGGAAATAGGGTCGGAGGCGCTTGGCCGAGGTAACGAACGCTAGCACGAGTCTCTCGGTTGCGGGGTACCTTCTTTCAGCCTCATTGAGCACCTTGCTGGTGTAGTAGACCGGTCTCTCGACTCCCGAGTCATTTATGACTAGGACCGAGCTAACTGTAGATGGACTCACCGAAAGATAGAGATGCAAGGTTTCACCTGGGACGGGCTTGGAAAGCACCGGGAGAGAAGCCAAGAACTCCTTAAGGTCGGCGAGCACTTTTTGGCATTCCTTGTCCCACGCGAATGTAGCAGATGCCATTTTAGGCCCCCTCAACAGTTTGAAGAAGGGTAGGCATCGTTTAGCCGCACGGGACAGGAATCTGCTGAGCGCGGTAATGCGCCCGGTAAGGCGTTGAACATCTTTGATGCAGGTGGGTGGGCGCATGTCCAGGATGGCCTGGACCTTGTCAAGGTTGGCCTCGATCCCACGCTGGGTGACTAAGTAGCCCAAGAATTTCCCGAACCTTACTCCGAAGGCGCACTTGGCAGGGTTGAGTTTCATGTTGTACTTTAGGAGGGTGTCAAAGGTTTCAGCTAGGTCGGCGAAGTGGTCCTCGGCCTTGGCGGTCTTCATGAGCATGTCGTCAATATAGGCCTCGACGTTCCGACCAAGCTGTCTCCCGAACATATGATTGACCAGCATCTGGTATGTGGCTCCAACGTTCTTCAACCCGAAAGGCATCCGGGTGTAGCAGTATATGCCTAAGTCGGTGATAAAGGCGGTCTTCTCAATGTCTTCTAGATTCATTCTGATCTGATGGTAACTTGAATAGGCGTCTAGGAAGCTGAGTACCTCGTTGCCCGAGGTTGAGTCAACCAGTTGGTCGATGCTCGGTAATGGATAGCAGTCGTTTGGAGTAGCCCTATTCAAGTCGGTGAAGTCTACGCACATTCACCACTTTCCCGAAGCTTTTGGCACCAGGACGACGTTAGCCATCCATGTCGGGTATAGGACCGGTCTGAAAGGACCAGTCTTTTGCCCCTTGGTGACTTGCTCCTTGATGATCGCCTGCTTCTTTGACGCGTGCTTCCTTCTGCATTGTTGTACGGCTTTGATGGTTGGATCGAGGTTGAGCTTATGCATCACCGTCTCCTCTGGTATCCCAGGGAGTTGATCATCAGACCACGCAAAGACTCAGACGTACGCGAAAAGAAACTCTTTGTATTATTGTTGGGCTTCAGATGTTAGGTCGGCTCCAATCTTTACTCCCAGGGTCGGGTCGTCGTTTAGGAAAACCACTAGCAATTCACCTCTGTTGTGCCCATGTGATTTTGATGATGGTTTTAATGCTGTAATGGTGGTTTTAATGATTGGCCTTTGAAGTGAGTTATTCACTGTGAGTCATCTTGTGTGAATTCACTGTGAGTCATCTTGTGTGAGTCTTCATGCTAGTATTCACTTTCTGATCATACTGCAATTCTTCATATGTTCTGATATGGCATTGCATAATTGATTATGTTCAGTCATGTTACTGTTGTTCTTAAGACTATAGTTTATACTGCAGCGTCGACCCATCGAACTGCAGCGTCGACGCTGCAAAGGCTCTTCAGAGGTAGCAGTAAGAAATAGTTGATCTGCTGCGTCCATGCTGCTTGGGCAATGCGTTGATGCTAGGTGCCTCCTTAACGGTCCTCTTTCAAAGATTGTACAGCGTAAAGTCCACACTGTAGTGCGTCAACGCCTTGAGCTGATGCGTCGACTCATCAGTTCAGGTTCTTCAAGTCTCTTCATTAGACTGTGGCAAAGTCTATACAGTGGTCTGTGCAGCCTGTTTGATTATTGAAGTCTGTACAGCCAATGCACTTAACTCAAGTCCATACACTGGAAGCTCTTCATTTGATTGAGTCTATATATCCACAGTGGATCATCAAGTCCATACACTCGTTTCCTTGGACAAAGTCTATACATTGTGGCATTGAACTTTCAAGTCTGAACACTGGTTTTCATGAGAAGTCTATACATACCTCATCGTCTTAAAGAGCGTCTCAAGCTGAAGTCTATACATTGGTCTTAATATCCTAAGTCTATACACTTGATTGTGAGACCTTCAACTCTGTACACTGCTTGAGCCTCACCAAGTCTGTACATTGCTTCAAGCGATTCAAGTCTATACAGACTGCCTTCACATTCAGAGTCTGTACATCGGTCCTTCAGCCGATCGTCTCATTCAGAACTTTGCAAGTCTGTACAGCCTACCGTCTCATGCAGCGTCTTATGTTAAAGTCTGCACATCGCATGCATCAGAATTAAGTCTACTCATTGCATCGTCTCTATCAGTGTCTCACTGGTCAAGTCTGAATAGACTTTAGCGTCTCATGAAAAGTCTACAACGCTTCAGCATTTAGAAGTCTGTACACTGGCCTTTGCATTAAGCCTCAAAGTCTGTACAGCCGTGTGCATTGAATTCCAAGTCTGTACATCCTGCACCGTCTCTTGCAGCATCTCAAGCCAAGTCCATACATAGTTCAACAGCACTTAGAAGTCTGTACATCGGTCCGTCTTGTTCAGCGTCTTAGTGCATTTAAAGTCTCTACAGCGTCCGTCTCAGCCAGCGTCTCATGCTGCGTCTTAGGCAAGTCTATACATCGCCTTCAGACTTTCAAGTCTATACACTCCATGATCTTCGAAGTATGTACATCCACAGTGTATCTTCAAAGTCTGAACATTGTCTCACTCCGTCAAAGTCCATACATTTGTTTTCTCTTCAAGTCTGGACATTGGCTTCATATCATAAAGTCTGTACATTGGCTTCGCATCTGCAAGTCTGTACATTGGTTTGATATCAACAAGTCTGTACATTGGGTTCAACTCTCCAAGTCTGTACATCCACATTCAATAGGTAAAGTCTATACATTTTTCAACTGGAACTGTGCAAGTCTGTACATCGTTGTTTGCCAAAGTCTAGACATTGGCATCTATTCCTACGTTGCACTTTCAAGTCTGCACATTGGGTTCTTTACCTACGTTCAGCTCTGAAAGTATGTACATCAGGAACTTTACCGTCGTTGCCTTGCCAAAGTATATACACTGAACTATTCCTTAAAGTCTGTACAACCTGTCTCTCTTCATGGGTCGTGTGCCGTTAGTGCGTTGACGCACTTGGGTGACTGCGTAGACGCACACCTTTCTGTCTTGCTCACTGCGTCGACGCTGACACTGGATGCGTTGACGCATTGGCCTGTTGCCAAGGGCGTGAGCATCTCGCCTGAGGAGCTGAGGCGACGCTGCACAATGGAAGCGTTGATGCGTTGTGCTGATGTTCAAAGGTCTGTTGATCAACATCAAGTCTGTACAGCATAAAGTCTGTACATTGGTTTTGTTTTGAACAGAACGCCTAAGTCTATGCTTTGCTGAATGTTATTCAAGTCTAAACAGCGGATGTCTTCATGTGTGAATTCTATACAATGCATGCTCACATAACTAACTCTATACACTCGATTGTTAGATCTTCAACTATATACATTGGTTGAGTCTATACACTGAGATCTCATGAAGAGTTGCAAGTCTATACACTCATTGTTAGAGGCCTGAACTAACTAAGTCTATACACTCTATCCTTCACACGAAGTCTATACAGCCATCTATGTGTGCCTTGCTCGTTGAATGAAGTCTGAACATTGCCTTAAGCTGATACTGTCTTCGACTGATTAACTGATAGGTTATTCAACTTATTTTCTGACAGGTTTAATGGATGAGGCCATCAAGACTTGCACGTGATCCTAGAGGCTGAAATGCTGACACGTGGACCACTGAAGCTTGGGCGGGAATCGAAAAGAGCATAAGCCCTAGCTGCTTGCTGCTGGTATATATATATGGAGTCTCCTCCATCGGCTGGCAGACATAGAAGAGCAGAGAGTGCCTCCACGATACAGAGAATAGAGTAAAAGAAGAAAAAGAAGAGTGGCAGAGTGAGAGAAGCAGCAGAAGTAAAAAGAGAAAGAGAGAGAGCTCGCGTGTAGCAACCCTAATAAATGAATAATTGAAATGAATTAAAATATATATATTACAGAAGTAATATATATAAAAGGAATAGGGTTAATTGGACGAAATAAAACAAATTAACGCCTCTTATTAGGGCGTTAATTCAAAAAGAAACGCCTCTATCAAAGGCGTGACTCAAGAAAGGACGCCCACACGTGCGGTCGTCAATTCTCACGACCAAATAGGCAAGTAAAAGAAACGCCTCTATCTTGGGCGTGTTTTAAAAAAAAGAAACGCCCTTTTTCAAGGCGCTTTTTAAGAAACGCCCTTATGCAAGGCGTTAATTCAAGAATACACGCCCTGACCAAAGGCGTTAATTCAGTTCGTGACTCGTTCGAACCCAGAGCTTATCCAGGGAAAGATTAACCTAATCTAGTAAGTATCTATTAGAGTAAGGACTCTATTAGGGATATGTTACCCTTAATCAAACCCTACTCTTGTTAGGACTTCAAAATCCTATAAATAATACGTTCGATCCAAACCTAAACCTATTTGCTTTATTCGTCTGCAGAGGTACGTGAGAGGAACATATGTTCTTCTATTCTTCTTCTTCTGTTATGAACGTATTTTGTGGAGAACTAATGTTCTTCATCTTCTTCTGTTATAGGTCCAGAAGGTTACGTACGTGAAGAACAAGGTAATGTTCTTCAAACCGTTTTCCTAAACTTCGGTTATATCTTCATACTCCCTCCTTTCTTCCCCTACAGGTTGATTGAAGATCATCGTCGCCATCATCTTCATCAACTGAATTTTCCTTCTTCCTGCCCAAGGTGTTCTTCTCAAGTTATTGACCGGTCATCTCCAAATCTATCATTAAAGGTAGGTTTTCTCAAGTCACTGTAGCCCAAACTAAATTGATACAGTACAATAATTATCATGCATATACATGGTTTGGTTTACTATAGTTTTTCAACGACTTTCTGTTAATTTCTTGAAAAACACGTCCTTAGCAAGGGCGTGATTATGAAATACACGCCCCAGACAAGGGCGCTACTTTACAAATCACGACCCTGCCAAGGTCGTCAATTTTGGATTGACGCCCTGCACTCAGGCGTTAACTTCATCAATCGTTACTCACCCATGCTAAGAACTGATTACATATGAAAACCTGATTCTACACTAATAATGCATGATCCTATGTCTTCGAACATGTTGATATTATTGTCATGACCATATATTCGTTTTCCCATGAGTTCTATTATCCTGTAACCTGAAATTAGTACTGCCCATGAAAAATCATGGTATTTCTTGAATTCACGACCTAGACAAGGTCGTCTCTCACTGGACTAACGTCTGTATATAAGGCGTAAATTTAAAAGTAACGCCCCTTCATTGGGCGTGTAATTGTTAAAACCCTGAAATTTACATTATCTGTATAATGGAATTAGAAGTAACGCCCCTTCCAAGGGCGCGTTTTTGATAAATTTCTGAGAATAATTATATCCTGTCGAATATGTAAATGATGAGACGCCTGCCTCTGCAGTCGTCAACTTTGAAGAAACGCCCCTAGGAAAGGCGTGTTTTTGATAAATTAATGAAATAAATGGAAATTCTGCAAATTGGCAATACATGTAAACGCCCTTCTGTTAGGCGTTAATTATTCAATACACGACTTGACCTAAGTCGTTATTTTACTGTAAACTGATTTTTCCTCTGATTTGCTAACCGATGGTTTATATATTATACATATATATATATATATCGGCACTATTCTCCACTCCGTGAGTATAGTCCCATGTTTGCATGTTGATTTACCGACCACACTCAACTCTCATTGACATACAAGCTCTCCATTGGACATTCCGTTCCTTTGGACTAGCGAGTTAGTCATAGAGACCTCCGTAAGACTCCTCGTAGCCTTGGATTCCCTCAAGGCCGACTGAGCTGGTTGTACCCTAAAAACCCATTACACAGTTTTTGCCATGTCAATCTAAAGAAAACATGGTATACCGGCCCTTATGATTATACAAAGAGTATATCATAAGAAATTCTTGATGGGATGATGATATCATGCCATATCGTGTCATTCTTGTAAACCCAATTCTATGATAAGAATGAGGGTATCTTGCTTGATCTAATATTCATGTGGACCTCAATTCTATATAAAGAATGTCCATATTGATTTGCCATGGTACCTAAGTTAAGGGAACCATAATCTACCTAGTTTTATCGACATCGTGATTATACCGTTATTATCGCCATTCTATGTCCTTTGTCATATTTTGCACTCTATTCTATCAAAGTTGTCATACGTGTCTACAAGCTTGATTATTGAAATTCTATATTGGCTATATAAACAAGAGTGGATGTCAAAACACATGATAAATGCCTGCGCATATAGGGCCCGATCTGGTCCTGGGAGGAGCACCCGAAAGTACTTGTGCCCATGGGAGTTAAAATGATAAGGTATCTGGCATTATACCGAGTACTTGACTTGCTTGATTGGACATTCCACACACATCTTGTACTTGACTCGTACTTGACATGAAATGAAATGCGTGGCCCGAAAAAGGGTAATTTACTTGCTTGATACATGATAGCCAAAGTTCTTGACATGACCCGATAATGGTACTTGCTTGAATATCTTGAATAACTTGTATCTTGTTCATGAAAGTTCATCTTATTTCTTTGATATTACATTCTCTCTATCTTGTCGTTTCATGCGAGCATGCATAGCTTTATTGCATCCATGAAAATGTAATTACTTAAACCACTTGCTAGTACTTGAGATATAATTTCCTACTGAGCGTTCGCTCATTCCGTTTGTCCCTTTTTACTTTTCAGGTAAGTCCGACGACGATGGAAGTCAATCGGATGGGAATTGTCAAGAGTGAAGAGATAGAGATTCTCCAAGTGTCATCTAGTCTTTCCTATAGTTTCTTGAGTCAAATATGTATTCTTTTCCTTTTTATTAAACAGAGTATTGGATTTGTAATAGTCTATCCATTATGAAATAAAGGATTGGGTTATCTTGCTATTTTGCGCATCTCTGTCTTTGTGTCGAATACATGACCACTCTGATTGACATGATTGATATAGACACGTCGCGCATCTCCGGGTATCTTCCGCGCTCGGGGCGTGACAGTCTTTGTGGTATCAGAGCCTAAGGTATTCAATTCCTAGGAAACCCAAGTCCAAGGATAGGTTTCAAAACCTTTAACCAAGTGAGAGTGGGTAGAACCAAGGGTTAAATGATCAATGAGTCCTTTATAAGATCATAGTGATATAATACTAACATAGCTATTGTAATTGTAGGATAATGGCTGCCGAACGTGCTCAATGGCGCAACATGCAGCGTACCCTTCAAGGGATGACCCAAGTGCTACAACAGGTAGCACAAGGTGGTGCTCCACGAGCTGGAAGCTTACACCAAGCATTCAAGAATATGAATCCCCCGAAGTTCATGGGATCGACCGATCCAGACGATGCCGAGCATTGGGTTCGGGAGATTGAACGTATATTCCGTGTCATGCAATGCACGGATCAGGACAAAGTCTTATTAGCTACCTTCCAGTTAGAAAAGGATGCTAGATGCTGGTGGGAGTCGATTGAAGCTACTATTGACCCAACTCAAGTTACATGGGGTGAATTCGTTGAATATTTCAACGCCAAATATTTCTCTGATAGGGTCCAGGAAAAGAAGGCCGCCGAATTTGCCGCATTAAAGCAAAGATCTTTATCGGTGGCTGATTATGAAGCACAGTTCTCTAGACTGTCTAGATATGCTAAGCATTTAATTGGCACGGAAAAGATGAAAGCCCGTAGATTTCTTAATGGGCTTAGGCCCCACTACATTACTCAACTGGCGCCTATGGATATTCAAGTTTATACTGAAATAGTGCGCCGAGCTCAGTTGCTTGAAGATGCCACGGAACTATCTGATAGGATCCGTGGGAAAGACAAAAAGGAGCAAGTCACAAGTTCGGGTTCTTTTAAACCCAACTTTAAGAAGAGGCCCAATAATGGAGGTTTTTCCTCTCAAGATCAGAAGAACAAGAAATCCAAGCCTTTCTCTATCACCACTACACCTTCAAACATAGTATGCAAGCATTGTGACAAGGCTGGTCACAAAACAGAAGAATGCTGGAGGAAATTAGGAGCATGTCTCCGTTGTGGGAGTCGTGAACATCGGATTCCCGATTGTCCATTAATGAATGACCAAGACGGTGAGGGTAAACGCCCAGTGACAAGGAACGCGCGTCTTCATGCAATCCAAGAGACCGAACCAGAAGAAGAAGGCGGATTGGTGGAAGGTACATTAAAAATTTGTTCCAAATATGCACATGTCTTATTTGATACGGGTGCATCGCATTCCATTATTTCCAAGAAGTTTGCTGACCCATTACCTCTAGAACCAGAATGGATGAAGATAATATTGTCTACTCCTCTCGGAAACGAGACGGATATCACACATCATTACCAAAATTGTGAGGTATTGGTTCGAGGAAAGAATTTTCCTATTGATCTTATCTGCTTAGATCTAAAAGAATATGATGTTATACTAGGAGCAGATTGGTTATCCAAATACCAGGCAACGGTTGATTGCCGTGAAAGCAAGATTGTTTTCAAGGAATTTCCGGAACTGACTTATACTAGTCCTAAGAGTCGAAGCAAATCCCCTCTTATTTCGGCTCTTCGAGCAAGCAAGCTCGTCAGGAAAGGATGTGTATCCTTCCTTGCTTTTGTCACTAATAAAGAAGCTAAGGAAACCAAGATAGAAGACGTTCAAGTAGTACGAGAATTCCCAGACGTATTTCCGGAAGAATTGCCGGGATTACCCCCGCAAAGAGATGTGGCCTTTACCATCGACTTAGTCCCTGGTGCCGGTCCGGTTTCAAAGGCACCATATAGAATGTCCCCTGCTGAACTCAAGGAGTTGAAGGAGCAGTTGATGGAACTAATCCGAAAAGGGTTTATTAGACCAAGTACTTCCCCGTGGGGAGCACCAGTCTTATTTGTAAAGAAGAAGGATGGATCCATGAGATTGTGTATTGACTATCGGCAGTTGAATCATCTTACTATCAAGAACAAGTATCCACTGCCGAGAATCGATGAATTGTTTGATCAGATTTCAGGATCCAAATATTTCTCCAAGATTGATCTCCGGTCGGGATATCATCAATTAAGGATCAAGGATGATGACATTCACAAGACCGCATTCAGAAGCAGGTATGGCCATTACGAATTTGTTGTTATGCCTTTTGGACTAACAAATGCCCCTGCTGCCTTTATGCAGTTAATGAATAGCATATTCAGGCCTTACTTGGATCAATTCATAGTAGTCTTCATCGATGATATATTGATATATTCTAAGACTAAGGAAGAACATGAAGAGCATTTGAGGATTGCATTGCAAGTCTTGAGGACAAATCAATTATATGCTAAACTCAGCAAATGCGAGTTCTGGCTTGAAGAAGTGGCTTTTCTCGGACATGTCATATCCAAGGACGGTTTATCTGTGGATCCGTCAAAAGTTGAAGCTGTAAGAAACTGGGAGAGACCCACTAATGCAAGCGAGATCAGAAGTTTCTTGGGTCTTGCAGGCTATTATCGGCGATTTATCAAAGATTTCTCTAAGATCGCCGTACCACTTACAAGATTAACTCGTAAGGAGATCCGATATGAATGGAGTGAGGAATGTGAAAGCAGTTTCCAAACTCTCAAGGATCATCTCACCACAGCTCCGGTCTTAGCCCTACCAATTGAAGGAGAGAAATTCGAGGTCTACACTGATGCTTCTGGCATTGGCCTCGGATGTGTTCTAATGCAACATGGGAAGGTCATAGCATACTCTTCTCGTCAACTGAAGAAGCATGAGGAGAATTACCCCGTCCATGACTTGGAATTGGCCGCGGTAGTATTTGCCCTAAAGATATGGAGACACTATCTCTATGGGGTACAGTTTACTGTATACTCCGATCACAAAAGTCTCAAATATCTATTTTCACAAAAGGAGCTGAACATGAGACAAAGACGTTGGCTAGAATATCTCAAGGACTTCGACTTCAGTATACAATACCATCCCGGAAAGGGTAATTATGTTGCTGACGCCCTTAGTCGAAAGCCGAGAGCAATGATAGCAAATTGTATGATGCAAGAATGGAGGTTGCTTGAACAATTCTCCGAGCTCAATATAAGCTTGGACACGGAAGCCAAATTTATCACATTATCTCATGTAAGCGTACAGTCAGATTTATTATCTGAGATACGAGCACTTCAGGATGATGATCCTATATTAGTGGAAATCAAAGGCAGATTAGAAGGACAATCTGACTTTCAACTAACTTCCGAGGGAAGATTATTATTCAAAGATAGAACTTGTATACCCGATTGTCCGGAATTAAAGAAGAAGATCTTAGATGAAGCTCACAGATCAAGATACACTATTCATCCTGGATCAACTAAAATGTACCAAGATGTAAAGAGGAACTTTTGGTGGCCCAATATGAAAAGAGAAATAGCGGACTATGTATCACGTTGTCTCACATGCCAACAGGTCAAGGCGGAACACCAAAAGCCTGCGGGAAAACTACATCCTCTAGATATTCCTAAGTGGAAATGGGAGGATATTGGTATGGACTTCATCATGGGTTTGTCTAAATCTAAAGGAGGACATGATGGAATCTGGGTTATCATTGACCGATTGACTAAATCGGCACATTTCTTGCCAATCAAAAGCCGATGGTCGATTGATGTACTAGCTGCACTATACATTAAAGAAATAGTCAGGATACATGGAATTCCTGTCTCAATCGTGTCTGATAGGGATCCCCGTTTTACTTCTCATTTTTGGAAGGGATTACAACATTCGTTGGGGACAAGGCTCAACTTTAGTACTGCTTTTCACCCACAAACGGATGGTCAGACCGAGCGAACTAATCAAGTTGTTGAAGATATGCTGAGAGCATGCATTATTGACTTTGGAGGAAGCTGGCATGACCACTTACCTTTAGTTGAATTTGCATATAATAATAGCTACCAAGCTAGTATCCAAATGGCACCTTTCGAAGCCTTATACGGAAGGAGTTGCCGATCTCCCATATGTTGGAACGAAGTTGGAGAAAAACAACTATTAGGTCCAGACATGGTAAGGGATACAACCGAGAAGATACAAGTAATCAGAGAAAGATTACAAGTTGCTCAGACAAGGCAAAGGGCTTATGCTGATACCAGGAGAAGAGATCTTGAATTCCAGGTTGGAGATCATGTATTTCTTAAAATATCCCCTGGACGTGGCATACGAAGATTTGGTGTTAAAGGCAAGCTTACGCCAAGATTTATCGGACCATTTGAGGTACTCGAAAGAGTTGGCGAGGTTGCTTATCGCATCGCGTTGCCTCCTCAGTTGTCCGAAGTACACAATGTATTTCACATATCTATGTTGAAGAAGTATGTACACGATCCGTCACATATTATTGAGCATGGAGATCTGGTGATCCAGAAAGATCTCACATATGAACAAAGGCCCTTGAGGATATTGGATCGAGAAATACGAGCTCTAAGGAATAAGGTTATTCCCATGATCAAGGTGCAATGGAATAAGAATCCTGAACGCGAAGCGACATGGGAGACCGAGGAATCTATGAAGAAAAGATTTCCCGAGTTATTCTAAGAGGTATATGTCCTACACTCTCCGCATGTATAATTATATATATATTGAATTTGGGGACCAAATTCTTTTTAAGTGGGGGAGGGTGTAGCAACCCTAATAAATGAATAATTGAAATGAATTAAAATATATATATTACAGAAGTAATATATATAAAAGGAATAGGGTTAATTGGACGAAATAAAACAAATTAACGCCTCTTATTAGGGCGTTAATTCAAAAAGAAACGCCTCTATCAAAGGCGTGACTCAAGAAAGGACGCCCACACGTGCGGTCGTCAATTCTCACGACCAAATAGGCAAGTAAAAGAAACGCCTCTATCTTGGGCGTGTTTTAAAAAAAAGAAACGCCCTTTTTCAAGGCGCTTTTTAAGAAACGCCCTTATGCAAGGCGTTAATTCAAGAATACACGCCCTGACCAAAGGCGTTAATTCAGTTCGTGACTCGTTCGAACCCAGAGCTTATCCAGGGAAAGATTAACCTAATCTAGTAAGTATCTATTAGAGTAAGGACTCTATTAGGGATATGTTACCCTTAATCAAACCCTACTCTTGTTAGGACTTCAAAATCCTATAAATAATACGTTCGATCCAAACCTAAACCTATTTGCTTTATTCGTCTGCAGAGGTACGTGAGAGGAACATATGTTCTTCTATTCTTCTTCTTCTGTTATGAACGTATTTTGTGGAGAACTAATGTTCTTCATCTTCTTCTGTTATAGGTCCAGAAGGTTACGTACGTGAAGAACAAGGTAATGTTCTTCAAACCGTTTTCCTAAACTTCGGTTATATCTTCATACTCCCTCCTTTCTTCCCCTACAGGTTGATTGAAGATCATCGTCGCCATCATCTTCATCAACTGAATTTTCCTTCTTCCTGCCCAAGGTGTTCTTCTCAAGTTATTGACCGGTCATCTCCAAATCTATCATTAAAGGTAGGTTTTCTCAAGTCACTGTAGCCCAAACTAAATTGATACAGTACAATAATTATCATGCATATACATGGTTTGGTTTACTATAGTTTTTCAACGACTTTCTGTTAATTTCTTGAAAAACACGTCCTTAGCAAGGGCGTGATTATGAAATACACGCCCCAGACAAGGGCGCTACTTTACAAATCACGACCCTGCCAAGGTCGTCAATTTTGGATTGACGCCCTGCACTCAGGCGTTAACTTCATCAATCGTTACTCACCCATGCTAAGAACTGATTACATATGAAAACCTGATTCTACACTAATAATGCATGATCCTATGTCTTCGAACATGTTGATATTATTGTCATGACCATATATTCGTTTTCCCATGAGTTCTATTATCCTGTAACCTGAAATTAGTACTGCCCATGAAAAATCATGGTATTTCTTGAATTCACGACCTAGACAAGGTCGTCTCTCACTGGACTAACGTCTGTATATAAGGCGTAAATTTAAAAGTAACGCCCCTTCATTGGGCGTGTAATTGTTAAAACCCTGAAATTTACATTATCTGTATAATGGAATTAGAAGTAACGCCCCTTCCAAGGGCGCGTTTTTGATAAATTTCTGAGAATAATTATATCCTGTCGAATATGTAAATGATGAGACGCCTGCCTCTGCAGTCGTCAACTTTGAAGAAACGCCCCTAGGAAAGGCGTGTTTTTGATAAATTAATGAAATAAATGGAAATTCTGCAAATTGGCAATACATGTAAACGCCCTTCTGTTAGGCGTTAATTATTCAATACACGACTTGACCTAAGTCGTTATTTTACTGTAAACTGATTTTTCCTCTGATTTGCTAACCGATGGTTTATATATTATACATATATATATATATATCGGCACTATTCTCCACTCCGTGAGTATAGTCCCATGTTTGCATGTTGATTTACCGACCACACTCAACTCTCATTGACATACAAGCTCTCCATTGGACATTCCGTTCCTTTGGACTAGCGAGTTAGTCATAGAGACCTCCGTAAGACTCCTCGTAGCCTTGGATTCCCTCAAGGCCGACTGAGCTGGTTGTACCCTAAAAACCCATTACACAGTTTTTGCCATGTCAATCTAAAGAAAACATGGTATACCGGCCCTTATGATTATACAAAGAGTATATCATAAGAAATTCTTGATGGGATGATGATATCATGCCATATCGTGTCATTCTTGTAAACCCAATTCTATGATAAGAATGAGGGTATCTTGCTTGATCTAATATTCATGTGGACCTCAATTCTATATAAAGAATGTCCATATTGATTTGCCATGGTACCTAAGTTAAGGGAACCATAATCTACCTAGTTTTATCGACATCGTGATTATACCGTTATTATCGCCATTCTATGTCCTTTGTCATATTTTGCACTCTATTCTATCAAAGTTGTCATACGTGTCTACAAGCTTGATTATTGAAATTCTATATTGGCTATATAAACAAGAGTGGATGTCAAAACACATGATAAATGCCTGCGCATATAGGGCCCGATCTGGTCCTGGGAGGAGCACCCGAAAGTACTTGTGCCCATGGGAGTTAAAATGATAAGGTATCTGGCATTATACCGAGTACTTGACTTGCTTGATTGGACATTCCACACACATCTTGTACTTGACTCGTACTTGACATGAAATGAAATGCGTGGCCCGAAAAAGGGTAATTTACTTGCTTGATACATGATAGCCAAAGTTCTTGACATGACCCGATAATGGTACTTGCTTGAATATCTTGAATAACTTGTATCTTGTTCATGAAAGTTCATCTTATTTCTTTGATATTACATTCTCTCTATCTTGTCGTTTCATGCGAGCATGCATAGCTTTATTGCATCCATGAAAATGTAATTACTTAAACCACTTGCTAGTACTTGAGATATAATTTCCTACTGAGCGTTCGCTCATTCCGTTTGTCCCTTTTTACTTTTCAGGTAAGTCCGACGACGATGGAAGTCAATCGGATGGGAATTGTCAAGAGTGAAGAGATAGAGATTCTCCAAGTGTCATCTAGTCTTTCCTATAGTTTCTTGAGTCAAATATGTATTCTTTTCCTTTTTATTAAACAGAGTATTGGATTTGTAATAGTCTATCCATTATGAAATAAAGGATTGGGTTATCTTGCTATTTTGCGCATCTCTGTCTTTGTGTCGAATACATGACCACTCTGATTGACATGATTGATATAGACACGTCGCGCATCTCCGGGTATCTTCCGCGCTCGGGGCGTGACATCGCGAGTGAGAGAAGGAAGCAGAGAAGAAAAGGAAGAGAAAGAAGAAGAGAGAACGAGAGATAGGAAGCTTCATCTGAAGATGTATCTTCACTGCACCGTGGATCAGATCCAAGCCAGTCAGCTCTGTTGAGAGCCATATTGTGCATTTCATCTTTCAGCTTTCTATTTGCTGAAGTTATTTTCATTTCGTGTTTTTGTTTCTCCGTTTTCATATGGTTATCTTGTTCTTCCGATTGCCCTGCTGGGGATCGGGTTCCTCCTGTTGGTTTAGGAGAAGGGAGATCTGATCTCCGGGTTGCAAGTGACAGGTTGTCACTTGTGGGTTCCCTCTGGTTAAGGGAAGGGAGGCTAGTCCTCCGGTTCTGGGCTTGTGGTTGCAAGTCCAGTGGTCCCGCCTGGTCTGGAGGAAGAGAGGTCTTCAACCTCTAGTTTCCAAGTGGCTGGGAGTCACTTGGGTGTCCCTCCGGTTGGGAGGAAGAGGGGAGGCTGTTCCCCTGGTCAAGCTGTGTGGCAGCAACTGTTTGCAGACTAAGTCTGCGTTCTAGCTTGGGCTAGTGGAAGCCTCACTCCGATTGGGAGTGAGGGGTGGATGTAGGTCTGTGGACCGAACCACCTAAAAATCTATTGTGCAGTGGTTTGATTGTTTGCTTTGCTTCCGCTAGATGCTTGAATAGGCACGCTCCAAGTGTTTGTATTTGACTTGAATCGAATTGGTTCTATCCTGTGTCTATCTCTAGTATCCAAGTTTTTATTTGGCCATTATACATAGAAGGATACATTCACCCCCCTCTGTATCCGGGCCTAACACCCTAACAGTTGGTATCAAAGCGGTGTCTGCATACAAGGTCCAGCGACCTGCAGATTCGATCTTGCGGTCTTAGGTGCTAATTTATTTTTAGTGCATCAATATTCCTGTTGCATTGAATTAATCTGCTATCTGTTTCAATGGCTTGTCCACCCGTCTTTAGTGGTTCTGATTTCAACCAGTGGCACAGTGCACTACGTGCTTATATTAAATCTATTGATCCAGACCTGTGGAAAGTGATTTCACATGGTCCTCATAAATTACCAAAGAAAAGGTCCAAATGGACTGACAGTCACGAATCAATGTATGAGGAGAATCAGACAGCTATAAATCTGATGAAAGCAGCCACTGACAAAGCCTTTCACTCATGTTTCCTTGATTGCAGATCTGCAAGGGATATGTTGGAGATGATGAAGAGAGCCGGGAAAGAAAAGCAAACAAGCTGCATGATGGCCAACAGAAGTAATCAATGTGGTAGCGATCAAGGCAGCAATCAAAGTGAAGACGATAATGATGAGGAGGTAAACCCTTTTAAGAACTATACCTTGGATGATTGGGAGAATTTATATGCTGAATTATTAGAGTCTCATGAACAGTTAAGAGAACAATACAAAAAATTGAAGAAGAATAGTAGGTCAGACAGTTTCAATTCTCCATGTAAAAACTGTGCTGAACTGAAAAATGTTCATGATACTTTTATGTCTGATATTCAAATGTTGAAGAAACAAATTTCATTGCTGAAAATTGAAGATCAAGATCATGTAAAGGAAATCTCTAAAGTTGAAAAGAAGCTTAGCCTAGCTAGTCATGATTCTGTTCAGAGTAAGGATTTGCTGAAAGAACTTGAATGTGTTAAATCTGACTTAAACGAGCTGAAAAATGAGAATGACTCTCTCAGAAAGTTTTCTAAAGAAAATGAAGAATAATTAGAGAAACTTAAATGAGAGAATGATTTGCTGATTGAAAAATTTAATGGCATAAAATCTGTAAACATAGAATTACAGAAAGATTTTGAAAAATAACAAAAGGAATTGAAGGAGTTTGAAGCTAGGAGAGAAAGCATGGTTAACTCAGAAGATCAGACTCTAATAAATGAGTTAATTCAGAATGACAAGCTTAAGGAAAAAAATGAAAAATTAAAATTGTTAAACAGTGCCATGTCTGAAAGACTTCTCACATTGGAGAAAGGAAAAGTCACTTGTACAAATGAAACTGATGAAGTAGATGAGCTGAAAAAGGAAATTGAAAAATACAAAACAACTAACAAAGTTTTGAATGAAGTTGTTAACTGCAGTGAACAAGAGATTGCAAGCTATGAAATAAACATTGTATCTCTCGAAAATGAGATTCAAGACTTGAGGAAATCCTTGTCTAAATTTGTTGATGGGCAAGAAAACCTAGACAAGCTGCTATGTGTAAAAGTCAATGTCAAAAAGGAAGGGTTGGGATACAATAATCTAAATAAAAAGGCTTTGCAGAACAAAGTAATGACATCCTTTGTAAATGCTTCAAACGTAGCCACAACATCAAAAGACAAACAGCCCATTGTTCAGAAAATACTGGGAACAAAGATTAATTTTAAGAAAGAAGGACTAGGTTACAGTCCAGTCATGAGGAAGGCTGATGGAGCCAACCTGAAAACTGTCTTTGCTAAATCCTCTGAACAGGAGAAGCCTTCTACTTCATCTCCACCTCGGTACAAGGCTAAGAAAACAGAAAAATAAAATAAACATCATAAAACATCAAAAATTCAAAGGAACAATCTGCATGCTAAAAACTCATCAGATAAATGCCATGTTTTTAAGAAATCAAATGGCTCATGTCATTATTGTGGTAAATATGGACATCTTATGAGTAACTATTTTATGATGAAAAAGGATGACAAAAAGCATGCTAGAAAATATGTGTCTGGTCAGAAAAAGAGTGTCATAAGTTCTAATTGTGATAAAGTAGGATACACTACTGCTCATTGCTGGTTTGCAAGTAGTAAGGAAAAATCATGTTCATATCATACAAAACACTTTGCAAATCAGTATGTCGTTAACAAGAACAAATCTGTTTCAAAGAACCAGCACATCATATGTTTTAATTGCAACAAAATTGGTCACAAGGCCTCTGAATGCTGGTCAGGCTCTTTTAGAAGAAAGTCCCCTTTCTGCTCTCACTGTGGAAAGCATGGCCACATGTTTGATTGTTGGCATGCTCAGGGTAGAAAATTCAATTCTAAAACTGTTAAATTCCCTGCAAGTACAAATGCTCTCAGAAAGAACAAAGTTGTTTTCAAAATGAAAAACTTTGAATGTTTTGATTATGGAAAATAGTTTGGTCATACAAATAGCAGAAATTTCCATGCTAATGCACATACAATTCATGTTCATAATGATGTGCATAAAGAAAACCTAAATCCTATTTTCTCATGCTATAACTGTGGAAAGCCAGGTCACAGGGCTGCAACCTGTTGGCTGACAGGACATCAAAACCAAACTGGTCTTGGCAAACAGAATGTTTATTCTGTTAACAAGGAGTCTCATGTATATGCACATAGAGTTCATGCTAACAAGAATGTGCATAAATCAGGTCTGAAAACTGATGCTCCTTGCTATCAAGTTAAAAATATGCTGAGAAAACCTGCTAGAAGTGATACTGTCATGTCAGGACCCAAGACTTCTTGGGTACCTGTTTCTGCAAAATAACGTTGCTATGCAGGTGTGCCTTCGGACTGGAATAAAAGGGGTAATGATCCAAGGCACTCAAGAATGAATAACCCCATTCTCACACTATTCAGGTAAACTCTCTACATTTCATGTTTTGAAATTCATCTAGTGCATGCATGCTAAATCTGTTCTTGCATATTGATTCATCATCTGCCAGTTGCATTTGAGTGTTCTGTGCAAATTTGAGTTTAAAGGGGTTGTCTGTATCTGATGCATACATAGGCTAATTGCAATTGCTTGATAATTGTGTTATGCATAAACTCTGAAAACAAATTGCATTTCAAATTTTCTGAAAAATCTGAACTGCATATGAGTGTGACTTGAAACTTGTGTGTTGCAATAGCTCACTAAAATTCTGAATTACATATAGGACTGCATGTTGAATAATTATGCATGACCTCAATGGTATATAAATGGTAAGGTACCAAAAGACAGGGAGGTCTGTCTGGAGGTTCTTACTATGTGTGAGGTGGTCTTTTAGACCAAGTGCTCCGCCTAGTACCATGGGTCACCTTACTGGTTAGGACAGTCTGAATGTGCATGAATCATTTGGTCTCATATGTTCAGTTCTCAGTGCAAACATTGCATGTTTTCAGGGGGAGTAAGTTGCATATCCTTGCATAGCATTCAATGTTGAGTCTTTGCATGTCCCTGCATACATATAGTGAATTACATTTTCTTATATTGAAAATGCCAAAAAGAGAGTTTGAATGCATATTGTGAGGGGGAGTCAATGCATTGCATATAGGTTGTCAAATGCATACATGTGTCAGAACTCATTGCATATCCCTTCTTACTGATTTTGTTGACAAACCTTAATCATATTCTGAAAACTTTGAGCTTCACAATCTCTCTTAACAATTGGTATTTCTCCTATCAATTGGTATCATTTGGGTTCAAAATTCTATCAGTCCTTCATGAAGATTTCAATGGGCTATCTCGATCATAAATATGAAAACTCTTGAACTAGAAATCTTCTATTATACATTTTTATGAATGACTGAAATAACTCATGTGGTTTAAGTTTAATGTATTCAATGAGTTTGACTTTAAAATCTCTTAAAAATATCTGAAGTATGTTTAATAAACATTAACCATCTGTTTCATACTGTGTCTTGAAAACTTCTGAAATCTGCACTTTTGAATACATGACTTCAACTGATTAAGTACATGAAACTATTATTGATTTGAAGTAAATGAATTTTTCTGAAATGTCTAAAGGGTAATATCTGTCAGAGCAATGACATTGGTCACTGAGAAACACATGTCCAAAGGACTGTGTCATGAGGTGCCTTAGTTAACTCTGATTAAGAATTCATTGAAATTCAGGCAGAGCAATGGCATGCACACTGAGAAATACAACTCACTCATCAAGAAATGATTTGGAGTGTGTCATGATGTGTAAATGCTATCTCTGTTCATATATAGCATGACAGTTAGTCACACTAAGTGCTTAGGGATATTGGCCTCTGATCAAGGTATATCCTCTAGTTATAAGGTGTGCACTGAACTAGACTGCTCGTAAAATTTGTGGCATGAAAAATTGTTGAACATATCTCAATATCTGAATATTGATGCTAAAATCAAATTGCTACAACCCTAGATAAAATAATATGACTTCATAATTGCTTAATCTCAATACTAGTGCATGTAATTCTAAAAGAAGTCAATAAATTTGATTGTGTAAGACAAAAGGAGGACAATCAAGATAAATATGAGGGCTTGGTTCATTTTTATTAAAACATGGTTTTAGATATCAATACAGATTTTTATTGATAAACTCTACATACATCATGTTTAAACCATGCTGTTCAAAAGGCTCATTCATAAGTCCCTATAATGGAAGACTTTGAAAAATTATGTTTTGGATTTATGAGATTGATATCTCCTTGAAAATCTTGCTGAATTATTTCTGTTTGGAGCTTATTTATAAATCTGATTATTTGAACCTTTCTGCTCACTTTCCTTAGGTCATTGACCTGAACTTCTCCTTGTTTGCCCCTGTGGTCTCCTTCTCATCTATCTCATAAGATTCCACTTATTCAGGGGAAGCATTCCTAGTCATACTGAATCGTGTTCAGATCATTTCTATCCTTGCATTCATATACTTAGGGGGAAGTATTGCATTTCTTGTTGCATCTGCATTTTTGCATTTACCCCCTCCCATGGTTCATCTTGTTTATACCAAATGAGGGAGATTGTTTGCCACAAAGGGGGAGACTTTCATTCAATCATTGCATGCTGGCTTCTTTTGATCGTCTCTAACTAATGACTTTTTGCTAAAACTCTTAAAGGGGAAGAATCATGTTCTTGCAAGGGGGAGAAATTGACTGAATTTTTATACATGTTTTAATTTCTCAAACTATTTTCTTTTTGATGAAGTCAAAGGGGGAGAATAGTTTGAGACATCAGACTGACTCACTGCATCATGTTGCCATCATCAAAAAGGGGGAGATTGTTATGCCCATGTGATTTTGATGATGGTTTTAATGCTGTAATGGTGGTTTTAATGATTGGCCTTTAAAGTGAGTTATTCACTGTGAGTCATCTTGTGTGAATTCACTGTGAGTCATCTTGTGTGAGTCTTCATGCTAGTATTCACTTTCTGATCATACTGCAATTCTTCATATGTTCTGATATGGCATTGCATAATTGATTATGTTCAGTCATGTTACTATTGTTCTTAAGACTGCAGTTTATACTGCAGCGTCGACCCATCGAACTGCAGCGTCGACGCTGCAAAGGCTCTTCAGAGGTAGCAGTAAGAAATAGTTGACCTGCTGCGTCCACGCTGCTTGGGCAATGCGTTGACGCTAGGTGCCTCCTTAACGGTCCTCTTTCAAAGACTGTACAGCGTAAAGTCCACACTGTAGTGCGTCAATGCCTTGAGCTGATGCGTCGACTCATCAGTTCAGGTTCTTCAAGTCTCTTCATTAGACTGTGGCAAAGTCTATACAGTGGTCTGTGTAGCCTGTTTGATTATTGAAGTCTGTACAGCCAATGCACTTAACTCAAGTCCATACACTGGAAGCTCTTCATTTGATTGAGTCTATATATCCACAGTGGATCATCAAGTCCATACATTCGTTTCCTTGGACAAAGTCTATACATTGTGGCATTGAACTTTCAAGTCTGAACACTGGTTTTCATGAGAAGTCTATACAGACCTCATCGTCTTAAAGAGCGTCTCAAGCTGAAGTCTATACATTGGTCTTAATATCCTAAGTCTATACACTTGATTGTGAGACCTTCAACTCTGTACACTGCTTGAGCCTCACCAAGTCTGTACATCACTTCAAGCGATTCAAGTCTATACAGACTGCCTTCACATTCAGAGTCTGTACATCGGTCCTTCAGCCGATCGTCTCATTCAAAACTTTGCAAGTCTGTACAGCCTACCGTCTCATGCAGCGTCTTATGTTAAAGTCTGTACATCGCATGCATCAGAATTAAGTCTGCTCATTGCATCGTCTCTATCAGTGTCTCACTGGTCAAGTCTGAATAGACTTTAGCGTCTCATGAAAAGTCTACAACGCTTCAGCATTTAGAAGTCTGTACACTGGCCTTTGCATTAAGCCTCAAAGTCTGTACAACCGTGTGCATTGGATTCCAAGTCTGTACATCCTGCACCGTCTCTTGCAGCATCTCAAGCCAAGTCCATACATAGTTCAACAGCACTTAGAAGTTTGTACATCGGTCCGTCTTGTTCAGCGTCTTAGTGCATTTAAAGTCTCTACAGCGTCCGTCTCAGCTAGCGTCTCATGCTGCGTCTTAGGCAAGTCTATACATCGCCTTCAGACTTTCAAGTCTATACACTCCATGATCTTCCAAGTATGTACATCCACAGTGTATCTTCAAAGTCTGAACATTGTCTCACTCCGTCAAAGTCCATACATTTGTTTTCTCTTCAAGTCTGGACATTGGCTTCATATCATAAAGTCTGTACATTGGCTTCGCATCTGCAAGTCTGTACATCGGTTTGATATCAACAAGTCTGTACATTGGGTTCAACTCTCCAAGTCTGTACAGCCACATTCAATAGGTAAAGTCTATACATTCTTCAACTGGAACTGTGCAAGTCTGTTCATCGTTGTTTGCCAAAGTCTAGACATTGGCATCTATTCCTACGTTGCACTTCCAAGTCTGCACATTGGGATCTTTACCTACGTTCAGCTCTGAAAGTATGTACATCAGGAACTTTACCGTCGTTGCCTTGCCAAAGTATATACACTGAACTATTCCTCAAAGTCTGTACAACCTGTCTATCTTCATGGGTCGTGTGCCTTTACTGCGTTGACGCACTTGGGTGACTGCGCAGACGCACACCTTTCTGTCTTGCTCACTGCGTCGACGGTGACACTGGATGCGTTGACGCATTGGCCTGTTGCCAAGGGCGTGAGCATCTCGCCTGAGGAGCTGAGGCGACGCTGCACGATGGAAGCGTTGACGCCTTGTGCTGATGTTCAAAGGTCTGTTGATCAACATCAAGTCTGTACAACATGAAGTCTGTACATTGGTTTTGTTTTGAACAGAACGCCTAAGTCTATGCTTTGCTGAATGTTATTCAAGTCTAAACAGCGGATGTCTTCATGTGTGAAGTCTATACAATGCATGCTCACATAACTAACTCTATACACTCGATTATTAGATCTTCAACTATATACATTGGTTGAGTCTATACACTGAGATCTCATGAAGAGTTGCAAGTCTATACACTCGTTGTTAGAGGCCTGAACTAAATAACTCTATACACTCTATCCTTCACACGAAGTCTATACAGCCATCTATGTGTGCCTTGCTCGTTGAATGAAGTCTGAACATTGCCTTAAGCTGATACTGTCTTCGACTGATTAACTGACAGGTTATTCAACTTATTTTCTGACAGGTTTAATGGATGAGGCCATCAAGACTTGCACGTGATCCTAGAGGCTGAAATGCTGACACGTGGACCACTGAAGCTTGGGCGGGAATCGAAAAGAGCATAAGCCCTAGCTGCTTGCTGCTGGTATATATATATGGAGTCTCCTCCATCGGCTGGCAGACATAGAAGAGTAGAGAGTGCCTCCACGATACAGAGAATAGAGTAGAAGAAGAAAAAGAAGAGTGGCCGAGTGAGAGAAGCAGCAGAAGTAAAAAGAGAAAGAGAGAGAGCTCGCGAGTGAGAGAAGGAAGCAGAGAAGAAAAGGAAGAGAAAGAAGAAGAGAGAACGAGAGATAGGAAGCTTCATCTGAAGATCTATCTTCACTGGACCGTGGATCAGATCCAGGCCAGTCAGCTCTGTTGAGAGTCATATTGTGCATTTCATCTTTCAGCTTTCTGTTTGCTGAAGTTATTTTCATTTCGTGTTTTTGTTTCTCCGTTTTCATATGGTTATCTTATTCTTCCAATTGCCCTGTTGGGGATCGGGTTCCTCCTGTTGGTTCAGGAGAAGGGAGATCTAATCTCCGGTTTTCACTTGTGGGTTCCCTCTGGTTAAGGGAAGGGAGGCTAGTCCTCCGGTTCTGGGCTTGTGGTTGCAAGTCCAGTGGTCCCTCCTGGTCTGGAGGAAGAGAGGTCTTTGACCTCTAGTTTCCAAGTGGCTGGGAGTCACTTGGGTGTCCCTCCGGTTGGGAGGAAGAGGGGAGGCTGTTCCCCTGGTCAAGCTGTGTGGCAGCAACTGTTTGCAGACTAAGTCTGCGTTCTAGCTTGAGCTAGTGGAAGCCTTACTCCGGTTGGGAGTGAGGGGTGCATGTAGGTCTGTGGACCGAACCACCTAAAAATCTATTGTGCAGTGGTTTGATTGTTTTCTTTGCTTCCGCTAGATGCTTGAATAGGCACGCTCCAAGTGTTTGTATTTGACTTGAATCGAATTGGTTCTATTCTGTGTCTATCTCTAGCATCCAAGTTTTTATTTGGTCATTATACATAGAAGGATACATTCACCCCCCTCTGTATTCGGGCCTAGCACCCTAACAACCTCCAGGCTCGGCGGTTGCGGATTTTTCCTCGACTTCCCGGGGGCCCCTGTTCTTCCCGTCCGGCCTTGTGGCTTCAACCGAGATATTGTAGCACCTTCTGGCCATGGCATGGTTGCCTCGGACCTCCCCCAACCCATTTTTGGTGGGGAACTTCATCTTTTGGTTATAGGTAGAAGGCATTGCTTTCATTCGGCTGAGGATTCCTCGGTCAAAGATTGCATTGTATGCTATCATACCCTTGATCACTATGAAGTCTGCCATAACCGTAGCGGTCTTGGGTGGGGTGCCAAGAGTAACCGACAGGCTGAGGGCTGCCTCGGGATAAGTGGCCTGGCCATTGAACCCGCACAGGGGGGTTCGGATCGGGCGGAGTTTAGACGGATCCTCCCCCATCTTAAGGAAACATTCATAGAATAATACATCGGGGGCACTTCCATTATCAACTAGAACCCTGTCTATGTTACAATGGTTTATTGTGGCTGATATAACTAGGGCGTCGTCATGCGGGGTGGTCAGCCCTTCCAGGTCTTGGTCGGAGAAGACTATGACCTGGGGCTCACTTGGCGGGGCCTTGGGAGGCTCGACGGTTCGGCTCGCCCGCTCAGCATGACGCTTCCTTCCTCGGCCACTGTCTCCTCATGATGCAGCTTGTCCAGCGATGACGTTGATGTGGACCCTGCGAGGGGAGTTGTCGATTTCCTCGGGGGTGCCTTGGTCTTCCTTATGCCCGGCCACGAATTGGGATAGGTGTCCTTGGCGGACGAGACGCTTGATCTCATCCTGGAGCTGATGGCAATCGCCGATGTGATGCCCATTGTCACTGTGGAATAGGCAATGTTTGCTGTTATTGTGGCTTTTCGACCTCATTGGCTCGGGTTGGCGGAGGAGGCCAGAGCCTTTGATGTCTTCATATATTTCATACACTGGAGCGGTTAAGGGAGTGTACTGCTCGTACTTCCGGGATGGTTCTTTATGCTCCCCATCTCGGTTCCGCCTCTTTCTTTGGCCCGAGCTTGACTCGGGTGCTCACTTCTTGTCCCCCTCTCGACCCGAGCCGGTTGCGCCTCGGCATGCGCTGAGAACTTCTTCGCACTCAGCATGGCGTAAGGCTAGAGTCACTAGCTCGGCAAGGGTCGAGGGAGGGTGGAGGACAAGTTCGCGGTGAAGTTTCTCGTTCCGGGTGCCTCCGGTCAGTGCGGTTATGGCTGAGGCTACATCCAGGTGGGGGATTCTCAGGGCTTCCGATTTGAATCAGTTGATGTAAGCCCGGAGTCTCTCCCCTTGCGCCTGTTTGAGAGCCAAAAGCCCCGCTACCGACCTCGGGGGGCCGCTACCGGCAAAACTCTCCTTGAATACTCGCCCAAACTGCTTGAAGTCTCGGATGGATCCGGGGGTGAGGGCCCGGAACCATGCTTGGGAGTCTTGGACCAGGGTGGTCGTGAAAGCTCGGCACTTGATGTCATCGGATGTCCCGTGAAGGGTCATCAGGGCGTCGAAGCTGTCGAAGTGGTCGGCCGGGTCGCCTTGGCCGTCGTAAGCCTTGAAGGTCAGGATGGAGGTTCTAGGAGATACCTCTGCCTTCAAGATATAGTCAGAGAACGGAGATCTCTCTTCATCCTCTGGTGGAGAGGTCTTCTGCAAGGCTCGTAAGGAGCGCTCCTGCCCTGCGAAGCGCCTCTCGAACTCTCGTAGACGGAGGGACAACTCCGACTATTGTTGCGCCGTAGGGCTAAGGGGGCGTGATGGCAGGCTGTCCTGGCGCTCCCTGGGGACTTTAGTCTCTGGGTGTGGACGGCGTGCCCCAGGTTTCCCCCATTTTGGTGTGGAGGAGGCTTCTTGCTCCGGAGGGGGGGCTTGTGAAGGTCCTCCGGTCTTGTTGTGAATAAGCTGCTGCCCTCAGAGGGTGAAGCGACCTCCGGCGGTGTGCTAGGACACGTTCTCGCAGGGGGGGTTCTCCGGAGGGGCGCGTGACATTCCATCCCTGGCCGCCTGAGTCCTCATGAGTTCCACGAGGACATCCAGTTTCGCGTTGAGGGCCTGGAAAGCATCAGCGCCGCCGTTAAGTGGTAGCTCTACCGTCACGACAGGAGGGGGCGGTCCGTCGGCGGGAGTGCTGGTATTGGAGGGGGGATTTTGTGAGGCTTGAGAGGGGCCTTCTCCTGCCGCCACCATGGTCTTTCCCCTGTCACCGGCGGACCTCCTCCTTAAACTTCTCCGTACCATACTGGCTCTTCAGTCGTTTCCCACAGACAGTGCCAGATGAAGGGGCGTGATCTCGCGCGGCTCCTGAGCTGGGAGGATGATCACCGAACAGTGAACTGTAAAGAAAGGGAAGTGGATCAGGGGGCCCAGGGAAGGTTCCCTGGGGAAAACCCTCCGATGCTTAAGTCAGTAGAGCAATGGTGGAAGATATGGAGGGAGGTAGAAAGAGATGCACGAGATCCCCCTACACCAAGGTGGTGAAGTGGTTCCTGCTCAGAGAGTTTTAGGCGTGTATTTCCCTTACCTATCATTAGAGGGAGTCCCAAGTATATATAGTGCACTGGCTTTATGAGTCTGGTAAGCTGAGGGGTTTCAGGCGGGCATTACGTCCTCAACGTGGGATCTTTATGTCCTAATCGTGGGATCTTTATAACCTTGAGGGATCATGGGCCCCTTATCCTCTTAAACTCCTGCTCATAAAGGGTTCTCAACGGCTTCATGGATAAGCAATCGTCGGTCGTCCTGAGCGTAAAAAGGTCCCAACCCTGTCTGGGCGATAGGCATAGCTCGGATGAGGATAGGTCGGAGTGGGCGCTGAGCACCTACCCTTATCCCGGCGAGGGGATAGCTCGGGTACGAGTCATTCTCTGACCTGGCCGACGCTTGGGCCTTCCGAGCCTAAGGGCCGCCGAGGAAGGGTGTGATCCCGAGTGAACTTATTGGGCTTTTTATTCTAAGTGGGCCCTACGGGGCTGTCCCTTGGAATGAGCTGGGCCTCGTTTGGTCCTGATAGACCTAGTTCGGCTGCTTTTAGATGGGCTACAGAAATCCCCCTCTCCAAATCACATTAGAAGGAGACTTACCAACTGTCCCTATTGCAATGATCTTTCCTTTATTCTTACCTCTAAATTTAACCATACCTCCCATCTTCATTTCCAATTGACTGAACTTGGACCTATCACCTGTCATGTGCCTGGAACAGCCGCTATCCAGATACCATCTATTGTGTTCGACTGCTAGACCAACCTGCAATCAAATCAGAGATAAGAAAATTTTGGAACCCAAGAAAAGATGGGTCCAAAGAAGTTACTCATTCCTTCCAAGACAATCTTAGGAATCCAGAGCGGTCTGGTTCCCTTCCTGTGAGCAAATTTTTTATTTTCAGCTTGTAGAGTTTCATTAACTCTGGTTCTTGGTTTTTGATGAATTTTATTCTTAGATGCATGTGAGTTGATCTAATTATAGGTTTTTCTCTGAGGGTTATTCTAAAACCTTTTCTGATCGGGGAACCTTTGTGAGGGTATAGTGTAAGCCCAATTTTTCATGTTGTGATTCCATTTTTGAATGGATGCCCTATAATGACTCCACTGTGTTGGAGCATTCCGATTGTTGCCATGATTCACTTTCCTGAAATGAGCAGGGTTTGCTCTGTAGACACCCGGGTTCCTTGAAGGAGTAGTCTTGCTACTGTGATGCTTTGCATCCTTAGCATGAAAATTTCTATTGATATTTCTTGGTGGAGTGAAATTTGTTTTTACAGATTCTTTGGATTTGCTGTTTGAGCTGGATGGGGTGTCCAGCTTATCCTTTTCATTTTCTGAACAGAATGTTGTAGCTTTAAACTCAAATGGCCGTTTATTGGTGGGATTATATCCCAATCCTTCCCTGTTGAAATTAACCCTCATACCTAGCAGTGTGTCCAGATTAGTCTTTCCTTGCACAAATTTTTCCAGGGTATCTTGCTTATCTTTAAGATTCTTTTTTAGTGTTTCACTAATATTTTATATCTCTATGTTGGCTATTTTCACAGCTTCATATTTCTCAGAGGCAAGGTCATTTTCTTTTTGCACTTCTTGACATCTTATCTTGAATTCATCTAGACTCTTGTTAGCTTGTTTAAGATGATCTTGGAGATTTTTATTCTCAATTTCCAAGGAGCTTAACTCTTCCAATTTTTTCTTCAGAACCTCATTTTCTTCTTTCAGACAAGTTCCCTCCTCGACTACAGTATTTAATTTTTTCTTTAGCATTTTGTAGTCTTTTGTTTGACAGTTAAATTTAACAAGTAGATCAGCATAAGCGTCCTCCCAGTCATCTATAGTGTAGTGTTCAAAAGGGTTGCTTACCTCAATGTCTGAGTCGGCCATCAGACACAGTTTTTCCACTTCTTCTTCAGATGAATTTCCTTCGACATCCTCCTCCTCATCACTCCAGGTGCATACCATATCTTTGGGCTTGTTCTTCTGCACCTTGATGTTCTTCTTCTGAAGATCTGGGCAGTCACTTTTCATGTGACCATGCCTGTGACAATGAAAGCAAGTCAGCTTGTCAGTAGACTTGTGTTTGCCAGTTTTAGAGGTAGAATTCCTACCATATGATTGAGTCATTCTTTTCCTAAACTTCTTGCCCTTGGATCTCAAGAACTGTTGAAGTCTGCAAGTCAGTAAGGCCTGCTCCTCTTGATCTAGATCTGAGAAGTTTTCAAACTCCTCACCACCACTGCTATTGCTACTACCGCTCCCACTTTGAGACACCTTGAGAGCAATGTTCTTGCTCTTCTTACTTGTTTCTTCAACATTCCCTTTTAGGTTGATTTCATAAGTCATCAGGGATCCGATTAATTCAGTGACAGCCATCTTAGTCAAATCCCTGGACTCTTCTATGACAGTGGCCTTAGTGTGCCACAAGAGAGTCAATGACCTGAGGATTTTTCTAACGAGATCCGCTTATGGGATCTGTTTCCCTAGACCCTTGAGGCTATTCGTGATCAACGACAGCCTAGCATACATTTCGGTAATAGTCTCCTCAGAATTCATCTTAAACAATTCATACTTAGAAGTTAGCATGTTTACCTTCGTAGCTTTGACATGGGATGTACCTTCATACATGAGCTCAAGATCATCCCACATTTTCTTAGCTGTGTTGCAGTCTGATATCCTAGCGTACTCGTCTGGATGAACTGCGCATTGGATTATGTTTAGAGCTGACCAGTTGACTGTTGAAAGCCTGATGTGATCCTTTGTCCATGCATCTTCATTAGGTGGAAGATCCTATGGTCCTGTGGTGATCACTCTCCAGAGTTCGTGGCTCTGCGCCCTCAGAAAGACTTCCATCTTGTTTTTCCAATAAAAATAATTGTTACCATCAAAGAAAGGGGGACGGCTAATAGACTGTCCCTCAGCTATGAAATTACAAGGATTGCCAGATCTAGAATTACCCTGGTCGTTGGACCACATGTTGGGTAACCTGCTTTGATACCAATTGATAGAATTAGTACGAAGTGATCTAGAAGGGGGGGATGAATAGATCACCCCAATTTTAATCTCAGATCAGAAAATCACGCTATATGGCTTGAGAGATAAGATGCAAAGCACTTCACACTCGATAGGAACATATGCTCATCGCGAAATGGGCGCCCAGATAACAATCGGTAATACACAGCTAATTGATCGAGCACATGAGGGGTCAAAGAAGCCAACGTAGATGGCAACCTCCACCAACCAACAATCAAAAATCTCCAGAAGGCAAAGCAACAATCACACGAGGAGACAAAAGAGTTTTTAGGTGGTTCGATTGCCCACTACAATCTACGTCCACCCCTCGTCCACACCGGACGAGGATACCACTAGCACAGGCTAGAAAAGCAGACTCAGTCTGCGACAATGGCTGCCTCACAGCTTGACCAGAGTAACATGCTCCTCTCTTCCTCCAACCCAGAGGGAAAACACTAGCAACACCCCGTTACTAGCAGCCGGAGACTCAGTCTCCCTTCCTCTAGACCGGAGGGAACCCACAAGTGACACCCCTGTCACTTGCAAACCGGAGACACTGTCTCCCTTCTTCTACACCAGAGGGAACCTAGAAACACAGTGATAATACTCAGATCAAAGATGAAAAATAATAAATGAGAAAACACTAGAGAATGTAGCTTCAAAGAAGCATAAATAGATTCAAACGGCTGGCTACTCTCAGGAACTTCTCTCTTCTTTTATCTTCACTCGAACTAGGTTTCTCACTCACTTTCTTGCTCCTGGAAACTCTCTTTTCAGATGAAGATAGATGGCAGCTTTTAGCTTTCAACCCTTAGCAGCTCTAGCACCCTTCTTCGAAGGGTTGGGTATCCTTATATAGGAGTAGGGGCTCCGTATGGATGAGGCAGAAGAACCCTACTGAAACCCCATTGGTCCACGCGGTAGGAACGAGAATATTCCTCTGTTCATAGTCCTTGGATCACGTTCCCACTCATTAACTGCCTGGGATCATGTGCCAGCCTCTAGCCTTCTAGAAACACGTGCCTACTTCAATTCGCGCTCACGTGCTGCCTTTGTCCTTGTTTGGGAAAACCTTGCACCGACCTTGCTGCAGACGTTGTCAAGGAGAACATAGCACTGATGTTGCTTGGCAAAGATATTGCACCGACTAACACCTTGCACCGACTACGCTTGTGCGTTGAAGTATGCACCGACTGAAAACTTGCACCGACCTCATTTGTGTTTTCAGTATTGAAAGCTTGCACCGTCTTTATCATTGCAGCGACCTTGTATGCTTTATCAACAGAAACATTCATCGACCTACATGAGGCAAAGTATGCACCGATGTTAATATGCACCGACTTGTGCGAGCCAAAACCTGCACCGAGGTTGAATATGCAAGACAAACAATGCATGAGATGCAGATGCAACGACTTAGACATGCACCGACTAGGCTATGTGAGACGCAAGATAAGACGACCCTAGTATGTGCATGAGACGCAATGTGAGACGCAAACTATGCACCGAGGTTATGCTAAGACATAAATACATGAGACGTAAATAAAAATATGTATGAGACACAAGCCATGCGCTAGAGACGTAGAATGAGACGCAGTTCATGCACTGAGACACATATGCACATGAGACGCAGTATGAGATGCAAATATGAAACACAGATGTGCACTGACCCTGGGTGTGCATGAGATGCAACATGAGACGCAGGCTACAGGAATGTGCACGGACTTTAAACTAGCACCGACTATGAGTGCGCTGAAGGTAAGAACTGCACCGACTATATGTCTTCTCAGACCTTGATATATGCTCGGACCTCATATGTGCTAAGACATGAAACGTGAGATGCAATGTGGGACACAACTGAGCATAAGACGCTAAAATGGAAACTAGCACCGACTCTATGTATGTGTGAAGTGCAGCTAGCTTCGACCTTATGCTGTTCGATGAAATGCCATGCACATTGAAATGGCTTGCACACAGAGAGTTTGATAAAGTGCTATGATATCAGGTTATTCATCAAAAAGTCATGTGCAAAGAAATGCGTTGACTTAAAAAGAAATAAACTATATTGTTCTGACATCATCAAAACATAAAATGCAACATATTGGAGGTCGGTGCATGTCTTGATATTCGCATGCAAGGGTCGGTGCACTGTCTGCTTCATGCATATAAAGGTCTGTGCATGTCTTCATACATACGTAACAAGGTCAGGGCACATTTGCATCGTGCTTAACCAAAGTCAGTGCATGCAGTGTCTTATGTATGTAAAAAATCAGTGCATTGTTTGCCTTACAACTATAGTGGTCAGTGCATCTTTTACTTTGTGCAAAATCAAGTCGGTGCATGTTCTGATCGGCCATCATATAAGTCTGAGCATATTCTTGCTTACTCAGCACAAGGTCGATGCTAGATGTATTCCTTTTTGAGTCGGGTCGATGTTAACAATGTTTTACATTAGGTGAGGTCGGTGCAAGTAGTGCCTCACACACACTTAAGGTCAGTGCATGTGTATTTCAGGTCTGTGCTAGCTGCATGATATAGTTTGTGCTAGTTCTTCTTGCATCTGTGCCTATACACATAGACATGTGAATTGTCTAAGTCCATAACATGTGACTGATACTTTGTTCATTACAATGATAGGTGAGACTCATGATCAAACACCTGACGCATGTCCCAACTGTTAGTATTGGTGTGCTACAGGCCAATTTTGGGTCGGGTAGACTCGATATATGTACGATTTTATTCATAATTAATAAAGTGGTATTTGAGCGTGAATATGTGATTATATATTACTTTACGATGTCCCTAGGATATGTGGTTGTAAAGTCAACTCGAGATGAGATCTTGATCATGAGACTAACTTTACATGGACACATACCTTAAATTGTTCCTGGTTGGAGGGTAATCACTCGGGGACTTTGATTACCTATTAAACCAGTACACATGATGTGTTAGGGACTAGTCTCATGGTCACTAGTGCGGGGCACCAACACATATGTGTAGGTGTACGTCCTGGGAGGAAGTGCACTGAACTGATCTGCTATTGGATCTTCAGATGGTTAATTATACCTAATGTCAATTGAAGATCCAACGGTCTCAGTAGCATCGTTGGTCCTTTGACCTGAGACATTGATCGGATCTTACACGAGGACTGGAATGGTTTAATTACTTGGCTAAGTGACTTTAACCATAAGTCATGAGTTACCGAGTCATTAACCACTCCAGGATACGTGTGAAGATCATCAATGGTCAAGAGGGGATTGCTCACTGTCGGGTATATATCGGACAGTTAATTGGTCATGACATTGACACTCCGTTAAATCCCTGGCCATGGTCGTGTGAGTTCGTTTAGAATGGACGTCATACATTTTAAGGAGGTCATGATCAAATGGCACGATCATGGGGTTTGACAGAAACCATACCCTCGATCGTACCAGACACATAGAAGGAGCGAGGGATTATATCGATGCGATAACTGTGGACTTACAGGTAACAGATAGGCTGGTTTAAACTCGGCGTCCTCTAGGATCACGCGGATTTGCTTGACCCAACGTGATCAAAGGTTCAGAATAAATTAAACTATTATTCGGCTCTAGTAGAAGCGAATAATAAGTTTAATTTACTTCTAATTGGGAATTAGAAGTTAATGGGCCTTAAACTAGAGTGACTAAGGGCCTAGAGGATCACACACAATGGATTCTTGGGTGACGGATTGTTAGTGTACAAATGTATATATTAATTCCCTTGAAATCCTTTTGGAAAGGCATATAAAAGGGGCTTAATATATATGTACAATAATGAAAAGGATATATATACAATTTTGATCCTTATGGGCTCTTTTGAAAAGGTCCTAAATCTATATATATGATCCTACGAGAGCTCTCTTCCCACTTGGCTTAAGCAAGCACTAACAGCAAGGGAAGAAGAGATTAACTATCCCCCTTCCTCCCTCTTGCTCTCTCTCTCTCCCTGGAAGCTCTCTCTCTCGAGAAAGGGGAAAAAAAGGATAGATCGGGGCTGGGAGACGCCGTCGCTGCGCTAGGATCCGTGTGGATCTGCTCTAGAGGCCGTACTTCTGTGCGGCTCGGTGTCTATGAGATTCTGTATCGATAGAGGACAACGTCGTTCCGCGCAAGGTGAAATCTGCAACCCGTAGTTAGGGGTTGGGCAATTAATGCATCGATTAGAGCACAGATCTAGGATTCCATCTCGTCGGGTTCGGGCAAATAAAATTTTTGTTATCCGCTGCGTTGCCCGTTGGTGTTGTGTGGAACCTTACAGTGGTATCAGAGCTAGGTTGATGCTCTGGTCGGTGTATTAGCTCCGTATAGAACCATATTTTAGGGGCTAATTAAAATCTTCAATTGTTTTTGATAGAAGGGGATGCTGGGCATCTCTTGAGCAAAAGTTTTTAAAAAAATTTTTTTTTGCCCGTTTTGGGCGCAGTGCGCCCGCTCGCGTGCACGGGCGGCGCACGTGGCGCAGCCGCGTGGAGGGCGCCGGTGCAGTGGGCGGCGCCCGCAACACGGGTGCGAGCGTGGGCAAGACCGCCCACGCGTCCCGCGTGGGCTGCCCGCCCAGCCTGCCGACATAATTTTTTTAAATTTAAAAAAATTTGCTTTTATTAATTTTTTATGCTATTTAAAGAATATATATGTATGATATATATATATAAATGCACAATAAATTAAATTGATTTTTATCTCAAATATTAATTGTGTTATTTCAATAGTAAAAGTTAAAAGTTAATTTTTATTTAACCTTTTTAAATTTACTAAGGTGAGATAATTACTATTTACCTTGAGATAAAATGGTAACAATTGAAGTTAATTCAGTAAAAATTCAATATTTGATTTTTTAATTATTAGATAATTAGTAAATTCAGAATTTAAATTTTATTGAAGATTAAATGTATAAAATTCAAATATTTGAATTTTAATTTTTAGATAATTGTTAAATTCAAATTTTGAATTTTAGAATATTGATAATTGAGGATAATTGCATTATTTAAATTTATTTTCAAACAAAATTATTGGAAATTAGTTTGAATTTAAATTTGAATGATTGTCATGTTTAAATTTTCAATTTAAATTTGATTATTGGATAATTAAATTTAAATTTAAATATAAATAATTATCTTAATTATCTGACTTATTTGAATCAGATTCAAAAATGCATGCCCCTGTTATAAATGATGATTCTTTACGTGAGTTGCTTTATTTACCTTGTATTGACTTGCTTAAGTGTTTAATTTTAGTTAATCCATATTCGATTTTTAAAATTAAACAAAGCTAGCCTATTTTTGTTTGCACATCCCATTTTTAAATCCAAAAGTAAACATTATTTTCAGAAATAACCCTTGATTGATTTTACTTGAATGGGTTGGCAAGTGATCATGGACTTGGTTAATGTAATTAATTGGGGTATGCGAACATCCTTTCTCTCTCTATTAAAATTCCTATGTACTTCTATCTCCTTTTACAGTTGTCCTTGCCCTAAGGGCTGCTGGAATTTTAGTCACGTGTAATTTATATTTTGCCGGCCTACGTGCCGTGTAAAAGTTGTAATTAATGCGGCGTCGGAGTTTGAAGGCGCGGAGCACACCCGACGCTGACGATCCAGCTGCTTTGGAAGTGGGCCGGATGTCTTAGTTACATTAGGGATTAAGTCCATGATCACTTACGATTTAATTTTGCATTGGATGCATTTACTTTGTGCAAACTACTAGGTACGGTAAATATAGTGGATATATTTATATTACCACCTAGGGTGAGATCAAGATTAAATCAAATTCCCTCACGATTAAATTTTAGATCTGGTAAGCGTGGCTCTAGGAGTCGTCGTGGCCCTCCATCATTATGGAGTGAATGAATGTCTTCATTTCATAGATTTGTTGTGCTTTCCACAAGGTCCATGAGTTTGGGGGCGGGATAAAACTCCAAGGCTCGGCCTCAATGGGGTGAGAAATTGAACTCGGCCTTGTTGTGCTTTCCACAAGGGTCGGGTCATGAACCCATTGCTATGTAGTAATGATGGTTAGATCTAACCAAGAATATCCTTTCTTGTGCTTTCCACAAGGGGATGATTTCTTGAGGGCCGAATATCAGATATTGCATTAGATGCAAGTGCCTGTTGACTGCCCTTGAGATGATGTATGGCTTGTTGTGCTTTCCACAAGGTCATACATCAGTCTCGTTGGGATTCCGACCCACTAGGTTGATCTTGCTGATCTCTCGTTCTATATACTGAGGGTTATATAGTTCGATCAAAAAATAGTGAGACTAACTAAGATAGAAAACCACATCTAAGTTAGAATTTGAACACATTCTAAGTTATCTTTTATTTCTTATCCAGATTACAATGTCGTTGTCCAAGCCCCTCCGGGGCATCTTGGATGCCAACAGATTGACTGGACCGAACTACTCGGATTGGCTGCGTAATCTACGCATAGTCCTCACCGTCGAAAAATTAGCCTACGTGTTGGACACGGTTCATTCTGAGCCAGCTCCCGATACCGACGAGGGCGAGTTAATGACTTATGCCAAATGGTCTGAAGACTCTACCCTTGCCTAATGTTACATGCTAGCCTCTATGGCTCCCGAGCTGTAGAGGCAATTCGAAAAGACTAATTGTAGAAGCATACTTCTTAATCTACGCTAGCTCTTCGGGGAGTAGGGTAGGATTGAGAGGTATGACATCTCCAAGAAGCTTTTCAGGACACGGATGTCAGAGGGTGCTTCAGTACAGGCTCATGTACTGAAAATGATGGAGTGGATTGAGAGACTCAATGCACTAGGGTTCAAGTTAGATCTTGAGCTGTGCATTGATCTTATACTCCAGTCATTGCCCGATTCCTTTTCTTCCTTCATCATAAACTTTAAGATGAATAGAATTGATGCAACTTTCCCGGAGCTGCTCAACATGTTAAAGAGTGCCGAAGGAACTATGTAGAAAGATAAACCATCTTCTTCTGTAATGATTGTTGGCCGGGCCAACAAGAAAAGGAAGGCCATCCAGATATCCACCAAAGGTGACAAAGGGAAGGGAAAGAAGAAGGCCATGGGTAAGCAACTCACCAAAGTTGACAAAGGGAAGGGCAAGAAGAATGAAAAAGAAGACAAGTGTTTTCGATGTTGGGAAACAGGGCATTGGAAAAGGAATTGCAAGGTAATTCTAAATGAAGGTATTTTTGTCATAGACCTTAATTTGTCATATATTGAATCCACATCAAGGGTATTGGATACTGGATGTGCATCTCATATCTTCAATTCTATGCAGGTGCTGGCAAATAGAAGGCGGCTGGGCAAAAAGAAGATTGAACTGAGGATGGGCAATGGAGCTTTAGTTGCTGCCAAAGCTGTCGGGACTGCACGTCTCAGTTTACCTCCAGGAGTCATTCTGGAGCTGAATGACTGTTATTATGTTCCTAATATTATTAAAATATTATTTCAATCTCTGGTTTATATAACATTGGATATACATTGGCTTTTAATAGCACTGGGTGCTCTATATTGAATAATGGTTTGATTATAGCAAATGGTCTTTATGTATTAGATACACGTTATAATGTTATGCAAGTTTCCAATGCTGATGAAGTGAATTCTGCATATCTATGTCATTGCAGGCTTGGTCATGTAGGCGAGAAAAGAGTCTCTCACCTACACTCAAATGGGTATTTGAATTCATTCGAATACAAGCCATTTGATACCTGTGAGTCGTGTCTCATGGGGAAGATGACCAAGGCTCCCTTTAGTGGACATGGTGAGAGGACTGTTGACCTTCTCGAGCTCATACACTCGGATGTGTGTGGACCGATGTCCATGGAGGCAAAAGGGGGTCACCTCTATTTCATTTCTTTTATTGATGACTTCTCGAGATATGGCTATGTGTATTTAATGAGACATAAATCACAAGCCTTTGAGAAGTTTAAGGAATACAAGAATGAAGTAGAGAAACAGACTGGCAAGACTATTAAGACTTTTCGATCGGATCGAGGATGTGAATACCTTAGCCATGAATTCGCATTTTATCTTAAAGATAATTGAATTGTTTCTCAGTGGACTCCCCCGTATACACCACAACATAATGGTGTATCCGAAAGGAGAAACATGACCTTGTTAGACATGGTCCGATCCATGATGTCTATGTCAGGACTACCCTTATCTCTGTGGGACTATGCATTAGAGACTGCGGCTCATTTATTAAATAGGATCTCAAGTAAATCTGTTCCTTCTATATCATATGAGATATGGAAGGGCAGGAAACCAAATTTTAATCACATTAAAATTTGGGGGTGTCCTGCTCATGTAAAGAAAAATGATAGTGATAAGCTTGAGTCGAGAACCGATAAGTGTAGGTTTGTGGGATATCCAAAGGAGACATTTGGATATTACTTCTATCACCCTTCTGAGCAAAGGGTCTTAGTGGCTAAGAGAGCTGTATTTCTAGAAAGAGAATATCTTCTCCATAAAAATAGTGGGAGGCAAATAGAATTGGACGAGGTCCAAGAGCCACAACCCGTAGACACAAACTCATTAGATGAGATTATATCGGTTGATCCTATTCAGAGTGAAACACAGACACTACGGAGATCTGGGAGACTACTAGGAGAACCTGAGAGATATGTTGGACATGTCTTAGAGAGGTCCTCTAGGTATGTATCGATGAGGATGAAGATCCTCAATCATACCAGGATGCAATCCGTAGTGTGGACTCCGAGAAATGGCAAGAGGCAATGGATTCAGAGATCCAGTCCATGTACACCAACAAAGTTTGGAACTTAGTTGATGTACCCGAAGGGAAAGTCCCTATCGGCTACAAGTGGATTTTCAAAAGGAAAATCGGTGCAGATGGATAGATTGACACATACAAGGCTAGACTAGTGGCGAAAGGATATCATCAAAGATAAGGTATTGACTATGACGAGACATTTTCACTAGTAGCCATGGTTAAGTCAATCAGAATCCTTCTCGTCATTGTTGTATACTTGGATTACGAGATCTAGCAAATGGATGTGAAGACAGCTTTTCTTAATGGAAATCTGTCAGAAGTGGTGTACATGGTACAGCCTGAAGGATTCACCTCCAAGCTACATCCTAATAAGGTATGCAAACTTCAAAGGTATATTTATGGATTAAAGCAGGCATCTCGAAGCTGGAACTTAAGATTTGATGAGGCTGTCAAATCTTTCAACTTCATTCAGAATGAAGATGAACCCTGTGTAATGTGACACGACCTCGGACCTAATGCAAGCAAGCACAATCGCATTCAAAATGGACCAAATTGGGCCACCGCTCTATCGTCACTCACCCAAGCCCGGGGTGACTTGGCAATGCCAAGGGGAGGATGTGGGGTTGGGCCCTTGCTGGTAGGGGGCCAGCAAGGCCAAGACTTGATTCCCAAAGGGTGGGGATGCCCAAATCAAGGGGGCCGACAAAGTGCCAAAGGCACCGGTTGTAATATTCCCACGGTGATCACTCAAGTTTATGGGGCTTGAGGATCGGGCTCTCACTCGCATAACCAGCGGAATTAGAACTAATATTGAAAGACAAGCACTAAGTGGAGTGAAGGTTTGAGCACTTACTCGACCGGATTGAAGAAACCGGTCCCGGTCAGAGACGAGGGCGAGCGGGGAGGCGAGTGGATCCCATACGCCGCGGCGGTGTCGCTTGACCTGCCCAAACAAGTTACAACACTACACCTCACGTAGGAGGGGGATCTTGGGTGGGGGTTAATAGAAATTACAATAATACTACCTCCACACAGGGAGGGACCTTCAGCCGGTCAAGCGGGGTGGGGAAACTAAAGCAAAGAACGAGGAATAAGGGTGGATGCCGAATCTGCTTGCTGTCTGTGAGCCAGGACAGAGAGTCGGTATTGATGCTGTAGATCTTGATTAGGAATTTTGTTGATGACGAAACCAGAGGGAAAACCTTCGTAGCTGGAAGGGGAATGCGTCAGAATTTTCTTAATTTCTTCTGGAGTCGCTGCTAGTCGGGGCAGGAGCTTGAACAGGGCCTCTGTTTCTCGGACTAGCAGGGGAAGGTCACCAACAATAGGATGCAGAGGCTGTCCTGGCCGCTCCCAAACTCCAAATTTGATACCGTCAGCGCCGTTAGAACCGTGGGTGAGTCCTCTTTGCAGAAAAAGAAACAAGGACACCAGAAGAGGTCAGAGACAATCTGTGGAACCAGAAGAGTGAGGAGGGGTCGGTGCAGACTGTAGAAGGCAGAACCGCGCGTTCGGGGGAAAAAATTGGTAACTTCTGCTCCCGGATGCTGAATGAACTTCCACTTCTTGAATCTGAAACTAGACAGGCCAAAGAGGAACTTTGAAGAAGAATATGAAGACTGATTCCTTCAGGGTCCGTCGTGGCAGAGCTTCTAAACTGGTTCAGGTCCTTAGCCAAGGCAGAACCGCGCAGCTGTGGAAGAATGGACCTCTAGGATGGCTCGAAGATTGGAAGAAGACGAAACCACTTCGGTTGCGAAGGCGACTGGCAGACGCTTCCGACGATGGCTCTTGGGTCTTTAAACTCGTCCGGAGGTGATCGTGGTGGCCGCTGCAAGCTGCTGTTCTGCTGTAGATCTTCAGTTGAGAGCTGTAGGTTAATGATGATGGGGGGGAATGGGGTATATGGGAGGGGAAATGGGGGTGGATGAGTGTGGGGAAAGCCTGGGCTGTGAGAGGGTCTAGGAGGGGGTGTTCTAAGGTGGGGGAAGGGAAGAATGGGGTCTGGAAGGGGGTCTAACAGGTGGTGGGAGGAGGAGCTACGAATTTGGGAAGGTGGGTGAGAGGAGAAGGTGAGGGGGGGGGCACAAGTGAGTGGAGGGAAGGGTGGATTTCAAATTCAAATATGCTTTGGAAGTTGTGGGGTTGTGTGGGGAAGGGGTTGATTGTGTTGGAATGGGGAAAGTGGTGTTGGAATGTGGAGGATGGTGTTGGAATGGTGAGGGATCTCCTTGGGACTAGGGGGGTGGAGTAATGGAGGCCATGGGGAAGTGGAGGGCTTTAATGATGGTAGGTGGGGGTTGAGGTGGTTGGGAAATGAGGAGAGAGAAGAAAATTCGAAATTGGGTGTTGAGGAGAGAGAAAGTGGAGTGAAAAAGAGGGATTAGGAGAGGGAAGGGTGGGGAATCTCTCCCCTAGGGTTTCTCACCCAAAAAATGTTGGAATCACTCCACTAAACTAAGCTTTGAATACTCAAATGGTATTTTTCATTGATTCATTAATTTTAGTTGAAATGGGGGGAATGTGGTCCTATATATAGGAAACTCACATTTCTACAAAAGTCCCTTACAAAAGACTCAATAACAAATAACCGAAGAGGTAGGGGGGCTCATGGGCCAAGCCCGAAGAATTGGGCCCAATAGCACATTACACAATCTAATGACACTCAAACTTAGGAAAATAAATGCAAGACCTAGGAACATGACTCAAATAAAAGGGAAAATACACCAAATGACTCAAATAAAATTACATAGGACTCAAAATTAAATGACTAAACCATGCCGGATGCAACCGGGGTGAGGAGACGAATGGTAAACGTGGGCATGGGAGGTGATGTCCCCATCATACTCCCGGGGTGCGGAGAACTCGACTCTGTCGAGTAAGTGTCCTTCCCTCCTTGGAGGGTGTAGAAGTGGTACCGCCCTCAAGTCTCCCGAACGAGACCGATCCATCCACCTGCCGAGATAGCGCTCATATACCTTACTCCGAGTGGTAGTGACTTGTTCATCCAATATTTGTTCAATTTGTTCACGCTGGGCTCTCTTGGCTGGTGGTTTATCATCATGGGTGGGTGCTCTCTCAAGGGAAGAAGTAGGCTCAATCTCCTCACTAGGTACCACCGTGGGTCCCTTATATGGCACTAGGTCGGCGACATTGAATGTGGGACTTACCCCATATTCCTCGGTGAGATCTAACTCATAGGCATTTGCACCAATGCGCCTCAGGACCTGGAAGGGACCAGCCCCACGTGGCCTCAATTTGGAGGTGGCTCCCAGGGAGAGCCTCTCCATCCTTACCATCACAAAGTCACCCTCATGGAATTCTTGGTGACGCCAATGAGAGTCGGCCCGCCTCTTATAGGCCTCATTCTTTTTGCTTATGTGCTTGTAAAGGCTTTCATGTAATTTTGTGAATGTTGACATTCTAGGGGTGATGGGTGGACCTGGGCAACCAAAAGTAGACCAATCATGCTTTGATGCCAAGAAGACTTTGACGGAATTTGGAGGGCCGGGGCAACCATATGTGGACTTATCATGCAATGTTGTCATGTAGACTTTGGTGGGCCTAGGTGGGCCGGGGCACCCGTAGGTGAACCTATCATGCAAAGTGGTGATGAATGTAGGGGGACCCGGACATCCGTAGATGCTTTTGACATGCTTAAGACCCATGATAAATGAAGGTGGACCAATACATCCAAATATGGGCCACTCATGCTTTCTACTTGACATGTTGGTAGTATGAATGAATGGACCCAACATAGTGTTCATGCCAAGTGGTGTGGTAGGCCTAGACACATGCATGCGTTTCCCAAAGGTGACCTCCATGTGTATAGGTGTGGGACAACCTTTGAACTCCCATTGGAAAGGATCGAATGGATCTAAGAAGGTGGTCATCATGGGGTGGGGCACAACCTTATTACCTAGGGATATGTGGCCCAAGGTCATGGTTCCCAAGGTGTAACCCGGGTCATGGATGAGGTGGGTTTGGCCCAATATGGTGGGTGAGGGTAGGAAAGGGTGGGTGGTGGGTAAGATGGTTGGGTCCCATGGGTTCTTTGACCCCCATTGGAAGGGATCAAAGGGATCATAAAAAGGGTTATCGAAGGGGAGGGGCCCTATGTCCTCAAGATCCTCAAGTGGTGGTGGGTCATCCTCCTCTAATGAGACAATTGGGCCGAAGTTCTTTGTAAGTGGGTCGACCATGAGGGAAGGGCTTGACTTTCCACCCGATATAAGAAGCTCCAAATTGAGGAGAAGGTCGGGCTCCTCGGGTGTGGGGAGGAATAGAAGGAGGTCACTAGTGTAGCATCCAATGGTGCAAACCGAGGTGATAGACCCAACACAAAGGTGTAGGAGGTCAAGGCTCCTAGATTGGTGGGCCATGGGGGTCAACAAGTCGGTCAACTCATATTGCCAAACTAAGGCCTTGAGAAGGTCCTCTAAGGTTTCCACTTGGTAGGATGTTTGGATTATGGTGTGATAGGATGAGAAGGGTATAATGGGAAGGTTTTGCTCTATGGGAGGGCAAACATAGGACATGATGGGGTGAATTGGTCTCTCCTTTAGCCATCTAGCTAGGGGCCCATCTATGATTATAGTGCCTTTTGTGAGGGTTTGTGGTTCTTGAAGATCCAGATTATTTGAAGTGGTGACGGGTTGAGGCTCTTCCTCACCATTGGTGTGAACTCGGGCTTCCTTATGGGCGGGGAGAGGGTCGGGGCTAGCAACTATTCCTATGTGAGTGGGTGTGGCCTCCTTTCTCAAGGGAATGGGAAGGTCTTTTGGAGATGGGGTGATGATGGTTGGGGCATGGTGCACCCGAGGTGGTGAGTGAGGTCGAATTTGGGTTGGGAGTGGAAGTAGTGGTGGCCTAGATTGGGGTAGGGTTGGGGTTGGAAGTGGAAGGTGGGTTGGTTCAGTTTGGGTTGATTGGGGGGGTGTACCCTTTGTAGGGTATGATGGAGGGATAGTGGTGGGGACCAAGGGGAATTGTGGGGTGTGGGTTTGGTGAGGGATTGTGGGTTGGGTGGTGGTGGTCGTCATGGGTCTAGGTGGAGGGATGAACACGGGGTCCAGTTGGGCTTGAATGGTGAGAATAGGATGAGTGGTGGTTCTTATTGGGGAAACTAGGTCGGTTAGGGGTCTCTTCCACTTGGGATCGGCCGGTTGTGGAGGGGGGGAAGCTTGGGCCAATTGAGTTTGGATAGTAAGGTTTGCGGAAGGGGGTTTTGGTTGGAGTGTGGGGACCTTTAGGGGATTTGGTTGAGAGGTGAATGCTTGGTTTATTTGGGTCTTAAGGGAGAGGACTTGGTTGCGAAGTGTAGTTATGATGGTTGAGAGGTGATTTATTGGTGGTGGTGGGGGTGGAGACCAAAGGTCGGTCTCAAGTTAGCCGGGTGGGGATGGAGGAGTGGTAGTGCTCCTCGGGTTAGGGGTGTTTGAGTAGGAGGGGTGGGAATGTTTGTGGATGTAGATCTTTCTAAGTTCTACCTTCATCTCTTCCCATGAGTGAATAGGTTCTTGGCTTCTAACCCTCCTTAAGCCCTCTATGTGTTCCCACTTACTCTTGGCTTGACCCCGAAGTCGTCCCTTGGCCTTTCGGACTCTCGCGCATCCATATACCCAAGTCTTTTCAAAGTACTTTTCTATGGTAGCCTCCCACCTAAGATAGTCACTAGAATGCGATCCGTCAAAGGTAATATCCCTATCTAGGATGAAGTCCATGGGTGGTGAGTAGGCTAAGTAGGTGGCCATGATGATCGGGGGAATCAATGCAAGGGTCGGATTGATGATGACTCCAATGCAAGCATGCCCTAGGACTTGACTTGATAGAGACAAGTCAATGACTTGCTCTGATACCACTTGATGTGACACGACCTTGGACCTAATGCAAGCAAGCACAATCGCATTCAAAACGGGCCAAATTGGGCCACCGCTCTATCATCACTCACCCAAGCCCGGGGTGACTTGGCAATGCCAAGGGGAGGATGTGGGGTTGGGCCCTTTCTGGTAGGGGGTCAGCAAGGCCAAGACTTGATTCCCAAAGGGTGGGGATGCCCAAATCAAGGGGGCCGACAAAGTGCCAAAGGCACCGGTTGCAATATTCCCACGGTGATCACTCAAGTTTATGGGGCTTGAGGATCGGGCTCTCACTCGCATAGCCAGCAAAATTAGAACTAATATTGAAAGACAAGCACTAAGTGGAGTGAAGGTTTGAGCACTTACTCGACCGGATTGAAGAAACCGGTCCCGGTCGAAGACGAGGGCGAGCGGGGAGGCGAGTGGATCCCCACACGCTGCGGCGGTGTCGCTTGACCTACCCAAACAAGTTACAACACTACACCTCACGTAGGAGGGGGATCTTGGGGTGGGGGTTAATAGAAATTACAATCAATACTACCTCCACACAGGGAGGGACCTTCAGCCGGTCAAGCGGGGTGGGGAAACTAAAGCAAAGAACGAGGAATAAGGGTGGACGCCGAATCCGCTTGCTGTCTGCGAGCCAGGACAGAGAGTCGGTATTGATGCTGTAGATCTTGATCAGGAATTTTGTTGATGACGAAACCAGAGGGAAAACCTTCGTAGCTGGAAGGGGAATGCCTCAGAATTTTCTTAATTTCTTCTGGAGTCGCTGCTGGTCGGGGCAGGAGCTTGAACAGGGCCTCTGTTTCTCGGACTACCACATCACTACGTTTACAAGAAGGTCAGTGGGAGCTCTGTGACCTTCTTGGTCATTTATATTGATGACATCTTACTCATTGGGAATAATGTAGAGATGTTAACATCAACTAAGTCTTGGTTATCCAAGACCTTCTCCATGAAGGATTTGGGAGAAGCATCCTATGTGCTGGGCATAAGGATCTACCGAGATAAATCTAAAAGGATGCTAGGATTATCCCAATCCATGTACATAGACACTATCCTCAAAAGGTTTAGGATGAAAAATTCCAAGAGATGTCTCATTCCCATGAGACATGGAATTTGCCTATCCAAGGGGATGAGTCCTAAAACTTCTGAGGAGGTGGCACACATGAATAAGGTACCCTATGCTTCGGCGATAGGGTCAATCATGTATGCAATGCTATGTACCTGTCCCGATGTTACTAATGCTTTGAGCATTGCCAGTAGATATCAGGTAAATCCAGGCGAAGAGCACTGGAAGGCAGTAAAGGGCATCCTTAAGTACTTGCGAAGGGCTAATGATCTTTTTCTGCTTTATGGAGGAGAGGACCTACAGCTTAGAGCTTACACAGACTCTAGTTTCCAATCAGATCCAGATGACTACAAATCCATGTCAGGGTTTGTATGTATGTTGAATGGAGGGGAAGTTAGTTAGAGAAGCTCCAAGCAAGATACGACTACAGATTCGACGACGGATGTAGAATATATTGCTGCAGCTAAAGCTGCTAAGGAAGCCGTCTGGATGAAGAAATTCATCTTGGAACTTGGCGTAGTTCCGGAGATATCACCTCCCGTCCCATTCTTTTGTGATAATAATGGGGCCATCGCTCAGGCGAAGGAACCGATATCTCACCAACGGTCGAAGCATATTTTGAGGCACTTCCACCTTATTCGGAAGATTGTTAATCGTGGGGATGTGGCGGTAGAGCGTGTACCGTCAGAAGATAACATAACAGATCCACTAACTAAGCCTTTGACACAGAATGTATTTGAGCGCCATCGGGATAAGATGGGCCTCAAAGTTGTGGGTAATTGGATGTAGTTCAAGTGGGAGATTGTTAGTATTGGTGTGCTACATGCCAATTTTGGGTCGGGTAGACCCGATATATGTACGATCTTGTTCATAATTAATAAAGTGGTATTTGAGCGTAAATATGTGATTGTATATTACTTTACGATGTCCCTAGGATATGTGGTTGTAAAGTCAACTCGAGATGGGATCTCGATCATGAGACTGACTTTACATGGACACATACCTTAAACTGTTCCTGGTTAGAGGGTAATCACTCAGGGACTTTGATTACCTATTAAACCAGTACACATGATGTGTTAGGGACCAGTCTCATGGTCACTGGTGCGGGACGCCAACACATATGTGTAGGTGTACGTCCTGGGAGGAAGTGAACTGAACTGATCCGCTATTGGATCTTTAGATGGTTGATTATACCTAATGTCATTTGAAGATCCAACGGTCTCAGTAGCATCGTTGGTCCTATGACCTGAGATATTGATCGGATCTTACACGAGGACTGGAATAGTTTAATTACTTGGCTAAGTGACTTTAACCATAAGTCATGAGTTGCCGAGTCATTAACCACTCCAGGATACGTGTGAAGATCATCAATGGTCAAGAGGGGATCGCTCACTATCGGGTATATATCAGACAGTTAATGGGTCATGACATTGACACTCTGTTAAATCCCTGGCCAGGGTCGTGTGAGTTCGTTTAAAACGAATGTCATACACTTTAAGGAGGTCATGGTCAAATGGCACGATCATGGAGTTTGACATAAACCATACCCTCGATCGTACCAGACTAATAGAAGGAGTGAGAGATTATATCGATGCGGTAACTGTGGACTTACGGGTACCAGACATGCTGGTTTAAACCCGACATCCTCTAGGATCACGTGGATTTACTTGACCCAACGTGATCAAAGGTTCAGAATAAATTAAACTATTATTCGGCTCTAGTAGAAGCGAATAATAAGTTTAATTTACTTCCAATTGGGAATTAGAAGTTAATGGGCCTTAAACTAGAGTGACTAAGGGCCTAGAGGATCACACACAATAGATTCTTGGGTGACGGATTATTATTGTACAAATATATATATTAATTCCCTTGGAATCCTTTTGGAAAGGCATATAAAAGGGGCTCAATATATATATACAATAAGGAAAAGGATATATATACAATTTTGATCCTTATGGGCTCTTTTGAAAAGATCGTAAATCTATATATATGATCCTATGAGAGCTCTCTTCCCACTTGGCTTAAGCAAGCACTAACAGCAAGGGAAGAAGAGATTAACTCTCCCCTTTCCTCCCTCTTGCTCTCTCTCTCTCCCTGGAAGCTCTCTCTCTCCAAAAAGGGAAAGAAAAGGAAAGATCGGGGCTGGGAGACGTCGTCACTACGCTAGGATCCGTGTGGATCTTCTCTAGAGGCCGTACTTCTATGCGGCTTGGTGTCCGTGAGATTCTGCATCGGGCATAGTGGACAGCGTCGTTCCGCGTAAGGTGAAATCTACAACCCGTAGTTAGGGGTTAGGTAATTAATGCATCGATTAGAGCACAGATCTAGGATTCCATCTAGCCGGGTTTGGGGAAATAAAATTTTTGTTATCCGCTGCGTTGCCCGTTGGTGCTGTGTGGAACCTTACACCAACTACCTGCGAACTTTAAGTCACAAGCAACTAAAGTACCAGGATAAAAGGCACGTGATCCAAGGCAAAAGGTGAAGCGTTGCGTTTGACACGTGGAAAACAAACAAACCAAGATGCTGCCACGTGGCCATCTCAACTCAGATCTGAATGAATTTTTTGGGCGGGAAACGTGGTTTCCACGCACCCATCATCTGCAGTCTTATAAAAGGGAGCAGATTGCCCAATCTCAGAAAAGAGAAGATACAGAGAGAATTGCAACAGCCAAGCCAAGAGAACCAGAGCAAAAAGAGAGAGAGCAAGCCTGATAAGATCTCAGAGAGAGAATTTGAGAAGAAAAGAAGAGAAGCGTTGAGAGAAGGGTAGTGCATCATTAGAAGGGTGTGAGTCTAAGCTTTGCAAGCTATTGTTTCCGACTTCTTGGTTCAGAACCAAAGCTGATCTGCTCTTTGTAAGAGCTATAGTTTCTGTTTTGCTTTCCTAATTTTCTATTTCTGATTTGAAACATTATTTTACAAGCTGTGTGTCAGCGATTGTTGGCAAGCTGTAAGGCCCAGCTGTAGAGGTGGGTTCCTCTGGGTAGCTTAAGCTGTAAGGCTCAGCGTGTATTGGGAAGTTTTCCCCGAAGTTGTGGATCAGCGGATTGGAAGCTGTGAATCAGCAGTGAAGCCATACTTGGTTTAAGTGTGGAGTGGACGTAGATCTCTTCAGTAGATCGAACCACCTAAAAATTATGTGTCTATGCTTGATGGTTTGTGATTGTTGCATTTATTCATCTGGCTGTTATCTTGTTTCTTTAGGTTGATATATTGAGTATTCAAGAGTGTGAAGAAGGCATATCAAAAGGTATTGCTCGAAGGATAAGTCAGGCTTATCTAGAAAGTGATTTATCTTGTGTGAGGACACTCGTTAAGTTCAACCTCCGCCAAGTACCTCTTCACATTTCATTTATCTGAAATTTAGTTCTGATGCTGTCGTGGTTTAATTGTCTATTAGAATTCACTCATTCTCTCCATTGATAGTTCTCACATATCACTTGACTACGTCTTCTAGTGATTCTGTGTCTGAATTGGCTGTTCTGATTAAGTAATTTTTAATTCCGCATTTATCTACTTAATCTTATTTTAAAATTTGGGGTAGATCTATTCACCCCCCCTCTAGATCTATATCAGTGAAGTGGTCACATAGTGGTTTTGTCAAGTCGTTGTTTAGTAATGTCATTAAGAGCTATCGTTAAGGGTTGTAATCTTTTCTTTGTTTCTTTTTCTTCGAGTCGTGATGTAAGATGTTATGAAGTTGTTGGAACAATTTTGTTCTCTTATTTATGAGTAAATTGGTATCTTTGGAGTAATTCTTTCTCTTTGCAATTATGTTCTTTTAATTCTATTATTGCTCTGTTTATCATGAATGTATATAACTGCTGCGTTCTAATATCCCGCGTCGGGGCGTGACAGTTTTGTGGTATCAAAGCCAAGGTTTTCTAAGTTCCTAGGTTTCTAAGTGGTGTCGTAGAAGCCGTGACCTTGTTAAAGTCTAAGGATCTAACCCGATGAGATTGGGTAGAGAATTAGGGTTGAGACAATTAATAAACTCTAAAAGATTCCCGCTAGGTTGTTTCTAATTAATTTTCCTGCGTGTAGGTGTCTGTTCCGATGGCAGCTGAATGTGCACAATGGAGGGATATGCAACGTATAGTGCAGGGTTTGACTCAGGCCCTCTAGCAACTAGCACAGGGCGGCATGCATCATGGGGCCGGTGATCTCCACCGAAATTTCTATGGATTGAATCCCCCACGATTTGGTGGATCGGCGGATCTCGATGAAGCCGAGCATTGACTGAAGGAAATAGAGCGAATCTTTAGAGTTATGCAGTGTGGTGACTAGGACCGATTTCTCTTGGTGACTTTTTAGCTGGAACACGATACACGTGCTTGGTGGGAAGCAGTAGAAGCTATGCTCGAAAATAGGCGTGCGACATTGGATGAGTTTAAAGAGCATTTTAATAGCAAGCATTTCTCGGATTGGGTGTAAGAGAAGAAGGCGACTGAGTTCGTTGCTTTGAAGCAGAGAAATTTATCAGTTGCTGAGTACGAGGCACAGTTCGCCAGGTTATCCTGCTATGCGACGCATTTGGTATCTATAGAAAAGATGAAAGCCAAAAGGTTTCTGAATGGATTGAAGCTCCAGTGTATCAACTAATTGGCACCGATGGAAATTCATAACTATGCCGAGATTGTGAGGAAAGCTCAAGTCCTTGAGGACACCATGGAGATGAAGGAGCGAATCCGAGGAAGAAACACCAAGAAAGAGCAGACCACTGGTTCCGGGAATTTTAAACCCAATAATGCCAAGAAGAGGCCCACTAGCGAGTCTAGTTCGTGGAAGGACAAAAAGCCAAGAAGTGATGATAAGAAGGCAGGATCGGCCGCATCATTCAAACCTCTTTGCAAGTATTGTGATCGTCCTGGTCACAAGATGGAGGAGTGCTGGTGCAAGCTAGGCGCCTGTCTGCGTTGTGGGAGCAGGGACCACCATATACCTGAGTGTCCTCTTCTATCAGATCAAGCTACACCGAGCAAGCCGCAAGGAGGTCAGAAGTGGCAGGGCAAGATCCAAGCCCTATAGGAAACCGAGACAGAAGCCACCGAGGAAGGTGGATTGGTTGAAGGTACACTTGCTATTTTTGATAAGCCGGCATTTGTTCTCTTTGATACTGGAGCAACGCATTCTTTTATTTCTCAAGGTTTTGCTAAGTCCTTATCTACGAAACCTGCATTGATGAACTTTCAACTGGAAATATTAACCCCTGTTGGTTCGGGTTCAACAATTAAGTACTAGTATCCTTCTAGTAAGATTTTGGTTAATGGGCTGAATATGCCAGCTGATTTGGTCTGTATGAAGATAAAGGATTATGATGTAATCCTAGGAGCATATTGGTTAGCTAAGTATGAGGCTAGCGTTCATTGTAAATATGGCACCATGTCTTTCTCTGGGCACCTCGAGCATTCTAAGTCTGTGCCACTTATATCGGCACTTCGGGTCAAGAAGTTGTTGAGGAAGGGATGTCAGGCATTTTTGGCCTTGGTCTCTTTGACCGATAAGAAGGAATTAGAGTTGAAGGACATTTCGATTGTCTGAGATTTTTTAGATGTGTTTCCTGAAGATTTGCTAGGACTTCTACCAGAGAGAGAGGTAGTCTTTTCTATTGATCTAGTTCCTGGCGCGTCTCCTGTTTCTAAAGCTCCGTACCGTATGTCTCCTGCAGAGTTAAGAGAATTGAAAGAGCAATTAATGGAGTTGCTTGAGAAGGGGTTTATTCGTCCGAGTACATCCCCGTGGGGAGCCCCAGTGTTGTTTGTAAGGAAGAAGGACGACTCTCTGAGACTGTGTATTGATTACCGCCAGCTTAACCAACTTACTATCAAGAATAAGTACCCATTGCCGAGAATAGATGAGTTATTCGACCAGATAGCAGGAGCACAGTATTTTTCAAGATTGGTCTACAATCAGGATATCATCAGTTGTGGATCAAGGATGAAGATATCTTTAAAACAACATTCCAAAGCAGGTATGGGCATTTTGAGTTTGTTGTAATGCCTTTTTGTCTAATGAATGCTCCTGCATCCTTTATGCAACTAATGAATAGTGTGTTCTAGCCCTACTTAGATCAGTGGGTCGTGATTTTTATTGATGATATTTTGATATACTCCAAGAGCAAGGAGGAGCACGCAGAGCACTTGAGGAGGGCGTTACAGATACTGAGAGAACATTAGTTATACGCCAAGTTTAGTAAGTGTGAATTCTGGCTGCAAGAAGTGTCTTTTCTAGGGCACATTATTTCTAAAGATGGAATCTCTGTAGATCCCTCTAAGGTAGAGGCAGTAAGGAATTGGGATAGGCCTGCGAATGTAACCGAAGTGAGAAGTTTTCTAGGCCTAGCAGGTTACTATCGAAGATTCATTAAGAACTTCTCCAAGATTACGGTACCTCTAACTAGATTGACCTGCAAGGAGAATCAATTTGAGTGGTCAGAAGATTGTGAACAAAGTTTCCAAACTCTCAAGGAATGTTTGACCACTGCCCCTGTTTTGGCCTTGCGTTCTGGAGAAGGAGGTTTCGAAGTCTATACTGATGCCTCATGCGTTGGCCTAGGATGTGTGCTTATGCAACATGGAAAAGTGATAGCCTATTCTTCTAGGTAGTTGTGGAAGCACGAAGAGAATTATCTTGTCCATGACTTGGAGCTCGTTGCAGTGGTGTTCGCCTTGAAGATTTGGAGGCACTACTTGTATGGAGAGACTTTCACTATATTTTCTGATCATAAGGGCCTTAAGTATCTGTTTTCTCAGAAGGAGCTTAATATGAGTCAAAGGAGATGGCTTGAGTATTTGAAGGACTTTGATTTCTCTATCGAATATCACCCTGGGAAGGGTAATGTAGTGGTTGATGCTTTGAGCCGCAAGCCGATAGCAAAGCTATCTAGTCTCATGTTGCGAGAATGGAGACTGCCAGAGTAGTTGGCTAGTCTAGACCTTAATGTTAGTAAGGATCGGGTCATGATCGCTCAGTTTCAGCTTCGTCCCGAGCTGTTGATGGAAATTAAGACCCTACAAGATAATGATCCAGTGTTAGTAGAGATCAAGGGAAGTCTAAGTAATAGACCAGATTTCGTGTTGGCTGATGATGACTGGTTGTTATTCCGGGGAAGGACATGCGTGCCTGATTTAGCCGAAGTAAAGAACAAGATCCTTGAAGAAGCCCATAGATCCAAGTACTATTCATCCTGGAGCCACTAAGATGTACTGAGGTTTAAAGAGGACCTTTTGGTTGCCAAATATGAAACAGGAAGTGGCAGAGTTCCTAAGTAAATGTCTGGTATGCCAACAAGTGAAGGCCGAGCATTTCAGACTTGTCAGAAAATTAAAACCGCTCGATATACCACAATGGAAGTGGGAGAGCATCGGCATGGATTTTATTATGGGCTTACCCAGAACTCGTGGAGGTTTTGACGCCGTATGGGTAATTGTTGATAGATTGACCAAGTCGGCACATTTCTTATCCATCATGTCGAAGTGGACAGTTGATGTCTTGGCTGCTTTATACATGAAGGAAGTCGTAAGACTGCATGGGGTACTCGTGAATATTGTGTCAGATAGAGATCCCACATTCACTTCACATTTTTGGAGAGGATTGCAAGAGTCCTTGGGAAGCCGTCTGAACTTCAGTACTACATTCCATCCTCAGACGGACGGGCAAATCGAGAGAACTAATTAGATTGTCGAAGATATGCTAAGGGCTTGCATGATCGACTTTGGTGGCAGTTGGCACGAACATTTGGCCCTAATAGAATTTGCCTACAATAATAGTTATCAGTCTAGTATCCAGATGGCACCGTTCGAGGCTCTTTATGGAAGGCGTTTTCGATCACATTTGTGCTGGGATGAGGTAGGCGAGAAGCAATGACTAGGACCGGATGTTATTTCAAAATCATCCAAGAATATCTGAGTTATCCGGGATCGCCTGCAAGTTACACAATCAAGATAGAAAAGCTATGCAGATAATAGTAGGAGAAACTTGGAATTTCAAGTAGGCGAGCATGTATTTTTGAAGGTTTCGGCTATGAGAGGCGTTCGAAGGTTTGGCATTCGTGGCAAGCTTAGTCCGAGATACATTGGCCCATTTGAGATTCTGGAGAGAGTTGGAGAAGTTTCTTACATGTTGGCTTTGCCACCCCAGTTATCTGGAGTACATAATATTTTCCATGTGTCTATGCTACAGAAGTATGTTTACGACCCCGCGCACATCATTCAACATGCGAATCTAGAGTTGAAGGGAGATTTAACCTATGAAGAGACACCCATCAAGATTTTGGACCAGAAATGGCAACAACTTGGGAATCGGTCCATACCGATGGTCAAGATTCAGTGGAGCTGACGTGGAATCGAGGAAGCTACTTGAGAGTCAGAAGAAGCTATCCGAAAGCAATACCCTAGGCTATTTTAAGGTCGGTAATCTTATTTCTCCCCACTTCAATAAGTGCAGTGAATTTGGACGACCAAATTCCTTAAAGTGGGGGAGGGTGTAGCACCCCGAGAAGTAATTAAATAATATAAAGGGTAATAATTGAGAAAATTATTTACTATTAAATCAGAAATTTCTTTAGGTGAATTTTTAACTAATTTATAAAAATCTAAAAAATTCATAATCGTGTAGAGGACTAAAAGTTTAGACAATTTATCTTCTTGGTCAAACTCTAAATAAAATTTTAATCAAGCTGAATTAATGGTTTTAGGGCTAAAACCGAGTATGAACTAAGCGAACCTTAGATCACCAAATTTGTGCCCAAATCTCGATCATTGAAGCCCAAACCAGGCCCATTCGAATGGCCTTGATGGGTAGCCTATTTCCCCTCTCGTTGTGTGCGGAAACCCTAACCTTAACGGTTTAATTTTTGGGAGAGTTGGCGACGTGACTTGGTCAAACGCAGAATCCGTGCACATCGAGTTCATGGGACTCTTCCCAGCCTTATCATCGCTCCTAGATCTAATAACCCTTATAAATCAAACCCTCAACCCTCTAGCAACCCTGTTTTGCTGCGGCGGCCGACGAGGAGTGCGATCAAGGAGGGATTTCGACGAGATCTAGAGGGCATTCGTCTTGCGGAATCGACGACCTTCGTCCTCTTCTTCCTTCGATTTAGGTAGGTGATAGTGGACTAAACCCTAATAGAAATATATCATTGGAAGCGTCTTCGAGTCCCCTTTCTTTTGATACTAAAAGCCCCAATTTCATACCGTATAACATGTGCAATTCTTGTTTTAGTCAAAGCATGTCGATTAGGGCACCGAACTCGTTAGTTCCCATTTATTTGGATTAATGCTAGGCTATAGCAGGCTCAAATCCTAATTAATCATGCTATGTCGTGTGCCTTCTTGTCTTCTTTCTGTTCATAGCTTTTTGCCCAATTTTTACGTACTATACTGCGAGAATTTCATTTTGAAATCGAGGTCTATCGAAGCTCGCCAGAGGCCAGACGTGGTGTCTTGGTTGCGGTAGCACCATGAACCGGCTCTGACCCTAGGCGGCATCGCGACAGACCATTTTTTTTACCTTTTGAGATGTTGAAACCCGTTGCATGCTAGCGGCCTCGCGACAGACCGCAAGGGTTGGGTTGTAGCCAGATTCTGACCATTTCTGATCACTAACGGTCGCACGACAGACCGCCATTTACTTATGGGTTTTATCCAACTCGCTGTTGATTAGTTGTATTCACCTTGTTTAGACATTGTGTGTAGGATAGAAACACATTAAATAAATGGATTGAATGGAACATTTGTAATACCTGATTTAATAATTGTCATCCAAAATCATATCTAAATTCTTACTTCTTTTGTCACATATAAACCCTTCGATTATGAAATTATTACTTCATTGTTAATGGATATTGTGGGAAATTTTACTAGGATTGCTTGACAATCACCACACTCTGGTGGTGCTGGCTGACCGCTATAGTTTCATTTTCCGATGTTTATAACCTTTAATCTTATAATAGTTGGGACTCTCCGCCAGATATTCCTTTCGTCGGACTAGGACCTCTATTATGAGACCTCCATAAGATCCCGCGAGCCTGGGATTCCCACTAGGACGCCGGATAGGCTGTACTCCCAACCCTGTACCAATCGATTTGATCAGACCGCTTGTTTTAAAGCTCGGAATCAAGACTGTCTGGTTAAATGCGGCCCTTCTGGGACCGCCACCCCCCTAATAGCGGCCCAAGGTAGACCGCCATGTTTCAGGGTGCGGCCACTTGGCGACTGTATTTCTGATTTTTACTTGGCATGTGTGCCAAGTTTGTCGGTCAACTTTCCCTTGATACTAGTCGACCTAGCCTTGTGTAAATCAACCCGAGCCTCTTGGATTTGATTTGGGATATGTGGATGGGACCCTGGTCTGGTTCCACCATATCTAGGCTGACCAAGGATTAGCTGAGTCGGCCGGTAAACCATTGCTGGGCCCAACCTAGTTCAGGCCAGCCGTGGACCATTTTCTATTTTAAGCGGCCTAGAAGGCACCGTCTTTATCATGTTACGGCCCCTCTCTGACCATTTTCTTCCTTCAACACTGGGCTTCATGCCTATGGCCCAGTTTTGTCTTTTGCAGTCCAGTATAGACCGTTTTATTCCTCTTGGCGGCCCGCTCATGACCGTAATTTGTCCAGAGCTTGTTTTCATGTGTGTGTCTTATGTGCTTTATTCCCCATAATCTCATGGCTTCATTTCAGTTATTGAAATGTCACTTGGTCCAAGATGATAAGTTACATAGCTTGAGCTTGGAATTCCTGGCCAAATTCAATGAATGTATAAGATGGTCACTTGGGATCTTGGCTCCACCAAATCAATGCCAACGCATCATAAGGGCCTGGTCTGGTCTTGGGAGGAGCACCCAAAAAGTACTAGTGCCCCGGGGAGTTGTAATGACATGGTGAGCCATTGCACTGAGTGCATGACTAGCGTGTTGTCTATGACATTCATTATTCCTATACAAGTTATTGAATTCCTCATAGAATTTTTCTCTACAAGACTTGCTTGTCTGCGTGCTTAATCAAAAAATTCCTGGAAATGATATATCTCTATTCTACTTATTTTGACTTGTTCTTTTTATTCCCTTCATGACTAGTAAATGTTATTAACTCCATTTTTTTTATTCGCATGACCTTTAATTAAATTGGTTAACTACTTAAACTTTATCTGCTATTACCTATTGAGCATTCGCTCACCCAGTTTTCCCCATTTCAGGTAGCTCTTGTGATGAAACGCAAACGGACGGGGATGGGCAAGAGTGAAGACCCAAAATGGACCTGTTAGATGTGAATTTGATAGTTGTCTTAGTAGAGTTGTGATGTGGTCACATAGTGGTTTTGTCGAGTCATTGTTTAGTAATGTCATTAAGAGCTGTCGTTAAGGGTTGTAATCTTTTCTTTGTTTCCTTTTCTTCGAGTCGTGATGTAAGATGTTATGAAGTTGTTGGAACAATTTTGTTCTCTTATTTATGAGTAAATTGGTATCTTTGGTGTAATTCTTTCTATTTGCAATTATGTTCTTTTTATTCCATTATTGCTCTGTTTATCATGAATGTATATAACTGTTGCGTTCCGATATGCCGCGTCGTGGTGTGACAGAAGATATGAAACATGCAAACATCTGTGAATGGGGATAGAGGAGATGGATCAATCACACAAAAACACACCCACTGCACCAGATGTTTTTAAGGTGGTTCGGTTGCAGACCCGCAACCTATGTCCACCCCTCATCAAACCGATGAGGCTTTTCCATACGAGGATGACATCCTCAACACACACACACACACACACACACACACACACACACACACACACACACACACACACACACACACACACACACACACACACACACACACACACACACACACACATACACACACACACACACAAACAAAGAAGACAAGCTGCAAGTGCAGCGAAAACACTTCCAGTCTCTCAAGCAGAGCGCCGGACACACACTGTTAAACCGAGGTGGGTTGCAAGTAAAGAAATTAAGAAACAAGATAAAACACTAGCTGTGGCTTCAGATAGAAATCTGGAAGTTGGTGGCTGCGACCTCAGACTTAGATCCGAAGATCTTCTTCTTATTATTGCTCAAACTGCAGGGTTGCTTTCTGTCAAGTCCTCTCTCTTTTCTTCTTCTTCTCTCCTTTCTTCTTCTCTCCTTTTCTCTTACAACATTGGACTGGGATGGCCAGATGCTGGGCTGCTCTCACTCCCTACCTTTCTTTCTCACAAGTTTTCTGCTGAAGGCTCAAGGGACGTTGGCTTCTTCTTAGGGCGGCAGCAGTAACTTCATGATGTAGAAGCTTCATGTATATATAGAAGGGCCAGGAGAAATTTCCCTCCATAGGAACTGCATCTGATTGGTTGAAATAAAATGAGGTTCTTTGAAATGAACCTCTTCCATGGTTGGTTCAACATATGCGATGGCAGAAGCAAGACAATTTTCCCAAGCTAAAATCTAATTGCCCTAATATTTGATAGCAGGATCACCTGAAAAATAACTAGACATAAATCTGATTGGCCTAGAAGTAAATAGGATATTTCTTCTCTTCAGCTTTCACATTTCTGTAATCTGATTGGTGCAACAAGGGCTCAAAAATTTCCCTCTAAGATCCTCCATTTGAATTGTAGGAAAGGAAATGATGCTTCTTGGACTTGGGGATCTGCCAGATCTTCTTTTTCATTGGCACAGGGCAGACATGACAGATCTCTGTCCTAGATGCTTTCCTTGGACTAAATTCCCATTGGTTATGACCAAAAAGTATAGTACAGGAAGAACTGACCTTTCCTTAATCTGGTAGCTACCAAAAAGGTTTCTCCAAAAGGTTGTACAGTAGCCTCATGATGAAAAGGATAGTCCACTATCTTAGGAACTTTTTTAGACCTCAAAAAATGTGATTTTGAAGGTTTACGGTTCCTATTTTTAGTTCCTAGATGATCTGACATATTTGACAGAAATAGGCTGAAGAGCTTCTGGTGCGTCGACACACTGAGAGGCAAGGTCGACGCATCCATTGAATGTAAGCTTGAAACGTCTTATGGAAGGCAAGGTGAGGTCGACCTCCTGTGAAGGTGAGGTCGACGCACCTTCAGAGAAGTAACCCGTATAACGAGTACTAGAAGTCCCCGATGCGTTGACATACTGTAAATGCTACGTTGACGCAGCTTGTACCTGTGGCCTACTGCTGTTGCTGGGATGGGAGCTGCGTTGACGCATGAGGCCATGGGGTCAACGCAGCGTGGCTCGACAGAGCACAACCAGCGAGGGGTCGACACCATGGGTCGACTCTTCTGAGTTGGCTGAACGGCGAGGTCGACGCAACATCCTTATGAGGTCGACGCAGCCTTGAACAGCTTGAAATTTTCAGCTTCTCCTGCCAACCCTTTCTTGGTTTCTGTGTATCCCAAGACTCTTTGCACCTTGGAGATTGACTTAAAGTGCTTGATCTGCCAGTGACACTTCCTCAAACAACCTTGCTTGATTTTCACTTAAGCTTAGCAATTAATGGCTCAATTAAGGAACTTTTGGCTGGCCTTGTTCATACCCTTTTGATCAATGTATTATATCTCATGACACCATACACTTGCCAGTGCTGACTTTGACTTGAGCTACATACATGTTGACATCATCAAATGCAAATAAGACTCATCAATGAGTCATAGTCAGACATCATCAAAACGATAGAATCAAGCATGTTCCACACGTGCCCAACATTCTTCCCCTTTTTGATGATGGCAACTATGAGTTCATTATGAGTCATTTCTAAAAGAAATACAATCATGAAATAGGCAATGACTCATTACAAACCTTCTTCCCCTTTGCCATTAGCAAAGAGGGCTTAGATTAAAGCAAAATATAAGGACAGAATATGCAATTATGATGTTGCATGCCATGAGTTCTAGAGCACATGATGTGAAGAAGATTTACATGTGAAGTTCAAGTAGCAGATATGCATTCAATAGTGATATCGAAGTGAAGAGCCAAATGTTAAATGCCATAAGTTTTGGAGCAGCCAAATGTAAGAGCAGATTGTTGCGTCTCTTGGGATTGTAGGGTCCCTTGGCTTGGCATAAACATATCACACAAATGGGCATCAGATGGCATGAAGTCACAGCAAAGCAACATAGACTGAATCATGAGAGACAGATATATGCATGAGATTTAGGCATAGCAAGACGATGCAATCAGAGAGCAGTTCGACAGCCATTGAGAGCAGTTTGATACCAATTATTTGATTTCAGGGCATTCACAAATTTTTGGTTTTCTATTTTTCATATTTTTTAATGTTTTCTATGCAATGCATGGAAGAAGAAAATGCAGACTAACCAATTACAAAATGAGACCTGCTTACCAATTGCTTAGAGAGATGATGGTTTCATAGTAGCCAGGAGAGTCTATCATAGATGGTCTAGAGATAGCAACCAGGAGCATATATCAACAAGAAGGCAATTTGTCTCAAGGACAAATGTCAGGACAGGCAGACAGAAGTCTGGACACAAGGGGTCGACCCTTGGAGTCGACACTTGGAGTTATAGAAGAACCATATTCAAGAAATTTTAGGATGGGAGCAATTCAACCTGAAGCCAAGTTCATAAATGCAGAGTTATAGATTATTCAGAATCTTGAGTTTTCAATGATGAAGCCCTTATCTTCAGATTGGTTTAAATCTGATGAATTCTAAGTTTCTCGAAAAAGAGTATTTGAAAATTTTTGCATTCAGATTTAATAGAAATGAACTAATATTGCATATAGAGAGCAAGTTAACCTCCTTTCATCCTACTCATTTAATTCCATTAGCCCCTTTAAGTATTGAGGTTAAACACTTGAAGTTTCTGATTTCATCTATGGGGCACTACATTTTCAGATTTTTTTGATACTATTTTTCATTTTTTAAGAGAATTCAGGTGTGGCATGCACCTTTTGACGTGAGGATGCACGTTGATTAGACGCCAGCATCCCCAGTTACTCAGTGTAGCTCACCATTCTACTTCAATTAGAACAGAGGTAGCAAGACACTTCATGACCTTGTCCACTCCACTTCATTGGTGAAGGGACTTAGTTTCTCTGTGAAACAATTGCCATTGCTCTTCCTTAGAGCACTGAACTCAGTACACACCTTTTTAAATAAGGATATACGTTTATCAGATGCCAATATCCCCAGTTACTCAGTATGACTAAAATTCATTGCTTTCATTAAGTGTAGCCCTTTTTGAGACTGTTAGGTCTATTTTTGAAATCTTCGGTCTAGACAAATGTTTAAAAATAATACTTCATAAACTTCCTCGATCAGGGATGCCTTTGTACTAAAAATAAACTTTCAGATTTAAGAAGGCATTACATGTCAAAACATGAAGAACTGGTTAAGGTCTATTAAGTTTGAATACAGTCAGTTTCAAGACCATTTAACTTCAAAGCTAAAAAAATCATTACATTTAAACTAACAGTTTTCATGGGTTGGGCAATCATAGAACCTCATCAAGAAAGATTCCTCTTTAAGATATACTCTGATAAATGAACTTTAGCAATCAGACCGAAGTACTCACATGAGTTCAAAGCAGTTCCAGGAATTTGGGGTATCAATGAGATTAGGATTTCAAAGCATTTCAGACCCAAGATGAAACACAGCAAGTCAAAAACATGATACAAGAGCTGATGAATACATGGAATGCACCTGGGTGGATGAATGGAAATAGACACTGAACACCCCCCCTACGTATGTGCAGTGAGCTCAGATGCTATAAACATGGGTAAGCACAGATCAATTCGAAGATGAAGATTGAAGGAGTTGAACGGCTCGTCAGAAGACCTGGTGCGTCGACGAAGGATTGACAGGAGGTCGATGCACACTATCCAGACAGAAGGCAGTTTTCAAGAGAAATGAACTGCAAGGTTGACCTGAGAAGTTGTATGGTCGACCTGATCATCAGCAAGGAGGATTTTAATAGAGTTTGAAGTTCCGTTGACATAGGATCTTGCCAGATTTCAAAAGCATGCAGCAAACATTTTTTTTTGATTTTGAGAGTTAAAACAAGAATCATGATAATTTTTTTTATTATAAGCAAGACAACTGAAAGTAGGTTAGCAATCTTGTTTGACATTTAAGCTTCTTCTCAAAAGACTTCAACTGCATGAAGCACACACTATTGAGGGGAGTTTGTGGGGAAGAATGTTTTATCTTCTTCTCTGATTTATGATCCTCTGAATTTAATGTGTTTTGATGCTGACAAAAGTATATACTATGCTAAATTTTGATATTGGTGACAATGCATTATGTTCATAATTTTCATGATTGGCTATCATGGTTTTTACCTTACATAAGGTCAGTGCACATGACTATTGGTACATTGGGTTGGTGCACATTCAATATCTTCGTCATTAGGTCAGTGCACATGTTTTATCTGCACATAACGAAAGTCGATGCACATCGACTTGGTATAGTAGATAAGGTCGATGCTAGTGTGTACTTATACTCACTAAGGTCGATGCACATTGCTCTTTGTGTAAGACCAAGGTCGAAGCACATCTTAGCATCACTGAATAAAGTCTGTGCACATTTTCCATTTAGCATGAAGGTCGATGCATGTTGCATTTCTTAGTAGAGGCAGGTCGGTGCACATTTACTGTAGCGCATATGAAGGTCGAAGCACATCTGCCCTAGTCATTTACGAAAGTCGATGCACATTTGTCATCTTGCATATAAGGTCGATGCACATGTTCACTCGTGCGTATGAAGGTCTACCTGTGTTACTGTTACATGTCTATGCACATTGTTCATTTTGCATATAAGGTCGATGCACACCATGTATTAGTCATAACATGGTCGGTGCACATTGTGCCATGTACAAAACAATGGTCGGTGCACATTGCGTTGTGTACTAAATAAGGTCGATGCACATAGTCATTTGCACACACTAAGGTCGGTGCACTTTTTCATTATTCCATTTAGAGTCTGAGCATATACAATATCTAGAGTCTGAGAACACTTTTTGCCTCTATGCATGCATAAGCATGGGTCTGTGCACATCCAGAGTTAATGTTTAGTCTAAAGTGTACGCATATACAAGTTTGTGCATCTCTAGGGTCCATGCACATGCGACATCCAGGTCTGTGCATGCTTTTAGGTCAGAGCACATCATGCATATGTTTGAAGTAAGGTCTGTGCATCTACATGTACAAGTCAGCATAAACAGGTCGGTGCATCTTCTCACCAGTAGCATAACAGGTCTGAGCATATGCATAGATTTCTGTCTATGCAAGTCAATGCACATGCACATACAAGGTCTAAGCATATGGCTCTATAGGTCTAATTGTGCATCTTACATGTCTGTGCACATGCATTATCAGTCTGTATAAGGTCCGAGCATGGGCATTCACAAGTCTAAGCATTTGTACAGAATGTACATTCAAGTCGGTGCACATGCAACATTTTGCTCAGTAAGATCGATGCAATCTCTTACACTTACCTAGAATATATTTATGCATCATTGTCTGACTTATACCATGATCATATTTTTTATAAGTCAGAGCACATTTGACTACTACTCATGGTTACAATCTGTTTGACGAAATGCTTTGTTCAGATTGGCAAGAACTTTAGTCACTAAAGGACCCAGGATCAAATAAGCAAAAGGCAGCGTGCCTTACGGTTAGCACGGTCATGTGGTTCGAAATATTCAACTTAAAAAGGGCACATGAACGAAGAAGAAGCGGCGCTTGGAGATTCCGCCACGTGGGCAGCGCACATTTATTTCCTGACACGTGGAGCTTTAGCGGAGCACTCGACTTCGAATTTATGGGCGGGAAATGTGTTTTCCACACGCCCCTATCACGAGCCTATATATAGAGACCAGGTCGCTCAGATAAAAAGGAAGAAGATAATAGAAAGGAAAAAAGAGCACACAGAGAAGCAGTAGAGCAGAAAGCTAAGGAGCAACAAAGAGTGAAGAGTTGAGATCGAAACAGAGTATCGAAAAGTGGAGATCTACTCTGAGAGCTGTGAGCATTCAGGAGATCTATAAGTGGAGTCAAGTTTGTCTCGATCTCTAGATCAAATCTAGACATCGTTCTGCTCAAGTGAGCTACAGATTGTCTTGATTTTTTATCTGATTTTGTTCTTGTCATATTATATTCACTACAATTTCTGTAAGCTGTGTATCAACATATTGTCAAGCTGTGTGTCAGCGGTAAGGAAGTAATTGCTTGGAAGCAAGCTATGAGGCTCAACAGAGTAAGCTGTGAGGCTCAGCTATCTGGGATCTATTCCCCAAAGCTGTGGATTAGCGGTTTGTAGGGATTCATTCCCCAAAGCTGTGGATCAGCGAATTCAAGTTGTGAGTCAGCAGTAATCCTTACTCAGATGAGTAAGGGGTGGACATAGATCTTTGGATAGAGATCGAACCACCTAAAAACCTTGTGCCTTGTGTGTGATTGCTTATGTGATTGATCTATCTGGCTATTTCACTAGAAGTTCATTGTTGATAGTTCTTATAGTTTTGTTGTTTGCTTGAATTTCTCTGCTGAATATCGTTGCGTGAAGAAGGTATATTAAAAGGCACTACTGGCAGGATAGGGTAAATCTATCTGAAAGGTGGTGTTTCATGTGTGAGTAAACTCATTGAGTTCCACCTCCGCCTCATACCTCTTCCATAACTAGCTCTGAACTCATTAATCCGAATCTAAGTTACATCATCTCTTACTTATTGTTGTTCATCTATGTTGTCAGCTCTTACATTGCACTAGATTTCTTATCTAGACATCACTGTGAGTTGAATTGGTAGTGGTAATTTTAAGCTGCTTAAATTCCGCTTATATCTGCTTAAAATTCTGTAATATTTTGGGGTGGATCTATTCACCCCCCCTCTAGATCCGGCTCCATATGTTACAACACACACATAAATGCAAGATGCAAATGTGGGCAGTTTATCAAGCAAGGAAAGCTCCCCAATGAATATGCAATCAGTTCATGTGCCAGCAAGATGAAAATCCTGAGACCTCAGTTGGGGCAGAGTGCAAACATGCAGACTGGGCTCTTATGATGACTCCCCCTTAACTTGTGCATGAATTTCAAAATGCCTTCAAGAAAACTAACAAGAGGGTATGCAGCCTATGTCTTAGGTGAACACAAGACCCATTGTAGCATCCTAAATTTACTTAATAATAAAATTGTGCAGCAATTGTAAGTTTTCTTAATATTAAATTAAAATTTCCGCTTAGGAAAAAATTTGACCCATTTATAAAAATATGAAAAATTCATAATCGCGTGGAGGATCGAATTTATAGATACCTTGTCTTCTTGGTCGACCCCGAAATAAAATTTAATTAAGCTGAAATTTGAGGTTCTTGGGTTAAAAATTGGAGTTTAGATTAACCGACCCTTAATCTGCCAAATTCGAGCCCAAATTGATCTCAAATGGGCTCATTCCAGACCCAATAGATCGGCCTTGGATAAAAGCCCATTTCCCCTCTATCTCCCCGCGAAAACCCTAACCCTAGCCTCCAGATTTCAGTGGATTAGCTCGTTGAATTGGTCAAGCACGAATATCGCGTGGAGGATTCTCCTCGTCGATCCCCAAGCGCACGCACGACTCCTATATCAACCCTAACCCTATAAGTCGATGCCCAACATTCACGAGAACCCCCTTTGGTAGTAGCAGCCGCTGGTGTGCGCATTCGAGGACGGAGATGACGAGTTTAGGAGCGGGTTTTCTCTTCCGAGTTTAGCGTTGACGTCCCTTTCTTCTTCCTTTTAAGGTAGGTTCTTGTAGACGAAACGTTAATTAATTCACACCATCATGTGCGCCCTTGAGTCCTCTTCATGTTGATAGTAAATAGCCTAATTTTTGTCCAGCATAGCGCTCGCAATTTGATTTTTAGTTAAGAAATGTCTAGCTAGGGTTTGATAGCATTCCCTTCATGTTGTGTCGATCTAGAAGTAGGATTCATGCAGGCTAAATCTTTAATTGAACGTGCCATAATGTACGAAACTTTGTTTCTCTTCCTATTGGCACCGTTTTGCCCAATTTTTATTGACTATACGGCATGAATTTCGTCATATAAGCAAGGTGTGTAGAGAGTTAAGGAGTAGTAGAGAGTGAAGAGCTGAGATAGAAATAGAGTATCAGAAAGTGGAGATCTACTCTGAGAGCTGTGAGCGTTCAGGAGATCTGTAAGTGGAGTCAAGTTTGTCTCGATCTCTGGATCAAATCCAGACATCGTTCTGCTCAAGTGAGCTACAGATCGTCTTGATTTTTTATCTGATTTTGTTCTTGTCATTTTATATTCACTATGATTTTTGTAAGCTTTGTATTAGTAGATTGTCGAGCTGTGTGTCAGCGGCAAGGAAGTAATTCTTTGGAAGCAAGCTGTGAGGCTCAGTAGAGCAAGCTGTGAGGCTCAACAAGCAAGCTGTGAGGCTCAGTTGTCTGGGATCTATTTCCCAAAGCTGTGGATCAGCGGTTTGTAGGGATTCATTCCCCAAAGCTGTGGATCAGCGAATTCAAGCTGTGAGTCAATAGTAATCCTTACTCGGTTCTGTAAGGGGTGGACGTAGATCTCTGGATAGAGATTGAACCACCTAAAAACCTTATGCCTCGTGTGTGATTGCTTATGTGATTGATCTATCTGGCTATTTCACTGAAAGTTCATTGTTGATAGTTCTTATAGTTCTGTTGTTTGCTTGAATTTCTCTGCTGAATATCGTTGTGTGAGGAAGGTATATAAAAAGGTGCTACTGGAAGGATAGGGTAAATCTATCTGAAAGGTGGTGTTTCTTGAGTGAGTAAACTCATTGAGTTCCACCTCCGCCTCGTACCTCTTCCATAACTAGCTCTGAACTCATTAATCTGAATTTCAGTTACATCATCTCTTACTCATTGTTGATCATCTATGTTGTTAGCTCTTACATTGCACTAGATTTCTTATCTAGACATCACTGTGAGTTGAATTGGTAGTGTTAATTTTAGGCTGCTTAAATTTCGCATATATCTGCTTAAAATTTTGTAATATTTTTTGGTGGATCTATTTACCCCACTCTAGATCCGGCTTCATATGTTACAACAATTGGTATCAGAGCCCGACTCTTTGTAGGGGCTTAACATCTCGAAGAGTTCAACCAAATGGATGCTAGAGGTTTGACAGTAGAAGGCCACTCAACAAGTAAGCCACCATACTTCGATGGTAACAATTATACTTACTGGAAAAATCGCATGCATGTCTTCCTTCATGCAAAAGATCACGAGATTTGGAAGGTGTTGAGCAAGGGACCTTTCGAGCTACCTAAGGATGAGGAAGTTTGGACGAGAGAACAAATTCGCAGATCAACATTGAATTGGAGCGTCGTCAACGCGATTCAATGTGCTCTTCATCCCACAGAGTTCTCGAGAATATCTTCATACTCTACTGCAAAGGAGTTGTGGGATAAGTTAGAGGCAATCTACGAGGGTACATCTCAGGTAAGAGAAATGAAGGCTAACATGCTTGTTTCAGAATATGAAGCATTCAAAATGAAGCTAGAGGAGTCAATTTCTGATATGTACGCTAGGCTAATGGCGATCACAAACAGCTTAAGAAGCCGTGGTAAGAGTTACAATGAATATGAGTTAGTTAGAAAAATTCTTAGATCCCTGACTCCGATTTGACACAGTAAGGCCACTGTTATGGAGGAGTCTAGAAATTTATCCACGACTACTGTAGATGAACTTATTGGTTCTCTCATGACTTATGAGTTGAACCTTAAGATGGTTGATGATTTTGATAGGAAGAAGAAACCTCTCGCTCTGAAAGTTACTTCCAGCAGCAAAGGATCCTCTAATGAGCATAGCTCTACTAGTTCAGAGGGGGATCCAGATAATTTTGCTATGTTCACTAGAGAATTTAAAAAGTTTCTGTGAAAAGAAGGAAGGGGAATTAGAAGAAAATATTTTTCTGGAAAAAGATAGTCTAAGCATAGATCTGATTCTGCTAAGAAAATTGAATCTAATGTCTGTTACAATTGTAGGAAAGCTGGCCATCTAACGGCAGACTGTCCCGAGCTGCAGAAAGAAAAACCCAGGTACAAGAACAAGAAAGGAAAAGCAATGATTAGCACCTGGAGTGACGAGGATGAAGGTAGTCTCAGCAGCAGCTCAAGCAGCAACAAGGAATAAAGACTATGCTTAATGGCTGAGAGTGAAGACAAAGAAAGCGATCAAGAGGTAACAAATCCTTTTGAAAACTATACTATTCATGAATGGAAAGATGCCTATGCAGAAATCCTTGATAAATATGATGATGTGCGTAGGGAGAACATGCACTTAAAGAGAAGAATTAATTCCCTAGTGAATGATACTTCATTGAATGATAAAATAGCATGTTTAGAATCTAAAAACTGTAGTCTGAAAAAGTCTCTTGCTGAATGTGATGATCTGAATATTGTTTTATCTAACATGAAGTGTGAAAATTGTTGTGACTCCTCTGTGTTGATGGTGTTGACATATAACTTTTCTTCATATGGCAACACATTGTTTTGATTGATTGGCAACACTGTTTATGTTTTGATGAAATTACTTTTATCAGATTGTATGTGTGTTCTATGTATTTTATCTTGTTTTCACACTGAACACACACTCAAAGTCTCAAAGTCTATACATTGCTACAGTAACGTAAGTCTGTACACTGTCCGTGTCTCTTGCATCATCCTAGCAAGTGTGTACATTGCCTGTCGATTGCAAAGTTTATACATTGTTATGGGTCGACCCCCTGTTCTCATGAGTCGACTCATCTGTTTGTGCATAGTCTACACATTGCCCGTCGTTGCAAAGTCCATACATCCACAGTGCATTGCATAGTCTATACACTGCACGTTCAAGATCAAAGTATATACATTGCTACATCACCTGCTAGAGTGAAGTCTGTACAGCCGAAGCACACATATCAAGTCTATACTTTGAAGCTACTGTGCAAGTCCAAACATTAGCCTTCAGGCTTGAAAGTCTGTACATTGGACTGCGTCAACTCATTGCATTGACATACACTGTAGCGTCAACTCATTGCATTGGCTAAGTCTATACACTGTCCGTCTCATTTAGAGTCTAAGGCAAAGTCTGTACATTGGACGGTGTCAGGCGAAGTCTGTACATTGAGCATCTCAATGAGTGTCTCATGTAAGTCCATACATTGGACTGTAGCATGCATTTGTCAATGGCATCTAAGTCTGTACAGTGGACCGTCTTCCTTAGCGTCTTGATCTTCCAAGTCTATACAGGCTTTTGTTTTACAAAGTCTGTACATTGGTCTCAGACTCCAAAGTCCATACATCGCCTGTTGACTGCAAAGTCTATGCAGAGCTCAAGAGTTCGAAGTCTATACATTCATTCACTGTAGGTTGCACGAGGTAAAGTCTGTACATTGGCCTCCATGCCTCAAGTCTATACATTGGACTGTTTGGCCAAGTCTGTACATCGATGTTTGCCAAAGTCTGTACATTGGCATCTGTTTCTTCGTTGCGATTCAAAGTCTGCACATTGGGTTATTTACCTACGTTCGGCTTCGAAGTCTATACATCGATGTCTTTACCTACGTTGCAGTTCAAAGTCTATACAGTCCATGTTTTCCATTGCTTCAAGTCTATACAGCCGTTCTTTTAGAAAGTCTATACATCGGTCTTCACCTCAAGTCTGTACAGTCCTTTGTTGACAAGTCTTCACATCGTGAAGTCTATACACTCAACTCCTTCACATCTTGCAAAGTCTACACATTACATCTTCATTCATGAAGTCTACACATTGCATCTTCATTTGCGAAGTTTGTACATTGCATTGATCTTCACTTAGTCTATACATTGACAGTCTTCATATCACCTAAGTCTGTACGGCGGTTGCTTCATACAGCAAGTCTGTACATCGCTTTCACTTATATGAAGTCTATACAACGCAGTTCTTCTGATAAGTCTATACAGAGTTGTTATTTAATCTGATCATCCGATACTCTATCTGACAGGGATTCTCTACTGAGATTGCTGACATGGCTCGTGATCCCAGGAAGACGAGGTGTGCAGATGCTGACACGTGGATGGAATTACCTCGGATCTGGCGAATTCACTTGGGCGGGAACTGTGGAAGCCACGCGCCCTTATCCACCTGCTGCTGTTATATATAGCAGTCTTCATCTTCTGTAATTGGCTGATTGAAGTTGGCGAAGTCTATACATCCAGCCTGAAGCAGCAGCCACCGAGATCCACTGTGATAGGAAGAACAAACAGAGAAGAAGAAAAAGAGAGATGAGTTGAGAGAGTTATTGTGAGAGCTTGTGAATCAGCCTCTTGGTCCAGTTACCAGAGCTGATATTGCTACAGTCGCTTTGGTTTTCTTCCATTCGATTGTGTGTTTTGTTTGTTTTCAGTCTTGCTATTTTCTCCTTGAAAACTCTTGTTCGATCAAGTTGTTAGTCAGCGGTGTCAAGCTGTGAGGCAGCGATGTTGCAGAGGTGTTCCTCTGGTCGGCTAAGCTGTAGTGCCCAGCAGAGCAAGATGTGAAGCTCAGCTGTTGCAGAGGGTGTTCCTCTGGTCGGGATAAGCTGTAAGCCCCAGCCGTTGTTGGCAAGCTGTAGAGCCCAGCTGATTGAAGCTGTGTATCAGCAGTAATCCACATTCGAGTTGAATGTGGGGTGGATGTAGGTCGGATTGACAGAACCACCTAAAAGTCTTTGTGCCTCTCATGTGTTTGATTGTCTGTTTAGCAGATCTTGTTTCCATCATCCGGTGCTTTGACTATGGTTGTCTAGTGTTCTTTTAATTCTGCATTTGAATCTAGGCATAATGTTTAATTAGCCAGTTGATCTATTCACCCCCCCCCTCTAGATCCACATTCTGTGGTTAAAGAGCCTTCCATCTAACTTCAACACTTGGTATCAGAGCTAGACTCTTCTACAGGGACTTACCGCCCGAAGAGGATAAACACAGATGGACGGAAGAGGGATGATAGCTGAAGGACACTCCACATCCAAGCCCCCGTACTTCGATGGAACCAACTACGCATACTGGAAGCACCGTATGCAGGTATTCTTGAGGTCTAAAGATTATGAAATTTGGAAGTTGGTTAGCAAGGGACCTTTCGAGCTGTCCCCAAATGAAGATGTATGGACCAAGGAGGAAATTAGAAGGTCCACGCTCAACTGGAGTGCAATCAATGCAATCCAGTGCTCTCTACATCCCACCGAGTTCTCACGAATATCTGCCTGCTCCTCAGCGAAGGAAATGTGGGATGCACTTGAAGTCATCTATGAGGGGACTTCACAAGTCAGAGAGACTAAGACTAATCTACTGGTTTCAGAATACGAAGCTTTCAAGATGAAGCCTAATGAGACGATCAAAGAAATGTATGCTCGGCTGACTATTATCACAAATGGTCTCAGAGGCTTCGGGAAAAAATATTCTGAGTATGATGTAGTTAGGAAGATCTTGCGATCCTTGACTCCAATTTGGCACACCAAGGCCACAGTTATGGAAGAGTCAAGAGATCTGCACAATACTAAGGCAGATGAGCTGATCGGATCTCTAATGGCTTATGAGATGAATCTGCCGAAGATAGAGGAGGCTGACAGAAAGAGGAAGCCTATAGCTCTGAAGGCTGGTGCTAGAAGATCCAGTCGATCCAGCCCCAACGGATCATCAACTGAAGAGAGCTTGTCTGAAGAAGAAGTGGCAAATGTTGAGATTGCCATGATTACTAGGGAATTCCGGAGATTTCTCAAGATGGAAGGAAGTAGATTCAGCCGAAGAAATCCCAACAGTGGCCGCCGAGACACAAGGTATAAATCAAACCCTGTAAAGAAAGCTGAGACTAATGTTAGCTATCAATGCAGGAAGGCTGGTCACTTTAAAGCTGAATGTCCGAAAAATCAGAACCTCAAGGACAAGTCCAAGAAAAAGAACACAAAAGGGAAAGCTATGGTGGGTACCTGGAGTGATGAGGACGAGGGATCTTTGAGCGTCACTTCGGACAGTGAAGTTGAAGCTGAGAAGCCAATCTGTCTCATGGCAACCAGCTCAGAAGATAGAGAGGAAGAATCTGATGAGGTATCCTCTCGCTATGAAAATTTTACTATTACTGATTGGATGGTTGCTTATGATGAACTTACTGATAGAGTAGATGAGGTCAGAAAAGAAAACATGCATCTACGAAGAAAAATTAAAATCATGTAAAATGATACTTCATTGTCTGATAAAATTGCCTGCTTAGAAACTGAGAACAGTAAGCTGAAACTCACATGTTCTGAATTTGAAGAAATCAATAAAGAACTGAAAATTTCTAAGGAAGAAAATGTGAGATTAGACAATAAAATTGATGCATGGAAACTGAAAATTCAGAATTATGAAAATGAGATAAAAATTATTTCTGAAAAATATGAAGCTGTCCTCAATGTGAATAATGAGTTGAAAAAATCTATTGATGAAGTTCAGAAAGATAATGAGGATAAGCTAAAAATAATTGAGAAAATGACCCAAGGATCTGAAAATTTAGATGCATTATTGGGGTCAAAGGTAAATTTTAGAAGAGAGGGCCTAGGATTCAACTCTAGTGCAACTAAAAGCTTTGGAATGAAAACTATTTCCTTTGTTGCACAAAAGGAGAAAGGATCTCTGATCAACATGAATTCTAATAATGCTGTAAAGACAAATTTGAATCTGAAAAGGCTAAATGCAGAGGAGAAGGGCCAACAGAAAGTAGGTGAGCCTAGTAGAATTGGGACTTCCAAACCTAGCTCTAGTGCTCAACCCAAGGTTAGGGGTCAGCCTGCTCAGGTAAACAAACCCCATGTCAATGCCAAAAAGTCTTCACCACCATCATCACAGAAAAGGACCCAACCAAAACCTATGAATAGGTCAGCGGGGTCAAGGGTGCAGGGAAGACAAAATATTTTCAGAAGTCAGCCCAACAAATTCAATCCACCTAGAGTTCAGTCCTACTACCCCGCACAGCCAATCTATACTAATGGGTGTGGGTGGACTAGAACTCAAGGGATGCATACAGGGTATGTTCATCAACCTACACACTTTTACAGACCCTATGTCAGAAATTGGGAAAATGGGTATGGTAGTCGGATGCCAAGGAATTACCAACATTTCCACAGCCAGCCCAGGAACTACTATGGCCAAAACTTTATGAATGCAACCTGTACGAAGCATTGGCACAATAACAACAATTCTGTGAATAACTCTGTTGGTGCAAATAAGAAGAAAGTCAATAAGAAAAAGCAAAACAAAAAGAAATCTGGAAAATCCACTGAACAGATCTGCTTCAAACAAATGTGGATTCTCAAAACCATGCTCTCTTTCTTTACTTGCACTTCATCTGCATTGGAGCCCAATCAGACTTGGGTTCCAAACTCTTTGCCCTAATTGTGTGTGCAGGTATGCCTGGCAGCCAAGAGCAACTTGTGGTACTTGGACAGTGGCTGCTCCAGTCATATGACAGGAGATAAGGCCAAGTTTTGCATGCTAACTGAAAAGCTAGGAGGCCTTGTCACCTTTGGAAGCAACACAAAGGGTAGGATCATTGGATCAGGTAAGGTAGGTAAGTGTTCTACCTGCTGCATTGATGATGTTATGCTGGTTGAAGGGTTAGCTTATAATTTACTTAGTATCAGCCAGTTGTGTGATAAAGGACATAAAGTCTTATTTGATTCTCAATGCTGCAAGGTTTTTGAACCTGATTCTGAAATTGTCAAATTTTCTGGAAAAAGAATAAATAACACATACATGATAGATTTAGATGATATTCAGCATTCTAACCTATGTCCTACTGCCAGTAGAGAAGATTTAGCCTTTTTATGGCATCGTAGGTTAGGCCATGCGAGTTATACTATTTTGCAGAAACTAAACAAGCATAGCATGGTTAGAGGACTCCCTGAAGTCTCTTTTAAAAAGGACAATAAATTTTGTAATGCATGCATTCAGTCCAAGTTGACTAGAAAATCATTCAAATCTAGGACAGAAAACCTATCCACTAAACCTTATGAACTGATACACATGGACCTATTTGGGCCAACCTGGTCTGTCAGTTTATCAGGGAAGAGGTATGGGTTTGTCTTAGTAGATGATTTTTCTAGGTATACTTGGGTATTTTTTCTGTCACATAAGAATGATGCATTCTCAGAATTTCAGGAGTTCTGTATAAGAATAAATCAGAAAATTGAAAATATTTTGACTGATCATGGAGGTGAGTTTAAAAACTCACACTTTGAAGAATTTTGCAGGTCAAGTGGGATTCATCATAAGTTCTCCTCACCCAGGACACCTGAGCAGAATGGTGTTGTCGAGAGGAGGAACAGAACTCTAGTGGAAATGGGCCGAACTCTCTTAGTTGAAGGTCAACTGCCAAGAAAATTCTGGGCTGAAGCAGTCAACACAGCCTATTATGTAATTAACAGGGCAATGGTAAGACCTTCCACCCAGAAAACCCCTTATGAGATTTTGAGAGGTAAGAAACCTTCAATCGCCCACTTCAAGGTCTTTGGTTGTAAATGTTTTATACATATAAATGACAAGAAGGATCTTGATAAATTTGAGCCAAAAGGTGAACTAGGAATCTTCCTCGGTTATTCTGAAAACACCCGGGCTTATAGAGTGTTCAATTTAAACTCAAAAATTGTTGAAGAATCTCCACACATTATCTTTGATGAAACCTTGATGGAAACTAACCATGGTTATTGCAGGAACGAAGATGGGAACATTTTGAAAGATGAAAACTCTGCAGACCAGTCTGATGGTGAGGAAGATAAAGAAGAGCAAAATGAAGAAGAACCTGAAGTTTAGGGGGAGGTAAGTGAAATTCCTGAAACTCAGATTGTTAATATTAGATATCTTAAAGATCACCCTGTGAATAATGTCATTGGCAATCTGAATGATCCCCCTAGAACTAGAGGTCACTTTAGAATTCAGGATGAATTAAATGCATATGCTCTTGTCTCTCAAATTGAACCCAAGTCCATTGACTGTGCCCTCAAGGATATGCATTGGATTAATGCCATGCATGAGGAGCTTAATCAGTTCGACAGGAACAAGGTGTGGCACTTGGTCCCACCTCCTGATCATGGAACAGTCATAGGGACTAGGTGGGTTTTCAAGAATAAATCTGATGAATTAGGGAATATTGTTAAAAATAAAGCCAGACTTGTTGCTTAGGGGTACAACCAGGAGTTTGTTATTGACTTTGAAGAGTCATTTGCCCCTGTAGCCAGATTAGAAGCTGTTAGAATTTTATTAGCTTATGCATGTTCCCTAGGTATAATCCTCCAGCAGATGGATGTAAAATCTGCATTCTTGAATGGGGAAATTAATGAGGATGTCTATGTTAGACAGCCCCCTGGGTTTGAATGTCTAGATTTCCCTAATCATGTTTACAAATTAAATAAAACTCTCTATGGTCTTAAGCAAGCTCCCAGAGCTTGGTACGACAGGTTGAGCAAGTTCCTCACTGATCAAAATTTCACTAGAGGAGTAGTTGATCAGACCTTGTTTACAAAGGTGAGTCATTCTGAAATTCCTATTGTGCAGATTTATGTGGATGATATCATTTTTGGGTCAACTAACCCCAAATTGTGTGAGGAATTTTCTAAAACAATGACTAATGAGTTTGAAATGAGCTCAATGGGTGAGCTCAAATTGTTTCTTGGACTGCAGGTTACACAAACAAAGGATGGAATATTTATCACTCAGTCCAAGTACACAAGGGATCTACTCAAGAAATATAAGATGGATAACCTTAATGATATAGCTTCTCCATTGGGCACCTCTACAAGCTTGGATGAAGACACTAAAGGTAACCCATTTGACCAGAAGTTATACAGTGGTATGATCGGATCCCTTTTCTACTTAACTGCATCTAGGCCTGATATTCAATTTGCTGTAGGATTATGTGCTAGGTTTCAGGCCAGTCCTAAAGAAACTCATTTTAAAGCGGTGAAAAGGATTTTTAGATATCTTCTAGGCACCCAAGAGGTAGGATTATGGTATCCTGCTAGGTGTGAGTTAGAGCTTCTAGCTTACTCTGATGCTGATTATGCTGGGTGTCGAGTAGATAGAAAAAGCACTAGTGGCTATTGTCAATTCCTTGGTGGCTGCCTAGTATCTTGGGCATCTAAGAAGCAACACACTGTAGCCTTGTCTACAGCTGAGGCTGAATATGTTGCAGCAGGTAATTGTGCTGCCTAAGTACTTTGGATTAAGCACCAACTAGATGATTATCAGATAAAACTGGAATGTATTCCAATTCTATGTGATAATACTAGTGCCATATGCCTTGCTAAAAATCTTGTTCATCATTCTAGGACTACGCACATAGAAATAAAACATCATTTTCTAAGAGATGCTGTGAACAAAAAGGAAATTGAACTGGACTTCATTGAAACAGACAAACAAGTTGCTGATATCTTTACTAAGCCACTTGGAAATGAAAATTTTAAATTTTTTAGAAGAGAACTTGGCTTGTGTAAATTTCATCATAATGAATGAACTCTTTGTTGACTTGAATAAAACTTTTGAGCTGCTTTGAATAAACTTCTGATTTGGACTTACTGTTGATAGATTGAATAAACATTGTGCAACAGACTTATGATAATGCATGACTCTCATATTTTTTTATTGCACTCATGATCATCATTGCATATATATGTCTAGATGCATGATATGTCTATATTTCTGCATGATTGTATTGCACTGCATCTCCTTGCATTACCCTGGTATATCCAATGGTAAGCTACCAAAGGGCAGGGAAATCTGTCTGGAGGTTCTTACTATGTGTGAGATGGTCCTTATGACCAGGTTCTCCGCCTAGTACCATGGGTCATACTGCACGATAAGATAGTCTGAGTAAGCATGATTTTCAAAATCATTTGTTCAGTCCACATCTGCAAGATCACATGCACATAGACAGGGGGAGTATTGCATATAATTCAGAGTTAAGTCTGACAGTATGGCAATCTTTTAGTCAGTTCTAATATTAAGCAATAGAAAACAGACTTCTTCTCTCATAAGAACTTTAATTGCTTAAAGACTGACTTAATGGTTTAAATTTATAATCTTTAGAGTTGAAAGACTACAATCCGTAAATAAGGATGCTGAAAATTGATAAACCTCTCAACCCTTATCTTATTTCATGTCAGACAAAGCTAATTATATCTGAAATCTGAAAACTCATCTAAAATCATGTTAGAGAAGCTAAGTATGTGTATTGTCCTTAAACAAGTCATTCTGAAACAAATAAAGGGCAGCTAAGAAAGATATTGAAAAACATTGAAAATTATTTGAAAAATAGCATTGACAGAGCAATGACTGGTAAATCACTGAGAAACTGAGTGATCCATCAAAGAAGTGGACACCACTCATGTCATGAGGTGTATCAGCTATCTCTGTATAAAATGATCAAAACAGTAGGTTGTTTTCACTGAGTACCTGGGGGTAACTGGCGTCTAATAAACGTGTACCCTTACACAAAAAGGTGTCAATCAATTCTATTGAGTTTGATCATAGGCAAGATGGTCCATCATGTTGAGTATCTAGGGGTATTGGCGTTTGAGCAACGTATACCCTTATGCAAAAAGACTTTTGGTACCTGAATGCCCTAAATGAAATAATATTAAAAATGCTGTTCCTTCAAAGAAATTGAATGGATGTCAATTGTTTAATTTCAATACATGACCTGGTTTCTCTTAACATATTTTACTGAGTCTATGAAAGTAAGATATTCTGAAACTGAATCTCTCATGTAAATATGACTCTGGTTTATTGTTTTATCATGCACATCTACCTTATCCAATGAATGTAGTGCATGAACTCTCATTTTTATAACCTTTAAACCAGAATTTCAATTTCTAAGCCGTTTCTCAGTTCATATGACTGAAGGTTCTGTGCTTTAGTTGCTTAATTTCTGAACTACTTGCTAAGAATGCCAGTCAGCTGAACTTTCTTTTTCCTTCCCTTGCACTCACTTTCCATCCTATTTGTTGATGGCAAAGGGGGAGAATATTGTCTGAATTCATTCCTTCAGTTCAAGGGGAGAATTCTGAATTGAGAATTCTGCATTCAGGGGGAGTGTATGCATCTGCATCATGGTATGGCAAAGGGGGGAAATTTTGTTAGCAGGGAGTTGCTTACATTTTGTAGCATGCAACATGTCATTCATAACATCTACATGCATGCAGCATGTCATTCATAGCATCTACATGCATCTGCATAACAATCTGAATAACAAATCATGTCTTTCATCAAAAAATGCATCTGTATGACAGGATGTTGCTACTCTATATGATAGGGGGTTCCCATCATCAAAAAGGGGGAGATTGTTGTGACTCCTCTGTGTTGATGGCGTTGACATATAACTTTACTTCATATGGCAACACATTATTTTGATTGATTGGCAACACTGTTTATATTTTGATGAAATTACTTTTATCAGATTGTATGTGTGTTCTATGTATTTTATCTTGTTTTCACACTGAACACACACTCAAAGTCTCAAAGTGTATACATTGCTACAGTAACGTAAGTCTGTACACTATCCGTGTCTCTTGCAGCATCCTAGCAAGTGTGTACATTGCCTGTCGATTGCAAAGTTTATACATTGTTATGGGTCGACCCCCTGTTCTCATGAGTCGACTCATCTGTTTGTGCATAGTCTACACATTGCCCGTCGTTGCAAAGTCCATACATCCACAATGCATTGCATAGTCTATACACTACACGTTCAAGATCAAAGTATATACATTGCTACATGACCTGCTAGAGTGAAGTCTGTACAGCCGAAGCACACATATCAAGTCTATACTTTGAAGCTACTGTGCAAGTCCACACATTGGCCTTCAGGCTTGAAAGTCTATACATTGGACTGCATCAACTCATTGCATTGACATACACTGTAGCGTCAACTCATTGCATTGGCTAAGTCTATACAATGTCCGTCTCATTTAGAGTCTAAGGCAAAGTCTGTACATTGGACGGTGTCAAGCAAAGTCTGTACATTGAGCGTCTCAATGAGCGTCTCATGTAAGTCCATACAGTGGACTGTAGCATGCATTTGTCAATGGCATCTAAGTCTGTACAGTGGACCATCTTCCTTAGCGTCTTGATCTTCCAAGTCTATACAGGCTTCTGTTTTACAAAGTCTGTACATTGGTCTCAGACTCCAAAGTCTATACATCGTCTGTTGACTGCAAAGTCTATGCAGAGCTCAAGAGTTCGAAGTCTATACATTCATTCACTGTAGGTTGCACGAGGTAAAGTCTGTACATTGGCCTCCATGCCTCAAGTCTATACATTGGACTATTTGGCCAAGTCTGTACATCGCTGTTTGCCAAAGTCTGTACATTGGCATATGTTTCTTCGTTGCGATTCAAAGTCTGCACATTGGGTTATTTACCTACGTTCGGCTTCGAAGTCTATACATCGATGCCTTTACCTACGTTGCAGTTCAAAGTCTATATAGTCGATGTTTTCCATTGCTTCAATTCTATACAGCCGTTCTTTTAGAAAGTCTATACATCGGTCTTCACCTCAAGTCTGTACAGTCCTTTGTTGACAAGTCTTCACATCGTGAAGTCTATACACTCAACTCCTTCACATCTTGCAAAGTCTACACATTACATCTTCATTCATGAAGTCTACACATTGCATCTTCATTTGCGAAGTCTGTACATTGCATTGATCTTCACTTAGTCTATACATTGACAGTCTTCATATCACCTAAGTCTGTACGGCGGTTGCTTCATGCAGCAAGTCTGTACATCGCTTTCACTTATATGAAGTCTATACAACGCAGTTCTTCTGATAAGTCTATACAGAGTTGTTATTTAATCTGATCATCTGATACTCTGTCTGACAGGGATTCTTTACTGAGATTGCTGACATGGCTCGTGATCCCAGGAGGATGAGGTGTGCAGATGCTGACACGTGGATGGAATTGCCTCGGATCTGGCGAATTCACTTGGGCGAGAACTGTGGAAGCCACGCGCCCTTATCCACCTGCTGCTGTTATATATAGCAGTCTTCATCTTCTGTAATTGGCTGATTGAAGTTGGCGAAGTCTATACATCCAGCCTGAAGCAGCAACCACCGAGATCCACTGTGAGAGGAAGAACAAACAGAGAAGAAGAAAAAGAGAGATGAGTTGAGAGAGTTATTGTGAGAGCTTGTGAATCAGCCTCTTGGTCCAGTTACCAAAGCTGATATTGCTACAGTCGCTTTGGTTTTCTTCCATTCGATTGTGTGTTTTGTTTATTTTCAGTCTTGCTATTTTCTCCTTGAAAACTCTTGTTCGATCAAGCTGTTAGTCAGCGGTGTCAAGCTGTGAGGCAGCGGTGTTGCAGAGGTGTTCCTCTGGTCGGCTATGCTGTAGTGCCCAGCAGAGCAAGCTGTGAAGCTCAGTTGTTGCAGAGGGTGTTCCTCTGGTCGGGATAAGCTGTAAGCCCCAGCCGTTGTTGGCAAGCTGTAGAGCCCAGCTGATTGAAGCTGTGTATCAGCAGTAATCCACATTTGAGTTGAATGTGGGGTGGACGTAGGTCGGATTGACCGAACCACCTAAAAGTCTTTGTGCCTCTCGTGTGTTTGATTGTCTGTTTAGCAGATCTTGTTTCCATCATCCGGTGCTTTGACTATGGTTGTCCAGTGTTCTTTTAATTCCGCATTTGAATCTAGGCATAATGTTTAATTAGCCAGTTGATCTATTCACCCCCCCTCTAGATCCACATTCTGTGGTTAAAGAGCCTTCCATCTAACTTCAACAAAAATGAACATCTGAAAAATGTTATTGATGAGTTAAAAATTCAAATGCAGAAATATGAGGAAGAAACAAAATTTTCAAAAGAAAAATATGATGCTATTGCTTGTGTGAATAATGAACTGAAAAAGACCATTGAAAACTTAGAAAAGGAAAATAAAGACAAATAACATTCCCTTGAAGGCATGACACAAGGAACAAAAAATCTTAATGCCATCTTGGGAACTAAAGTCAACTTCAGAAAGGAAGGCTTGGGTTTTAACCCAACTAATAAAAAGAGGTTTGATGTGAAAACCATTTCATTTGTTGCTGAAAAAGGAAAATCCACACCTTTAATTAGAATGAATTATGAAAACAGCAATAATAAAATTGTAAAAAATGTCAATCAGAACAATCCCAACATCAAGGACAAAGGGAAAGAAAAGGTCAGGTGTAACATGCACACATAACACTCAATCTTAGACCAGAGGATAGGTTAGGGGTCAGACCATCAAAGGTCAAGTCCAAGGAAAACCCCAAACCAAAATAGCCCAACATTCTCAGAAAGGCCAAGGCAACTCTAACAGTGCATTGACCTATACTTCTTCTTGGTCGAGGTCTGATAGCAGTCCTGGTCTAAGTTGGGGAAACTCTGGTCGAGGCAGTTCAAGTGTGAGGTCTGTGCAACATTCATATTCCAGCCAAAACCATCAACCCTACACTTGGAATCATTTTTGGCTACCTAGAAACAAGAACATATATGGGTTTGTGCATTCCATGTCTGGTCAGTCTAGGATTCATATTGAACACATTTATCTTAATGCCGATAGAATTAACAACTGGCATAGGAAATTTCAGATTGTTAATAATAAGAATGCCAAACCACAAATAAATTCAACAAAAAATAAAAATGCTAAGATTAAAAGTGAGAAAAGGTAGAATAAGCTGAATGACAAAAAATCCATAAATTCAGTGAAGACATCAAAACAATTATGGATTCCAAACACCTCCTGTCCAACCTGCTTGATGTAACAGCTGTTATGGGGCCCAAACACTTTTAGGTTCCAAAATTTTCTTCTTGATGTTGTTTGCAGGTATGCCTGGCAGCCGATCATAATAGGTGGTATCTTGACAGCCGCTACTCTAGGCACATGACTAGGGATAGAGGCAAATTCTGCATGTTGATAGAGAAAGATTCGGTTAGGTAACATTTGAAAGTAATACAAAAGGTAGAATCATTGGGTCAGAAAAAGTTGGTAAGTGCTCATCTTGTTTTATTGAAGAAGTTCTGTTAGTAGATGGGCTAGCATATAATCTGCTTAGTATTAGCCAACTCTGTGACAAAGGCCATAAAGTTATTTTGACTCTGTTGCATGCACTATCTTTGAACCAAATTCTGAATCTGTCAAATTTACTGGTAAGAGAGTCAACAACATCTATATGGTAGACTTAGATGATGTAGCACACACAAATCTGTGCCTAACTATGAATAAGGATGATCTAGCTTACCTGTGGCATCGTAGTTAGGTCATGCCAGCTATAGTGTGCTTCATAAATTGAATAAGCATAGCATGGTAAAAGGACTTCTTGAAATTTCATTCAAAAATGATAATAAAATCTGTGAAGCATGCACCCAATGTAAACAAACCAGCAAGTCATTTAAGTCCAGAACTGAAAACCTATCATCTAGATCTTATGAGCTGATTCACATGGACTTATTTGGTCCCACTAAAATAGTCAGGTTATCTAGAAGGAGATATGGTGTTGTTTTAGTAGATGACTTTTCTAGATACACTTGGGTGTTCTTTTTGTATAATAAGAATGATGCATTTAAGGAATTTCAGGAGTTCTTTCATAGAATAAAAAAACCCAGTGAGCATGCTATTTTAAATATATTGTTTGACCATGGTGGTGAGTTTGTAAACTCACAGTTTGATGATTTCTACAGGGAGAATGGTATCAATCACAGGCTCTCCTCACCAAGAACTCCAGAGCAGAATGGAGTAGTAGAAAGGAGGAACAGAACCCTTGTAGAAATGGCTAGGACTATGCTGATGGAAGGGAATCTTCCTAGAAGGTTTTGGGCTGAGGCTATTAATACTTCATGTTACATCATTAATAGAGCCCTGGTAAGACCTTCTACATAAATGACTCCCTATGAAATTCTTAAGGGTAAGAAACCTTCTCTAGCACACTTCAAGGTTTTCGGTTTCAAATGTTTTATCCATTTAAACTCTAAACGAGACCTTGACAAATTTGAGCCTAAAAGTGAACCTGGAATTTTTGTAGATTATTCTGATAAATCCAGAGCCTATAGGATTTTTAATCTCAGTTCTAAAATTGTTGAGGAATCTCCTCATGTTGTCTTTGATGAGTCTGAAATTAAAACTGAAACTGGTTTATGTAGGGACAAAACTGATGGAGATATCTTGAAGACCAAAGAAGATCAAAATGGAGAATCTGCTAAAGAGGCTGAGGCAGAAGGATCTGAAACTCAGGGGAAGGTAAATGAAAATCCAAGTAATCAAGTTACCAATGTTAGATTTCTTAGAGATCATCCTATAAGAAATATAATTGGTAATTTGAATGAACCCCCTAGGACTAGAGCACATTTTAGAATTGAAAATAATTTGAACTCATTTGCTCTAGTCTCACAGATTGAACCAAAAAATGTAGAAAGTGCCCTACAGGATGAACATTGGACAAATGCCATGCATGAAGAACTTAATCAATTTGATAGGAATAAGGTCTGGCACTTAGTTCCTAAACCCACACATGGCACTATAATAGGCACTAAATGGATTTTTAGAAATAAAACTGATGAGCTAGGCAATAAAGTTAGAAATAAGGCTAGGCATGTAGCTCGGGGGTACAACCAAGAATTTGGCATAGACTTTAAGGAATCTTTTGCCCCTGTAGCTAGGATGGAAGCCATTATGATTCTTTTAGCCATTGCATGCTGCTTAGGAATAACCCTCCGGCAGATGGATGTAAAGTCTGCATTCTTAAATGGTATAATAAAGGAGGATGCCTATGTAAAACAACCACATGGTTTGAGTGTCTTGATTTTCTTGACTATGTTTACAAACTTGATAAGGCACTCTATGGTTTGAAACAAGCTCCCAGAGCTTGGTATGACAGATTGAGCAAGTTTCTTGTAGAAAAGGGGTTTTTCAGAGGTGAGGTTGATCAGACATTATTCACAAAGGTATGTGACAAAGATATTCTGATTGTTCAGATATATGTAGATAACATAGTGTTCGGATCAACCAAACCATCCATGTGTAAGGAATTTTCTGAATTAATGACCAATGAATTTGAAATGAGCTCAATGGGAAAACTAAAATTCTTCCTTGGTTTGTAGGTCTGTCAGACTAAGGAGGGGATGTTCATAACTCAAGAAAAATATATCAAGGACATGTTGAAGAAATTCAAGCTAGAAAACCTCAAGGCTATCACTGCACCAATGGGTACTTCAACCAGTCTTGATGCTGACCCTGAAGGTAAATTGGTAGACACCAAATATTATAGAGGTATGATTGGATCCTTGCTATATCTTACTACATCTCATCCTGACATTTAGTTTTCAGTGTGTTTATGTGCTCGCTTTCAAGCTAGTCCTAAGGAGTCACACTTAAAAGCTGTGAAAAGAATTTTTAGATATTTGTCTGACACCCTAGACTTAGGCTTATGGTATCCTGCTAGGTGTGAGTTAGATCTCATAGCTTACACTGATGCAGACTATGTTGGGTGTAGGATAGATAGGAAAAGTACTAGTGGATATTGTCAGTATCTAGGTGCTTGTATAGTGACTTGGGCATCCAAGAAACGTCATACTGTTGCCTTATCCACTGCTGAGGCAGAATATGTAGCAGCAGAAAACTGTGCAGCCCAAGTCCTATGGATTAAACACCAGCTTATTGACTATCACATCAATCTTGGTTGTATTACAATTCTATGTGATAACAGTAATACTATTTCCCTTACTAAAAATTCAGTTCACCACTCACGGACTAAGCACATTGAAATAAAAAACCATTTTCTTAGAGATGAAGTAAGTAAAAAGGAAATTGAATTAGAGTTCATTGCATCTGAACAATAAATTGTTGACATTTTCACCAAGCCACTTGATAATGAAAGGTTTAAATTCTTAAGGAGAGAACTTGGTCTTTGTAAATTCTCAACATGAATGCTTGTTCAGATTTGCATTAATTTTTGGTATCATGTGCTTTCTGTAAATGTTGTAACTTTAGGGACTGTCATTGCATTTCTACGTACTGCATTTCATGGTTGACCCATCGGTATATTAAATGGTACGCTGGGAGAAGGACAGATTATGTCTATCTGGAAACCCACATCATGCGTGATGGTGGTCCTTTGGACCTCTGTACTCTGCCTTGTACCATGGGCCAACATTGCATATATTCAGAATACAACATGACATTTCTCATAAATATCTGATAACTCATGTATACAGTTAGGGGGAGTTTGTGCATTTTCATATCATCCTTGATGATTCATATTCATTAGCTTTGTGTTTAGAACATATAGATAGGGTTCTCACATGTCATATCATTCATGATCATATCATTTCATACATTTTTGATAGGGGGAGTTAAGAATATTTTTTGTGAAAGAACAAATCATTAGTTCAGATTCTGAATAATGTCGACATCCAATGTCGACTCTTTGTTAAACACATTCTGTCTATTCTAAACATGTCCTATTGACTATCTGAAAATTCTTGCTTGATCTCTAAATTGTCTGATATTTTCCTATCTAACTCCATCCATTGACATCAAGCAATTTTTGTTCTCTTGACCATCTGAATAGTTGACAAACTTATAGTTCATTCACTAACCTAAGCTACTAAAATCAGAAGACTTTCCTTATAAGAAGCAGTAATGTTTCATGAATGAGCTGATGGTTTAAATTTAATAAACCTTAGAGAGTAAAGACCAAATTCAATGACAAGAATCTGATGATAACTCTTTAATGGATCTCAACCATTTTGATCATATCATGTCTAATGGAGCCTTTCAGAAACTGAAGGCATCTAATTTCAGGATAACTTGGTTGAGAATCTCAGAAATGTGTATTGTTTTTAAACAACTCTATCTGAAAATCAAATGGGCAACTACATTAAATGAATAGTCAAATATGCTGATAGCAGAGCAATGGTCAAATGAGCTGAGAAACTAGGTTCTTTATCAAAGAAAATGTGAACCTATGTCATGAAGCTTCTTGGCAAACTCTATTTGAAAAATCAAAAGGTTAGTTTCACTAAGTAACTAGGGGTACTGGCGTCTGATAAACATGTACGCTTATGTAAAAAGGTGTCAACTAAACCAGAAATAGAATAGTAAATCCTACTAAGTAACTAGGGATATTGGCGTCTGATAAACGCATACCCTTATGAAAAAGGTATGGATTCTACTTGACTGATCTAAAGTTTGTGAGAATTTGAATAGAAAATTTTGCTATAACCAAGTAGATACTTTCAGAATAGTGAAATTTGTTTAATCTCAATACATAGTCTGATCTCTCCTAAGAAACTCTATGAAATTTAGATGTATAAGATGAAGTAAGGCAAAATCTGACATGCTATATGTTAGTCTAGTTTATTGCTATTAAAAGAGTTCAAACAGCAAATTTTCTTTCAAAGGATGAAGTGCTTATTATCTAACTTTTATCATCTTTAATCCATCATATTTTCAAGACTGCATTATATGAAATCTTATACCTAAAGTTTCTATGCTAAGTTTGCTTTGTTAATGAAAGATAATTAAGTTTGTCAATCAGATATCATCTCAATCATATCTTCCACTCCTTTTTGCTCCCTAATCATCCTTTTTGCTAATGGCAAAGGGGTAGAAAAGGTTGTTTTGATGATACTTGTCTGCATATCTATAGTAGTAAGGAGAGAATTTGGCAAAGGGGGAGCGTGTAGAGAGATTGTTGTGCATATAGGGGGAGTGTGCAGAGAGATTGATGTGCATATCTTTTGCATCTAGTGTTTCAGTGTTTCCATCATCTATTGTTGCCATCAAAATTTATAAGGAATTGCCATCATCAAAAAGGTGGAGAATGTTGAGGGGAGTTTGTGGGGAAGAATATTTTATCTTCTTCTCTGATTTATGATCCTTTGAATTTTATGTGTTTTGATGCTGACAATAGTATATACTATGCTAAATTTTGATATTGGTAACAATGCATTATGTTCATAATTTTGATGATTGGCTATCATGGTTTTTACCTTACATAAGGTCAGTGCACATGAATATTGCTTCATTGGGTCGGTGCACATTCAATATCTTCTTCATTAGGTCAGTGCACATGTTTTTTCTACACATAACGAAAGTCGATGCACATTGACTTGGTATAGTAGATAAGGTCGATGCTAGTGTGTACTTGTACTTACTAAGGTCGATGCGCATTGCTCTTTGTGTAAGACCAAGGTCGAAGCACATCTTAGCATCGCTGAATAAAGTATGTGCATATTTTTCATTTAGCATGAAGGTCGATGCATGTTGCATTTCTTAGTAGAGGCAGGTCGGTGCACATTTACTGTAGCGCATACTAAGGTCGATGCACATCTGCCTTAGTCATTTATGAAAGTCGATGCACATTTGTCATCTTGCATATAAGGCCGATGCACATGTTCACTCATGCGTATGAAGGTCTTTACTATTACATGTTTGTGCACATTGTTCATTTTGCATATAAGGTCGATGCACACCGTGTATTAGTCATAACAAGGTCGGTGCACATTGTGCCACGTACAAAATAATGGTTGGTGCACACTGTGTTGTGTACTAAATAAGGTCGATGCACATAGTCATTTGCACACACTAAGGTCGGTGCACTTTTTCATTATTCCATTTAGAGACTAGGCATATATGACATCAAGAGTCGAAGCACACTTTTTGCCTCTACGCATGCATAAGCATGGGTCTGTGCACATCCAGAGTTAATGTTTAGTCTAAAGTCTACGCATATACAAGTTTTTGCATCTCTAGGGTCCATGCACATGCGACATCCAGGTCTGTGCATGCTTTCAGGTCAGAGCACATCATGCATATGTTTGAAGTAAGGTCTGTGCATCTACATGTACAAGTCAGCATAAACAGGTCGGTGCATCTTCTCACCAGTAGCATAACAGGTCTGAGCATATGCATAAATTTCTGTCTATACAAGTCAGTGCACATGCACATACAAGGTCTAAGCATATAGCTCTATAGGTCTAATTGTGCATCTTACATGTCTGTGCACATGCATTATCAGTCTGTATGAGGTACGAGCATGGGCATTCACAAGTCTAAGCATTTGTACAGAATGTACATTCAAGTCGGTGCACATGCAACGTTTTGCTCAGTAAGATCGATGCAATCTCTTACACTTACCTAGAATATATTTATGCATCGTTGTATGACTTATACCATGATCATATTTTTTATAAGTCAGAGCACATTGACTACTACCCATGGTTACAATATGTTTGATGAAATGCTTTATTCTGATTGGCAGGAACTTTAGTCACTAAAGGACCCAGGATCAAATAAGCAAAAGGCAGCGTGCCTTACGCTTAGCACGGTCACGTGGTTCGAAATCTTCAACTTAAAAAGGGCACATGAACGAAGAAGGAGCGGCACTTGGAGATTTCGCCACGTGGGCAGCGCACATTTATTTCCTGACAAGTGGAGCTTTAGCGGAGCACTCGACTTCGAATTTATGGGCGGGAAATGTGTTTTCCACGCGGTCACAAGCCTATATATAGAGACCAGGTCGCTCAGATAAAAAAGAAGAAGATAATAGATTGGAAAAAAGAGCACACATAGAAGCAGTAGAGCAGAAAGCTAAGGAGCAGCAGAGAGTGAAGAGCTGAGATAGAAACATAGTATCGAAAAGTGGAGATCTACTCTGAGAGCTGTGAGCATTCAAAAGATCTATAAGTGGAGCCAAGTTTGTCTCGATCTCTAGATCAAATCTAGACATCGTTCTGCTCAAGTGAGCTACAGATCATCTTGATTTTTTATCTGATTTTGTTCTTGTCATCTTATATTCACTACGATTTCTGTAAGCTGTGTATCAGCATATTGTCAAGATGTATGTCAGTGGCAAGGAAGTAATTCCTTGGAAGCAAGCTGTGAGGCTCAGCAGAGTAAGCTGTGAGGCTCAGCTGTCTGGGATCTATTCCCCAAAGCTGTGGATCAGCGATTTGTAGGGATTCATTCCCCAAAGCTGTGGATCAGCGAATTCAAGCTGTGAGTCAGTAGTAATCCTTACTCAGTTGAGTAAGGGGTGGACATAGATCTTTGGATAGAGATCGAACCACCAAAAAACCTTGTGCCTCGTGTGTGATTGCTTATGTGATTGATCTGTCTTGCTATTTCACTGAAAGTTCATTGTTGACAGTTCTTATAGTTCTGTTGTTTGATTGAATTTCTCTGCTGAATATCGTTGTGTGAAGAAGGTATATTAAAAGGCACTACTGGAAGGATAGGGTAAATCTATCTGAAAGGTGGCGTTTCTTGTGTGAGTAAACTCATTGAGTTCCACCTCCGCCTCGTACCTCTTCCATAACTAGCTCTGAACTCATTAATCTGAATCTAAGTTACATCATCTCTTACTCATTGTTGATCATCTATGTTGTCAGCTCTTACATTGCACTAGATTTCTTATCTAGACATCACTGTGAGTTGAATTGGTAGTGGTAATTTTAAGCTGCTTAAATTCCGCTTATATCTGCTTAAAATTCTGTAATATTTTGGGGTGGATCTATTCACCCCCCCTCTAGATCCGGCTTCATACGTTACAACACAGACATAAATGCAAGATGCAAATGTGGGCAATTTATCAAGCAAGGCAAGCTCCCCCAATGAATATGCAATCAGTTCATGTGCCAGCAAGATGAAAATCCTGAGACCTCAATTGGGGCAGAGTGCAAACATGCAGACTGGGCTCTTATGATGACTCCCCCTTAACTTGTGCTTGAATTTCAAAATGCCTTCAAGAAAATTAACAAGAGGGTATGCAGCCTATGTCTTAGGTGAACATAAGACCCATTGTAGCATACCAAATTTACTTAATAATAAAATTGTGTAGCAATCGTGAGTTTTCTTAATATTAAATTAAAATTTCCGCATAGGCAAAAATTTGACCCATTTATAAAAATATGAAAAATTCATAATCACGTAGAGGATCGAATTTATAGATACCTTGTCTTCTTGGTCGACCCCGAAATAAAATTTAATTAAGCCGAAATTTGAGGTTCTTGGGTTAAAAATTGGAGTTTAGATTAACTGGCCCTTAATCTGCCAAATTTGAGCCCAAACTGATCTCAAATGGGCTCATTCCAGACCCAATAGATCGGCCTTGGATAGAAGCCCATTTCCCCTCTATCTCCCCGTGAAAACCCTAACCCTAGTTGCCAGATTTCGGAGGATTAGCACGTTGAATTGGTCAAGCACAAATATCGCGTGGAGGATTCTCCTCGTCGATCCCCAAGCCCGCGCACGACTCCTATATCAACCCTAACCCTATAAGTCGATGCCCAACATTCACGAGAACCCCCTTTGGTAGTAGCAGCCGCTGGTGTGCGCATTCAAGGACGGAGATGATGAGTTTAGGAGCGGGTTTTCTCTTCCGAGTTTAATGTCGACGTCCCTTTCTTCTTCCTTTTAAGGTAGGTTCTTATAGACCAAACATTAATTAATTCACACCGTCCTGTGCACCCTTGAGTCCTCTTCATGTTGATAGTAAATAGCCTAATTTTTGTCCAGCATAGCGCTCGTAATTTGATTTTTAGTTAAGAAATGTCTAGCTAGGGTTTGATAGCATTCCCTTCATGTTGTGTCGATCTAGAAGTAGGATTCATGCAGGCTAAATCTTTAATTGAACATGCCATAATGTACGAAACTTTGTTCTCTTCCTATTGGCACCGTTTTGCCCAATTTCTATTGACTATACTGCATGCATTTCTTCATATAAGCAAGGTGTGTCGGGACTCGCCGGAGGCTTGTGCGGGGATCATGGTAGCGGCCCTACTAGGGACCGCCGCTGGAAGTAGCGACCGCCCGACAGACCACCATTCCCCCCTGATTCTTTTGCGTATCGCGGCGCTATAGTGGTCATTGACTGACCGCTACCCCAGGGTAGTGGCCCTCTCCTGACCACCATCAGAACTCGGGTTATAGTCTGATCACTATTTTTATTGTTTACATTTTCCTCAGTTAGACAGCATGATTAGGGTAAAAATGCACCTAATAACTAGGTTATATGGAACATCTGAATCTAATTTCTATATGGATCATGGCTGCTGGTATAGTATCATTTCCCCTTCAAAAATCATGGCTTGACAATTGCTCCTCTTGCCATAAATAGGCACTTAATGGTGATTGATCTATCCATGATTTCCTTAAATTACTGCACTCTATCACCTGTTGGACTGCTAATTGCTAAACTATTTGACAGTCATGCCACTCCGGTGGTGTTGACTGACCGCATCGCTCTCATTTTCCATGTTTCTTAACCTCAATCTTGTAATAGTTGGGACTCTTTACCGGATACTCCTTCTATCGGATTAGGACCACTATTATGAGACCTCCGTAAATCCCCGCGAGCCTGGGATTCCCACTAGGATGTCGAGCGGGTTGTACCACCAAAGCCTGCACCCGCTGACTTGACCGATTCATGTTTTCGCCGGACCAAGTTCATGATTGTCTTGCCCTGTCTCGACCATAAGGTGGCCCAGTTGGGACCGGTACCCTCAGGTAGCAGCCATGGCGTGACCGCCAAATTCTTTCTGACATAGCCTTGTGCCAGTTTGCCAAGTCGACTTATCCTTGTTCCAAGTCGACCTAGCCCTGTTTAAAGTCGACCTAAGTCTCCTCCATTGACCTGGGATGTGTGGGCTAGGCCCTGGTTCGGTTCCACCATGCCTCAGGCCGACCTAGGACCTAACTAAGTCGACGGGAATTACTTTGCTGGACCCAAACCTTTTAGCGGTCTTTCCTGGACCGCAACCCTCAATTTAGCGGCCCAGTCTGGACAATCATTTCTATTTAGCGGTCTTGGCATGACTGCAACCCTGTTCTAGAACTCGGTCTTCCGTGATTCTTGTATGCTGCAACAGCCTTGCCAAAAGGTAGCCTTGGGCTGCAATCAAGTCCCATTTTGTGATCCCTTTTAGGGTATCTTGACTTCCAAAATCATACTCCCATGACTTCTTATCCAAATTTCATTTGGAATAACTCTTGCTCTTAAAGATAAGTTACATAGCTTAACCTTGAAATTCTTGGCTGATTCCAATGAATGTCTAGATTTTTACTTGGGATCTTGGATCCGCCAATCAATGGCAACGCATAATAAAAGTCTCGATCTAGTCCTGGGAGTGTAGATACGCCAAAATTGACGTTACTGTGAGTACATCTCGTATTACCTCGTAATGCCCCAATTTGACCGTCAAATTAACTTTGTTTGAGTGGTTTTTCCTACTTTTCTTAGATTTTTCCCTTTTTTTCTCCCTTTTCTTATTTTCCCCTATTTTTTTGAATTTTTTGGGTATTTTTCTCATTTTTTATGAATTTTTCAAGAATTAACGGCATGAGGGGGGGCATCATTTTATTTAAAAAAAAATAATAAAAAAAGTGAAAAGGACGCCTCTCATAAGAGGCGTCAATTCCATTCATTTTTTCATTTTTCTGGATCTTTCCGAGATTTTTTTGGTTTTTTTTAGAATTAACGACTCAGAAAGAGACGTTGTTTTTATTTTAAATTAAATAAAAAAATTGAAAAATGGAATTAACGACATGTTGAAGGTCGTCGATTTTAAATTTACATTTTTTTAATATTATTTCTATCCCTCTTATAGGGGTGATTTGGTGGCCTTCCGGGTTTAAGAAAAATACGAAAAAATAGTAATTGGAATCAGCACAGTTAGATGCGCGTCCACCTAAAATATGAGAAAATAATATTAGGAAATGTAAAATGACCATGTTTTGCATGTTTTAAAATGACGTCTCTCACGGGGGCGTCATTTCAAATGACGCCCATGCTGATGGTCGTCCTTTACTTTTGGTTTTTTTTATTTATGATTCACGACGGGGTGCAAGTCGTCATTTTGAATTGACGCCCTTAGTCAGCTCGTCATTTTCATTACCATATTTTGAGATTTTGAATCCGACCAAAATTCATATTAAATTATAAACAGCGCCCCGATGAAAGTTGTCTTTTTTTAAAATGACGACGCCTCCAAGGGCGTCATTTTAAAAAGCGATTGTTTTGCCAGTCGTCAATTCATGTTCAATTCCGAAATTTCCCATAACATCCTTATTTCCTCATTTTGAGCCCTTTTTCACTTCGAAAAGGACTCTAATGGCTTTCTATGATCGGGAGGACCCGTTCCAATATTTGTCTCATGCTAAAATCAAATCTCCTAATCGTTATTGGAATTAAAACTCCAATTTTCTCTATAAATAGAGCTCCTGCGGCTCTTGCTGAAGGAGGCTGATTTTCACACGAAGGGAGGTGCTACCCAAGTTTTGGCACATGAGTGTCCTACGCACATTAGTCTTCATCCCTAAAGGAGGCTCCCTCCCGAGCTTGCATCAAAGCCAAAGAAAAAACACAGGCTTCTTTATCTTCTTCAATTCTTTTTTTTATTTCATTACATTAGTTCACACGCATGCATGCATCTTAGTTATTCATTTCTCTGTTAATCTTTTTACCTCAACCACGTTGAGCTTCCATAGTGCAACACTTGCACCCTCCTTTATCTTAGCATTTATCATATTATATCCCACCCTTTGCATAGGGGTTTAAGGGCCAACACCCAACAAGGTGTGTTCTTATACATATTTTTTAAGTTTATTTCTATTATGAATTTGATGTTACACTCACCTTGGTTCTAATCCATATTCCTTTATTGGTGTTTGTTATTATTTTGCAAGGGTAATCAATAAGAAGAACTCTCTTCATCGGCCGGTAGATCGAAAGAGAAGGAAAGCACTCACAATCTCCCCCGCATCCTTTTGAGGTATTTATATTCGCGATCCCTCCATTGATTATTTGTTATATCCTTTGAGGCCCTCGCGTCTCTGCCGATCACATTCCCCTTAGCATCCTCGCATGCTCCCCTTTTGCCTTCCTTTTTCCATTAATTCTTCTTAGTTTTTCTAAGTGGATTTTCCATAATCTACAAATTGGCGATCACGGTGGGACTTCTCTTGTTTTTCTTTGATTACCCTTTTCTTTAGGAACCCACGTATGCCACCTCCCTTTTGCACCCACGTGTGCACCTCCTTTTGTGCTCCACGTAGCACATTCCCTCCTTCTCACTCCCTATACTCCCTATGTGATTTATTAGTTTGATAGATTTATTTAGAATTTCATTTATCTATCCATCTCTATGAAAGGAAGTGCATGTGGTGCTTTGTTCTTATTTTATGATTGCCATTTGTGGAGTTTGTGAGGTCTTTTCCTGTTGATTTCCCTCACTGTTTAAAGCTCTCTCGCCATTAAGGTTCTTGTCCACAGGAACAATTGACATCCCTGGAGGGGGCGCCCTTTTTAAGAATTGAAGTCAAGGGGGAAGGCGCCAATTCCCTGTTGCATACGTTGGTGGTCTCAGATTTCACTGTTTCTATTTTATCATACCATTATCTTTCACAGACCATTAGCATCATTCACATCATGTTTGCACATCGCGTATCATATTTTGAGTATCATCTTCTGTTTTCTATATACATCCTGTGCATATCATATTTAGCCTGTGGATATCATATATATATCCTGTGCTTCTTCTGTGGATTTGGTGCATTGGTATTTGCATTGGCATTTATAAATATCATATCATCATTTTATGTTCTTTATTTTTCTTTTTTGCATTGCCATTTGCATTGGTTTGGGAGACCTCCTCTCCCCACACCTTTTAGGAGATCTTACATCCTCTTGGTGAAGGAAGGACCCTCCTTTGAGCATTCCGTCTCATTGGACCGGAAATTCCTAAACCAAGTCTCCGTAAGTCTCCGCACCCGTGGATTCCCTCACGGACGCCTGGCAGGTTGTACCTTTGAAGTCCCGGGTTTAGTTGGCCTATGCATGGTGAGAGAGTGTTCCTAGTTGGCATCGAAGTGAACTTACATTGAAACTAGGTTCCTTCCTTGTGTGAATCATTCCGAAAGTTTGTTAAAAGTCATTAATTCACCAAGGTTCAAATAAATAAAAATCAATGGTAATCATTCCAACTCGTGTGCGTCTTTGCAAATTGTTTTGCTTGAACTTTGATTGCATAATGGCTTGCCATGATAGACAAAATAACATATTCAATCTTAATTATGTTCATGAGGATGCACAACCTAGTACATCCTATACTCAATCTCAACATGTTCATCATAATTCTCACCATATTTTCAAGGGACCACGTCCTCATTCCGATGGTATTGCCCAACCCGTGGGCAATGTCCAATCCCATGGTCCCTCACTCCAATCGCGAGCCACTACTCCTTCGGGACCGTCTCCTCCCAACGACGAGAAGCTCTCTCAATTCATCCGTGCATTGGATCATCTCACCCCTCAACAAATCCAAGCCCTTCAGGTTATTGTCGAGGGCACATTCCCTCCTCATCCTCCTTCCAATCCTATTCGGGTGACCCATCACCCGCCTCCTTCATCCACACATACTCCTATTCGGGTGGCCCATCACCCGCCTCCTTCGTCCACATACTCATATTCGAGTGGTCCATCACCCGCCTCCTTCATCAACATATACTCCTATTTGAGTGGCCCATCATCCGCCTCCTTCATCCACACAAACTCCTCTTCGTGTTGCCCATCATCCACCTCCTTCATCCACACCTACTCCTATTCGGGTGGCCCATCACCCGCCTCCTATTTCTCATCCTTCACGGCCCCAAGGCCCATTTATTCCTTGCAACTCGGCCCATCCGGGTCCTTCTATGGGTCGGCCCATTAATCCCCCTCCACGGCCGTCATATCAAGCCACCCCTCCAAGGCAATCATGCCAACCTTCCAATGTTCATGCTACACCCCTCCAGCAAAGTATCTTTGATAGAATTACTTCCATGGAGGAACAACTTAAGAGGCTCACTAGCCCGCGGCCCGCTCCTCCTCCATCTCAAGTCAATCCTCTTCATGATTTCATGAATAACATCGCTAAGTTAGAAAAAGACTGGAAGGAGATAAGAGAGAATGGCATCAACGATATATGTGAGCGAGAAGATGTTACAAGTTCTGTGGACGCCGTCCGCCCTCCACTCATCCGCACTACGCATTTACATGGCTCTCCGCCTCCATATACATATTCGCCTCCTCAAAATCCCCCACAACACCATACTCCACCACTTATCATTTCGCCTCCACCACGGCGTCCGCTGGATTTATTTAATGATGATGATTTGGAGACGGTACAAGAATTTGAAGCCCCTCGAGATGCACCCCTTCCGAGTTTCCTTTGCCATCCTCTTCCTCCACTGCCAGAAGACCCCTATGCTCAGGACGATGCCACAGTCCCCGATCCAACCCCCATTTATGAGACCTCTTGGTGTTACGATGATGGGTCGATACTCCAATCATCCATACCGCCGCACCATGAGTCTCCTCTTCTCCCCAATACTTGGTGTTACGATGATGGGTCGATACTCCAATCACCCATACCGCCACACCATAAGTCTCATCCTATCTCTAACACCTCTCGCCCCATCCGGCATTTTCAACGCACTAAACCTTCTCCGTTCGCACCTCCCGTAACCACACCAGTAGCCTCCGCCGAGCCTCCATCACCCTCCACTACGTCGGTCTCTGTTAAGCCTTCTATTACTCCTCCTCTTTGTTCGCCACCTCAACCCTCCATTATCCCTGTAACACCAAAACCAGCTTTGCCAGTCCCTTCCCCTATTCCACCACTTAACCTATCACCCTTACCCGTGGCTAATCCTGAGCAAGGTCCACCCCTTTTTGCACTCGAGCCAACCCCGACTGCTTCCAAGCAAAGGGAGAAGCTCGACGTGTTTGAACCTTCACTTCCACTCACCCTTTCTCCAACACCTTCCATTATACCTCCACCATCCATGGAATCTTCCGCCTCCGCTTCACCACCCTTTACTACTCGGAACGGGCGTCCTTCTGTAAGTACTTGTAACGAAGATGATCAAGAGCCGGGAAAGAAAGATTTGGCCACGGCCATGCTGTTCAAGATGCAAGAGTTTATTTGTCGGATGCCAATCCGGGTTGTTGTGCCAAGCATGGTCGAAGAGGCCAAGTCCCCGCCACTGCTCACTAAGAGAGAATGTCAAACTTTGATGCCGTGTAAGTTTGTGCCCAAGGGTCGGGCAAGGCACCTTTTGTTCCAACTTTCAAATCTTGAACCCATTCTTCCATACAAGGGGCGAATGACCATTTTGTTCAACACTCCTTATACGCCACAACCCCTGGGCAACACAATGTTTCCTATCCCAACTTTCCAACTCTCTCACACTATTACTTTTCACTCTTCAAGGGAGTTGTCATTTACCATTGAAGCTTCGTCACGGGCTCTTGCTTTATCCATTGGGCCAATTGGCTATACACTTTCATTACCATGGAGGGGCGATTATCTTGGTGCTAAGGGGCCTTCCACTATTTTATCCACCTTCTATTCAACGCCATCCACATTCTTGTCTATCACATTTTCTTCATGGGCCACTCCAAGGGTAAGGAGAAGGATCCCATCTTCTCGCCCTTCATGTTCTTCGTATTTTTTGCATCTCATGCATTCTGTTGCATCCATGCATTCATCGCATCCATTCTATTGCATCCACGTGCACTTCTTTCTTCCCGGGTTTCCAAACCCGTATCTTACCCGCCTTCTAGAATCTCCAAATCCCCCATGTTTCCTATATCTTCCGCCTCTATCTTCGGAATCTCCAGGTCCCCTTACAATCACCGGGCATCGTGACCCCTCCAACTTTCCCTCAGGGCATCATGCCCCTTTCCAACCATTGCATCCGGACTCCCCGAATTTATCTCTTGTCCTCTCGGGGCATCACGCCCCATGGTGTCTCATTCCTCCGGAACCTCCGGATCTTTCTCTTCTCCCTGGGCATCGCGTCCCATGGTATTTGCTCCCTTCGGAACCTCCGGATCTTGCTCTTTGGGCATCGTGCCCCTACACACCCTCACATCCGGATCTTCTGGGCTTCTTACTGATTCTCCCTGGGCATCGCGTCCCATGGTATCTTCCCCCTCCGGAACCTCCGGATCTTGCTCTTTGAGCATCGTGCCCCTGCACACCCTCACGTCCAGATCTTGTAGGCTGTCCACTGATTCTCCCTAGGCATCGCGTCCCATGGTATCTCCCCCCTCCGGAACCTCTGGACCCTCCTGACCCTTTTCATCCACTCTTCCCTGGGCACCGTGTCCCTCGGCATTTTCCTCCTCCGGAACTTCCGGACCCTCCATCTTTCTTCCGATTCATCTTTCTGCTCCTCCGGGACATCACATCCTTCATTTTCTTCCTCCTCTTCCGTCATATTTTTCCCTATTTCCTCCCAGGGCACCGCGTCCCTCGATATTTTATCCCTCCGAAGCCTCCGGATTCTTCTTCCCCTCATGATTCTCCTCCTCTGCCTCCAGACCCTCCGGATCTGCCTCATTCCATCTATCAATTTCTTCTTTTAATTCCTCCTAATCATGGGTCCGACCCGACTTCTTCCGCATCCACTACCTTGGGCATCTGCCCTTTCTCCCACTGCTTCCGAGGCTTTAGTCCTCACTCCTCCTTCTAATTCTCCTCTCCTTCTGTAGACTGTTCCATGTGATCAGGGTCTCCACGCCTTAGTGAGGGAGTTCTAGCCCTCGCCTCTCTTCCTTTCTCCTTATTCATCTGAGTCTGGCCTGAGCACCACTCCTTCTTGTTAAGCCACTTCCAAATCCTTTGCTTCCAATCCCTTTATCTGCCTAAGAGGACTATCCCACAATGATCAACCCCGCCTCTCGCGGCAGCTGCTTCAACAAAGATCGCAAGGTAATATGTTAACGTAGGTAAGCATTTTTATGATATCATTATCTCATTGCTTCACGCATGATTTTCAAAGTGAAGTGCTTCTTAACATGATTAAGAGTGATATTTTAAGCCTTTATCCTAGGAATTTATCTTTATTGAATTTTATCTTTAAAAAAAAATTGAAAAGAGTCTTTAGGCTTGCTTTTGCAGCACTTTGGTTAATAAGAACCCCGCGTTGGGAATTCGACGTTCTCTCCCCGCTTGTTAAGAGCAACCCTTAGCTGGGCATTCCACACACTTCACGGCGCACTTTAGCCGGCTCCTTGATAAAACACTGTTGCTACTTTGGCCATGCCATCAGTATATCTGAAAGTCTTTTCTCTTCTTTGCTCGGCCGAATGCAGGGGCAAGAGGTTGACAGATGAGATGACCAACCTAGGTAATCCCCAATATGAGAGAAGTCTCAAATAGGGGCAGTCTTGACCCAAACTAAAATCAAATTTCATGATACATCTCGCCAAAAGGGCTATTATGAAAATCAAGTCAAGATTTCGATAAATGCAAAATTATGAATTATGGCATGTCAAGAGAGGCAAAGTCCCCGCAGGGAAATCCCTGGTCGTATGCATGTCAAGGGTCTAAAAATCAAAGGCACAAAGCCCCGGCGCAACAGACCACCTCTTTGAGGGGTAATACCCCGGAAGGAATTTAAGTCTCGATATCTCCCATCATATATAAAGCTTATCTCCAATTCTTCTTCTCTTCTCCCTCTAAGACCGAATGATTCTCGGGTATAGCCTTGGTAGGGGCACCGTTAACTATGGACAGTCGGCTGTAGGGCGTCACCTTTAAATGCACGCCCGGCTTTGGGTAGTTTTTTAGCGAAAGGGGAAGGAACGAGGACCTCTAGACAGTGGTTTAAACATCCCTCCGATGTTGTATCAGCAAAGTCTAAGTCAAAATTTAAAAAAATCATATATTTTTCCAAAGTTCGTAAAAATTTAAAACTTTCAAAAAAAAACAAAAAAAAGCTCATTTTCCATTTTTTTTCATTTTCAAAAACAAAAAAAAAACTATGCCCGCTTGTGAGGGCGCCATTCCCGTAATCGACAGCAACTGTCCGATCGTCATTTCTTCACCGCTGGCTCACATGCATTTCGATGCACTTTTTCATAAGTCTAAATGTCCATTAGCAATGCATAAGTCTAAGCAATGCACAAGTCTAAGCATCAAAGTCTAAGCATAGCAAAGTCTGTACATTCCACAAGTCTAAGCAATGCATAAGTCTAAGCATCAAAGTCTAAGCATAGCAAAGTCTGTACATTCCATAGTCCTAACATCCAACGTCTGTGCATTCCCCATGCATCATCAAAGTCTAAGCATCATCCATGCCAAAGTCTGTACATCATCCAAAGTCTAAACATTCCAAAGTCTAAGCAGCATCCATGCCAAAGTCTGTACACCTCATCCAAAGTCCTAGCATTGCCAAAGTCTGTACATTAGCCTAAAGTCTATACATCGCATGCTTCATTCAAGTCTATACATTCATTCTAAGTCTATACACATTCATTCTAAGTCTATACACATTCCAAGTCTACACATCCATGTCCAAGCATTCCAAGTCCAAGCATTCTTCATCCGTGTCTACACATTCCCTAAGTCTATCATTCCACAGGTCTGAGCATTTCGCAAGTCCAAGTCCAAGTATTCTTCATCCTAAGTCTATACATCACAAGTCCAAGCATCCTAAGTCTACACATTCCATAAGTCTATACATCACAAGTCAAAGCATGCTTCATCCCCAAGTCTATACTTCACAAGTCAAAGCATGCTTCATCCATAAGTCTACACATTCCATAAGTCTATACATTCCATGTCTATACACATTCCAAGTCTATACATCACATGTCCAAGTCTATACATCACAAGTCAAAGCATGCTTCATCCCTAAGTCTATACATTCCATAAGTCTATACATTCCCCAAGTCTATACATTCCATAAGTCTATACATTCCCAATCCTGCATCAGTGCAATCCAAGTCCATACACACTCCTAAGTCCAAACATTCCCAATCCTGCATCAGTGCAATCCAAGTCCATACACACCCCTAAGTCTAAGCATTCTGAATCCTACATTAGTGCAATCCAAGTCCATACACACCCCAAGGTCAGTGCATTCATTTCAACATCAGTGCATTCATTTCAAGGTCTGTGCATTCATTGCAACATCAGTGCATTCTAGTGCAACATCTGTGCATTCATTTCCAAGTCGGTGCATTCCAACCATTCCACCCTAAGGTCGGTGCGGTCCCCAACGTTGATGCACACCCCGCATATGTGCATTCCATGTAATCCCATGCCTGTGCATCCAAATTCCAACCATCCCACAATTGTCACAAAAAAAAATTCAATAAAAAATTCAAATATTCTCAAAAAAAATTCACAAAAAATTCAAATATTTTTAAAAAAAATTCATAAAAAATTTAAATATTATCAAAAAAATTCAAATATTATCAAAAAAAATTCACATATTCTCAAAATTCCAAAAAAAATCAAATATTTTCCAAAATCCATAAAAATTTGAAATGCTTTTCAAACCCCTATAAAAATCCAAAAAAAATATATTATATTTTTCTAATGGTATTTTTTTGCAGGGATAATTCCTTTGCAAGGACCAAGAACACGGGATGAGTACTCTTCATTCATTGTTATCAATCTTTTGATTCTTCCCAATATTCTCATGATATGTCACCCTGGGCACTTCAATTATCATCTCTCCATCATTCTGAGTAATTCATGCCAATCTGATCATCCCTGTCACTTGGGGTATCACTCTGATTATTCACGTCAATATGATCATTCAAAGAGCCAACTTCTCTGACTATTCCTGCTAGCTTTGCTCAACCATTATGACATCGTCCTGATCTTTTATGCATCAATCTTCTGATTTACCAAGATTGTCATCCTCGTGACGACATTGAACAAAAATACTTGGAATGCTCTCCTCTTTTACGACTTTATATATGATGCTTTCCATAATACTTTTCAATGTTATGCAATGTTGTTTCGATTATGCTTTCATGCTTAAACTGCTTTCATTACCTTATGCATCTTTATATCTTGGCTAATGAAATTTTGAGCGCAGGATAAGAAGCTCTTGGTCCCACCGACTGGGCATCATCATCCAAGTCCCACGGTGTTTGCACCTCATCTCTCAGTTCCCTCATGCTCATTGCTATCACCATCTTCCTGTATGCATTCCTACTATATGTTACATACGCTACTAGATTGTATCAAGGACCTTGTGGCTTTGGTAAATCTGGAATTTGAGTTCCCCTTCATCAAAAATAATGATGATTCCAGAGGAGTCTTAGTCACACGGATAGGCCGTTGAGCCGTCCAAGACTGGGGACGATGGTTCCCTTTTTGCGAGTTGGTGCGCGGATAAACGGGCTTCGGCTCAGAATCAGCTCGTGAAATCGGTTTCTTGACTCAGTTTTGGCAGTTTAACAATATTGTCCTTGATTATCTTATATTTTCATTTGTTTTAATATTTCCTTTAAACCCAGCATGCATTCATATAGGACTTTGAATCAACATTGGAAAATCATTCTGATAAGCTGATTTAGAGAGTCAAATTGATCTTAATCTTTCTAGATATGAGATATTCATTGCTGAATGGAATCCTCAGTTCGTTTTGTCACTGTTTTGGGTCATTTTCTCGAAAGCTCTTTGTTTGGATTTCTATCCTCTTATTTCAATCCTTTTCCTTTGATCCACCTTAGTTGCAGCACGTCCACATTGGCTGGTAACCGCTCCCCAATGGTGAAACCTACAGGTTTGTGACCTGGGGTACTTCCACCGCGCTGGAAGTTGATCATTCCTTTTCGTGCCCGCGTGCACACTCCCTCTTTTATCCAAACATCGTTGATTTCATTGAATTTCTCGAGATTGCTTCATCTCGAGCTTTTCATTTAATTCTCATCAAGTGATGTTGATTGCGTGTCTCATCACACCTTGGCATCTACTTTTAAGTTCGCTTTGCTCCCTTGCAAAGCAGACTCCAAGGCGGGGCAGCTGTAGATGTTGGGTCCCCTAGTGCAAGAACACGGATCTAGAGGGGGGGTGAATAGATCCTGCTACTATAAACTATGTCCGATTAAATACATAAACTAGCGCACAGCGGAATTAACAAGATTGATGAGATTGAGGAATTTAATCTAAATAGATTTAAAATTAATTCACTCAGTCTCACCGAGCTCACACTACTGCATAAACAGATAAGATAGCGAAGACACAACCACAAAGATCAAGCCACAAGACACGAGGATTTTTAAGGTGGTTCGAGACCACGGCGGGCTCCCTACGTCCACCCCTCACCAAACACGGTGAGGCTTCACTCGGGGATAAATCCCCAAACGGAGATGACGCTCCAAACACACAAGGGACGATGCCCGCACACACACGGGGACACGCCCCAACACACACACAGACGGAGACGAAGTCTCCCACACGATCCGACGACTAGATCACAAACACATACACGATCCGACGACCGGATCACAACACACACACGATCCGACGACCGGATCACAACACACACACACACGGTCCGACGACCGGATCACAACACACACACACACGCTGCAACAACCGCAGCACAATGACACAAACACGATCGCACGCAGGCGATCAAACACGACCGTATACACAAACGGTCACACACACAAATATCTCTAGTGTTCAGAAAATAAACACAAATATTCAAGCATGCTCAAACCCAAAATATAGATCATAGAACACATCACAAAGAACTGATAGAAGACATAGAAGTAGTCCCCCTTGTTTTCCAAGGCCGGTTGATGATGTTCCTTGAACCACGAGTTGGAGGGAAGCCGGATGAAGATGATTCTTACGTCCTCTTGATCCTCTCTTCGATCCGCTCCTTTTCTTCTTCTTCCACGAGCTCCAGATCTTCACGGATGTAGATGATATCCTCCTTGGAAGAGCTCCACCACGTTTTTCCTTTTTCTTCACCTACACGAATGAACAAATGAGCATTAGGGTTAATCAACTCCCAAATTCGTAACTCTTATATAAGCAACTCAAGGGGTGGGGAAAAGACTCATAAAACCCTCCTAATACATGTTAAAAACACCTTAATAAAAATAGAAACTAATAGGGGGTAGTATGGTAATGTTTGAAAGGGTTTTCAATGGGTTTTAAACACTTTTGTAAATCCCGATCGGAAGGGGTCGACCCTTGGGGTCGACCCTCGGCAACCAGGCTGCTGCCGGGGCCAAAAAAAAGAGCTAAGTTTACAGGGGTCGACTCCAGGGGTCGACCCATGCAGTGGTTGGGCATCCAACCTAGGGGGGGTCGACCCCTTCAGCAGAGGGTCAAAAAATGTGGTTTTAGCCCCGATAAAATGCCAGAAAAATTCCCAAAAATCAAGAATTAATTACCATGAATTCCACAAAGTATTAAGACCATCTAACCACATTTCAACAAGATTTATGAGAAAACATTAAGCACATTGTAAAGGCTCAAAAATCTCATTTTAAGGATGCATAAAACACTTCTAATACAATACAACCTCATGAAAGATGTTCATGAAAATGACCCGGAACTTAGCATAAAGATGGTTAGATGTTACCATCATCCACTTGACATGAGAGGGTTTAAAAACCATCCTTGAACCTATAAAAACATGATAAACCAATAAGTTAGATGATAATCAAAACTCATGAACCAAGCATCAACTCTTTGAACTAGTTAAGAGAAAAATACATCATTAAACACATTCAATCATGTAATTGACTTCTCATCTCAACCATCAAAAACATATTCACCATTTGACAAGGTTTTGATATGATGAACATGAACCTCTCACTTAATCAAATAAAATGATATAGGAGCTCAACCATTCAATCACTTTAATGAATCAACCAAATCTTCAACATCAAAGTGCTTCATTACACAAGTGTTAACAATTATGCCAAATGCAAAGCATGCATAATATCATGGAACCATATTCATTCAAATGGCATTCTTGTTGGTTAAAAGCTAACATTCATGAAGCATTATCTCACGAGGAGCATTGATACAAACAAGGGATCTTTATGAAACTACCATACATTGAAATCACAATAACTCTATGAATGATATGTCACTATCATTCAATTAGAAAGGTGTGTTAAATGAACACAATCTCCTTGATTGAGACCCAAATGAAGCCATCTTCAGTAAGGCCATCTTCATGCAATTCTTTCACATAGAAAGTCATTAACTCAAGCTTTTAGAGCATAGTACACATGGCCAATCATTCATCCAATGCATGAGCAATATGGAACCAACTCTCATGAAGTCTTGTATGAATATTTTAGGCCCAAAAATCTTATGAAGAAAACGCATGAAAATATCTAATCAAGACTTTGAAAAGTTATTAGATGAAATGAATGAAATATAGAAGAGTCAATGCAATGCAATGAGTGAGTCAACTCCCTTTTTCAATAAGATCTTCATTGATGCACTCCTTTGAGTCCCAAATATGAATCATGGATTTTGATCCTGCAAATCAAAATATTCAAGGCATGAGATCCTTAAATACAAATCATTCATATAACTTACAAATATGAACAAAGTTAACTCCCTTTAAGAAGAAGAACTTCATTGATGGACTCCTTAAGATTCTAAGTATGAGCCTTGAACATAAATATAACATTAGTTCCTTAAACACTGAGAGTTCACATGGCTTTCAAGAGTAAACATTGACGGCATCTTTCAACTCATCAAATCAAGATATAAAATATGTTGCTCAATGAAACACATACACACACAAACACGATCGTTTTGATATCATTGAAACCAAGCACGAAATATGGGATGCAACAATCTCCCCCTTTTTGATGATGATAAAACGATGTGTGTGATAATACAGATTTTGTAAAGATGTGCAAACATTAAGCATAACGACTTCTCACATTCTCCCTAAGACAACAACATTCATACACCATTGAGCACACACCTAACATTCTCTCCCTTTTTGTCATCTACAAAAAGACAAGGGAGCATGTGACATAAAATGAACATGTGTTGATCAAGATAGAGGCACAAACATAGGCAATTTCAATTCTCGAAGAGAGAGAGCCTCAAAGATAGCATTTGTTGATCATGATACCATTTGTTGGTTGAACTCATTTTGACATTTATGCAACATGAAGTGTTTAGAATATGCATTTCAAAATGAACTGTGCCAATTGTTGAAAAGTATGGATTTGATCAAGATGATATCATGAATGATCTATATGCATGCTGAAAATGTCAAAATGCCAATATGCAAATTAGCACTGAATATGCACTATGTGAATGCTAATCATGCAAGTTATGAAGCTATGCACATGATGACTTCTATCTTTCAAAAGTAAGGTTTATGCTTAGAATTAGACTCAAGGGGAATGTATGAACATGCAAGCACACAAGCACAATCGTCATGCACACATATAGTACATATAGTAACTCCCCCTATATGAGGCACGGGTTAACAAAAGAGCATGTGATTCAAATTCAAGAATATAAGGCATGAAGCATAACTAAGAGATTTGTGCATACACAACTAGGAGTACTGCATAAACCATAAATGTAGGCAAATTCATAAAAGACATACATCACAAAAATGCTCATGTGAAATGTGAGGCAATGACTCATGAGCTTCAAAACATATAGATTTCCAGATTTTCTAAAGAACACTAGAAGGTAATCTCCTCTCTACACTTTCACTTTAGATTCTCGACTTTCGGTAGTTTCGCACAACCCTAATTTTATTTCTTTTAAAAGACTTCACATTTCGGCGCGAGTTTCCTCATATGTCTCAATGGGGATTCCCGGCTACTTGGATTCATCACACATATGGATTTTTGTTTCTCCTTTTGGCACGAGTTTCCTCCTTTATTTCAGGGGGGATTCCCGGTTACTCGGATCCACATACCACTTATTAAATTTTTTGTGGGGTAGGTAGCTTTTTCCTCACGATTACTCTTTAATGTCCATGTAGAGATTCAAGTTCCCTTTAGAGTGTTGAAAAGAATTTCTTAAATCCTTATCAATGAAAGTTATTGAATTCATTATGTGTAAGAGTGTGGGGGTAAATTTTTGTTTTACATGAATAAAATAAATTCGACAAGACATAGCTATGACTCCCCCTAAATGTATGCACGGTCGGAAACAAATCCTCCCCCTTAATATATGACATGTATCGCATATGAATAAAATCACTGCAATGTTATTTATCAAGGAGGTGAGGTCTTAGAAAGATCAAGAAATGGTTTCATAGTATAAATACTTACAAGCATGTAAGGATTCATGAAACATTCATGCAAGCATTCATGAGTCAAGATATGCGATTATCATGAAATATATGCATATGCTCTATATGCATGAATATGCAATATGCATCTTTTTGTCATTTTATATGCATAGTATTTATATGTAAAAATGTCAATGCACTCTTTTTATGCAAGTTTTCAGTTTTTGTAATGACTTGAGCATTTAAGAAAAGCATGAAGCAGGTGAATGCATGTGATGGATTTTCAATGAATTTGGCACTGAACCATGAGCATTTAATTTCAGATTTCATCATGAAAAGTCATATCCCTTAGAACCCAAATATTCAACCATGATCATTCAAAGATAATATTTTCATGAGACATAAGCTTCATTTTGAACATGATACACCCTGCATGTGTGAATATGTAAATAACCAAGTGTCCAACAGATTTCACACAAAATTTGGCAAATGAGCAAGATAAGTGTTTGAACATCTATTGACAAGAGTAGATTTCTAAACATGTCAAATAACTTATCAATTTAGTAAATCAATCACACATGGTCAATGAGCTTTAAAATAAGCCATGGTCAACATTCAATACCAATTGTTGCATTTGATCAATCAATTCCACAGTTCAAAAAATTTGCCCTTTTAAAACAAGAAGGTTTTTAAAATTCAATTTGAAAGCACATGCAAATCAAAGGAAAATCGATTTCATTCAAAACACATGGTTTCTTATAAGCCAAATAATTCAATTTCTGAATTTTGGTACTAGGCGGAGAACACAGGTCCGAAGACCACCATCACACTTAGTGAAAGTATCCAGTTGAACGTAGTCCAACCTTCTCTAACCACTATTTGATATAACAAATATTCATCCATTGAAGACATATGTGGCTTGTGAAGAGTTTAGAGCATAAAAAGAGAACATACCAAAATCTCATTCCAAAACATCAAGGCCACCAAGTTTGACAATGAAGGAGCAAAGTTGGGGTTTTACCATATGAGTGTGTCTTGTTCCATTTTACTGGAACCCCTTTCATTCTTTATTTACCTCAAGGCACACTTGCATCCAAAATAATTCATTCAACAGATTTGGGCACCCAAGCCTTTTTGGGTCCCTGGAGGTTGGTAGCATTGCCACCAAATACTTTCTTCCTTTTCATTGCTACAACATCATCATTCTTCATGATCCTACAATTCTCAATAACATGTCCACGGTTTCCATAATAAAGGCATTGAGGAGAAGCAGTTTTACCAAAAGACTTCCTTTTTGGAGTAAAGGAAGTTTCAAATCCATTCCATCTTCTATTTTCAAAAGGTCTAGATTTAACAAAATTAGACCTAGCATGCATTCTAGAAGCATGAAAATTTTCTATTTTCAAAAATCAACACTCTTTCATAACATGCCCGTACTTCCCACAATGAAAGCAACAAGGAGATGTGGGTCTACGGAATGACTTTTCATTGTTTGTATGAGTGTTTATGAACAAGTTTCTCTTATAGGATGAAGACCCTTGAGCATTGGAAGCATGTTCAGTTCTGAATTTTCTTTGAAAGTTCAACTTTGCATTCATGACACGATAATCATCATTTTGTTTGACAAAGTAATCATTCATGACATGGCCAAGTTTGTTACAATAAAAGCATGAGGCATTTTTATTTTTGCATGCAAGTTTTTCATCCTCTTTCATGACAACACAATCATCCATCAAATGACCAAACATGTCACAATAGAAGCATTCAACATTCAACTTTGATTTTTGAGATCTATTTGACATGGAAGGCTTTTTGTTGAGATTTTTCTTTTTATCAAAACTATTTCCAGAGATTTTCACTTGAGCAACGGGAGGAGGTGTTTTGGAGGTGCTAGGAATGTCGGAGACATGAACAAAAGATGTTTTCATTTTTGATTCAAAAGATTTTTTGTTGACCGGGATGTAACCAAGACCCTCTTTTTGAAAGTTCACTTTAACACCTAGCAATGTGTCTAAGTTCTCCTTCCCTTTGACAAATCTAGATAAATCAAGTTTCAAGTTGTTGATCTCTTTTTCACATGCAAGGATTTTCTCATTAAGCAGGCAATTCATAGATTCCAAGTTTTCATTCTCTTTCAAGATTTTCTTATTTTCATCATTCATAGCATAGAGTTTTTCAGTTAAGTTTTTAAGAACTTTCTCATTTTCAACAAACTTTGAAATCTTAACAAGCAATTGTTCATTCTTAGATTTCAACAAGGAATTTTCTTGTTCAAGCTTATCAAAGCATTTCAATCTTCCCTCAAGTAAGGAATTCTGAATTAACATGGCACCATTTTTCTTTTTAAGATCTTCATTTTCATTCATGGTACTTTTGCTATCAATTTCAGAATCAAGCAGCTTTTCAAACATTTTATCATCATCAGACAAAGAAGCTAGCTTGTTCTTAAGATATTCTTTATTTTTCTCAAGCATGGAGATTTTAGACATGAGGAATGTATTTTGCTCACGCAGTTCATCACACTCATTTTCAATTTGAAAAGATGTGTTAAGTTTTCTAGCCATTTCAACATCTTCATTCAAACAGGAAATTTCTTCTGAAAATAATTCAACTTTTGATTCAAGAGATTCATTTTGTTCTTGCAGATGTTCAATTTTTGACTCCAAGATTTTACAGTTCTCATAGGAGGAATTAGCATGCCCATTCTCATTAATCTTCCTTTTCAAGGTTTTATTTTCAGATATGAGTTTCTTGCATTTATCATACAGCGTAGCATATGCCATTTGCCATTCCTCAATAGAGAGTTCTTCGGATTCAAAATTTACCTCATCATAATTTTCTTCATTGAGTTGATCATCATTGTCGGCCACGAGACAATTTTATCCTTCCATCTTTCGAGCTTTGATCAACTGATCTATAATCTCCTTTGCCGTTCTACAAGAAGAAACAAATGGAAACATATGAGTATCAATAGCACTTTTCAATAAACTTAAGACAATGACATTTTCATGGTTCTTCAATTTATCTTGACTACACCACTTGGTCTCATCTAGAGGCAATATGTGAGGACCATCATAAATCAACTTCCAAAGATTAGGATTAATTGAATTGATCAGTCCACACATTTTGCCTATCCATGAAGTAATATTAGAACCATTAAGAATAGGAAGGCAATTCATCGACATGTGCTCAACAGAAAAATTCATGATTGTAGAATACACTAGGATCACTCTGTAGATCGTGAGATCTGGGAACAGCAGAGCCTTGCTCTGATACCAATTGTTGGGTCCCCTAGTGCAAGAACACGGATCTAGAGGGGGGGTGAATAGATCCTACTACTATAAACTATGTCCGATTAAAAACATAAACTAGCGCACAGCGGAATTAACAAGATTGATGAGATTGAGGAATTTAATCTAAACAGATTTAAACTTAATTCACACAGTCTTACCGAGCTCACACGATTGCATAAACAGATAAGATAGCGAAGCACACAACCACAAAGATCAAACCACAAGACATGGGGATTTTTAAGGTGGTTCGGGACCACGACGGGCTCCCTACGTCCACCCCTCACCAAACCCGGTGAGGTTTCACTCGGGGATAAATCCCCAAATGGAGACGAGGCTCCAAACACACACGGGATGACGCCCGCACACACACGGGGACACGCCCCAACACACACACAGACGGAGATGAAGTCTCCCACACAATCCGACGACTGGATCACAAACACATACACGATCCGATGACCGGATCACAACACACACACGATCCGACGACCGGATCACAACACACACACGATCCGACGACCGGATCACAACACACACATACACGGTCCGACGACCGGATCACAACACACACACTCACGCTGCAACAACCGTAGCACAATGACACAAACACGATCGCACGCAGGCGATCAAACACGACCGTATACACAAACGGTCACACACACAAATATCTCTAGTGTTCAGAAAATAAACACAAATATTCAAGCATGCTCAAACCCAAAATATAGATCATAGAACACATCACAAAGAACTGATAGAAGACATAGAAGTAGTCCCCCTTTGTTTTCCAAGGCCGGTTGATGATGTTCCTTGAACCACGAGTTGGAGGGAAGCCGGATGAAGATGATTCTTACGTCCTTTTGATCCTCTCTTCGATCCGCTCCTTTTCTTTTTCTTCCACGAGCTCCAGATCTTCACGGATGTAGATGATATCCTTCTTGGAAGAGCTCCACCACGTTTTTCCCTTTTTCTTCACCTACACGAATGAACAAATGAGCATTAGGGTGTAGATATATATTCCTTCCTTCCGCTCTCTCACCGATGGTCAAAGCGCATCAAATGTATGGAACAACGTGCAATAAGCAAACCACGAGAGCGAGAGAAAGAAAATAAGACAGAGAGCAAAGGACCGTGATCGCCACCAAGATGCCGTACGTGATAGTCACGCCGTACCTTGGAAAGGAAGGGGAGACACTCACCTTGCTGCAGCACCGGGAAGACGCGCGGTCGACGTAGAACCGCCTTAACAGACGCGCGGCCCTACGATAGACCGTTTGAGGGGGCTACCGAACACGCGGGAGAAGAACTCCGGGAGGACGGACGGCTTTAATGGGACCGCCTAAAGATGAAGAGCAGCGCAGAGAGGGCCGCTGGTATCCTTGAACGGGCCTGAAAGAACCGCGCTAGTCCGCCACGCCAAGAGTCATAAAAGGGCTCACCTCCACCCTCTCCAGCCGGCTAGAGGGGATGGGCCTCGTGCTGATGGAGTGCTGACCTGCGAAAAAGTACGAAGACACTGAAGGAACACCCAGATTAGAGCTAAATGACGTAGTACGCGTTCATGTGAGAAGAATGAAGCATCATCAAGTGGAAAGGGGAATACCTGGGGGGTTTTAAACCCCTAAGGTGACAAAAACGTAGGTGGGTGTATGCGTGGGGAGAAAAACGAGGGAAACGCAGAGAGAGAACAATACATGCAACGGATGATGAAGAAATCGGAAAATGACGCTATGACTCGACACACAGACTACTCCCTGAACCGAAGGCTCGTAAGGACGTAGAGAGCCTCCCTCCTTGGTGCTAGGTCGTTCGGAAATGCGGCAGGGCTTCACCGTCGACCAAAATTTTCCCCCCCTTTCGACGTCCGGCCACTAGGGTCTACTTATAGAGCCTAGAAAGCCAGCCTCGAAATTAGGTTTTAGAGGCATTTTCGGGTCGAATTTGCAAAAGATAATTCGTAGATAATATCCTTATCTTCCATCCAGACGAAACGGCATCAAAAATGGCGGATTATCCATGGAGAGATCGTTAAAACAAATCAGGGATAAAACCATGCATAAAAGGATGAAAATCTGTTAAAAAAACCTCCATCGAAGGGTTGAACGGTCTAACGATAGACCGCTCAAGTCTTGAACGGTTATGTTCAGACCGTTCAACCTGTCGGTGGAAATTGAATTAAATCAGATAATTAGCCCAATTATCGCTCGAACAGACCGAAACGGCCGGCGTTGGACCCTGAAATATGAACGGCGCCTTGGCGACCGCTCCAACGTAGAACGGTCTAAATCAAGCCGTTTTAACCTTGTTGGTGATAATTCAAACATTTGGATAATTGTCTGAGGAGATTAGCACGCGTAGGACTCTGAGATATGGGCGGTTGGCATTCGCCCGTCCATTAGTTTGAACGGGCAGCATAGGGCCGCACAACAGCCTGTCGGTGAATATTAAGAAAATCCTTAGAAAATAGCCAAAATGTATGAACGGTCTGGTATCAACCGCCCCAATTTTGAACGGCTGATGTTGGACCGTTCATGCTCTTGAGTACTTGACTTTTATAAAATAGTTCAATTAATCAAAGCCAAGGTCCAATAAGCCCTGAATTGATACGACCTTTACCAAGGAGGGAGGCTACCCATAAAATGGGCCCAGGACGTGCCACAAAAAATGGCCCAACAAATAATGGACAACTTAGGGCATCAACTAAATGGAGTAAGAGAAACGACTCAGCTTATCGGCATAAAACGGGTGTCAACATAGGGTTAATCAACTCCCAAATTCGTAACTCTTATATGAGCAACTCAAGGGGTGGGGAAAAGACTCATAAAACCCTTCTAATACATGTTAAAAACACCTTAATAACAATAGAAACTAATAGGGGGTAGTATGGTAATGTTTGAAAGGGTTTTCAATGGGTTTTAAACACTTTCGCATATCCCGGTCGGAAGGGGTCGACCCTTGGGGTCGACCCTAGGCAACCAGGCTGCTGCCGGGGCCAAAAAAAAGAGCTAAGTTTACATGGGTCGACCCCATGGGTTGACCCTTTCAAGGGTCGACCCCAGGGGTCGACCCATGCAGTGGCTGGGCATCCAGCCCAGGGGTGGTCGACCCCTTCAGCAGAGCGTCAAAAAATGCGATTTTAGCCCCGATAAAATGCCAGAAAAATTCCCAAAAATCAAGAATTAATTACCATGAATTCCATAAAGTATTAAGACCATTTGAACCATATTTCAACAAGATTTATGAGAAAACATTAAGCACATTGTAAAGGCTCAAAAATCTCATTTTAAGGATGTATAAAACACTTCCAATGCAATGCAACCTCATGAAAGATGTTCATGAAAACGACCCGGAACTTAGCATAAAGATGGTTAGATGTTACCATCATCCACTTGACATGAGAGTGTTTAAAAACCATCCTTGAACCTGTAAAAACATGATAAACCAAGAAGTTAGATGATAATCAAAACTCATGAACCAAGCATTAACTCTTTGAACTAGTTAACATAAAAATACATCATTAAACACATTCAATCATGTAATTGACTTCTCAATTCAACCATCAAAAACATATTCACCATTTGACAAGGTTTTGATATGATGAACATGAATCTCTCACTTAATCAAATAAAATGACATAGGAGCTCAACCATTCAATCACTTTCTTGAATCAACCAAATCTTCAACATCAAAGTGCTTCATTACACAAGTGTTAATAATTATGCCAAATGCAAAGCATGCATAATATCATGGAACCATATTCATTCAAATGGTATTCTTGTTGGTTAAAAGCTAACATTCATGAAGCATTATCTCACGAGGAGCATTGATACAAACAAGGGATCTTTTTTAAACAACCATACATTGAAATCACAATAACTCTATGAATGATATGTCACTATCATTCAATTAGAAAGGTGTGTTAAATGAACACAATCTCCTTGATTGAGACCCAAATGAAGCCATCTTCAGTAAGGCCATCTTCATGCAATTATTTCACATAGAAAGTCATTAACTCAAGCTTTTAGAGCATAGTACACATGACCAATCATTCATCCAATGCATGAGCAATATGGAACCAACTCTCATGAAGTCTTGTATGAATATTTCAGGCCCAAAAATCTTATGAAGAAAACACATGAAAATATCCAACCAAGACTTTGAAAAGTTATTAGATGAAATGAATGAAATGTAGAAGAGTCAATGCAATGCAATGAGTGAGTCAACTCCATTTTTCAATAAGATCTTCATTGATGCACTCCTTTGAGTCCCAAACATGAATCATGGATTTTGATCCTGCAAATCAAAATATTCAAGGCATGAGATCCTTAAATACAAATCATTCATATAACTTACAAACATGAACATAGTTAACTCCCTTTAAGAAGAAGAGCTTCATTGATGGACTCCTTAAGATTCCAAGTATGAGCCTTGAACATAAATATAACATTAGTTCCTTAAACACCGAGAGTTCACATGGCTTTCAAGAGTAAATATTGACGTCATCTTTCAACTCATCAAATCAAGATATAAAACATGTTGCTCAATCAAACACATACACACACAAACACAATCGTTTTGATATCATTGAAACCAAGCACGAAATATGGGATGCAACAGTAGAATGTATAGGTTCCCGGGGATAGCTTAATGTAGACGTTCATCATCCTGGGAGAATTTTGGCAGCACCTCCCCTAGACTGAGCATTTTCCAGGGGGGAGATATAGGCTGACATCCACGGAATGCCGGGATGAAAACCAGAAAGTGAGAGAGCACTAAGGCTCAGGGAGACTGTGTATGTCTCTAGCATCGGTCGTTATTCCCCTTCTCGGAGACCGACGAAACCCTTGTAAAGACAAGGTCTGCCGGACCTGTGGGGTTGCATGTGAATCCGATTCGGGACATAGGAATGTAGGGGAGATCAATCCCCTAATTAATTTATCTCCTGGGGTGCACATGACGACTCAAGGATGTCTCAGGATAGGTGGAGGAAGCGGCCAAAGGGGTGGACGGAGGATTGGCATTGGGTTCTCGGCACAGCCGGGAGATCAAGGGGGTTCCCGGCACGGAACCCTCTCGGCGCGCTGGTTCCCGGCGTGGCTTTAGCGGGGCTCTCGGCGCGGGTTTTAGTGGCCAAGGGGGGGTCTCGGCCAGGGGTTTAGTCGGCCAAAAAGGGGGTCTCGGCGGATGGGTTCTCGGCGCGGCTGGGAGGCAAAATGGGGGGGCGCCCTGTCACGCCCCGAACAAGGCGGAAATATCGGGACGTACAGTCAGAGGCAAGCAGGAAAGAGAGAGAACTAATCTAAATACACAAGTGCTATGGAAAGGAAATACTAAATGATCATTAACAACCAAACTGATACAGTAATCTCAAAGGCAACTTAATACAACATGGAATAACAACCACTAAGACTCAACAACAAATTGAAACTAAATGATCTCCAAACACAACTAACAATAAGCACACCGCTAACACACTAGAACTGATACACTCAAGACATCACTCCTGCCCTTCCCCATCGGTAAGCGCGTCACCTGAGAAGCCTGGAAAGGGGGAAACAACGGGGTGTGAGCTGACGCTCAGTAGGAAATAACAGACATGTATAAGTGATTAACAGTTTAATTATATTTTCAAAATATCATGCTACAAACGATAATGCAATAAACAACGGTAATAACAAGATCTTGCAAGGTCAAGAAATATACAATTGATAATGATTATCAAGGATAACAAATACAAGAATTTACAACAGGAGATATAACAAGAGATATAACAATGATATAGTAATAAGGAATTGGCCAACAAGCAAGTAATTTAAACATTAACCAAGTATGATCAAGTAACAAGTAACAAGATACTTTTGTCATAGACGCCAACACTCAGGCAAGTACTTCGGTGCAATGCCCCACCTTGTCATTAACATCCCATGGGCTCACTAACTTTCGGGCGCTCTCCCCAGGACCAGACCGGGCCCTTATGATGCGATGGCATTGATTTACTGGGCCCAACGTCCCATCCGTCCAGACATTCAATCAATTTTAATGGCCAATTAATCAGAGGAATTTCTGTCATAAGTTCAGATTTAAAGGACTAACCTTGTCCTTGGATTCAAGAGTACAAACACGGTGAAACTCATCTCCAAGAGATGTGCGGTCGTAACAGAGCCGCTCCATGGATATATACGGTTCATACAGAACCGTACGTACAGGAACTGGACTGAAACTCAGCCCGTGAAGTCAAGAAAAGAACGGCTGACAGTAGGCCGCCCTAAGGTAAGAACGGTGCAATATGGGCCGCTCATGTCCAGAAGACATTAAGGCCCAAGAATGAGATATACGGTCACGATCGGGCCGCCTAAGAGGTTATGCGGTCACATGATAACCGCGCATGCCTCTCGTCGTCCGATTTGATCCAAGACTTAAACCAGTGGTTTAAGCTCAAAAACAGGGTATGCTGGTGTTAAACAGACTCTAATCATGATTATAATGATGTTCTGAGATGACGGTAAGACCGCCGGATAGAGTTTCCGGGGGTAGAACCGAAACTAGCACGCTAATCGGCCAATCGGCTTCGCGTGAAGTGGGAAAGTTAAACATGATGTTCTACTGTAGTACAGCAGTAAACAGCAAGTTAAGAGTCATATTAATCCTAATGCCAAGCTAATTTAACATGGATTAGGTTATATATTAATCCAAGATGCCAAGAAAATAATTTAAGATGATAACGAGTTCGCGTAAGTCGCATAGGCACGAATGACAAGCAATAATCAAAAATTTAGTTGCATATTTAAATAGTTATTAAATGGGTTTTTATTTCACTAATTACCCTTAATGACATGCAAATGAATGCATTAGAACATAAATTAAGTCACTCTCTGTGGGGATAAACGGTTCTATATGGACCGTACAACTTACTGGGCATTCCGGGGCCAAACAGGGGTCACTCTGTGACACAGGGAGATGGACGGTTCCTCAGGGGCCGTCCATGGGTTTCTAATTATAAATTGTCATTATGACACTAGAATGGATGCATCAAAATAATTACTAAGTCAATTACTGGGTAGATAAACGGTTGCTAAAGGGCCGTACATCTACTGGGCTGAACAGGGGGTGAACGGGCTTCAAACAGGCCTCAGGGAGTTGGGCGGCTCTTCCTGGGCCGCCCAAGGGTTGGGCGGCTCTGTCTGGGCCGCCCAAGGGGTTGGGCGGTCCTGAGAGGGCCGCCCATCCCTGGGTTGTGCGGCCAGAGCAGGGCCGTTTAGGGATATGTGATCCAGATATGTGGTTCCTAACGAACCGTTCATCCTGGGATGAGTGGTTCCTGAAAAACCGTTCAACTAGAGGCATGCTAGGGTCAAAATTGGTCAAAAGGTGGGCTGGAGTTGGACAGTCTATCGTAAGACCGCCCATCTCTGGGTCGTCTCCGGTCATCCCTGCCGCGTCCGGTGAACGCCGGGAACTAGGGTTTGGATAGGGTTACACTAAAATGATCATAACTAATGCAATTGGACTCCAAATAAGGGGATTTTGGTATCAATGGAAAGCTAATACAAAACTCTACCTATCTGCAAGGTCAATTTCATGATCAATTACTGGAATCGAGATCTATTAAGGCAAAAACACAAGAAACCCTAATTCTGACATGCTGTGACTAAAACGTTAAATTCTCTCTACATACAGAATGGAATTTGGGGCTTCTTGGCTCAAATGAAAGCTACTTCGATGGTGAATCCAACCATATAAGATATGGTTCATGTGGATCAAGATCAATACTTCAAAATCATAAATCACTTCGGATGAACACATCAAACTAGGTCTAAAACATGCTGTTACTATAAACAGAAATTCTCTACACATGCTTCATGAAACATAGGGCTTTCTACGTTAAATGAAAGCTAACATCATGCTTATCATATCATATAAGTTAATTTAAGTTTGGTCTGTTACACCTACCTCAATCGGAGATTGAAAAACGTGCTAGATATGAAGAACGAACTAGAATACCCTTCAGAAAAGCCTCGACTACTCTCTACACACCTAATAAAAATTGGGGCTTTCAGTCCCAATGGATAGATCTCGTCGAGAGGATCAATTTCCTATACTCATGATCGAGTTTTGGTTAAGAATGCCTACCTTAATTGAAGAAACAAGGGAGGAAGATGGAAATCGACGGCCTCCCACACACACCTACAAAGATCGCCGGAATTCTCCCCAGATCTGGATCCTCTGCCGACACCACAGCAGCCAAAAGAAAGAGGACTCGTAGAGCTTTCTATGTATAGCTCATAGGCCTTCTGGAGAGTTCTGTGCTGGGAGTATTCGGCCGTGGAAGAGACGTGTTAGAAACGGCGCCGTGATTGTTGACTTGAGCAAACTCGGCCGAGAGCGCCGCCTAGGGTTAGGGTTTCGCTAAATTTATTGGGGGCTTTTGATCCTCCGATCCTCACCGTTCATTTGGCTCTAGTTTGAGCTCATTTGGTCGAGTATCAAGCCCTAATTTCGTGTTTTAATCCAAGGTTAGGTTTGGGTCAAAAAGTGTGTAATTAAGGGCTTAATCTCTAAATAGATCTCACCACGGATTTTTAATGACCTAAAGCGAGAAGACAAAATTGCAATCTACATCGACCTTAACCTGTTTACTATTTTTCTGGATTTTTTTAAGGTGGTCGAAAATATCACTATTCTAATTTTTAAGGAATTAAATATTAATAAATCCGAAATTCAATTATTAAATCCATAAAAATGCAAATTCTTAATTAACAAGAGCTAAATAAAAATATTAAATCTAATAAAATAATTCGGGGTCTTACACCCTCCCCTACTTAAAGGAATTTGGTCCTCCAAATTCACTGCACTAACACTGCGAGTAGGGATAGAGATCGCTCACCTAGAATAAGTCGGGATACCGCTTCCGCATAGTCTCTTCAGACTCCCACGTAGCTTCTTCGGTCCCACGCCGACTCCACTGAATCTTGACCATCGGTATTGAACGATTCCGGAGTTGTTGTTGCTTCCGGTCTAGAACCTTTATCGGTCTTTCCTCGTAGGTCAGATCCTCCTTCAGCTCGAAATCCACATGCTGTATAACATGAGTGGGGTCGTACACATACTTCCGTAACATAGAAATATGGAAGACGTTGTGCACGCCAGACAATTGAGGTGGTAAGGCCAGCCTGTATGCCACCTCTCCCACTCTATCTAGAATCTCGAATGGACCAATGTATCTCGGACTCAGCTTGCCATGAATGCCAAATCTTCGGATCCCTCTCGTCGGAGAGACCTTTAAGAATACATGCTCGCCAACCTGAAATTCCAATGCTCTCCTCCTGTTGTCGGCATAGCTCTTCTGTCTTGATTGAGCCACTTGTAACCGGTCCCGGATAATGCGGATGTTCTGTGAAGATTCTGAGACAAGATCCGGTCCAAGCCACTGTTTCTCACCTACCTCGTCCCAACACAACGGGGAATGACAACTTCTGCCATACAAGGCTTCAAATGGAGCCATCTGGATACTAGACTGGTAGCTGTTATTGTAGGTGAATTCAATTAGGGCCAAATGCTCATTCCAAGTACCACCAAAGTCAATCATACATGCTCGCAGCATATCTTCCACTATCTGATTGGTTCTCTCTGTCTGTCCATCTGTCTGCGGATGAAATGCCGTGCTGAAATTCAGACGAGTACCCAAAGACTCTTGCAGTCCCTTCCAGAAATGAGAAGTGAATCTAGGGTCTCGATCAAATACTATATTCACTGGAATACCATGTAATCTCACCACTTCCTTCAAATACAAAGCAGCCAATACATCGACTGTCCACTTAGACTTAATGGATAAGAAATGAGCTGATTTTGTCAATCGGTCAACAATCACCCAAATTGCATCAAATCCACCACGAGTTCTAGGCAAACCCATAATGAAATCCATGCCAATACTCTCCCACTTCCATTGGGGTATGTCGAGTGGTTTCAATTTCCCTGCTGGTCTGAAGTGCTCAGCTTTAACTTGTTGGCAAACTAAGCATTTACTTACGAAGTCAGCGATTTCCCTCTTCATATTCATCCACCAAAAGGATCGCTTCAAAGCTCTGTACATCTTAGTGCCTCCGGGATGAATGGTGTATCTGGATCTATGAGCTTCCACAAGAATCTTGTTCTTTACTGTAGCTTCATCAGGTACACAAGTTCTGTCTTTAAATAATAATCTACCATCATCAGCCAACCCGAAATCAGGTCTGCTGCTCAAGCTTCCCTTGATCTGTACCAGCTCGGGATCATTATCTTGCAAGGACTTGATCTCCATCAATAATTCAGGTTTAAGTTGAATCTGAGCAATCAAAACCCGATCATTGTCAATATTAAGATCCAGACTAGATAACTATTCCAGTAACTTCCATTCTTGCAACATGAGACTTGACAATCTAGCTACTGGCCTCCGGCTCAATGCGTCTGCCACAACATTGCCTTTGCCAGGATGATACTCAATAGAAAAGTCGAAGTCCTTCAAATACTCCAACCATCTGCGCTGCCGCATATTGAGTTCCTTCTGAGAGAATAAATACTTCAAGCTCTTGTGGTCTGAAAATACCGTGAAAGATTCTCCATACAGGTAGTGCCTCCAAATCTTCAAAGCAAAGACGACTGCTGCAAGTTCCAAATCATGAACATGATAATTCTCCTCATGCTTCTTCAACTGCCTAGAAGAGTAGGCAATCACCTTCCCATGCTGCATAAGTACACAGCCTAAGCCAATTCCTGAAGCATCAGTATAAACGACAAATCCTCATTCACCAGAAGGTAAAGCCAATATAGGTGCAGTAGTCAAACAATCCTTTAGAGTCTGAAAGCTTCGCTGGCAATCGTCTGACCAATCAAACTTGTTCTCCTTGCGGGTTAACCTTGTCATAGGTACCGCAATCTTAGAGAAATCCTGGATAAACCTTCGATAATAACCTGCCAGGCCAAGAAAACTTCTAACTTCCGTCACACTGGTAGGCTGCTCCCAATTCTTCACTGCCTCAACCTTCGAAGGATCCACAGAAATACCTTCCTGGGTGATAATATGTCCGAGAAAGGACACTTCTTGCAGCCAGAATTCACACTTACTAAACTTGGCATAAAGTTGATGATCTCTCAATAATTGTAATGCCATCCTCAGATGTTCAGTATGCTCCACTTCACTCTTGGAATAGATCAAGATGTCATCAATAAATACCACGACCCATTGGTCAAGATAGGGCCGAAATACATTGTTCATCAATTGCATGAAAGCTGCCGGAGCATTCGTTAGACCAAAAGGCATAACGACAAATTCAAAATGACCATACCTGCTGCGAAAAGCCGATTTAAAGATATCCTCCTCCTTAATCCGCAACTAGTGATATCCAGATCGAAGATCGATCTTAGAGAAATATTGAGCTCCCGCTATCTGGTCAAATAACTCATCAATCCTCGGCAGTGGATATTTGTTCTTGACAGTCAACTGGTTTAACTGCCGATAATCGATGCATAATCTCATCGAGTCATCTTTCTTCCGAACAAACAATACAGGGGCTCCCCACGGAGACGTACTAGGATGAATAAAGCCCTTCTCGAGTAACTCCATCGACTGTTGCTTCACATCCCTCAGTTCCGCAGGAGACATACGGTAAGGAGCCTTGGAAATAGGAGATGTGCCCGAAAAGATGTCAATAGAGAAGATAACTTCCCGCTCAGGAGGAAGTCCTGGTAATTCCTCTGGAAAGACATCAGAAAAATCTCGGACAATAGGAATGTCCTTGATCTTAATCTGCTGCTCAGGGGTTGCACAGATAAAGGCTAGAAAAGCCTCACATCCTCGCCTCATCAGCTTATCAGCTCGAAGAGCCGAAATAAGCGGTACGGAGTTATGGTGCTTAACTCCCACAAAAGAAAGTCCAGGGTGTCTAGTAAAAGACACAGAGCTAGAACTGCAGTGAACGTCAACCTCATGTTGAGCCAACCAATCTACTCCTAGGATTACATCATAATCCTTCATATCCATGCAAATTAAATCAGCTGGAAAGTTCTGCTCACCAATCAAAACCTTACTAGAAGGATAGAAATGCTGGATTGCCGATCTAGTACCAATAGGGGTTGAAATCTCTAACGGAGTATCCATCATAACCGGTTCCATAGCTAATGACTTAGCAAAACTCCGAGAAATAAAGGAATGTGTTGCACCAGTATCAAAAAGAACAAATGCTGGCTTGTCGAGTATAATAAGAGTACCTTCGACGAGTCCACCATCTTCGGCTGTTTCCGCTTCTTCTGCATACAAAGCTTGGAGCTTCCCTTGCGGCTTCTTGAAGACTTGCGGTTTTGCCGGTGTTGCTTGCTCCGCTATCAAAGGACAGTTGGGGATACGGTGCTCTTTGCTTCCACATCGCAAACAGGCGCCCAGCTTGCGCCAGCATTCCTCCACCTTGTGACCTGGACGATCACAATACCTGCATACGCCCTTAAATGGAACAATAGGGCCAGGCTTCTTGTCTTCATGCCTCGGCATCTTGCCCTTCCACGATTCGGACCCGCTCCACGAACTAGGTCCACTAATAGGCCTCTTCTTGATATACCCGGGTTTGATAATCCGGGAACCCGTAGGTTGCTCCTTCTTCGCACCGCTTCCACGGATTCTCTCCGTCATTTCGAGGGTATCTTCCAAAACTTGAGCCTTTCTCACCATCTCGGAATAAGTGGAAATCTCCATTGGTGCCAGTTGGTTGATATAATGCAGCTTCAGTCCATTAAGAAAACGCTTCGCCTTCATTTTCTCGGTGGAAATAAGGTGTATATCATATTGAGAAAGCCGTGCAAATTGAGCCTCATACTCCGCCACGGACAAACCTCGTTGCTTCAAAGCCGCGAACTCTGCCACTTTCTTCTCTTGCACTCAGTCAGAAAAATACTTGCCGTTGAAAAATTCCTCGAACTCTTCCCACGTAACCTGATGATCACCGAGAGTCGCCTTGATAGAATCCCACCAAGTACGTGCATCACGCTCCAATTGAAATGTCGAGAGAAGGACACGCTCCTGGTTGGTGCATTGCATAACTTCAAATATCCTCCCCATCTCGTCTAGCCAGTGCTCGGCTTGGTCGGGGTCGGTCGAACCCGCGAATCGAGGCGGATTCATCCCGCGAAAGTTCCGGTATAGATCACCGGTGCCATGTGGTGCCGCTCCTGCCTGAGCCACTTGCTGAAGGGCCTGGGTAAGGCCTTGAACCGTGCGCTGCAGGTTCCTCCATTCGGCGCGATCAGCTGCCATCTACACGAGAAATAGATTACTTAGGTTTAATCAAGATAGATAATTACACGATTAAGAAACAAACTTAACCCAAGTTTCTACCCATTCTCACCAGGTCAGGTCCTAGACTTTAACAAGATTAGGGGTCTAATGCACCTAGACACGATCAAAACTCGATACCTGGCGGAGATAACCGGTCCGAAGACCACTCGCGCAAGTATGCGACCTTCCGATAGGCGTAGCCTAACGTTCGGACAACATCTTTTGATATACCGGGTTATTGGGATGCCATGCAAGAACTTAGGAAACCTAAAACTTAAGAACTTAAGAAAACCTAGGAATGTGAAACCTAGGCTCTGATACCAACTAAATTGTCACGCCCCGAACAAGGCGGAAATATCGGGACGTACAGTCAGAGGCAAGCAGGAAAGAGAGAGAACTAATCTAAATACACAAGTGCTATGGAAAGGAAATACTAAATGATCATTAACAACCAAACTGATACAGTAATCTCAAAGGCAACTTAATACAACATGGAATAACAACCACTAAGACTCAACAACAAATTGAAACTAAATGATCTCCAAACACAACTAACAATAAGCACACCGCTAACACACTAGAACTGATACACTCAAGACATCACTCCTGCCCTTCCCCATCGGTAAGCGCGTCACCTGAGAAGCCTGGAAAGGGGGAAACAACGGGGTGTGAGGTGACGCTCAGTAGGAAATAACAGACATGTATAAGTGATTAACAGTTTAATTATATTTTCAAAATATCATGCTACAAACGATAATGCAATAAACAACGGTAATAACGAGATCTTGCAAGGTCAAGAAATATACAATTGATAATGATTATCAAGGATAACAAATACAAGAATTTACAACAGGAGATATAACAAGAGATATAACAATGATATAGTAATAAGGAATTGGCCAACAAGCAAGTAATTTAAACATTAACCAAGTATGATCAAGTAACAAGTAACAAGATACTTTTGTCATAGACGCCAACACTCAGGCAAGTACTTCGGTGCAATGCCCCACCTTGTCATTAACATCCCATGGGCTCACTAACTTTCGGGTGCTCTCCCCAGGACCAGACCGGGCCCTTATGATGCGATGGCATTGATTTACTGGGCCCAACGTCCCATCCGTCCAGACATTCAATCAATTTTAATGGCCAATTAATCAGAGGAATTTCTGTCATAAGTTCAGATTTAAAGGACTAACCTTGTCCTTGGATTCAAGAGTACAAACATGGTGAAACTCATCTCCAAGAGATGTGCGGTCGTAACAGAGCCGCTCCATGGATATATACGGTTCATACAGAACCGTACGTACAGGAACTGGACTGAAACTCAGCCCGTGAAGTCAAGAAAAGAACGGCTGACAGTAGGCCGCCCTAAGGTAAGAACGGTGCAATATGGGCCGCTCATGTCCAGAAGACATTAAGGCCCAAGAATGAGATATACGGTCACGATCGGGCCGCCTAAGAGGTTATGCGGTCACATGATAACCGCGCATGCCTCTCGTCGTCCGATTTGATCCAAGACTTAAACCAGTGGTTTAAGCTCAAAAACAGGGTATGCTGGTGTTAAACAGATTCTAATCATGATTATAATGATGTTCTGAGATGACGGTAAGATCGCCGGATAGAGTTTCCGGGGGTAGAACCGAAACTAGCACGCTAATCGGCCAATCGGCTTCGCGTGAAGTTGGAAAGTTAAACATGATGTTCTACTGTAGTACAGCAGTAAACAGCAAGCTAACAGTCATATTAATCCTAATGCCAAGCTAATTTAATAGGGATTAGGTTATATATTAATCCAAGATGCCAAGAAAATAATTTAAGATGATAACGAGTTCGCGTAAGTCGCATAGGCACGAATGACAAGCAATAATCAAAAATTTAGTTGCATATTTGAACAGTTATTAAATGGGTTTTTATTTCACTAATTACCCTTAATGACATGCAAATGAATGCATTAGAACATAAATTAAGTCACTCTCTGTGGGGATAAACGGTTCTATATGGACGGTACAACTTACTGGGCATTCCGGGGCCGAACAGGGGTCACTCTGTGACACAGGGAGATGGACGGTTCCTCAGGGGCCGTCCATGGGTTTCTAATTATAAATTGTCATTATGACACTAGAATGGATGCATCAAAATACTTACTAAGTCAATTACTGGGTAGATAAACGGTTGCTAAAGGGCCGTACATCTACCGGGCTGAACAGGGGGCGAACGGGCTTCAAACAGGCCTCAGGGAGTTGGGCGGCTCTTCCTGGGCCGCCCAAGGGTTGGGCGGCTCTGTCTGGGCCGCCCAAGGGGTTGGGCGGCTCTGTCTGGGCCGCCCAAGGTGTTGGGCGGTCCTGAGAGGGCCGCCCATCCCTGGGTTGTGCGGCCAGAGCAGGGCCGTTTAGGGATATGTGATCCAGATATGTGGTTCCTAACGAACCGTTCATCTTGGGATGAGTGGTTCCTGAAAAACCGTTCAACTAGAGGCATGCTAGGGTCAAAATTGGTCAAAAGGTGGGCTGGAGTTGGACGGTCTATCGTAAGACCGCCCATCTCTGGGTCGTCTCCGGTCATCCCTGCCGCGTCCGGTGAACGCCGGGAACTAGGGATTGGATAGGGTTACACTAAAATGATCATAACTAATGCAATTGGACTCCAAATAAGGGGATTTTGGTATCAATGGAAAGCTAATACAAAACTCTACCTATCTGCAAGGTCAATTTCATGATCAATTACTGGAATCAAGATCTATTAAGGCAAGAACACAAGAAACCCTAATTTTGACATGCTGTGACTAAAACGTTAAATTCTCTCTACATACAGAATGGAATTTGGGGCTTCTTGGCTCAAATGAAAGCTACTTCGATGGTGAATCCAACCATATAAGATATGGTTCATGTGGATCAAGATCAATACTTCGAAATCATAAATCACTTCGGATGAACACATCAAACTAGGTCTAAAACATGCTGTTACTATAAACAGAAATTCTCTACACATACTTCATGAAACATAGGGCTTTCTACGTTAAATGAAAGCTAACATCATGCTTATCATATCATATAAGTTAATTTAAGTTTGGTCTGTTACACCTACCTCAATCGGAGATTGAAAAACGTGCTAGATATGAAGAACGAACTAGAATACCCTTCAGAAAAGCCTCGACTGCTCTCTACACACCTAATAAAAATTGGGGCTTTCAGTCCCAATGGATAGATCTCGTCGAGAGGATCAATTTCCTATACTCATGATCGAGTTTTGGTTAAGAATGCCTACCTTAATTGAAGAAACAAGGGAGGAAGATGGAAATCGACGGCCTCCCACACACACCTACAAAGATCACCGGAATTCTCCCCAGATCTGGATCCTCTGCCGACACCACAGCAACCAAAAGAAAGGGGACTCGTAGAGCTTTCTATGTATAGCTCATAGGCCTTCTGGAGAGTTCTGTGCTGGGAGTATTCGGCCGTGGAAGAGACGTGTTAGAAACGGCGCCGTGATTGTTGACTTGAGCAAACTCGGCCGAGAGCGCCTCCTAGGGTTAGGGTTTCGCTAAATTTATTGGGGGCTTTTGATCCTCCGATCCTCACCGTTCATTTGGCTCTGGTTTGAGCTCATTTGGTCGAGTATCAAGCCCTAATTTCGTGTTTTAATCCAAGGTTAGGTTTGGGTCAAAAAGTGTGTAATTAAGGGCTTAATCTCTAAATAGATCTCACCACGGATTTTTAATGACCTAAAGCCAGAAGACAAAATTGCAATCTACATCGACCTTAACATGTTTACTATTTTTCTGGATTTTTATAAGGTGGTCGAAAATATCACTATTCTATTTCTAAGGAATTAAATATTAATAAATCTGAAATTCAATTATTAAATCCATAAAAATACAAATTCTTAATTAACAAGAGCTAAATAAAAATATTAAATCTAATAAAATAATTCGGGGTCTTACAGCCCGGCCGTGGGGCTTTCGGCGGATGGGTTCTCGGCATGGGTGGAGTTGGCTTATAGGGGGGTCTCGGCGTGGGACTTCCCGGCACGCCCGTTGCCGCGCCGGGAAGGTGGCGCCGGGAAGCTAAGGGCTGGGGAGGCTTGCATGAGGGGGCTGAACAGGTTTTGTCTTTTAGCCAAAGGGGAAAGGAGAGGAAGGCCTCTCGGCGGGACAGTTCTCGGCGGTGAATTTTGCACGCCGAGAAGGTGGAGTTGCGGAAAGAATTCAAGGTTTACAGAGCTAAAACGATACTCTGTTTTTGGGATTCCTGAGCTTTCTGGCTGCGATTGAAGCCGGATTTGAAGTGCAGGAGGGGGATTTCATGGATGCTGAGTTTTGATTAGGCAGGGGTTTAATCTCATCAATGAGGGGTTAAATGGAAGAGGATCGGAAAATCTAATCGCCCGGATGGGCTTTGAGTCGTCATGTGCTGTTGACCCTCATGGGATCGTTTGCTGGCATCTTTGGTCGCCTGGGAGCCAAGAGATGGTCATCTCAGGCCCCAGGGACGACCCTGATGGAATTATCCATATTGGAATCGGATTAGAAACTCTCAATATCAAGCCATCGAGACAGCTTACTTATTCCTGTAGCAAGGGAATCTCGAACAGGAGATCCGAGCTATTGCCAATATCCGTAGCAGACTGTCCCAGAAGCCAAGAGATGGTCTGTCTCTTGCCCTGGGGCAAGCTTGGGAGGCTTTATGCAAACGACTACTAACTGCGAGGGATATCGGTATATTTAGAGCTATATTTATTCTACGGAAGACAACTGATCCCTAAGACCCATAAGAGAATTAGATGCGCTTCAGTTGAGCTAAAGATGAAAACATGTAAAGGAAGTATATAACATCATACGGAGAGATAGCTGGCAGATGTTTCAATCACGCAACGCCCAAACGGGTCATTGAAGCATTTCATATCATTTCAATAGATCACCCCAGAACTCATACCAATCACATGGAGGGAATGAGGGAAAGGGAGATGAATAGACATCGGGACATCCCGGTTACATCCAGAGGAAAATCGAGATAAACTCGGCAGGATTACATGAAGAAGAAAATAAAACCATGGGGAAGGGCGGAGCATTGACTCCTCTCCCTCCCCGGCTGCCCACCTGGAGCTTCTTCTCCTTCTTTCTTTTCTCAGCGAAGGTGGCTCTCTCTCTCTGTTGGTCTCTTCTGTTTTTTTAGTGGAGGAGTCTCTCTCGAAGCCCCTCTGTTTCTTTTCTATCGCTTTCCTTTCTCTTTTTTTTTCTCCCCCCTTTCGAGAGAAAAGGGCTTTTTATAGCAGAACCCTCCCTCTTCTCGGCATGATCTTTCTCGGCGTGAAGAAGGCAGCTTCCCGGCGGGCCTCTTTCAATTGGGGAGGCCTCCCGGCACCAAAGGGCATGGCTTCCCGGCGCGCCCCCCCCTCGTATGGGCTTTTGGGCCTTGGTGAGGGTCTCTCGGCGCCATTCTCTGGAGCTCATTCGGCAGGCCCATTCAGGGCTTTTAAACTTCATATGCACCTCGACCTCTCTTAGTTCTTCAAATATATCTTCCAGAACCAAGGAAGGCCCTCTACTGGTGACATAGCTTCTATTGAGATAATTCATAGATCTTCATCAGTCTGTAGACTCGGGTTTCATCGACATCGCCACCTGAATGATGACAAAGCCGGACATCATTTCATTAGCATCGTCACCCGAACGGTGACAAGACCGGACATCAGCTTTCTGAGAAGACTTCAGCCCGGTATATCGCCCATGGAGATGGTTCCTCTTTCATTTTGACTTTGCAAAAGCCTTTACAATCTTCATTTGCTGGTTCTGGCTTCATCTTTATGTTTGCTCCTGCCTCATCTGTCAATAAGTCAACATCTGACTCACTCTGGCATGTCATCTGTAGATTCTTGGGCAGGGCAGCAATACAGCTCTTATTAAAATATGGTAGGAGGTCTCATCAGTCAGGTGACTGCTAATTCATCAGTGCTGCCATCTGGCTGACGACGACACCGGTCATCAGCTTGGCCGAACAAGGCTTCAGCCGGGAAGATGGTTGTCGAGTTTCATCAGTAATCTTCCGTTGCTTGTCTAATCTTCTTTTCAATTCTGCTTCCGCCTTTGCTCATTTTCCAGGTGTCAACAAGGACTTAGCCATTGTCGTCACCGAAGAGGACGCTGCGGCCGGAGACGACGACGTCGCCGGAGCCGAGGAAAGAGGCACGCCGGTGAGGAGGGAGAAGAAACCCCATGATGCCGAGGTAGGCCTCCCCGCCCCTCATTTTCTTTAATTTCGTTTAATGCATGCTAGCTTAGGGGCTTTTTTAGGGGGGAGTGACACTTAGAGACCGGTTTAGGGGGCCATGGAGGTCTCCCAGCCGGCTGGGGGGCGTTCACCATCGTCGGGGGTGGCGACGGTGGAACGGTTCAACAGAAACCGCACGGCAAAACAATGCGGTCCACATAGGACCGCCCCAAAATAAACACGGCTTAGGGAGCGCCGTTCAAACTCACACAGCCAACGGGCCACCAAAACACATATACGGTGAGGTTATCACCATTCAAATGGTAGACGGACCATATAGGTCCGTTCAAACATGCAACCAAGGCAAAACAATACGGTCCTCACAGGACCGTCGTCAATCCATATGGCAAAAGGTGGGCCGTTACTCCTTAGGAAGACGGGCAAACAGACGGTGCAGGGTAATCCGTCCAAGATGGGAACGGTTAGGGATAGCCCGTTCAAAACGGGGAACCTGAGAAACAGAACGGTTCGAGAGAGGCCGCTCCGCTGTCGAGCGGTCCGTGAGTAACCGTTCTTCAAATCAAGAATTGGACTTTGAGAATTTATTTAAATGAAACAAAATATGAAACTAAATGACTAACATAAATGAGATGGATGAATGCAGGGGAAGCGTAGGACCCGTACCTCCTGGCTGCAAGTCCGTGCAGTGTACCTGGCACTGTCGGACTTCCAGAGGGAGCGGTTGACTGCCATGGGGTTCGCCCCCTTCCTGAGTATTGAGGTGTGTCACTTTGACGCAGCTCTGCACTACGCCCTGCACGACCGCTGGGATCCAGTGAGTCAGACGTTCCTTTTCCCGTGGGGGCACATGGTCCCTACATTGGAGGACGTGGCCAGGCTCACTGGCCTACGTGTGCACGGGTCACCGATCAGCGGGACTACTTTTCCTGACTACCGGGGGATGGCTCGGGAGTTGCTCGGCCTACAGCTGCGGCGCCCCGAGAGGCAGTCGACCCTCCTTCGCCGGGCTGCTCTCCAGGACAGCCTGGGTCAACGACGAGCCGGCGTTGCAGTGGGTGAGCGACCGGAGGAGCACTTGGAGCGGCTCGTGGGGCTGGCGAGACCGAGGGTTGCTGCTGGACCGGGACCTGAGGCGGACAGAGTGCTGAGACGGTTCCTGATGTTGATGTTCGGGCGGCTTCTCTTCTCCACTCGGGCGGACGTGATGAGCTGTCGCTTCCTCCCTTTCCTCCAGGAGCTCGAGTACGTAGGTGACTATGCTTGGGGAGCGGCGGTCCTCGCCTTCCTCTTTGACACTCTCAGTTCGACGGCGCGTCGGACGATGCTTGGGGGCTTCTCCCCCTTACTCCAGGTGCGACTCTCTTCTCTAGACTTAATTATGCAACCCTATATGCTTGCTGAATGCTGACGTGATCTTGTGGTACAGGTGTGGGCCTATGTGCGCCTACGTGGGTTGGGCAGAGGCGAGGAGACCCGCCCTGGGCTCCTGCCCATCGCACGGAGGTGGACAGCACCCCGGGAGATGATGGCCTTGAGGAGGCAGGTCCGGGAGCTACAGGATGACCTGGACACTCTACCGTACACCTCGGTATGCTTATAGACTCAGACTCTTTAATTACATGATATTCTTTCATGATTATGATGCTGATGCAGTTTCCTATTCCTTGCAGGTACGGTGGACTCCTTACACGGAGGAGAGCCTGGAGGGCCAGCCGTGGGTGACCGAGGCCTTGGCCTTCTCTGGCCGGGACGTGTGGCATCACTGCATGAATGTGGTGGAGCCACTGTACTTCAGGTTGGTGATGAGGACCATCGGGGTCCATCAGCCGACCGTAGAGTTCCCTGCGCCTGAGAAGGCGGGGGAACGGGTGACGAGGAAGACCCGGGGACTCCGCTAGGCGTTTGATTGGACCGCAAGGAACGCCGGGCAGGTCGCCGACTGGGCTGCGCGAGGGCAAGTGATGACCGCCCGGGTAGAGAGCGACAGCGCGTACTACACTACGTACGCACGGCACTACCGGGACCAGGTGTTCCGAGGCGCCCACCGATCGGTACGACTTCTAAACTTAAACTTTGTCTATTATGCTTATGAATGATGCACTAACACAAGGACTTTTAAATGTAGGTCGACCCTGCAGGACGAGTGGCAGAGTTGCAGGGACTCCTGCACTCCACCATCCGAGAGAGAGACGAGGCCCGGCAGGCCCTGGCCCTACTGGTGAGTTTTCTAAACCTTAGACTCTTTAAATTATGCAGTCCTATATGATTACGATTATGCCTATGACTGACCTGGAGTATCTGGATGCAGCGCACCGAGGGTGTTCAGAGGGCGGGACCAGACGCTCCTTCTTCCTCCTCCGTCCAGACCCCAGCAGACCGAGCCGAGCGGGATGCGGACTTCACTCAGATGGTAGAGCGGGCCAAGGCGGCCGAGGTGGCACTCGCGGAGAGGGTACGCAACTCTAAACTTCCTCTTTTACTTACTATGCTTATGAATGAAATGTTGACTAACAATGCCATGCGGATGCAGACGTCCGAGCTGACTCACCTCCAGGCGGAGCTGGAGCGGAGCCGGGTGGCGGCTCGGGAGGAGGTAGCCCGGGTGCGAGAGGAGGCTACGTGGAGCTGACCGGTGGACACAGTGGAGACCGTGCTCCTCCAGGCCGAGCTAGAGCGACTGCGGGCTGGCGCGGCCGAGGCGGAGCGGTACTGGACTGAGGCGGCCGAGTTACGCGGGGAGCTGCGAGCATATAAGGACATCAGCCGGCGCTCACGCAGCGGGACCCCGAGCGTCAGCCATGGTACGCACGGTTCCGTGAGGAGTTTTTTCACGGGTTCCTCTGGGCAGCGGAGGAACGAGGAGGATGAGCGGCGCCGGCGACGTCAGCGTGACGAGGCGACCTCAGCGATGCCTCCTCCAAAGAGGCATGAGGGTGAGGGGGATAGTGACGGAGGCCAGGGAGAGAGAGCCGCTTGACTTGTCGTGCGGGGCCCGTCCTTTTGTACATGATGATAGTGATGTGCATATATATATATACATTTTTCTTCTTTTTCACTTGCTTTGTGGATGAATGCATGTATGCGTGAAATAGATGGGCGAGTTTGAGGAGTGTGCTTAGCCCGAGAGAGATGAGTGACGCACACACCGACTTGAGTGAGATGAGTGACGCACGCGCCGACTTGAGTGAGATGAGTGACACACACGCCGACTTGAGTGAGATGAGTGACGCACACGTCGACTTGAGTGAGATGAGTGACGCACGCGCCGACTTGAGTGAGATGAGTGCGCCAAATGACTGAGACATGAGTGCAGTAGGTTGATTGGGGGCAGAGCATATGGGCGGTTCTCCCCAAGCCGTTCGTAGAGAAGAGCGATTCTCCAAAGACCGCTTCAATTGAGTTGGAACGGTTCAATATAAACCCTAATAACATTTGAGCGGCATATTGTCGGCCGCACAAGAGGCTGGACTCGGGCTTTCTTAGAGAGATGAACGGTTGATGATGGGCCGTACATGCATATGGACGGTCTATCGTAAGACCGCCCAAGTGGACCTCCTATTTGCTCGAATGGGGACTCCCTGGAGAGTCCCCAGCCCGCGGGTAGGACGATTTGCACTTATCATACCCCTATCTTAACCCGTCCTAGACTTATCTGAGCCTAATCCCAAGAGGTTTAGGCTTCCCCATGGGCCCTATAAGTAGTAGGGGGGCCTGGACCCGCAACTCACACGTCCTCCATCTCCCAAGGCTTAAAACCTTTGATTCCTATCACCCGATCATCTTGAAGAGGGCCTTCGATGGAAGTTCTGCGGAGGGAGCGCCCTTTGAAGGGCCGAGACCAGCTAGAAAGGAGCGGGAGGTGATCCAACGGCTAAGCTTGATTCCTCGCCATCTCAGCGCCTCCCCTATGAGAGAGGTAAGTTAGATCAGAATATATTCCATTTCTCTCAATTTCCCTTATATTTCCTTACATCCTTAGCCTTTCCCTTCTTCTTAGCTCCTCCCCGGCCCGAGACGCTTTTCTAGTTTAAAGTGGGTGGCTCCCATGGTCCGTGCGTTGCCCCTCGGGGTGACTTACCTTCTCAAATCCTGGCACCTACACTCCCTCTTAGTTCTAGGTCAGAATTACCCTAGACTTTCTTTAGACTAGCATAGTATCTCTGCTCTGATGGAGATTTGGCACCCCCAGACCCACACTTTCCTCTTCCGATCTTTTGAGGCCACTATCCTGTTAGAGGAGGTAGAGACATACTTCGGGCTCCCTAGGTCCAAGGTGGGGGAGGAAGACTTGATATGCCATACCGTTGCCCCTATAGATCCAAAACTCATCCTAGGGGGATTCATGCCTGATAGCGGGGATGTTCGCGCCTGTGTAGGCCCTCGTCACATTCACCTTCTTCCTCTGAGCCAGTGGGTAGTGGAGCATTGCCGGAATAAGTGCGGGTGGGTTGAAGCCATAGCCAAAGCTGCGTCCATCTGCCTTTGCGGGGCCATCCTTTTCCCTTCAGCCGACCATGTCCTAGAGATCCCCTTGCTCAGCACCATTAGCGGCCTTTGGCGGGGACTTTCCATCTCTCAGGCTGTCTTAGCTTATTTGTATGAGGGTCTTACTTCAGCAGCCTTAGGAGGTCCTCTCTTTGGTTCGATGATCCTATTGGAGTGCTGGATGGGAGTTAGGATGAAGTTTACCCTGAGGGAGGACATCACTTCAGTTAGCACATCTTTGGGAGCCATCCCCTCTACTTTATAGGAGGCGCCTTCAGGTTTTCTCCACAGGTTGAGTGCAGGACGGCTGAGCTGAAGACCAGGGACGAGTGGCGCCCGTACATCAACAGGCTGCCCCTGGACAGGTTTGTGATGCGCCCGGACTTCTTCCACGACACCACCATCATGCTACCGAGGAGAGCCGGCTTGGACTTGAGGCTCGTGAGCGACACTGCCTTAGCGATGTACAGCCCACACAGATGCTACTTGCAGATTGGACTACCCCGGACGGTGCTACCTACGCTACCCCACCTTCCCATGCTACAGGCACGGAGGATCGGGACAGAGGAGGACGAGCATGCGGTCAGGAGTGCGCTGATTATGTGGGAGGTGAGTAGGGTGCGTACCCTAGCAGCAGAGGTTGAGGAGGCTCCAGAGACTCGACAGGCTTACCTTAGAGAGTTGAGGGAGATACGTCCTTGCGGGGATGCCCAGCGGCGGACTGAGTGATTTTCTTTTGTTTTTATGATGACATGGGATGGGATTTTATATCCGGACAGCTTGACATATGAAATGAATAAGATTTGATGAGATTGAGTTTGAGCTTTGTGATTCGATTATGATGTGATGTGATTGTATAGGCCAACACGAGGATTGAATATTCATGTGGTCTCGAGCCAACTGCCCTTCCAACCTGCCCCTGTACACATGCAAACATGAAAACAGATTAAATCTATTTTAGGCTTAGCCCCTTGCCTATAGCAAGTTAGGGGATGACCCTTTCTTGATTTTTGGTCAAGGGGTTGAGCCTTATTAAATAGGTAAATATCAAAATGCGAGAAATGCAGATGAATGCAAGAGGGAAACATGTGCGTTTTTTTTCTTTTTGGAATATTTGATTTTTTGTTGGATTTTGAAATATTCGATCTTTTTGGGTTTTGAAATATTCGATTTTTTGGGTTTTTTGGAATATTCAATTTTTGGGCTTTTGGAATATTCGATTTTTTTTGGGTTTTGAAATATTTGAATTTTTTGGGTTTTGGAATATTTGATTTTTTTTTTGGGTTTTGAAATGTTTGATTTTTTTTGGGTTTTGGAATATTTGGTTTTTTTTTGGGTTTTGAAATATTTGATTTTTTTGGGTTTTGAAACCAACTCGGGTCTCAATAGCAGGGACCTTCTCGTCTTGCTATGGACTTCCAAGGCTCAGCGCGTGCAGGAAGGGGGACCGTCCGTGATCGGAGTCAACTTTGCTCAACGGTGCTTCTGCTAAGGCCATACCCGGGGTGGGATTCATTCCTTGGGAAAGTAAAAAAGATCGAGTAGGAAAGCTGACGATAGGTGTAGAGGTTTTTAGGGCTTCAGTTCTTTCCCAGGACCCCCGCCCTTTTCAAAGAATCCGGTCTGTTGTGCCGGGACTTTGCATCCGTTATCGAACCTTCATCCGCTCTAGGCATGCATGCGACCGGGCTCATAACGTCCCGCGGGGAAATTATACTGCCACTCTTGCCATGCCTAGTTGTATTCTTTCGGGGGTTTTGAGAGCTTCGAGCCTTATGTGCTTTCGGCCTTATCTTTTGATTTTGCCCCTTTTCTTTCTTTTTTCTTCTTGCTTTCTTTTTCTTTCTTTTTGCGGAGTGAGGTCTTAACAGATTACCCCTATTTGAGACCTCTTTTAATGGGGGGATCTAGGTCGGTTCTCGCCCCCTTATTCACCACTTGCCCCTATCTTCAACCGAGAGAGAGGAAATACAAGGATCTCCACCTTCCCCGAGCATGGCCAAAGGAGAAACGGTGTCGGGTAGCATGAGAGAATACCGAACCACGGGGTCGTGTAGTGTGTGAGATGCTGGACCTAGGTCCTCCTTTCGTAATTTGGTGGGGGTATGCCTTGCCATCGAGCCGTTCACTGGTTTTATTTTTATGGATAGAAACGCTTTAAATACAGCCCATTCCACGGGTTTGGCAATTCCTCCCCCTCTGCGTTAATTAGACGATACGCATTGCCCAGATAAGCTTCTTTGATTACGAAGGGCCCTTCCCAGTTGGGTTGCAGCTTAGACCTGGGGCCTGCTGATCTGATGAATTTGCATTTCAAAACCATATTACCCACTTGAAATTTCCTTTCAATGACCTTCTTTTGAAAATATCGTGAGACACGCTTTTGATATACTAAAACATGATTGGCCGCATTCAACCTCTTCTCGTCTAAAAGTTCTAGTTGGACTAGCAACGTCTCAACGTTCGTCAAGATTAAGTTCCTTATCCAGCTGCACCCTTAGGGAAGGGATCAGAATTTCATACGGGAGCACTGCTTCCATTCCATAAGTGAGGGCAAAGGGAGTCTGCCCTGTGGGAGTGCGGACGGAGGTGCGGTAAGCCCATAGAGCTTCTATCAATTTGTCGGCCCAATCAGCAAATTTATGTGATTCACATGTTTTCTTGATAATTTTAAGAAGGGTTTTATTCTTGGCCTCAGCCTAGCCATTACCTTGGGGGTAGTATGGTGATGAATGATGCAAAACTATATTGAATTTCTTACAGAGGTCTTGGAGTTATTGTGAGACGAATTGAGGCCCGTTGTCGGTGACGATGTCGCTTGGCACCCCGAACCGCGAGATAATGTTCTTCATAATGAAGCGGCATACTGTGGTGGCTTTGATTTCTGCATAAGCTTCAGCTTCCGCTCACTTGCTAAAGTACTATGTAGCCGTCAGAATGAAGGATTTCTGTTTAACAGCAGAATTCGGATCACCGAGGGGTCTGATGATATCAAATGCCCACATAGAAAATGGCCAGGGGGCCGTAATAGGATGAAGAGAAGAGGCAGGAGCGTGGATTTTGTCGGCATGGATTTGGCACTGAAGACACCTACGGACATAGGTGGAGCAACCTTCTTCTAGAGTTGGCCAGTAATAGCCCTGCCTAAGAATCTTCTTTGCCAACGCCTGTCCGTTCACATGCCCTCCACACTCGCTGGAGTGGGCTGCTTCCACAACTTTCCAAGCTTCTTCGTCATCTAGGCATCTCATTAGAACTCCATTCAGAGCCCGCCTATACAATTCACCTGCGATGATCGTGTATCTTGTGGCGACTCTTCTAATGGCTCTTCGCTGCTCAGCATTGGCCGTTTCCGGAAATGTACCATCCTTGCAGTATTGCTCGATCTCATAAAACCACGGCAGTTCTTCCTCTTCAATGATCTCCTCGAGCTCAGTCAATGAAACTTTTTTTGTCTCCTCCCTTTCTATTTTCTTCTCTACAGACATTCTAAGATTATCGAACCAGGGATCCTGAAGAGAAGGAACATCTAGCCTTTGGACCACAATGGTCTCGGTGGCGTGACTCAGAGGAAGTGATAGGGAAGAGGCGAGCGATGCAAGGGCATCGGCCAAGATATTCCGAGAATGAGGAGTGTGAATATAGATGAGTTTCCTGAATTGCCTGGCCAAAAGCGTGACCAGATCCTGGTAGGGTTTGAGCTTAGGGTCGCGGGTGCGGTAAGTTGACAAAACTTGACGCAGCACCAGCTGAGAGTCTCCTATGATGTTAAGGTATCGCGCGCCCAAGATGTAGACGTGCTTCAGACCGGCAAGGAGAGCCTCATACTCGGCTATATTGTTGGTGGCGGGAAATGAAATATGCCACGGGGATGGTTACCCCTTCTGGAGTAAGGAGAACGGCGCTGATTCCGCTGCCCTGGGAATTAAGAGCACCATCGAAATGAAGAGACCAGAAAGGAAGATGAGTGATCACCGCCAGGTGTTCATAGGGGAATTCATCCTGGATGGAATCAGTGCGAGGGATAGGAGAATGAGCCAGGTGCTCGGCAATAGCATATCCCTTGATTGCTTTCTGCATGATGAAGGTGATGTCGAACTGGGAAAGAAAGCTTTGCCAGTGAGCTAGCCGACTAGAAAGGACTGGCTTTTCCAACAGATAACGAATGGGGTCCATTCTAGAGATGAGCCTAACCTCGTGGGCAAGAAAGTAGTGTTTAAGCTTCTGCGCCACCCACACTAGTGCTGCACAGGTCTTCTCCATAGCAGTGTACTTGGATTCAGCGGGATTAAATAACCTTGAGAGATAGTACGCCGCCCTTTCCTTTCCTTCATCATCTACCTACGCCAGAACAGCTCCTAGGGAGTCCTCAATTACAGAAATGTATAGGATCAGGGGTTTCCCGGGGACGGGCGGTTGTAGAATCGGGGGATTAGAGAGGTAAACCTTGAGTTCCTCATAGGCCTTCTGACATTGTTCATTCCATTCAAATTTCACGCCTGCCTTTAGTAATTCATAAAACGGGGGGCATCTTTGCGAATGCTGAGATATGAATATCCTGATAAATTGCAAACGCCCGATCAAACCTCGAAGCTCAGTGATGTTCTTCGGCGGCGGCATTTCCATGACGGCCTTTGCCTTGTTTGGATCGATCTGAATCCCCCGTTTACTAACTATAAACCCGAGCAATTTCCCTGATGCAACTCCGAACACACATTTCTTTGGATTCATCTTTAACTTGTATTCCCTAGCCCTTTGCAACACCTTGGCTAGAATGGTGGGGTGTTCTTCTTGCGACCTCGATTTGACTAAAATATCATCCACATAAGCTTCTAAATAAACGTGCATCATATCGTGGAAGATAGCCATCATCGCTCTTTGGTAGGTGGCACCTGCATTTTTCAACCCAAATGGCATAACGACGTAGCAGTATGTGCCCCAAGGTGTGGTGAACGAGGTCTTTTCTTGATCCTCCGGAGCCAGAAGGATTTGGTTATACCCCGAGTAACCATCCATGAAAGAGAGGGCTTCGTACCCAGCTGTATTATCGACCAAGACATCGATGTGAGGAAGTGAAAAATCATCTTTCGGACATGCCTTGTTTAAGTCCCTGAAGTCAATACAGATTCGAATTTTACCATCCTTCTTCATTACCGGGACTATGTTCGCCACCCATTGTGGGTACAGCACAACTCTAATGAACCTGGACTTATGCAATTTATCGACTTCCTCCTTAATCCTCAAGGCCAACTGTGGGTGGAATCTCCTTGCTTTCTGTTTAACGGGCGTTGCCCCTGGTTTGCGAATCAGCCTGTGTTCGACCAAGGCGGGGTCAAGGCCCGGCATGTCTTCGTAGGACCAGGTGAAAGAATCGATGTACTCCCTCAGGACTTTGACAAGCTCCTCTTTGACTTGAGGAGGGAGATTAGCGGAAATAAGTATGAGCCTGGGGTCCTTTTCTGTTCCGAGGTTAATTTCCTTAGTGGATTCATCCACTACTACGGAAGGCTCGTCGAACTTCTTCAAGCCTTGGGCATATAGGTCGGCAGTGTCATCCATTTCATCTTCCTCATCATCTGCTGGGTCTTTCTCATTCACAATTTCATATACTCCTAATCCATCATTGCTCCATACCTCATCAATTCCCTCATCATCTTCCAAGACAATCGCGGCCTCTACAAATTCCGGATACTTTAACAGAGCATGACATCTTCCAGCCAAATCTTGTAGAAACCTATCGGGAACGGTTTTGGGAGGGCGCGTTACGGCGGGTGCCGCAGACGTGGATGGGCTGACAAAACTTGAACTAGACTCTACCCTTACTGACTCGACCATCCTAGAAGACTCTGTACACTGTACATCCGATTTAGGGGAGAGAAAATCTACTGGAAGAGAAACAGGGGTCTCGTGCCCCTGGGGATCCGGGTAGAACATAGCGTAATCTTCCATGGAGACCTCCGTTTTGAAATTGGCATTTTTTTTTGGAGGTTGGAGGTGATCATGCAGCAGGAGGAAGAAGACGGAGGAGGAGGAAGCTGCATGGGAAACAACTCTGGGAAGATGCAGTCAAAGAAAGGATCAGAGGACGAAAACCACATTTCATGGAGCTGAGCTCCTGGGGGAGGAGGGGTGAATAGGGTTGATAGATCAATGGGCGGGCAGCGCCCGCAAGCACATGGAACGAATAAAATTTTGGGTCTCTCCGTAAAACACGGGTCGACCATGAGTGGAGGGGAACGGGGAACAGAATCCAACCGTTGAAACCAGGAAGCGAGACGGGACAGGGACATAGAATAAGTAGTGGCAGAGCTTCCCATCTTTCGTGGCCCCTGGCGGACCAATGGCATCGGAGGACGCTTTACCAGCTACGTCTCCTTCTTCTTTGGTTCACCCTCTTTTTCATAAAACATCCTCGTAAAGCAATCAGAAAGGTCTTCCAAGTCACCGGCTAACCCTTGCGATGATGGTGGCGGATCAGCAACAACACAAGCTTCGTCTATCTTTTCTTCAAGGCTAGATGGCGAGGTCTTCAAGGTGCCGGGCTGCAACGGACCCTTCACAAAATGTTGCCGGTAATCCCAGGTCAGCGGCCCAGAGTCCCCAAGCATCGACATGGAGGATTCATGATAGCCGAGGCCCCGGCGGCCCATCTTCCTTCCTTTGGGAACGGGGTTGGTTCGGCCCTGCAATTGTGCGCCGAGTCCTCGGCCTGGTTGATAGCCCAATTTTAGAATTAGGTGCCACCCTTTGGAGTCTCTCATTTTGGGCTTGACCTTCACATTGGTTGGTACAGCGGTGGGCTTGCGTGACGCATATGCCCACGAATAGTTTAAGTCCATGACAGATAGAACATGCCTGTTACTCGGCCACAGTGTGGGCAGAATCTTGGCGGCTATGGCATCAACATTTTGAACCATGGAAACACTTTTCACCTTGACCACTCGTCCTTGGAATGGGAACTTTAGACATTGATGGGCCGTCGAGGGGACAACATTCAAACTATTCAACCATGGACGGCCCAGAATGGCTTTGAACATCGGGTCTATATCCAGCACATAAAATTCCACATCCATAACTAAGGGCCCTAGCTCGGCCTGCACAATCACCACTCCGTGACAAGCACGTCTGGAGTTATCATAGGCTGCTATTGTAGTCGGCGTCGGCTTGAGCATGTCCTCTGATATATTGCAAGCACGAAGGGTACTCAATGGGAAGACATTTATTGACGCCCCCGTGTCCACAAGGGCGGAATCCACGACTGTTTTGTTTAGAGAGATGGTGATACATAACGGCATCTACCGTGCCTCAGGAGGTGCTAGCTCCGACTCAGCAAATGAAATAGAGGGCCCCCTTGTGATCGTGGCCAAGACCGAGGGCAGGCTATCCACCGCCACATCTTCGCTCACCATAACTTTCTGTAGGAAGGTCTTCAGGGCATCTTGGTGGAGTGGCGACCTCTTGATTAGTTCTAACACTGAGATTTTAGCCGGCAGCCGGTCTAAGTGCTGCAATAAGTCATATCTTGTGCCCGACACAGGGTCTATCTCTTCTGGCTCAACTGTAGGGGAGGAAACTGCAGGGTTTGGTGCAGACGCACCTGGAGAAGGAAAAATTCTTTGGAAAGGACGCCCGCTCCGAAGGGCACATTGTGATGCTAGCACGGCCTGGACTGGACCCCCGCTTGGCCTGGTGGGGTAGGTGAAGGGCGTGGAGATGGAGGTGAGGATGACTGAAGTGGGTTTAATAGGCCCTGGTGGAGGGGGAAAAGGGTTAAACTTAGGGGAAATGACGGGAGGTATGGCGGGTGGTGGTGAAAGGACAGAAGGAGCAGAGGGGAATGTAGCGGGCCTAAGAGGCGACGCGGAGGAAGTGATGAGTGGTGTAGTGCTCGGAATGGCGGGTCTAAGAATGGAGGGGATGGCAGGTGTGGGAGAGTAGTGGTGGTGGAAGGCCAAGAGATGTGCGGGGGTCTCATCATCAAACGTCCACCCAGCGTTGGGGGCTGGGCGCTGGACCATATTCACTTGTGCTGGGGCCGGCGGCTGCTGTTGTTGTGGAGGAGCGGGTTGATGTACTGGCATGGGATTTTGATGGATCCCAAGGTCTTGCTGCTGCGGTTGAGGTTGCTGTTGCTGCTGGGGTTGCTGTAGTGGGGGTTGCTGAGGTGCCGCCTGCTGCTGCCTGGCTTGCCTTTGCCTCTGTTTAATATCCTCAATTAACTGGTGCATCTGGGCCCAATCAATCCTCTGGCCCTCATGCAAATCATACACCAGGTCTCTGAACTGGTAGCATCGCTCTATCGTGTGCCCGGGTTGCCGATGGAATATACAATATCGGGATTGGTCGGCAGCCGGATTCCAGTTCGGGCGTTCAGGAGGCAACTGAAGGTCACCAGTATACATTAAAGCAGAGAAAATATCTGGCAAGGTCTCAGGAAGAGGAGGGTAATGAGCCCTTTTTGGAGCTGGTCGAGCAGAGCCATAGGCGGTGGGTGGAGGAACATTATTGTACTGCGGGGGCCGCTGAGGCTGTTGGGGTGGCGGAGGTGCCTGTTGAGGGTATTGCGGGACTTGAAAGGTGGGCTGGGGAACTTGCGGAGCGGAGAACTGGGGGTTGCGCTGAGGCGGTGGGAAGCGAGGTGGCGCGGCTTGTTGGGGGAATTGAACGGCCTGGACTTGCTCATTAATTTGTACTCCCTCAGTGACGGGGCCTTGGGTTTTCTTGGTGGCTTTGGGCTTCTGGGCCTCGAATAAAGAATGGATGGGGGAGTCCTTGAATTGGGTTTGAATAAACCTAGCTCTGCTGTATAGCTGGTGCATGTTTGCGATATCATTCATTGCCAGAATGTTTCTGAAAGTTGGCGTAGCATTGGAAATTAACAACTTCACTTTTTCCTCTTCCGGGATCTGCCCGGGCACACGTGAGGCCATCTGCCTCCAGCGGTCTGCATAGGTGATGGAGGCATCACCCACGACTCCCTTTGGCTCGGGTCCACTTCTTCACACTCGGGAGCTGGTTGAGTTTGGGCCTCACTCTATAAAGGCCCCTTATCCATTTTGTAGCTTTATTTTGAGTCATTTTGATGTATTTCCATTTTATTTGAGTCATTTCCCTTGGTCTAGCACTTATTTTTCTATGTTCTTGTATCATCATGATGTCTAATGTGGCTATTGGGCCCCAATTCGTTAGGCTAGGCCCATTAGCACTCCCACCCCCCCTTGGGTATTTGTAGTTGTTTATTTTATCAGGGACTTATTGTAAAGAGTGGGTTGCCTATATATAGGACCCCACTCCCCTCATTTGAAGTTAATGAATGAATGAATCCTTTTGAGTTAAACTTGCCATTTGAGTTCAAATTGGAGTGATTCCTCTAGTTTTTTGGGTGAGAGACCCTAGGGGAGAGATTCCCCACCCATTCCCCTCTTAATCTCTCTATTTCACCCCTCTTTCTCTCTCCTCCAACCCCAATTCCGAATTTCCTTCTCTCTCCTCCCCTCCCAACCACCTCCACTAGCCACCCACCTCCTTTAATGCCCTCCACTTCCCCATGGCCTCCTTTACTCCACCTCCTAGTTCCTAGGTAGGAATCTCCACATTCCAACACCATTCTCCACCTTCCAACCAAATCTTCCCCATTCCAATACAAGCATCCCACTCTCCCACATAATCCCCCACCTTCCAAGGCCATTTCAAAATTTGAAATCCCTTCCCTCCACTTGCCTTGGCCGCCCCCTTCCTTTACCCTCCCCCAAGCCAAGTTCGCCCCCCTCCACTCCCCATTCCCTCTCTCACATCCTCACCCTCCTCCTCCACCTGCTAGCCCCTGCTCTCAGCCATTCTCCCCTCATTCTCCAACCCCTATATCTCTCCACTCCACCCCACAAGAACCCCCATTCATCCTTAGGCCACCCCTTCACTTCCCCTTCCACCAAAGAAGCCACCCCTCCCTCTCATTTCTTCTTGCAGGTTGGAGCTGTGCAGACCAGCAAGTCAGCCCCTGTTACAGCATCGCCCACGGCTTCATCCTGGAGATCCTGAAGGCGTAGCCTACATTGCTGGAAAGGTCCCTCTGTCTTCTTTGCAGGCGAGGTGGAATCAACTCGTTCCGAGGTCAGGGCCAACCGTAGAAGCCGTTCTCCCACGACTGCGCAGAGAGGTCTTCATCCTGGACCAGAGCCTGAGAGTTCATTCTGCCACGACGAACCCCAGCGGATTCAGGCTGAAGTTCCTTCATCAAAGTTCTCCCTCTGCCAGTCCTCTTCCAGGATCAAGAAACAGAACCTCGTTTGGCTTCCGGAGGAAGGAGTTACGAATTTTCTCCCCCAAGCTCTCCAGTTCTGTCTCCTGCTGCCTACTCCGACCAGTGCCCACTCTTCAGGGTACACCGACCACCCTCGACCTCTGAATGCATCCCCGTTGCCTCCTGCTGAAAGCTACTTCAGCCACGAAGACAATGCCGCCGTTTCGTGCTGATCGGTGCTTGGGAGGGTGCACAGTGACCTCTGCAATTTGCTCTTCTAGTCCAGACTGAACCTGCGGCCAGACAGAGGAGTCTCCTTCCTGTTGCTGGTGCGGCCACCTCCGACTTTCTGAGCATCCCCAAAAATTCTGGAGTATTCCCTCTCAAGTCAGGAATCTTTAGAAGGTGATTGCACTCAATTTGGAGTCCGTACGAGTCCGAGGCAGCCGGCACAGCGACTTCCTGTCCAGAATTCAGACTGCAGCTGCAAGTTCCCTAATCTCCCATTTCTCTTCACTTCGGTCCGATATCCCCACCCCGCTTGGCCGGCTGAAGGCCCCACCCTGCGCGGTGGTAGTGTTTGAATGTAAGACCTTAACCCCTACCCCAAGATCCCCCCCCTCCTGCGTGAGGTGTAGTTTTGTAATTGGTTTGGGCAGGTCAAGCGACACCGCCGCGGCGTGTGGGGAGCCACCGCCTCCCCGCTCGCCCTCGTCTCCGATCGGGACCGGTTTCTTCAAACAGGTCGAGTAAGTGCCTCTTCCTTGCTCAATTAGTGTTACTCTTTCAATACTTGATTCATGCACCGCTGCATTTGTGAGGAGCGCCCGATCCTCAAGTCCACGACTTAAGAGTGATCGCCGTGGGATAGTGTGAACCGGTGCCCTTGTGCACTTTGTCGGCCCCAATTGAATTGGGCATCCACCCTTGGGGAGTCGATCCTTGGCCTTGCTGGCCCTCTACCAGCAAGGGCCCATTCCCATAATTCACTATTGGCATCGCCAAGTCACTCCGGGTATAGAGTGCGACGGGAGAGCGGTGGTCCATTAAGGCCCATTTGAATGCTTAATTGTGCTTGTTTGCCTAAGTCCAAGGTCGTGTTACATCAAGTGGTATCAGAGCAAGTCCTTGACTTGTCTCTATCAAGTCTAAGTCCTAGGACCTTTGCATAGTGTGTCCAACCACTTTGGCCCTTTGTCTTGCATGTCCACCCGTAGTGGTGCTAGCTATCAACCTGGTTCATCATCTTCGGCTCCACCAATGGATCCCAATCCTCACCAACTCAACCAAGATGTTCCTAGGGAGGGACCCCAAGGCCACATGGATAGGGTAGATGCTGCCCTCACAACCATCCTTGCCCAACTAGAGTCCATTACCAACCGAATTGCTCGATTAGAAGACCAAGAGTTCCGCCCAAGGAACAATGAGCCTAGGATTCCCCCTCCGCATGATGAGCCTCATAGAGAAGATCCTCACCCAAGGATCAATGAGCCAAGAGCCCCTCCACCACATGGTGAGTTCCATAGGAATGGTTTTCCCCAAAGGAACCAAGGCCCAAGAGTCCACCCTCCACATGTAGAGCCTCATAGGGATGAGTTCCACCCAAGGAACAACGGCCCAAGAGCCCATCACCCACATGCTGAATTTTATAGGGAGGATATGGACCATGACCATTATTATGACTATGAGAGGCCTCGCCCCCATCAAAACCATGACCGGCGTCCACGGGATGATCCGGATGACCCCCTTTTAAGGATGATCAAGGTAGAGGCCCCAAATTTTGATGGTTCACATGAACCTAGTGTTTACCTAGAATGGGAGACCGCCATGGACCAATACTTTGAATGGTACCCCATGTCCGACCAAAGGAGAGTTAGATTGGCTAAGATGCATCTCACTAAGTTGGCCAAAACTTATTGGCTAAACCAAGAGGGTCTAAGACGGGTTAGGCGGGAAGAGCCTATTGACACTTGGGCGGACATGAAGAACCAACTTAGGAACAAATACCTCCCCCGAACCTACCACCAAATGCTCCTAGATGAATGGCAAAGCCTCACTTAAGAAGGGAAGACCGTGGTAGAGTACATTGAAAATTTTGACTCCTATCTTCTAAAGTGTGGAGTCCATGAGGATCCGGATGTCACCTTATCCCGTTTTAGGAATGGGCTTCAAAGCCACATCAAGAGGGAACTATTTATGAGGGACGTTGATAACCTTGAGCTAGCTTACCAAATAGCTAGAGATGTGGAAAGGTTTTCTAGGAATTCCCGATTTATCCCTCCCCGACCCACCGACCCCAAAAACTTGGGAACCCGTCCCCTTCCACCCACTCCCATGAGAGCTCCTAGTCCAAGTGGGAATGCCCCTTTAAGGTCCTACAATCCTCCCCCACCCATCACTCCAAACAAGTCCGCTCCTAGTCACCCTCTCCCATGGAAGGATGACAACCCCAAAGGCCCAAGTGTAGGAACCACCTCGGGAAGTGGGCGCCAACAATGCTATAAGTGTCATGGGTATGGTCATTTTGCGGGGCAATGTCCATCTAAAGGGTTATCTAGTTTGCTTATTGAGGAAGAAGTTCAACCCCAAAAGGAACAAGAAAATGACGTTGAGGAACATGAAGCCTCACTAGATTGAGAAGAGGAGTATGAAGCCCAATATCTAGAGTCGGGTCTAGATCACTCCACTCCTTCAAACAACTCCCATCTAGGAGTCATTAGGTGCATCCTCACCCAACCTCAAGAAGAGGATTGGCGTCGGACCTCAATCTTCCACACCTTTATCAAGATAGAGAACCATGTGAGGAAAGTGATCTTGGATAGTGGTAGTTGTGTTAATGCCGTGTCACCCGACACCGTCAAGCTCCTTGGGCTTACTCTCACTCCCCACCCAAGTCCATACCGGGTCTCATGGATCAACAACAATTCCATCCCGGTCAACACCCAATGCCTAGTGCCTCTCACTTTCTCTTCCTACCATTGCCAAATATGATGTGACGTCATACCCATGGAAGTGGGTAGCATTCTTTTAGGAAGACCTTGGCTCTATGATGTGGATGCCACCATTCTAGGAAGAAGCAACATATGCACCTTTGAGCATGAGGGTAAGACTATCCGTCTTAACCCCTCCCCACCTCGACCCATGCCCAAGAGGGACACTCTCCCTCAAGGATCACACCCCACCACTCCACAAGTCTCGGGGAACTCCACCCCTCCAACCCAAGCCCTTATCCAAACCCCAAAACAAAGTAGAACCACGGGGTTGACCAAAGGAATTCATCTCATCACTAGGAAAGAGCTTGAAGAGGAAATTACTCAAGGGGTGCCTTTGTGTGCGGTTGTCATATGCTTAGGGGAACCTACCCCTTCTAACCCCCATCCCATAGAGATCCAACAACTTTTAGAAGAATTCCATGATGTGTTCCCGGAAGAGCTCCCGGACCAACTCCCTCCCATGCGTGATGTGCAACACGCAATCGATCTAGTGCCGGGAGCCACCCTTCCAAACCTTCCTCATTATCGCCTCAATCCCACGGAACATGCCGAACTTAGGAAGCAAATAGAGGAACTCATTAGGAAGGGCTTCATCCGCATTAGTAAGAGTCCATGTGCCGTCCCGGCCCTTCTTACCCCCAAGAAAGATGGATCATGGCGGATGTGTGTGGATAGCCGGGCCATTAACAAGATTACCATCAAGTATAGGTTCCCCATCCCTAGGCTTGATGACATGTTGGATATGCTAGCCGGAGCCACCATCTTCTCTAAGATAGATCTCAAGAGTGGTTACCACCAAGTTAGGATAAGGCCCTGGGATGAGTGGAAAACGGCCTTCAAGACCAAGGATGGTCTCTTTGAGTGGTTAGTCATGCCATTTGGGCTTTCTAATGCCCCAAGTACTTTCATGCGTCTTATGACGGAAGCACTTAGGCCTTTCATTGGGAACTTTCTAGTGGCATACTTTGATGATATTCTCATCTATAGCCAAACCCATGAGGCCCACCTTGACCACCTTAGAAAAGTTTGCACCGTCCTCCGACAAGAAAGCTTATTTGCCAACCTAGGGAAGTGTCATTTCATGACCACTACCATCACCTTCCTAGGATATGTGGTGTCAACCAAAGGAGTCTCTATGGACCCTGACAAGGTCCAAGCTATTCTAGATTGGCCGGAGCCCCACACCCTTCATGAGGTTAGGAGTTTCCATGGGTTGGCCACATTCTATAGGAGATTCATTCGAGGGTTTAGCACTATCACCGGCCCAATAACTGATTGTCTCAAGAAAGGAACCTTTGTTTGGACCAAAGCCGCCTCTAAAGCCTTCCTTGAGCTTAAGGAAAAGTTGACTCAAGCCCCGGTCCTATGCCTTCCCGATTTCTCCAAAGTCTTTGAGGTCACTTGTGATGCATCCGGGATAGGGATAGGAGGGATTCTTAGTCAAGAGGGACACCCGGTCGCCTACTTTAGTGAGAAGCTATGTGATGCTAGGACTAGATACTCCACCTATGACAAGGAGTTCTATGCCGTGGTCCAATCCCTCCGACATTGGAGACATTACTTGCTTCCCAAAGAGTTTGTCATCTTTTCCGATCATGAGGCCCTCAAATACCTCAACTCCCAACAAAAGTTGAATGCCCGACATGCCCGATGGGTTGAGTTTATCCAATCCTACACCTTTGTCATCAAACACAAGGCCGGGAGTGAGAATAAGGCCGCGGATGCTCTTAGTAGGAAGATGTCCTTGCTATCCACTATCCAAGTGGAAGTGATTGTCTTTGACAAGGTCAAGGATGAGTACCCTAGTTGCCCCGACTTTGGGCAAATCTATGCCAACTTGACCACTCATTCTAGCAAGGAGCATGAGGGATTCATGTTAGAGGATGGGTTCCTCTTCAAGGGGCCAAGGCTTTGCATTCCCCGGACCTCTCTTCGAGACTTCTTAGTTTGGGAATTACATGCTGGAGGGTTAGCCGGTCATTTTGGGGTCCACAAGACCATTGCCTTAGTTGAGGGTCAATTTTATTGGCCAAGTCTCAAAATAGATGTAGGCAAAATAGTAGGGCAATGTCGCACATGTGCTTCGGCCAAGCAAGTGAAACAAAACACCGGCCTATACACCCCACTTCCCATTCCCGACCGACCATGGCAAGATTTGAGCATGGACTTTGTCCTAGGCTTACCCAAGACCTCTAGGAAGCATGACTCCATCTATGTGGTGGTTGATAGATTTTCCAAAGTGGCCCACTTCATCCCATGCTACAAAACATCCGATGCCTCCCATATAGCCCGGTTATTCTTTGATGAGGTAGTCCGCCTCCATGGGCTGCCCAAGACCATAGTCTCCGATAGGGATGTCAAATTCACTAGCTATTTTTGGAAGACTCTTTGGCACATGATGGGTACCCTCCTCAAATTCTCCACTGCCTATCACCCCCAAACGGATGGTCAAACTGAAGTGGTCAACCGGAGTCTAGGGAACCTCCTTAGGTGTCTTGTTGAGGATCGGCCAGGAAATTGGGATCTCATCTTACCACAGGCTGAGTTTGCATACAACAATTCCGTCAATAA